>JANVCC010000035.1:32914349-32989929 GCA_025345505.1 Todiramphus chloris collaris
AGAAAGAAAGAAAGAAAGAAAGAAAGAAAGAAAGAAAGAAAGAAAGAAAGAAAGAAAGAAAGAAGAGAAAACAAAAATTAAGAGTGCTAACTGAACAGGCTGATTTCTAAGTGGTGAGCCACTGGTAAAGACCCACTAAAGTCAGGGATGACCCTGTATGCTCTGCAGTTTTTCAGACTAGGGCAGAAAATACTGATTTAGCCTAAAGAATGTTAAGGGTACAAGGTACCAAGGTACTAATGACACGGCCTATGTATTTGTCTATTTGTTCCTCTGAAAATCTTGCCTTAAAAGTCTTAACTTTTGGTATCTTTTTTTTTTCATTTCCTTTTTTTTTTTTTTGGTTTTGTTTTGTTTCAATCTTGACCTTACTGCATTCCAGGGACTCTTAGCAATGGATTAAGGGCATGTTTAGCTGTGACCAATCTGCTATAGCTGAACTCCTGTGTTGTCTGCAGTCTCCCGACTAGTGTGAATTGATGCTTGACAGTGCAAATGTCTCTCTCCAAAATTTGCATTTACTCTTTACTCCGTGATGCTTATTGCCACTCTAGGTATGTTTCTGACTTACACTTTAAGAAAGAGGACTTTTTTTTTTGTGATCACCTTCTCATTTTCTTAAGAAACAGTTTCTGATTTTTTATTGACTGAAATTACAGGAAGAAAAACAATGGGCTTTTTTTTATTATTATTTCAGTTTTTGCACTAGTGATTTTATTTTTAAACTCATTTCAACTGACTTGCATGTTAGAACACGAATTGTGGTCCACTTTGCTTCCACCGTTCTCGTAAGAAGAAGGATTTTGATTAACTATGAAATTCCTATAAAATTTGCAGAGGACTTATGGATTTATGGTCATATAATTAAGTGTTTGAAGAGAGGAATTGCATGCTGGGATAATTTCCTAATCTTAAGACATTCATCTCTCTTGGTGGGTGCACACAACCATGACACAGATCCATGTACTTTGTGAGCTTGGGAGGAAACTAATGGGGTCCCCTTATGTGTTGCTGCTGTAGGTGCTTTATTTCCCACAAAAGAGAAGCTGGATTCCTGGGCAGTTGGTGTATGTTTCTGAGGAAATGAAGACCCTTGAATGCCCTTGATTTTCACTTTTAAACATTTAAGGCCATTCAGAAGATGCCATTTTCCTTATAGAACCAGGTATCCCCAAATCTTAGCACAGTGCTGATGACCAGCCTTACTTTCAGCAGAGCTTAGGAAAGAGGCAGCCCTGGGATCAGGCTCAATATTTGTTGTGCAATGGCACTGAAATACATTGTACTCTGTGCTTTAGTACAGCTGACATTGGAAAATGGTTAGCATTTGTTAAAACTCAAATGCAACTGGTTGCCAATCCTTAAATGGATGAAAATGTGTATTTTCCCTACTGTCCTATAAGTAAGTGTTGTCAATGCGACTCCAAATAACTGCTCCCACTCTGAAAAGTGGAATCTAAACTCTTCATCAATGGAAGATTCGGCCTCACTTTAAAGGCTTGGGGGATTAAGAGATAATGGGCCACTTGTTTATTTATTTGTGTGTGTCAGGTAATGGTTATCAGATACATAAAACCTCAGTGGAATCAATCTGAACTTGCTCAATGTGCTTACCACTAGCTAACAGCAGAAGAAACAATACATGAAAAAGAGTTCTGTTGGTTACTTTCACTCCTGTATTAGAATACCTCTGAGTGGAAAATTGCCATTTGAGTATGAAAATACTAAAAATACTCTTCACAAGGCTGTCAGGTGTTTTCATGACTTCGTGTGCACCAGCTCCGGGGGTTTGCGCTGGGAGCAGCCCCGGCGGGGCAAGCTCCGCAGCCGCTGCCGCGCTCGGCCCTGCGCCCCTCCACTGCAGCATCAGTGACATCTAGCGGACACCGACCAGCCCTAAACCAAACCAAAACAGTAAATACATGACATTCCTATCTGCTCCCACCAAACTATTCGTGGGCTCTACTTCCCATGCTACGAAAAGCTGCCACAGCACCTTCCCACCCCGACCCGGACACAACCGGCCTCCCGAAACTGCAGGGACCGTGGGAAATTTCACCCCATGTGCTGCCTTTTTAGGGGTGATAATGTCAAAGAAACTCGTAACTCATCTGTGAATATGAAACAATACACAGAGAGTTTAAGACAGGGCGGTTTCCTCATTCATAATCGAGTGGTACAACCTCCTGATGATCAAAATTTGTCTTATGGAAGAATAACTTGACCACTACAAAAACAAAAGAATGAATCAAGGACTTTGATCTCACAGCTAAAACCAAACGTTTCTCGCGGAGAAGCTTTCTAAATCTTCTACAAAAGCTATAGGAACTCTGAGGGGACAGAGGTAGGGAAAGGAAAAGAGGAGGGAGGACAGAGCAGCTAATCATAGCAGAGATGTCTGCTTCACTTAGAATTACCCTACTGATATTTCCAAGCACTTCTGCCTCTGACAGTCCTGGGCAGTGATTCAAGTGTGATGCTGTGATAAGCAGAGATAGAGGGGCTATATCAGGTCGATGGCTTGCACTAAAGCCCTTCTTTCTTCTTTTACTGTGAATAAAAGTTAGAAGCAGAGCCCATGTAATTCATCTTTGCTATTCTGAGAATCTTTTAACCTCCTTTCTAAGTTATGCTGTGGAAATAACTTTCTTACCCCTCCATGTGGATGTTCTTGCTATTAAAACAGAAGCAGAGCCTGAGAGGCCCAGCCACACACTAGGGCATGGGAGGTACCTTGCCAGCAATGAAAGGATTACCTACACCAGAGTCCAGGTAAGAGGTTGGTCTCCGGAGCCCATCTTCCCAAGGGCTCCTCTTGCTTATTGCACTGCATCTGACACCAAGATCCATAAATGGCATTGAGCTTGGGCATAATGCCCTTTGTTTGGCATGCCCCTCAAGGGACCATCTTGCTACAGTCATAGTATGTAAGGTAAGAGTCAGAGACAGGTAAATAAAAGTATGAGAGGGAGGAAAATAAAGCGTGGGGCAATCCCTTCAAGGTGCCAATTATACTGGCTCAAAGTTTTCTGATAGATTAGGTTCTCTTGGGGTATATTGCTGTGACTGAAATTAGTTAATGAGAGTGAATAATTTTCATCCAAGTTTGACTGCAAAATAATAAAAAAGCCTATATATCACATATTTCTAAATGTTACAGCACCAAAAAGGAAACTGTGATGATGATATTGCCTTTTTTTTTTTTAATTGCAATTTGTTAGATAATACTGACTTTACAGTTTCAGTTGATATGAAAGAAACATCTCAGAACATCATATTTCTCCATGAAGTAGGAAATCTTAATTTCAGCAGAATTTTGCTGAAACTAATAGTGAATACAACAGCTATTTTGGATTGCTTTGTTGTGTTTTTATAGGAAGCGTGTCCATTTGAATAGTCAGAACATACTTCCAAGAGCAAGCTGAAAACATCAACTGAGATTCAAAAACATTTGCAAAAGCCACATATGTTCAGGAAAGGAAAAGGCAACATGGTTTTAATATATAGAACTAACAGAGCCCTTTGAAGAGATTCAAAACCTGCTGTTTGATTTTGAACTCTGAAAGATTAATAGGATCTTTTTATATGCCCAGTCCAGCAATGATCCCTAACCTAATTCATGACTGAAGGAGAACAACGATTCTCAAGCTTTATTGGTTCATGTACTATGCCCGATAAATTGTTGTAAAGAAGAACAGTGGAACATTAAACTCATCCATCATTATTAGCTCTTGTACAACAACTTGCAAACTGCTGAAATGGAATCACTCTGAGCCTTCCCAGCATGATTTAGGTGCTCAGAACAAGTTCCTCTTGTTATGTGACCGTAGATAAGAAATTAACAGGGAAAGTACTGGAAAATACTGCTGCTTTCAACCAACCACCATCAGTATCTTTCTACAGCAGTTAAATATGCAGCAGCAGAGCTGTCTCTGGGGTACTCTGACCATGAGTAAGTTATGCTCCAGGTCCACTGCAAGGGTGCCTCTTAGTTTTAAATCCTTGTATTTCTCCCACCACTTCTCCCAGCTCTTCCAAATGAATTTTTTAACAGAGTTTCACCCAGTTCTGTAATCAAAGTGTGAGGACAATATTTTAAAATTTCTTGACAAGTGTATGAGTAGTAAATGGTATTATTTTTAGACAAGAGATAAAAGAGGAGGAAAAAGTGATCAGTCAAGATGAGCCCTGGGCAAAAGAGGAATTAGAGTTGAAGTAATATAGTCCAGTTCTGCACAGACTGTACCTCATTGCTGCATTTTAAGATGGGTCTTGCAGAGCAGGTGAGACAGGAATCAGCACTCTGGTGAGTGGTACTGCAATCACTGTTATTAAAAGTGAAACACATTACACTTGGAAGCAAGTTTTGGGAGATAGATTACTATTCATTTATTTACAAAGAGAACTTATGATTATAGGTTGACTTCAGTTTTGCATAAGGTCACCTTAATAGAGATCACTCCTAAATTCTTGGTTTGATTTTGACCCATTGCTGGTCCTGTCAGCCACAGAGATGGAGAACAGGTGATTCCCTTTGCTTTCTTCAATAGGCTTTTCTGCATTTGACTCTGTGTGTGTCTGAGCCCTCCTCTCTGCTTTCTTTCCTTCAGGCTATCGAACCTCAGCTCCTCAGCTCCTTTCTGAGTCTGTTTTCATGCTTCTGAGTGAATTCTTACTGTTTTCACCAAGACTGTTTTCAAATAGGTCACATTGTGTGCATAAACCCAAAAAGAGTATTGGAGTATGGAGCAGAGAAGGGCACTCCCCATGTTTCAGGCTAGACTATTTATAGACCTTGACATGTTGTTGATGCAGCAGGTCATTGTTAACTCAGATTCATCCTGTGTTGCACCATCATCCCACATATTCTTTGCCTGCAGTGTTACCCATCCACTCCTGTCTCTCCCTGCTCTGCTGAGATCACACTGAATTCTAACCCTGTCCTCCATTTTTTTCTGAAGAACTGCAAATTTGTGCTGTCTGCAATACACAGATTTATTAAACAGAGCAGGAGACATGATGTACTTCTTACATTTTTGATACTAAACTGCCAAGAGGTAATTGAATATTTTTGTTGTATCATATCTACCCATGGAAATTCTATCAAGGTAAAAGTTTCTTTTGCTTCTTTAGAAAAATGTCATGAAATCCTTCCACTGAAGTTTGCTACAGCCAAGAGATATGATATCTACTGCTCTCTTATCCATAGGACTTGGTGTTCTACCATTAAAGCAAAGCACATTGTATTATTAATTGATTTTTTTTTTTAAACAATTTGCAAATTTATATACAATTTATTAAGACTCCAGTGGTGGGAAGTAAGGCATATTTAGTAAGTATATCAAAGCTTTCGGTGCAGTAGCCAACTCTTGTAATCATGTAAATATAACAGCAGACACATTAAGTATATTGCAGAGTGACAGTTTTCACATCATATCTCTTTACACTTGTTACCCTGGATGACAAGGAAATAAACATTTATTTCTACCTGTATTCCCAGCCTGAGCCCATCTCCAGAATTTAGCAAGTGCACTTTCTGGTTGCTTGCACTATACTTACAATTTACTGAGTGTTTATTCTTAATAAGAATTCATTTTCAAGAAGGGCTTCAAAGCCTAAACTGACTCAGCTCAATTAATTTATTGATGGAGACTATAAGGACCTTAATCAATCAGGCAGACAGTTGCTCATTGGAAATGCAAAAGGTGCTGGGAGTCTTCTGCAGTAGCTGCAGTGATGGGGCAAGTTCAGTCAGGTTTTAACAACCCACTTCTTCTATAAATGAACCAGCATAAAATGGTTTATCTTAACAGAATCTTATAAAAATGTTATTGTTGAAACATGAAGCACAAGAAGTTGACATAAAAGAGTCCTTCTAGTAGTTTTTACTTATGCTTTAAATTTTCATGAGTAACTGAAGAGCTGAGGATATGTTTTACGTTGAAATGGTGAACTGAGATGTTGATCAAGGGCAAACATACAACACAACTGAAATTTCAATCATCACCGCATGAATCTTACAACAGAAGAAGTAGTAAGAAAAGATTAAGAAGATGAAGAAAAATAGTAAGAGGCAAGTTTTCATATATTCAAGTAGTTATGAAGATGACACTTTCAGAATGGCAGATGGCTTGGAATACACTTATGCAAAACAAAAATCCAGAACCTGTAAACTGGAGTTCCTAGTCCCTGTACTGTCATAAACAACTTCACAGGGGGCCAGAGAATGATAATATGCTTTTAAACTGTGGCGATAACACAAAAAATATGTCTACTCAGAGGGAGTGTAATTCATGAGCTCCAGCAAAGGACAGATACAAGGGTTTAATATAGAGTATTGACAAAGCAGTCTCTGATTTGACATTGGATAGCAATTCTCCAATAGCTCTATCATACATCACACCAGCCAGACCAGCACAGGGCCAGAGGTATACACACATGGTTCTAGTTCTAAGTAGTGACCATAGACTAAAGGAATGTTTTCTGCAGCTAAGCAGAGCTGTTGGTGTCCAGCATGGCCTCATCCAGATGGCCACAGAAGGTCCTTTCATGGAACTGCATACAGATGTTTGTGGAATGTGAAGAAAGATGAGCTGAAGGAGCTGTGCCTAGAGGTGTTTTGTAGGGTGCATTTAGTGGAAATCCTTTGGATTATTATTGCTTTAAGCAGTACTGATTGATGCTGGAATCCAGGCACATGAACTTGACATCAGAGAAACCACAATTTTCAGGGTTTCTTGTTACCACAGGAAAATATGTCCTTAAAAAGCAAACAGAGCATTTGGTTTGAAACTGGTTTTCAATTTCACAATTGTCTATACATTGGTTTTCCTTTTCTGCTTGGAACTTAATCTCTAATATGCTAAAATCCAGTAATTTCTAGTCTTTTTCTCTCTGCAGAATTACAGGCTTGTGAGTGGGAAAGATTTAAATGACATCAATTTAAAGACTTCAGCAAAAAAAGCAATTAAGTAGGTGAAAAAAAATATTTTTTAAGGAATCAAACTAATTCCCTCTGAAAAAAGTAAGTTTGATAAACCTAGACAGGACCATTTCTATTTAATTACAGGTCAGATATATTGATTTCATGAATCCTAGAGTCCAAGAGGTTATTTAAGGATGATACATAATATCCAGTGAGTAAATTGAACAGTAAACCAGAAATCTCAGTATTTTTCTGGTTTATAGAAATTGCTCTATGGATGATTCCGTGCTTCTTCTTTAAGGAGAAAGCATAATACCCAACCCTGTTGGTAGCAGCAGCACAAACTTAGCTGCTACCTGTTTTCTCTTTAAGCATGGTCTGATAAACCATTGCAGTAAGCATATGAGAAGGGGCTATTGAATGTTGAAAATAACAGTAATATTGACATGGATTTCCAAGCTTTGCATTAGAGACCTATCTCTAAGAAGAAAAAATGCAAGTAAAGACCAAATGCCTAATCCCATGTTATTGCTATCAAACTGGCAATACTGTCATTGCTGAAATCCCACCCTAAAGTAGGCACAAAGTCAAGCATCAAGCAGTCTCCTAAAAGGTATTTTTTCACCTTGTCATTGAAACTGGCATCAGCTTTCATCATCCAGACCTACTCATATTCTGCTCAAGAACCCACTTGTGCCAGACAGAAACTTCAAGATCCTCATGTGAGTGCAGAACCTGCTGCTGGATCTCTGCTCATCCCTTTAGGCAGAGATGCAGTACCAAATAAAAGTCACAGTTTCACCAATACATAAGGTTTCAGTGTGTTACCTGCGAAACAGCAGCAAAACCTTTGGCTTAAGGTGTGAACAGCTATGGGTGGATATTTAAGGGAGCTCTTCCTGGGTTTCAGAAGCTGATGTAGAAAACAAAAAGTTCTTTAACCAGTGTTCTTTTTCAGTAAGCTCACACATGCTGCAGTCTCAGTAACATCTCTATGCTTTCCAGCAGCAGCTACATAAATATTGAATCCATCTGTTAAATGCAGGCCTTGCTAATTGCTCGCCTCTTTAGGATATATTCTTGCTTTGACAGAGGCTCTAACTAGAAGAAATTTTTGCCAAACAGTACTTTTCAATTCAGTATTTTAAACAACTAGTCCTATTTATCTTTCAAGACGGAGTGGTGACACTCATGAAAAGGATGAGGAAAGCGAGTCCCTTTCTGCCTTGACAATTGTGAAGTTGCTGTAGGCTTCTAGTTTGAGCTTTCTGAGATGGCAACAGGAGGTTTTCTGGCTCCTAGAAGCAGTATGTGTATTTTATACTTCATTCATTGCTAAAAAACTTCTAGTTGCCTGAGTTTGCTCCCTGTCTGATCAAAACCAAAGTCCAGTGGTGAGGGCATTCACTCACCCTCTTCAATATGACAAAACTACATAGCATTAGTTCAAAAGAATGTTGTCATCCATATAGCATAAGCCCCTGTGTGAACATAGCATATGAAAAGTTACAGACAATGAATAATAACACACAACATTCCCAAATGCATCCATCCATTTTATTGCTTTCTGTACAGAGAAGTTAACAAATAATATGGTGTGCACTGCTCCGGGCTTTTCACAATACACAGTGATAGCTGCATCCTCTTTAGCCAGCATTACTGAAATACAAGACATACATTTCATGAGTTGCACAATAAAGATTCAAAGCTTAAAAAAAACAAAGAATCCAAACACCTAACACGCCCTTAGTGAAATTCTTGGAGACTGAAAAAGTTGTTTCATGTGTCATGTGTAATGCAGCTGATCAATAGAGGGCAGCAAATTCCTTGTAAAATGTGAAAGTGCAATAGCTTTAAGAAATTAGATTAAAACCACGTATAACAAAAATTATATTACCTAAATTCATAAAGCAAATAGGGAAATACATGATTTACAAAGTATACACTGTTAAGTCAGCAAGTTCTGGTACATCAGCTGTCCTGTCCTTAGCTGATGAACTATAAAGGCTCTGATTCAACAGAGCACTTCCCAACATGCTAAATTTCTGCTTGATGAAATTTCAGCTTGATAAAATGTCTGCTTTGCTTTAAATATAGATTCCTGAAACTGTGACAGGGTGAAAGTATGGAAGGAGTTTTGGGAATTTATGTTCACTTTTGAGAAATAATGAACTTTTAACCTATTTTTTTTGGTCTCAGATGTGAAGCCTACCCCTACCCAATACCCACATCTCTCAGTCCCAACACCAGTCCCCATCTCCAGCTTAGCCACAGCCAGTTGCCTAAATGACAATTCCTCTCTACTTCTGACTAGGTCCAAGGTTGTCTCTCTCCGAGCTCTTATGTTGGGTGGAGGGGAACATTTTACCGAAGAGTGCCATAAACAACAGAATAAATAACCCTTGTTTTCACATGGAGTTCCTGGGGCTGGATTCTCAGTATCTGATGAAGTGCAAGTTGAAGATTTCCTTGTGGCTGGAAAATCCCAAATACAGCTTTTCTGATGTATACTAGGGAAGTAGATCCTGCTGCATTCTTTCACTTAGTGGAAATTATAACAGTTTGGTTTGTTTGGTTGTTGTGTTTTTATTTAATTTATTTCCTTCTACCCAGCTGCCTCCTTACTTCAACAAAATCTGGAGAAAATTAAAACCTTTGAGTACTGTAGTACTCAGTTAAAATCAGCTGGTATTAGGCAGCATGTTTAAACACCCATAACCTCCCAAACCCATTTTCTAGGGGGTGGGAAATAGATCTGACAGATTGCAGATAGTATAAATTTATTTTTCTTCAAAAGAAAGGTTAAGACCTTTGAAGAATCAGAATGTTTTCTTTTTCTCTCTAGGAAATAAGTTTAAGAGGAATGAAATACCTGTAGATGAAGGTTTCAGGAACAAAATGAACATCCTTGGGAAACTGCTTTTCTAGTTTTGTCCTACATGAGATGGTAGAAATGGTTTGAGAAAAACTAACAAAAACCTGCAAATGAGGTAAGTTTACCTCTTTACTGAATTGTATTTGTTTGGAACATCACTGCATTAATAATTCAATATTTATCTATTGTCCCTTTTCCATCTGTGTCTTGATAAAAGTGAAGTCTGATCTCACCATAGGTCAGGAAAAGTACTCGGTTAGCATAAAATTTGCTTGAATTTGCTCATCAGAACAGAAGAAAATGCATAGTATAGAAAAACTTAAGAGACTCCCTTAAATACTCAGATGGATAGAAGTAAAAATATATACAAGTACAAATATAATGGTGGAGACTGTACTGTATATTTTAAAAGAAGAATAATATATACAAGAATAATACTTCATTCAACTATTTATAAGCCACCCTTCTTCTCACCAAAACATTAGGCCTCTATAAGACAGTCTGCAAAAGAGAAGATTTTGGATTTATTTAGGCACCTTAACATTGTGAAAAGCCTATCCTTGAAGGCGTGTGCTTACTCATTCCTATAGTTTAAGTATTATCTTTTTATTAGATCTTTTATGACAATGACACAGAATTAAAAAACAGAACATTGAAAAAAAAAATAGATCCTGATGTATAGAAACAGCAGCTAAGGAGGAGCAAAAAAAGCAACAAATATAAGTACTTTCTACTGCAGGTTTTTGGTGGTTTTTTTCATATGTTATTTTTTTATTTCCTTCCTTCAGGAAAGCATTTTAATGACTTGTGTTTATCTATTCAGTTATATCTTCCTGACAAAAATCTTAGGAAGGTCCATATCACTTATATAGCAGGATTCCTTATTTTCTCCCATTCTGCACAAAACCCAAACAGGGCACAGGGCTTGATTTTGTCCCTACTGATACCACTAAGATACTATAGAGTATTGCTCCAATGCACCAGTTGTTTAACAGCAGCTTTAACAATCCATTGCTAAAGCCAGCGATGTTTAAAATGCTGAAGATACTCTGACAGGATATCCCCAAGGAAATATATTGCAGATCTAGGTTTATTATTCTCTATTCAATTCACCACAGGTATATAAAATGGTCTCATTCTTACTTTATTCTAGAAGTAAGTTTATATGACAGATTCCAAACTCACTCCCTCTGAGAATTTTGCTATCTTGTTTGAATCAAGAGACAAGAAAATGCAGGAGACTTCTTAGCAGGCTCTATCCCCATTCATCTCCCCAAGCACCTCGGTCTCTGCCCCTTCCTAGTTCTGATGTTAAAGGAGAGGGGTACATCCCTCAGCCTACTCAGAGAACCTTCTTGACCTTTATTCAGCCTAAATAACATGCTAGAAAACAGTGTACAATTTAGACAACTTGGGCAGCAACCCATAAAGATAATCCTGGCAAAACAAGGTAGGAACAATGAGAAACATATCTGGAAACCCAGTCTTCAGTTATTAGGAATAGAAAGCAAATGAAATGCAACAAGCAAAAACCCCAAGAGCTAAATAACACATGGAGAAAGAAGGAAGCCAACATTTGGGGAGTACCTTAAGTTGATGTTTGGGTGAGGCTGCACAGCAACAGACTCTCAGCTTTGCCGCTGAGCTCTCTGAAGAAGAGCATCATAGCAATCGTGTAACTCCCAAATTCAGCAAAGGTAATAGTTTTTAGTGATGCTCCTCTACCCAAAGCAGAGCCAAGATCAGAGATCTGTTGAAAGGCCATGAAGTTAATTAATGCTGCATACTATAAATGCAGAAAGAAATTCCTCCAGCTGTAGCATTGCTGAAGGAGGAGCATTTATAAACTAATCATGAGAGACTTCCTGGTAAAAGGTGCTTCTAAGCTGAAGAACAGGAGGGTCGGGTCCCAGCAGGTGGTGGAAAGTCTTAGTTAAACCATCTGTAACAATCAAGTGCATCAACACCTAACAAAAGCCAGTCCCCTAAAATAAAGGGAGATGATCACAAAGTGTTCTTTTCCGAGTAGAAAAGAAGAAGAAGAAGTAAATAGCTGTCTGAGTAAGTTTATGTTTTAGTTTGGCTTTATTGAAGTAAGGACACTGTATATAGCAATTATTTTATTATGGAATTTGATCTGAGGTACCTGATTTATATAGATTAAAGGCATATAAAGAAGCTGGAAGTCTTTCTAATGAGGTTTGTGTACCCTAACTTACAACAGACAAAGCTTCTATCAGGCTATCTGTAAAAAATTGTTTTTTTTTTTTTTTTTTCCTTTTATTATTTCAAGAGTGAACTTGGATCTTCATATTGTGGGTTTCTGAGGCCAAGTTTCCTTGGCCTCAGAAGTGTTTTATTTCAATGATATGGAGATTGTTGAATGTGTTGGTATATGATGTGGAAGATAAAGTGGTAAACCACTGAGGTGCCTGTGCTTGGTGTTTGCCTTTTGCATTTTACACTTTTTAATGCCTTGTAGCTTTTATATACTGGGGACAATGGGGGAGGCAGCAAGGCTGAAATAAGTAAAATAAAATAATGATCCCAAGTTATTGTAAGAGGAACTTTGAGTATGATTTAAGAAAGATAATTTTTTTCTTGAATATTAATGTTTGAGTTTTATCATGTCAATTATTTCATGTTTTTAATCACATCTCTCAACTGCTTAAATGATCATTCTCTAGGGAACTGAAGTTTTAGAAAAGAAACTTTAAAATTATACCAAATATATTCAGCATAAAATCTGCTAACCTGATTAGCTCTTTTGACTGTGATGACTCACATCTCACTTGATAGAGAGCATAGTGCTTTGAGTCCTGGCTGCTGAGGCAGTTTCCATATGATTCCTGGTGTCTCTACCCCAGCTAAGGAACTGTGTGTTAAATGTACATTTGTCTATACTGGAGATCAGAGGAGAGTGAATCCCTGCTATTCATTTCTCCTCTGTTGTGTATGGGTAAAGACCTACTTGGATTATGGTGCTGTGGAGAAAGGACAGGTGCACAAGCTATTTAATTGGAAAATTTAATGATATAACAGTTTTACCAGTGAAAGAGTAAAAAAATCATATATTAAGGCATCTGTAGGAGAAGAGGGGAATTCTGAATATGAGAGGATCATACATCCACCAGTTCTTATGCTGATGTGGAAAACCTGAGGATTTGCTAGCGGAAAGGCTAATGATTGTCTTGTCTGGATGACTGATGTATGCTTTGTCAGTGATGTAGTTATTTTTGTCACTGTACAGCTGTATTTAAAAGATACTGTAGTAGTACTGCTTCTAGTTCTGGATATTTTGGATGGTGTTTGACAATACCCAGAGCCATAGTTAGATATAGTAGCAATATATCTTCTAAAACAGGTATCACTAGTGTTCCATCTTTGCTTAGTTAAAATATATTCTCTTCTACAAGACAGCATCTGGAAAGGGAAAGAGGGGAGAGCACTGGGGTGATAAGGTTCTTCAGACTGACTATACATCCAGATTTGAGCCAGATCTTGGATCCAGGTCCACTATATCCCAGCTTGGGTAGTTGTGTAGCTGGACAGTATATACCCTACTCTCCTGAGTCGCTGGGATGGTGAGGCAGGGGAAAGCAGGTTTCAAAGAGGACCTGTCATCTTTTGGTCAGCTGAAGTTTCAGAGTCCTTCTGGAGTGCAGCTCACTTTAGCAAAGCTGAGAGAAAAATTTGGTCTGTTCCTGGAATATCCTACCTGTAGGTATGTAAATGGCTTCCTGGTACTTGCAGCAATTGGCCTTACATAGCTGCCAAAGAAGTATGAGAAGAGGCTGAGTTTTCACAGAGCTGAGTAAAATAGGGGCATAACTTTATACCCTCTGACTTGTACATCTCATGAATCCAGGTGCATTTTGTACTGTGCAATGTATGGTAGGTTTTTACTGACATTTACTTGGCCAGATACACCAGTTCAGTGGCTTTTAAGTTTCAAGCATAGCTTGAAAGAAATGTTTCGGTAGCCAAAGTAAGGATAGCAAATACCTCCAGCCTAGATATTTGATTATTCAGCATTCATAGGAGAAAACCTCTAAGCACTTTACCATCTACAATGCAATGTCATTATCTGTGACTTTCTTTTAAATTTGTTGGCATTTAAAACGTCATTGTTCTAATTCCCACCCCCCCTCTCTTTCTTTTGCCCCTAGCCCTCTTCTGATTGCATGTACATCTGGGTGATACCACACCTGGTTGGTGGTTTATAATGCAGGTGCTTTGTGTATTTTAAAGCACTCCTTGTACTTCCCTTTATATTTGTGTATAGAATTTCATGACTTTGAGTAATTTAGCCCATTACATCTGCAGGTTGTTACTTAGGCTTTCAAGGATAAAGAACAAGAAGTTAAGATCAGAGCAACACAATGTACTTCAACTTTCCTTCCTCTCTGTCAGCAAATGTAGAACAAATGATTAGTTACACTCTGCTGTAGTTTAGTTGAGACCTTATGTTCAGTGCCAAAGTACTTTGTCTTTATTTAGACCTTGAGAATATAAGCACTTGAGCATGTATCTGGAATTACTCACATGAGTAAAGCTATTGACTTCAGAATTATTGACTACTGTATGAGTAGAGTTTAGCTTTCATGAGGTTAAAGGTCTGAAGCTGTTGTTTCTTGACTATGCAAGAAAAGAAGGCTAAGAAAGCTGTGGCATTAGTACTGTTAGATTTTTGACAATTAAAATAGTTTTCAGTATTGTTGTTCTGGAGATGTAAGGAACAGAAGAGTGAAGATACTGTCACCTTCTGGAGATTAGGCTCAGCATGTTCAAGTTATGTATACAGTATGACAGAATTTTTTTAGCCTAATTCTTGTGAAGGTTTTAATCTGCAGGCCTGATGTAATGGAGATTCATGCAAACACAGTCAAAACAAGTAGAAAGGGCTCTGCTTCTCTGTGTTGTGGTGGGGTTTTTTTTTCTGTTTTTGTTTGTTTGTTTTGGTTCCCCCCCCAGTGACTGTGACTTCTGGGAATACACTGTGGTGCTCTGGAACCTCTGCAGATGCAATAAATATGTGAATGTCTCCCGTGTAGCTGGAAGGTACATGGAATCATGTCTGACACTACTAAGTTGGTGCTGCTGAAAGCAACTCCAGCATGGGACTTCAGTGCTGTCTAGAACAATGTGTTGCAAGGCGGGGGGGGGGGGGGGGGGGAAACCCACAACCTTAAAACCCTCTATAAAAAGCCTGCCTTTTACAGAGTAAATCCTGGCATTATGTGCTGAAAGATATCTGAAGTATTCAGCTCTGTGTGACTAATAGGTTCCATTCCTACCAAGAGCCACAGCCAAGATGACAGAGATTTCTGTTGAGATCTTTCTGAGACAATAGCAAATTTAAAAGAGAAGTGTCTAGTGGCACCTCATGGGAGGAGCATCACTCTAGTTTTACAGTTTTTTGCCAAAGATTCTGGAATTCAAGAGGGTGACACTCCTGTGTGCTTAGCACTATTTTTGTTTGTTTGTTGGTTGGCTTCTTTTTTCTCTTTGAGAGGTAAAGAACATGGAACAGAGTGGTTCCTTCTGACATGAAAAGGAGGCTATTTTGGGGGATTATTTCCCTAGTTTGCAGATGTCTCAATGTCCTGCAAATGTGGCCGTTGCAGAAACAGGCAGAGCTCTGTCTCTGGGATGCTATTGTTTCTTTCCTATCTGCTGCCCACTGAAACTGGATGTCTGCTACAGCTGGTCTGGAGTTGCATGTGGTATTTTTGAAGAAGTACTGGAATTTGCTCTGCAAATCTGCCATACAGAAGTGTAAAAAGGCAAACAGATATTTCATAGGTAGTGTGTGAGGCTGCACTGATCTCAACCTGTCCAGTGGTGACAGATGTTGCTCTGCACTTTTTCTGATGCACGTAAATGCATCTACTGAAAAACAGCTTACTGCACATTCAAAAACCTTGATGGCTTATCAAATTTTGGGGGAAGCTCTAGTGCTTGCTCCTTGTAATGCCTGACACTTCGAAAGCTGCCTTGCTTCTGTTTCAGTCCTCATCTAACCCTTTTGGCTCCTTATAGGAATTATTCTGAATATTTTGATATTCTCTCTGAGCCCTGCTCAAGTAGGTGCAATGCATGAAAACTATATACCATGTACAGGCAGAAGTAGTATCACTAGTTCTAGGACCTGCAAAAGGCTCTGAATCTCTTGGTTTCTGAATCATATTTCCTCCTTCTAACCTCCTAGCAACTATGCATGCATCTTTTTACTTCAAGGTAAGATTTCCAAAGGGAGCCAGATACGTCACTGCAGAGGTTACCTGTGTGGTTCAGCACAGTAGGGTTGAGAGGATTGTGCTGATCAGCACAACAACCTAATTCAAAGTTGCACTGTCATTATATTATTTGCTCTTAACAGGGCCAAAGTCTTGTGGGAAGGGGAAGCAGTATCTGCAAGAATCCCGAACTAAGATTCTTGGCTAATATAAACACAGTCAGACCCTCTTGATATTTCATTTTAAGCAGAGAGCTTGGAATAGACAGAGATGTGAATAGCAGCAGCTGATGAAAATAAAATGCAGCCCAAAAGAAGTTACTCAATTCATTTAAGGAACATAACATGTTCTGTATTTTTCCCAAGATTAACTGCTGCTGACTTTTTCTAAAAAGCTGTTTTTCACTTTACTGGATCTAGTGCAGAGCAGCATCGTAACCCTGACTCTCTTGTGCACGCTGTTGAAGGTGGTATCACTGAGTGATGCCTGGTGCTCAGCACTTTCACTGGAAACCAAGCAGGGTCTTGTGCTGACCCAGTCAGCTTTGGATATTAAAAAAAAAAAGTAAAAAAAAAAAGTAAAAAAAACCCAAAACAAACC
This sequence comes from Todiramphus chloris collaris, assembly GCA_025345505.1. NCBI lineage: Eukaryota > Metazoa > Chordata > Aves > Coraciiformes > Alcedinidae > Todiramphus > Todiramphus chloris. The sequence goes on from JANVCC010000035.1 coordinate 32,930,989, forward strand.
AAAAAAAACCCCCAAAAAACTGGGGGGACAGGAGGCTTCACCATTCAAGTTGAGATCTCTGGAAAACTGCTTTCAGTGACTAACCTGATCCCAAAGACTCCACAGTCTACATTTGTGTTAAGATGTGGTCTCATAGGAAGCAATGTAGTCCTGTATCTAGGGAATTTTCTGAAGGGGAAGAATGGAAAAGGCAGGTGACTAACTGAATGAACAGCAAATAGTGCAAAGGTACTTTGGTGAAAAGACCTTGGTCTTTGGCATATGCTTGTACTTGGAACACACAAGCTATTTTCTAAGAATCCAGGTAATAAATGTAATAAAGAAATGCAGCATGTAATATCTGTGAGTGTTTAAAACCAAGACTGATAAAGTATACTTTGACTCCTGTTGTGGTTAGTGGATGATGGCGATGTTGCAGTCAGGCAGCTTCTCTTGGTCATTGCCTGGGTGTGACTACACCACAGGAAAATCTGCTCAGCACAGCCAGCTCTGCCCAGTGGCCTCCCGACCTTGGAGGGGAAGAGGCAGCAAAGACTTGCTGACTGATTGTAAGGATAAGACAATGTATATGCAGGAAATTACTCTGTGCAAGATTCTTAAATGCTTCCCACAAATGTATAGGAAATTCACAGTCTTAAATTCTCTGGCCTTCTTGTGGCTTAATGATGCAGTATAATTGCTGTCCTTCAGCTGAGGAATCAAAGCGTATATTGACTTGCTAAAGTACATACAGGCACTCTTGTGGGAAGAAAAGAACTCGGGTCTGCTGTCCACAAGACAGCCTCCATTTTCTCCCATCTAGCTGTCAACTACAGTCTTGCCTGCCTAAGCTGTAGCAGGGACATTTGCAGGAAGCAAGAAAAGGGTCAGTGACCAATATGAGTCGTTTCAATAATCTGCTCTTTTTCTTCCTGGATTTGGTTGATGAATTTCTCTTATAGAGGAATAAGGATCCAAGAACATCTTTCTAATGGCAATACCTTCTTCTAAGGGGCTGGACTGAGCTCTGTGACCTATTAACTTCATCAGGGATGAGGGAGGAAGTGGAAGGAAAGTGTGTGTGAACTGGTCTGTGAACTGGTCTGTTCAGATGTGCTGTCCTGCAGCTGTGCTAACGCAGTTTCTGTGCTCCTGTTTCCTTCCTCCTTTATCCCCCAGCTGTATGAATGGTTCCAGTTCCACTTCAGAACAGCCTCCAGGTTGCTCTACCTTAAACCTCATGAACTTTTATTTGGGGAACTGAGGAAGAAAACTGCAGGTAGATTCTAGTTCAAATAACATTGTGTAATATGTAACCAGACATAAAATCCACTTAATTCATGGCCATACTTGATAAGGGTGTAATTTATTCTGTGAAAATATTTGTAGTTGAGATCAATGGTGTAACGGTTTTAATTTACTTATGTGCGGGCATGCAATATTGCCTGGCTTCCTTTCCTGCAGGAGTCCTTCCTGGTGAGTATCCTTGTTTACTTCCTTTTTGTGCCTGAAGGCCTCAGCTTTATGCATGAAGTCAGTAGGAGAGGGTTTGGGATTTTGTATTTATAAAAATATACCATGCCCCATCACACAAAGATTAATGGGGGAGAAGAAACCAGAAGGGTTAAAAAAAAATAAATTATCAGGAGTTGCCTGAGAATAAAAGGATGACTTCTGAAACCTGTATTCTCAGACCTTGATCTTTTGCAAATTAAATTCTCTGGAAGCATAGAAATATCCTTGTAGGCATTTTCCATGAACATTTCAATGTAAAGAAATTTAGATGAGTCTGGTTATTGTTGTCATGTAACGGTAAAATTGTTGTGTTACAATTTCCTGTTGAGAGGGCAATAGACTAGTGTTAAACTTGTTTGTGATTCAAAAAAGCAGGTATTTTCTGGATGCTAACTGAAATAGAGCTGGAGGGCATATGGAATAGCAGCTAGGGAAAGGAGAGTAGAGGGAAGAGTTTCTGAAAAACAACAAAGAAAAAAAAACCCCAAACCTACAAACTATATAAGAAAACAAATGAAACTCTCCACAGTAATACCTGCAGCTTTCCCAGGACATAAAAACCTGTTTCTCTGCTATTGTAAGTCAGGTGCATGATAGCACTACAAGTTAAAGCACAGAAAGAAACTGGGGAGCCAAGTCCTGTCAGCAAGGGAGTAAAACACCTGAGACTATTTCAGGTAATGGGAGAGGGGAGCAGAAGGGAGAGAAATGCCATGAAGTGAAGAGATGATATAAAACCCAAACAAACCACATTAAAAAGCAAAGCTTGATCTGAAAGTGTAACAAGTGATGCAGGTTTGTACCACCCCTGCCTTCTCGCTTTCTGGGCAGACCCATCCCAGCACGTGGAAGACTGGGGAATGATCATGGTCAGGTCTGGCCACCACCAAAAAGAGGCTGGTTGTAGTCATGCTGCAGAAGTCAGCTGTGGAGGGATGGAACGTACCTCAAAAAGCAAGGAGTGGCCTTTCTTTAGGTAAGAACTGATGGGACAACCTTTCATATCTTGATGTAGGCCTGGGTTGGATAAATGAGCTCAGAAAACTCAGAAACATGCATGTGGGGAGGATCATAAATGCACTGAGGGGGCTCATGCACTGTCAAGCCTGAAGCAATAATGTCCAGAGCAAAGGAAATGCTGTAACTGAGATGGAAAAGGTTTGGTGTTTTTTTGTTTTGTTTTTTTTTAATAATAATAAAAAATAAAAATAAAACCAAACAAAAATAAACCCAAAAAACCTCCAAGTAACCAGATAGCTAAAACCTGAATTGCTTGCCTGTAATAGGCTTTTCCTGACTCTGAACTTAGAAACAAAAAAAAAAAAATCAGTAGAGAGTGATAAAGTCTTCTCTTCTCTGTCTCTCTCTCTCTCTGTATATATATATATATATATTTTTTTTTAAACTCCTAGGCTAAAAAACCCCAGTTCTCTCAGCTGTTCCTCATAAGATAGTGCTCTAGACTCATGACCAGCTTTGTTGCCCTTCTTTGGACCTGCTCCAGCACCAAAATGTCCTTTTGTCCCTTTTGGAGTGAGGGTCCCAAAACTGAACCCAGTATTCAAGGTGTGGTCTCACCAGTGCCAAGCACAGGGGGATGATCACTTTCATAGTCCTGCTGGCCACACTATTTCTGATACAAGTCAGGATGCTGTTGGCCTTCCCGGCCACATAGGCACACTGCTGGCTCATATTCAGTTGGCTGTCAGTCAACACCTCCAGGTTCTTTTCCACGGGGCAGCCTTCCAGCCACTCTTTGCCAAGCCTGTAGCATTTCACAGGGCTATTGTGACCTGGCACTTGGCCTTGTTGAACTTCATACTATTGGCCTTGGCCCGTTGATTCAGCCTGCCCAGGTCCTTCTGTAGAGTCTCCTGATCTTCTAGCAAATCAACACAACTGCCTGACTCGGCAGCATCTGCAAACTTGCTGATCCTCTCATGTTATTACTATTCTAAAATGCTTGAGGAGGCCTCCTGCTTGAAAGAAAGAGACAATGTGCTTTTCTGAACCAGAAGATTGTGGGAATGATGAGGCCTATCTTTTGTGGAGCAATATCAGCCTTTTAGAGTCCAGGTACATGTCTTGAATGGCAGGAAATTAAGTGAATTTCCCCATCTGTGGTAGCAGGTCATGAGAAATCCACCGGAGGCATCTACTATCCCACTTCTCTTGATATGGGCTTGTTGAGCTGATTTAGTTATGCTGTGTCAATTCCAATGTGAAAATGTGTGTGGAAGTAATACCCGAGTAAGGAGAACACGGAGCTCTTGTATCAGTTTCTCTCAAATGAGCAATCAGTCTTTGCGAAATAATGCAACCTTGCCCCTTCAAAAGAGGGACTGATGTGTACTCCAGTATAGTTTATTTTTGTGTCTTTTTTCTTTTCTTTCATGTTTTATTATAGCTGAGGAAATAAAGGAACCATTCCTTAAAGAAAAAAAAAAATAGACTTTGTTCTTGTAGGATAATTACTTCCTTAAATTTATCACTTACTCTTTAAAAAGATATTGTTACAAAGGAGTGCTGCTGTTTGCTTACAGTTTTAACCCTTATTACTTTTTTCTAATTTTTATTTTTATTTGTTTTTCTTCATATCACTGTTCTTTGTGCCTGAATCCCCACCAAAGGCTTCGGAACTCTTGCTTTCTTTAATGATGTTCTCTAACTTTGTTTTCCCTCTTTGATATGAACTTCTGGGAAGCTGGAAAAGTACTTGGGGTAAGGACTAGAGGCCAGTACCTTGTTTAGTACGCATGGACTGATGGACAGGGAGGTAAGGAGGAGATGGCTGCATTGTACTTCTCTCCTTGTATTTGAGTCTATGCCCGTAGAATTACTAATCGCAGCACTTGCTCTTCAGCTGGTAGTAAATTGGCTCAGTCACATCTGACTGCAATGTGATCTTCCAAACGATGCACTTGTTCTGAATCCTCTAATCCCACAGCATTTTCTGCATGGTGGTCTTCCCCTCCCAACTCCCATGGCATTATTCACATAGCAAGGGTACGTACACCTTTCCCCAAATGTTTTGTCCTTTGTTTTTTTTTTTTTTTCCTCCTCCCTGTGACATCTCTTGTTGAAAGAAAAGGGTTTATGGTTACAATAGGTGGGCTTGTGTAGGTTGTGCCATCAGACCTTGGCACCAAACTAACCATCAGGATAAGAGAACGGTAAATTTCTGCTTTCATGTGTAAAGTTAGGAGTGACAAATGACTAACCATTTACTTTACTGTAGTTTCCTCTTGTTGTCATTTTGTATATAAGACCCAGCTTATTTCTTAAAAGGTGTGCTAGCTTTGCAAATTATCACCTGTTTTCTGCACAAAACTGGAATAAGCCAAATACCTTGACTCTGTGTGACTGGTTTTTTGCACACTGGGTAAAGAACTTGGGTTTGGGACAACACTTTCCACTCACAGATTGCAAAAGAATAATTTTGCTTTAATGCCACTGTTGGAACTGAAGTGCTGCAAATATCTTGGGCATTCTTAGTGGTACATTTGGCCAGGTGTGCTCCTAGGGGCACACACATATGCCACCTCTTTTAGCTCATCTCTGAGGAAGGTGAAAGCCAGTGATAGAAAGTGCAGCTACAACACAAACAGTAGATGATGCCTGAAACTAATTTATGTGGTGCAAACTGTGGATGTTAACTTACATTTATCTGACTCATTGCAGGACCTCATTCCTACAGGATGTAGTAGAAGCTAGGAGTTTACTCAGGGAATAAAAGGAAGCTGGACCTGTTAATGGAAAAGAAATCAACAAAGGCATGTTAAACGTATGAAAATTGCTGAGCTGAAAGTAGTAGGAAGCTGGGAGTGCTGAGCAAATCCCCTGTTATCCCTAAGTATTCAACAGTGGCTTCAGGTGAAAAAGAGGGTATTTAGATTAGTAGGGTAAAGGAGCATATTTAGCCTTTGCTCTGACTAGATGAAGTACTTATTTAAATAACAGGTAAAATAATGCAAGTACAGTCTTTACTGTCAGAATAATGTTGCTGTCTCTTGAATTTTTTCTTTTAAAACACTGAATGACCAGTCATGTGTTTTGCGACTTAGGGGCTTTGGTGGGAGTAGTTGCATCTCTTTCTCCTTATGATGATAGAGAACACTCAGTTCTGTCTCCTATTTCTTCTCAAAACTAGGCTGATCCCTTAAAATGTCTCTTGCCTCTGTCTTCCCCCCCTCCCCCTCCATGAAGGACTGTCCTCTGAAAGGAAAGGAGGAGGTAGCAAGTGGATTGCTTTTACAAAGAGGTGCTTTCAGAAAGCTCAGCATGACAGCTCAGGTGTAGGTAGGAGTAGCAGCAAATGCAGTTAGGCAATGCTAAAGTAATATCAAGATTTACTCATATTTAGATTAATCGACATAGGATTTAGTTGCTAAATTTTCCTTTAGCTACCAGAGGAATAATATGGGGCTAACATCCAAAACTGCAGCTAAGAAGGTTGCTTTTATTAAACCTTGGGTACATTGAGACAAGCTGCTTAAATACAGCTTTCTGGGAAACGGAACAGTGTTAATTTTCACCCTTTGAGTGCCTAATCATTGTATGGTTTGGAGAACTGAGTATGTTACAAGGGTAAACAGTACTCAGATGATCCAGTAATTGAATTGGTGTGGGGGTTTTTTGTTTGTTTGTGTGTGTTTGGTTTGCTTTTTTTGTTGGGTTTTTTTTGTGGTGATTGTGTGTGTATGGGTTTATTTTGTGTGTGTTTGTTTGAATTAAATAGCAAAAGTTTCTATCATAGGTAGCAAACTGTCACAAGGAAGTAGTAGAATAGCCTTTAGTGTAAAATATAGATTGATGTACCTAAGAGGAAAATATTCTGTAACATTTTTATGGGCTCTTAAAAGCAGAAGAGAATGTTTTTTAATTCAATAGGCTGATCTGATTCTCACTCTCAATGCCCAATTCCTAACTGTCACTGGGAACTCAAGGAGCTTGAGCAGAGTAGTTGCTCTTGAACACTTCACCCCAAAACAATTTTAAGTAAAGTTGAGCTGACATACAAGCCCACAAGGAGCCAATGGAATGGCTGAATAAAAATGGGTATGGGACTTAGTGCAGTAGAACTAAACATAGAAAGGACTTCTGCATCTCTTCCTTGAGTTTGTATCTTTCTTTGATTAAAATAGTGTGTTCTGGCACAGGCTGCAGCATGTATAGCTATGGTGAAAGGAAAAGAAGAAATTGTGAAAGTCAACTCAGCACTATGAAGAATACAGATGTACAAGGGTTTCTATACATTTTCCCACTGTCTGAATAAAAATTGAGAAGAGGATACTGTTGGACTCAGACTTATTTTCTTCCCTGGCTCTTTTTCCATGCTGTTTGTTGGAAGCACAAAACAGTTGAAATTGCAAAGCTCAACACTGCTGATAAACATTTGGTGACTGGGATAGACATAGAGGCTGGGTGAAGATCTGGGGGTCTGTGTACTCATGGGACTGAGGAGTGGGGAATGCAGTGAAGGCTGCTTATCCCATTCTCATGCATATCACAGTAGTTACTGGTCCTTGCAGAAGTTACCAAGGAAGTCATAAATGTTTTTGTGCCGCTGCTAAGGCTGGTCAGCAGGAACAAGGGCTTGACCGCAGTCCCATGTATATGTATACATATATGTTGCAAGGGTAAATAAAGTGTTATTCATGCATCTGACTGCTTCTTTTGAAAGCAACCAGACCTACAGCAGCTGGGCTGTTTGTGTGTCTGATGTCGGACCTATGGCCACAAACATTAAACTGGCATATCTATTAAGAGAGAAGTCCTAGCCCCTCTAATCTCCGAGGACCAGCTAGAACACAAGGGGATTAATCTCTTACCAAATTTATCTAAGACTGCATGCACCACATACCTCTTGTGTAAGAGGAGACTGCTCTACAAAACCGTTTAAACTGCTTCCTGTTTGGTCAATTATATTAGTAAAGTCCAAAGGGTTTTGAAAGAAAAAGCTGACTTTGCAGAAGAATTATTAGCCTTTCACAAAATAGATGAAAGTAGTATTGTCTTCCTTTGTTTCTCTGCAATTCAGTTTAAGAATGTGACTGAAACCACAAGTGATGATGTCTGATTCCTCCTCTTTTCAAGTTCCTCTGGGAAGAAACTTAAACAATAGTCCTCAAACTAGAGAGCTAATGGATATGTCAGGATATGTCTACTTGGTATCTTGCTAAAAACACTGTGGCTTGTTGTTTTAGTTTTGTAACTAGAATACAACTTTAGGTCAAAGGGAGTCTCTGAATATTTGTTTGGCTGGAAGACTGATGGGGGTAGGGGAAGAACAGATGTAGTTCTCAGTGTGCTGTTTTCCTTAACGATTTATACAGCTGTGAAGACTATTTGGAATACTTAGAAACTGAGTTTATTCCTCCCATTTCTTTTTTCGGTAATAGCACATTCAACATAAATCACTAGTAGTCTAGACTCACCTATTTTTGGTAAGAAATAACGCCAAACAATTTATTTGCAATTTTTATCCTGTGCTGCCTATAGCTTACCTTGGAAAACGTTTTGATCCCTTTCTATGCGGGGAAGCCGATTGCTAGGAGAGGTGAACAAATGAAATTTGCATGTTTGATTTCTGCTCTTCAGAACTGCTTTACCTCATGAACTATTTCTTTTAAAAGGAAATAATAATTAAGCTGTAATGCTCTTGAGATTTGATCTGTCTGTAAAACAGTATTAACTATGGCTCTGTCAATTCCAACCGGCTGTAGAATTTTAAGTATGGAAGTTTACAGATAGAGATTTTCTGCCTAAGTTTGTGAGGCTTTTTTTTTTTTTAATAGTGACCAGAAGAAAAAATTGAAAAGAAAAAAAGTATTACACATAATTTAAAGTTTATTCACAATGAGCAAAAGCAGTTGGTTGGGAAATAGGTTGGTTCTTTTATTTCTAAATGCTGCTTCTTACTAGAATGCTGTGATGTCTTTTCTTTCTTACCTCTCCTAATGTTAATGACAGCAAATCTTTATGCACCCCTTAAGGTTTTAAGGTTTATGATCATTCAGCACCCTGTGGATTCTGCCCCACTACCATTCACATATATTAAGTGATGCTGTAACAGATCTCCAGTTTTGCACTGGGAAGAATTTAGATGAACACAGTGATTATGTTTGTGTATGCCATTGTGGTGCTCCTCTTAGATAATGTCATCACACTGACCTTTAGACCTTCAAGCTTTCTCCTCAAGAATTGCTCTTAGGCAGCTGTTTCCCATGCTTAAACTCATAATGAGGTTCTTGACTAGAAATAAGTCTTGTAAGTCTATGATTAGACTGCGTGCAAGGCCAAATTGTTCTTTACTTTTCTTACAGTTCCTTGTGGTATGAAACCAACATAGCTATCCAAGCATGAGCTTGTGCATTACTACCAGAGTTCTTGAGTTCTGTTATTGGGATTTAATTCTTGTACTTGATGCTGGTCTAAGATGGGAACTTGACTTTTAAGTTCAGAATGAGTTTGCGGGGTTTTGAGTAGAGCCAGTTAATTAAAGGGAATACTTACTTATGAATATTTTCACTCACTTGAAATGTTGTTCAGGGGCATTATGATTCACTAGAGTATTAATTATTGATGATCCTATAGGCAAGTATTTGGTATGTATTAAAAAATTATTCATGGAACTCTTTATTTTAAAAAAAAAGTTATGTTGAAGAGGGGTTGCTATACACTTATTAATGAACTACTAATGTAAATTGGTTTGATAAGTGTGTTCAAAGAGCTGGAATATCATTCAAATTAAAACTAGTCAAAATGAGCTGGTGAATATTTACCAAGTAACCACATCTGCAGAGCTATTAGCACCATTTTCAATTTATCAGATTCAAGAGAGGCTGTATTTTGAAGAAAAATCGACTTGAGAACAAATAGTAGAAGTTGATGTAGATAGTAACTTTAAACCAATATTGATGAGCTCTCCATTGCTGAAGGCGTTATCATCTATGGTTTCCAGGTGGCATTTTGCAGCTTCTTAGTTATGCTGGTTACAGATTAAAGTTATGCTTAGACTTACAGGTGAGCCTGTTTGGTTTACCTTAAGCAGCGATGCTGATTTAGATTTAACTGCAGTATTATAGTTCTGATCAATGGTTTGTGTCCCAGGAGTGCTAAAGATGGAAGCTTAAGGCATACTACAAGAAGCAGTGTGTGTGCACAGGGAACAGTTCTTTTTTAATTTACAGCCACTCTAGGAAATTTCAAGTCTAAGTCTGCTCCTGTTGTATTACTTACTGATGGAGCTGCCCTTGATAAATTAGAGTGAAGGCACACACGAAGGGCTCTTTAGTTAGTGCTTTACATACAGGGTTTGAAGTACATAAACAATGCTATCTTTAGTGACCTTAAATAAATCTAGCCTGTAACACCACTCAACAGTGTTGGAATGATTTACCATTCACTTTGATTAAAGTCTTTGTGCTGAAACTTTGACAAGCGAACACTTACTTGGGTTGTTCAGAAGCAGTTTTCACTAGTGTTAACTACAGTTGTACTGAACTCTTTTCCAAAAGCTCCCTCTGGACTAATTATTGTACAGAAAAATGATTACTTGCTGGAAAGCTACTTGCTTATTTGCATCAAAAGAAAGAAATCAATTAAATAATTAACTGTTGTGTGTCTGACAAGACATGGCTATGGATGATTAGTTCTTTCATGAATATGTACCTGATTTTTTTTTTTCATTATTTGTTTTTGTGATAAATAATGGAAGCAAGTTTTCAAATGGAATGTAATTAATTTTAAACTTAGGTACTATGCATTAGAACAAATTTACCAACATTTATGGAAAAAGTGGTATATGTTATCTGCCTGACTTCAACACATACAGATATATTTGTGGCCTGCAGTGACTTTAATTTTGTCATTAATTTTGAGCAGTTTAATTTAGTGTGCTGCTATTTTTTTAATTTTTTTTTTTTCTCCAGCAGAAACTTTTCATTTTCTTATGAGCTGAAGCAAATGTTGCTTGCTCTGCATTTGATGATGCCCTTAAGATGCCCATGCTTTAACTTTTAACCAGCCCTGAAGTATTCAGGCAGTTGGACTAGATGATTGTGGTAGGTTCTTCCCAACTGAACAATTCTATTCTAAAATCTCACTGCTATCTAGAGTGTCAAATTCTACAAATGTCATTAATATAAAAAGCCGGGTACAGATGGATTGACTTTGCTCGTGTGATAGGAAAAGCTGTTCAGCTTCAGTACCAGAGACCCTGCAGCATGCTACTGGAGGAGGAGCTACTAGTTGATAGCTGCAGCAGAAGCATCACCAGAAACAGTTAACAAGCTGCTCCCTTTCAGTCTGTTGTGGTGAATTCCAGGAGAGTGCTGGCAGGCTGGCTGGCCACAGTACTTCAGCTGGCACAAATAACCTGTTGGGTTGCTGCAGATTGCCAAATTCATTGTGTGCATGCTACTAAATAACAATAAGTTGATTATTTTTTTCATATATGATCCACACTGGAGGTTTTTAACTGACAACCCACATACTGTTAAAAAACAAATAACCTCAAGATACCTGGTATCTCCTTTTCTCTCTCTCCTTTTACTCCTTGTAACTTCAAAATTCTATTAAGTCCAGTACCCGCTTGGTGATACTCTTCATAACCACATAAACTGACTAGAATGTAACTTTATGAATAGAAAAATCTAGCAATTACTCTTCCTTGATGCAAATGCATTCCAGTTTCTACAATGTGATTTCCACTTTATTTCATGCATGCTGAAGCAAGGAATTAATTCCGTCTCCCTGGGTAATATTTTAATATGTTATGAGTCCCTTGGTGACCTCAAACTCTACGTGCTGAATGACCAAATATTTCTAAAGTATCTCTTTTCCAACTACTTATCTGGTTGCTTATTCACACCTACTTGCCAGTAATCTACAAGGGTTATGCTTTTAGGAGAAAGTAATTTTTTTCTCTTTTTTTGAGAGTAGAGCAGATTATTTTCCTCTCATAAAATTTAAATCAAAACACAGCTCTGTTTTTCTTGGGGATAAGCCTGAGACCTTACTGAGTGGAAAGGAAAAAGGAATTCAGTTTATCATGAGGAGAACTGCATTAGGTCCGTTAGGCACTTCAAATGCAATTGCATGAATGGAGTTAAGCATAGGTTTCTTGACAGGATTCCATTTTTGTGGTGTTGTGATTACTTAAATTGTTTGAACTAGTTAGTCAGAAGGAAGGCGATGTAAGTAGGAAGTTGTGGGTGCTAACAGATGAGACCTGCAAGACTACAAAATTGTTAGTAGCATTGTTTTTCATGTATGTATTTTGATGTTGTGCTGTTTCATCTCCAACCTGAATTCCAGAAGATAGGAAGCCAGATTTCCTTGGATTGCAGGATGTTGATTAGTTTTGGTATGTCTTCCTATTTATGAAGATGACAATGCCAGTAGGAACATTAGATTACAAAGGTAACTCTGAAAAGGTCACAGGTCTGACATACAATTTGTCTTGTTCAATTAGGCTTTATATTGATATTGATATCCTGTCTAACCAATATTCTAATCACTTCAAATATAAATGATGTGTGGGAAATTATGATATGTTTTTGCCTGAAAAACAGTCAGAACCCTGAACAGCTCTAATGACAAAGCTAATAAACATTTAAGCTACAGTATATGATTCTGTGTTGGCTTTGAACATTAGCTCTTGTAGTCTCCTTGATTTAAGAATTTAATAGACAAAAGAAGTGTACAGATGTGGTATCTGTAAATAAATTAAGAAATGCTGTCTGGTTTTGATTACTTATCTGAATGAACAGGTATCCATAATTAATCAGAAATGCATGAGGCACACTCGCTACATCTTCCTTAATCTAGTGCCTGTTGCTATGGTTCAGCACCATATTGCAAAAGTCAAACTATATTGACCTGTACAACCCTCCAAAATGCTTGCTCTACATATTTACTACATGTTTGAAGCTGTCCAGTGGAATATTAAGAAAAGATTTCTACATCGATTTGCTTGGAGAAATGAAGGGAGGGTAAGTGCCTCAGGTTTAAATAAAATAGGTGTGTAAGCAGCAGATAATTCAGGAGAATTAGAATTTCAAATCCAATCCATTTCAATTATCTATAGTGGCTTGCCAGTATCTGAGGATTTGCTTTGTTTGCTGTACCTTCATGTTCCCACGATTCTGAAGTTAAGTAGGAATGATGAGAAGGAGGTGATCTTTCTTGTGCAGTCACAGCAACCTGCCTGATTACTCTGTGGAATGGACCTTCTTCATCTTAATGAAACAGGAACACTCATTTAGAATTCTACAGTGCAAAAGAACATTTCAGGAATTCTAGTGAATTAAAGTGAAACTTATGAAGGTGTACTTCTTGCTAGTCCTAAAGCTACTAAGGAACATAGATTATTGTTTGGAACAAACAACTCTGCTTCTTAAATCTTTTGAATCGTATTTAAAAGTAGTGTTCAAATCTCTTTGTATGGACTATTACTTCCACAATGCCATTGAAATTTTGTCTTGACCCTTTTTTAATGTTCATTTTGGAGTTCTTGCTATTTTTAGTGACTGAAGTCTTGATATTATTTATTTAATAGAAATTTACATTTGCTCAAATTTATTTTATATTTTCATAATAGTAAGTAAAGTATTTAAGCATTTTAAAACTGCTTTTAACACTTTTAATCACAAGTAATTTACCTCAATTATTTTGACTCTCAGGTAAGCAAGAAGCCTGACTGTAGAGGGTCTCCTTCTACCCTGGTTGTGCAACCAGCTTTTGGGAGTGAAAGCGAATAAAAATAATATACTTCTCCCAGAGAAGAAAGCCTCCAGCCTCACCTGTTGATGTTTAAGATGGGACTATGTCCCAGACAACACAATGATTTTTTCCTTGTTTTTCTTGGAAATAATGAATCCTCAACAGTAATTCTTGGGTGAGGCTAAAAAGATGCTTGTTCCCTCAATGGAAACTGGCTGTAGGAATTCACATTTCTTGTACATTGTATCAGGAACTGAGAAAGAGACTATTGGCTTGTAATTTAACTGGTCCTGAAATATAGAGATAAGTCCTGTGTCTTTCTGTAACTGCGAAGGATACAATGCTGTTCAGGAGATGCTAGTTCCATTCCTGCTGCTGATAAGCTTTGCAACATAAGGTAAAACTTCTTAAATTATGTTCACATTATGTACGCCTCATCATTAACTGCCCAAGAAGTGCTGAAAAAGTGTCTGTCTGAAGATCAAATGGCAGAGCAAAATGTAGAGAATACTCTTTAAAAACTCTTGCTATGTTTTTCTATTCTGAACTTATCTTTAGAAATCAAGGAACAGAGGTGATGATGAGTGTTCAAATGCTTTGAAGATCCATTTGCGAAGTAGGAAGTGGCAGTATTTCACTAACTCTGTGACCCATACTGTTCTGTAAACATATCAGAAACTTTGAGTAGATCAGAAGAGAACCATAAAACTGTTAAAGTGACTGGAACAAGTGGTTTTATAGGGGACACTGGGGAGCTCTCTACGGTTTTAACCAGCCTTGAGAGACAATGCAGGTATAATTGCATTTATGTAGGGAATTGTATCTAGAGCTAAAGGACTATTACTCTAGATTAGCAAAACTTTAACAAGAACTTGTGTTTAAGATGCTGATCCAAGGCAAGATTGGTATGTCTAAACAAAAAGTATAGTCTCGTCCCCTCTTCCCTTCCTCAAAAAGACTTATGATTATTCCAAAGGCTAAATTAATAATCATTATATGCCCTTTTGGAAGAGATAAATGATAAACTTGTTTTAATTACTGAGTTTGGCTTTTACTGACTCTGTCATCTTGAAGGAGAAAGACTGTAAGACTTACGTCAATAAGCAAATTACAAATTAAACAAAAATAAATAGGTATCTGGATGGTCTTTGTTTCCTACCACATCAGTTTCCACTTTGCTAGGTAAAATGTTAGAGGTATGAACATTTGCTTTGTTCATTCAGCATTATACAAAAGCCAACACTGTTTAAAGTAGCAGACGTGGGAAGGAAAATATTTTTGACTTCCCATTAGATCGTATGTAGCTGATAATATCTTACTGTAAAAGATTAATTATCACATTTGTAACAGAAGTAAATTCTGAACAGCATATTTGAGGATTTTTTTTACATCTACTTAAATGTTTTAAGGTATTTTAGTAGAATGAACACTGGTAGTCTTCAGGCAGAAATTAGGTCATAGGATTTTGTTTATAAGGAATATTTACCCTTCCTGAGATGCAATTCCTTTGAATTGAAAATACTGCGTTCGCATAGCTTTAACTGCACATCCTGATAGATAAATTCACAGGGTTCTAGATATCCTGAGCATACTAGAAAGGCTTTAGAGAATCCCAGATGTCTGACATTAGTCTGTCCAGCTGTGCTAAAAATAACTCTCTATGGAAACACACACTGTAGAAATGTATATAGAACATATGATCTCTTGAAAGCCTTGGGAGACTGTTTAGTTTTGAATGAAGTAGGTTAAGCTTATGTCCTCTATGCAAGTACCTCTGAGAATGAGGTGATAGCAGGCTAGATAGAAGGATAGTCCTTCAAGAACCCTGCTGCACTCACAAAACAGAGCTTATTTTGTCTGTACGTTAACTGCCAAATGTGTCAGCACAACAGCACATTTTATGCAAGCTTTTTTACAACAACTGACTGACTCTGTACTCATTGCCTCCCCACCAGACCATCTGCTGTTGACCGCTCTCAGGAGCGCTACATGAACTGAGAGTACAGACCCACGAAGGATGGCAGCTTGGTGTTTGGGTGGATTTTTTTGGTCATGTTTTGTGGGGGGGAGGGTGAAATTTGGCATCATTCTGCATCAAAGAGAAAGCGTCCAGATTCTCTGCAAGACAATCTGGTGTGGTTTTCTCTGAGAATCGTGCATTTTATACTTCAAATTATTTTGCTAGGGTATAAATAAGAGTGTACTTTGAAACAATTCTGGCAAAATGTTAAAACATCACGAGTTGGAATTTTCTGTGTGGAAAAAAAAAAAGAAATTGTGGCAAAATTGACCACATTTCAGCCTTAGTTCAAATGAAGGTATAATCTAGAGGCGTGCACAATTGATATTATAGTAAATGCTTCATATTAACTCTGTAGTGAAGGTAGTTCCATCGTTAAGCTTCTCACTCATTTAGCAGTTGACAAAGATACCACAATATCTCAGCATCTGGTGGGGTCAGCTGTGCCAGGAATGTGCGCTCTGAGCTAAGGGTAGTATTAGACAAGCTGCTCTTGGGAAAGCTTTGGTGACGGAGCCTCTCAGTGCCTTGTGAGTCTGACAGCACAGCTGTTAGCAGGTGTGGCATGTCATACTCACTCTGTGATGGCTTATACCATCTTATACCAGGTGTTAATGACTGCTACTATCATTCATTGCAAAGAATACCCAGGTAAGAAGGCTCCTCCATTCTGGTCACAGTCCTAAATTTCCATGGTGAAAAATGAGTTGTAGTATAGGAGCAGAAGCAACAATGTGTAAGTCTGTATAGCTGATACTGGGCAGTAGTTTCATGCAATGACAGTCTTCCAGTTTTATATTTTAAAAGGAAAAGCAACAAGTGGGTCCTGAACCCAGCCCATATGGGCTCTGCAGTTCATATGGGCAAAATTTTTTGTGCTGCTGACACTAAACATCTCCGGCATTAATGATCAACATCTTTTCATTACCTGTAATGCAAGTTATGACAATCCAAAACCTTCTGACAGTTCAATTAGCTTAACCAGGCTCTGACTGAGATGATGATGATGGGGAATCTGTGCTGCAGTGAGGGACTTCAGTATTAATTTTTCTGTTTGACTCTTTTTGCCTGCACAATGATTGTGCATCATGTGAGGAATAACAATGCAAACATTTTCTCTGCTGTTAGAGACCTGAAGTCAGTTGGCCAAATGCACATGGGAAACACTTCCTGAAGCACTAATTGTGCATAAGTGTAACTCCCAAGCAAAAATACAGGCTGGGCAGAGTATGGATAGAGAGCACTCCTAAGAAGAAAGACTTGGGGGTGCTGGCTGATGAAAGGCTCCACATGAGGCAACAATATGTGAATGTATGCAGCTGGCTTTCTGGGCTGTATCAAAAGAACTGTGGCCAGCAGGCCAAGGGAGGTGATTCTCCCCCACTACTCTGCTCTTGTGAGACCCCACCTGTAGTATTGGATCCACATCTGGAGACCCCAAAAGAAGAAATACATGGATCTATTGGAGTATGTCCAGAGGAGAGTTACAAAGATGATCAGAGGGCTGGAACATGTCTCCTATGAGGATAGGCAGAAAGAGTTTGGGTTGTTCAGCCTGGAGAAGAGAAGGCTCTGGGGAGACCTTATTGTGGCCTACCAGTATCTGAAAGGGGTCTGCAAGAAAGCTGGGGAGGGACTTTTTACAAAGGCCTGTAGTGATAGGGTGAGGGGTAATGGTTTGAAACTGGAAGACCGTAGATTTAAATTGGAAATAAGAAGGAATTTTTTCACTCTGAGTGTGGCAAGACACTGGAACAGGTTGCCCAGGGAAGTTGTGGATGTTCCATCACTGGATGTGTTCAAATCCAGGCTGGATGGTGCCTTGAGCAACTTGGTCTAGTGGGAGGTGTCCCTGACATAGCAGGGGGGTTGAAACTAGATGATCTTTAGGGTCCTTTGCAATTCAAAGCATTCTATGACTCTGTGATTACTTTGACTCTTCAAGCCAGTATTCAATTTTGTCATTACTATGGTGTAGCAGTTACAATTTTGGTCAGCATAGAAGCCAAGAAAAGAAGCTAATAGCACTTTTCATGACTTTGCTCCTTCTACTTACACCATGGACTCTTAAATGTGGTACTTTCCAATAGGCTCTACATGTGCATTTCTGTTAGTGATCTAATACTTGGTAGCTTCAAGCTTTTAAAATAGGAGCTCTTCCAATTTTATCAGTCTTTTTTAAAGAAAATACCTTGTCTTCCTTTGGCAATTATATCTATTTAGATGATGATATGCATGCCCTACCTAAATCATTCAACAGCTGAATTAAGTTAAGAAATCCTATTTCATGTCCAGAATTGCATATAGATTTTTTTTAAGTCTCAGTTTAAATTGTTCTGCAAGAGATAATTCATGACTTCTGGAATGAGGCTGTTTTTAGCAGAAAGACTAGGTCTGCTTCTGAATTGATAGCTTACTGTTTGGCATAGTGAGCAAAGAGTTAGTCACAGGCAATGCCTGTACTATTAAGTAACCCAAGCCCATGACACAGATGTAAGCACTGGATCACAAACATCAATACTGTTCAGTTTGTCAGCATGATTTCTGGTATCCTCTGGGGCCTGTAGCAGCCCAGATTGCCATCAGAACAATTTCCACATACAAATCGCTTTCACTGGTTGTTTCAAATATGAGCTCATAGAGATGCAACCAACAGCTATGGGTGAGTGACAGTACAATTGAGACACTACAGCCTTCATGACCCAGGAGCCAGTGTACTTTTCTCTGCTAGTGCCTCCCCCCTTTTCAAATAGCTGATGGGCCTCTCAGGACCAGGATGAACAATGTACAGCTCAGTGGTATACCTTGAGGTATAGAAAGATTATAGTTAATATTCTTTAAATCAGAAAACTTATGCAAATTATTCTAAGTTTATGGGTGCTTGGCCAGAATACCCCTGTGCTTGTCAAGAATTGGGGCTGGGCTGGCAACTGGAAGAATGACAGATGATCTCTATTGTCCTTCCTTCCTTCCTCAAAGGGGAAGAGAAAGGGAATAAAGTAGAGGCACTTACGAATTGGGAAAAAAAAAATCAACTAAAGCAGTTTAATCATCATAGACTTGCAGCTGGGGAGTTAAGAGACTGTTGCTGGTGGGATGCTGGCAAGTGCTTGTGTAGGGGTAGCATGAGTAGAGAGGTAGTAGCAGGTTGTATGTAAAGAACAGAGAAGAAAGGGTAGGAACGTAGACCTTCGATTACAACAGTGGTCATCATGACTCATGAAAAAGAAGAGTTAACAGTAGGGACTGTCAGCATGAATGTAATCTATGCCATGCAAATAGCATAGTGGGAAGGCAAGGCACAGACAGAGGAGGAGCTGCGTTCAGGGAAGGAGGGGGTGAATGCTGCTACATGTTTGTGAGGGTTTTGATGGAAATATGCATCATCCAAATTGCCACCTCCGGTTCTGGAACTACAAGAGGCAGACAAGTGTGTGTGGCCATCTGTGCCAGTGAGGCCAGGCAGCGTGTGTGGGAACTGGAGGGCCCAGCCCTGCTGTGATCCCTCTGTCCTGCAGGAGGATGCTGAGAAGCCATTTGGGTTGTGCAGCAGGTGATGGCACTACGAGCACCATTGAGGGTACGATTTTCTAGGCTGCCCCTCAATGGTTACCACCTTGTGGTCAACCAGCTGGACACACCGCTGCAAGCTAGCCCTATGACCTGTTGTCAGAGAGGGAAAGCAACGGTTTCTGTCTTGCAGTATACAGACAGTGTTCCCAGAAACTACCTCTAATTCCAGGCAGGAAGAGCATGTCTTAGGAGCAGTGCTATTGCCCTAAACTAGAAAGCCCCACGGGAACTACAGATGCAAATTAAATGAATCTCCTATGGAGTCCCTGTCTGAGGGCTGCTTGCCTGGCTCCAGCATGAACAATGAGGAAGGACTACAGATGGGCAATACAAGGCATCTAAAGATGTCTGAGAAGCATGAGAACGTGCAGAAATAGGAAGAATAGCCATGGCAGATGAAAGTATGTTATCACATCTGGTGCCCAGCACACATTTCCAGCCTGCAAGAATAGAACAAGGTGTACTGAAAGGTTTCATATCCTGCTGTCTGCTTCACCAATGGACTGAAGTGAGTGTGACCACCTATGGGGTTGTGAGGACTAATAAGGGTCAATGCACATCAGAGTTGCTCTGAGACAGGGCTGGCTACCAATAATTTGCAACTTGGATGCAGTGACTGTATTTTGGGGGTGACTTTTATCTGTGTAGATATGAACGTCTGTGCTATTTGGCCTTGGAGCCCAAGGGCTCTTGGCCCTCTTTTTGTCAATACAACCAAATTTTTCTGGGTTTACTGAGGTTTATCTCTTCTTCAGATGGATCTCTAAGTTTTCCTTCTCGTACCTGTAACTCCATGTCTTTCAGAAAGTGTATGAAACTGGTAAAGTATGAAAGAAAAAGAAAATAATGGCTTATAGGGGAAGGGAATTTGGGAAATTATTGACTTATCAGCTTAACTTCAATTAAGAGAAAAATTCTGGAATGGAAAAAATCAAACCATCTGTAAGCTCCTGGAAAATCATCAAAGAGATGAATAGCTGCCAACATGGTCCATTTGTTCAACCCAGTCCCCTTCTGTGACAGAGTAATTGGCCAGTGGACAAAGGAGACACATTAGGAAGTCACATTTTGAGATTTGTAGAGCTTTTGCTATTCCCTTGCATCACATTTTTGCAAATATGCATGTAAATTAAATTACAGGGTGAAAAGCCAAAACAGTTGGTTAATCATGCCCAGAAAATTAATATATCTGATCCAACAAAGACATTAAATGAGATTTCATAGGGTCTTTGGAATGGAATAGTGAGTTAGTCTATTATCTACAATTTTAATAACAAGCTAGAAGCAAGCAGACTTGTTGTTTTTGCTAAGCTAGTCCTTCAGTCTTGATAAACTCAGGATATAATCAGAAATGATAGAATTTAGAATCATAGAATGGTTTGGGTCAGAAGGTACATTTAAGGGTCATCTAGTCCAACCCCCTTCAATAAGTGGGGACATCTTTAACTAGATCAGGTTTCTCAGAGCCCTATCTAGCCTGACCGTGAATGTTTCCATGTATGGTGCATCTACCACCTCTTTGGGCAACCTGTTCTGGTGTTTTACCACCCTCATCATAAAAAAACTTCTTCCTTCTATCTAGTCTAAATCTACCCTCTTTTAGTTTAAAACAATTATCACTTGTGCTACTGCAACAGGCCCTTCTAAAAAGTCTTTCCCCATCTTTCTCATAAACCCCCTTTAAGTATTGAAAAGAAGCAATAAGGTCTCCCCAGTGCCTTCTTTTCTCCAGGCTGAACAACCCCAACTCTTTCAGCCTTTCCTCATAGGAAAAGTGTTTCAGCCCACTGATAATTTTTGTGTCCTCCTCCGGATCCACTCCAACAGGGTCCATGTCTTTCCTGTGCAATGAGCTCCAAAGCTGGACACAGTACTCCAGGTGAGGTCTCGCCAGAGCAGAGTAGACAGGGAGAATCCACCCTCAGTCTGCTGGCCACATTTCTTTGGATGCAGCCCAGGATACAGTTGGCCTTCTGGGCTGCAAGTGCGACATTGCTGGCTCATGTCCAGCTTTTCGTCCACCAGACCTCCAAGTCTTTCTCTGAAGGGCTGCTTGCAATACTTTGATTCCCCAACCTGCACTGATATCAGAGGTTGCCCAAAACCAAGTGTAGGACCCTGCAAATTAAGAGTGGGCAGTGTAAGGTGCTAAATTCAGTTGGGACAGTAAATGGAGTAAATATATGATGAGTGGTGGAGAAAGCTTTCTGGAAAATGAGGGAAATGATGGGATTTGAGGTGTAATATGAATTGGAAGCATAATGCTGGGTTTTTTTTGGGGCAGAGAAGTAAAGCAAATGTTGTACCAATGTATTTCCTGCAAAATACAGAATGTATTTCCATTCTGCTCAATGTTACCAAAGCCTGTGTTGCAGTGATATGTCCAGTTTTTGGGCAGTACACTTCAGAAATACGGACTACCTGGAGATTTTCCAGAGAATAAAGACTGGAGTGATCACCTAGTTTAGAACTGATGCTTTTCGATTAAAGAAGGCTAAATGGAACAGGTCTTCTAATAAAGAAAATCCATTGTGAATCTGTTCGACAAGCTTGTGATGCACAGGATGACAACTTTTGTTAGTGGGTTCAAATTGTAGGAAGGAAGGCCACTGTGTATTTGCATTTTCTTTCTTTCCTGAGCTAACTGGAAAGGCTGTGTGAAATGCTCTGATGGATAGCTGGAAGAGGCTGTGGCACCTCTGCTTTGGAGAGCTCAAAGAAAAGGTGAGGCTTAGTCCAGTATTTTCTGCGTTCTATGCTGAACGAGTAGTCTAATAATTTTCATTGCAATATTGGTAGCTTATATAAGGGACACACTCCTAACAAGTTAAGTAAAAATTCTTGTATTGATATGAAGAGTCTTCCTGGCTGAATTTTTATCTGGGTAAGGAAAGCAAGACCTTCAGCCAAATAAAAGAAAACAATAAAAAGGGAGAGTCCTGAGTTTGAGGCCATGTCTGTACTTTCAGCAAGAGGAGAAAGTATTGGAAGTTCTGGCATTCCAGCCTGACTTATGTTATTTGCCACTGTACATGCTATCAAAACTGAAAACATTGTGTGCTGTTTGTATACAGCTGCACAGCATATGTTAGGAACAAGATGAGGGCCACCCATACAGTGTAACACAGCTCTCAGGCCTAGAACAGCTGGTGTCTGCAGACAAAAAAAAAAAGGAGATATGCTGGGAATATAACCTTCTTGCAAGCAAAGGATTTGAATGTCAGCTACTCAGGTTCTTATCACAGTCCAGCTGCTGTAAGTCTTGGCTGTCCACTGACTGGTGACAGTTCAGATAGCAAGGCTACAAAGGGAGATGAGAACTTCCTCTCTACTGGTTTAGGTTCTCACAAGGTGGTCAATGCTTTAGAGACACTCCTACATCTTCCCCTTGCTGAAAGTACAGGCCTGGTCACTTCTTTCAAGCCTGTTGGGTATCACCATGAATTTTAGAGAAGATAATACATGCTATGCACATGTCTATCATGCAATGCAGTGGCACACAGATTATGTACAATAGTATCTAGAATATCCACTAAGTTAGGATTTTTTTTTTTTCCACACTAGTGTGATAGTGGGGCTACAGCTCAAAAAAAAAAAAAGGGGGGCCAGACAGCCCTTACCTAAGTCTGCAGTACTTGGCTGGTGTGATGGAATGCTCCTCATTGCTCATAGGGTCCACCGAAAGCACTGATACTGTGTTGTTGGGATGCTGTCCTTCCAGGATTTGGTACAGGAAATTTAAGCTTTGGGGACACTGTAACAATGAACCTGTTTTTTATTTTCTCCTAATAAAAATCTGTTGAAGCGTGGCCAAGTTACCAGGCTTCACACTGCCCCTGCCCTGCTTAGTGAAAGGCAGAACAATTTGTGCAGGCCCTTGGAGAGCAGCAGCATTTATATCCATTGTTTTCAGCTGAGCACATCTCTTCATTTCGATGCAGCTGTCGTGAGCTGGTCTGACTGCATAGTCTAGGTTGAGACTGGAGGCTACAAACAGGTATGTAATTCTTAATCTCTGTTAGTGCCATCACCTGGTACCAGAAGAGAGGACTGCCTGTAGACAATTCAGTAATTTTTACCTAGAGTAGAGATAGAGCTTATTAAAGCTTGTCTTAGTTACACTAAGCAGGTAATGACCTTCACAGGTCAGAGTTTGTTAGGAGGTAAGTAATCAAAGTGTTCAGGGACAAACGGCTGTATTTCAAAAGCCTGCCATCTGTATAAGGACCACTGCTTTCCCTCCAGGTTGGTTCTGTTCTGGGGAGAAGAAACAGAACCCTGGGCTGAATTGTGTAGGTAAGGGGGCATGGAGTTTAAAAACAGGTAACATAAGATAAAAAAATGGACTTTAGGAAAGGTAGAAAACTCAATGAAAGCGTGCCCAAGTGAAAACTTGGGAATTTAACCAGAATTCACAGAATCACATAACGGTAGGGCTTGGGAGTGACTCCTGGAGATCAGATAAGCCCCTTGCTAAAGCAGGTTTGCCTAAAGCAGGTTGCACAGGATTGCAACCAGGTGGGTTTTGAGTCTCCAGCAAAGGAAACTCCACAACCTCTGTCTCAGTGTGTCTGTTACCCAGTAAGAACCTGTATAGTTCAGGGGTTTCCAACCTTTGATTTCCTGGCAGGGTGTCTATCAGTTTTAAATGTCATAAGGCTAAACTTGCATATTAACTGCTGCTGTGGTGTCACTCCTGCTGCTGTGGTGTCACTCCTGCTGCTGTGGTGTCACTCCTGCTGCTGTGGTTTGCCTTTACAGAAGACAGCCTCATTGCCACCTATTTGTGAAGTCTGTGATCCAGATCACAGCATGGCTAAATTCTTGTTGAAAGAGGTCAGTATGCTACATCATGTCCTACATTTTGCATGACATACCCCCTAGTTTATGTGCTTTGACCAGTTTCTGCTGTCTATGTGAGCAGATTAATGCACAGGTATGGAGAGCTAAGTTTACACTAAAACTACAACTTTGTAGCCTCAGTGCATATGAGTTTTTATTTAAAAACCAACATCTGTAAGTGTGTGTTGTGTAACTGATGAGACTGTTTACTCAAACATGACCTTTCTTTGTTTATTGCCTTAATGGAGTAAGTTAGGTGCTGTTTATCCTAAAAAGCTACACTGACCTTCCACTGGGTGCAAGTACATGGGCATGTGTGTGTTTTTCATGTGATGAAAGTAAGAAGAGACACCAGCCTATGCTGTTTTCTGGAGCTCTGAAGTTGCTCTTAGACTCTATTACTAGTGTTCATTGGAGTGCAGAATATGGGAGGGAGAGTGCTTAAGGTTCTCATGTGCCATAGGTTTGTTTTTTATAAGAAGTTTTAGTGTTTTAGTTCTGCAGAGTAATCTGCTCTGCCTTTAAAGAGCTTGGCTTGTACTTGTGGGATTTCAGTCTAACACATACCAAACATGTCAAGAATTGCGTGGTTAGAGTCCTGCTTTTGACATGGGAGATGTTCAGAGGGATGAAAGGCTGGAAAAACTTCAAAGCTGCTTTAAAGGACATTCCCTATACATTTTCTATTTAATATTACACTTGATTAATCTAAACATCACTTTCCAGTTCTGAGACTTGAATCTGTGTTCTTTGGCTTATTTGTTAGTTTTGTTTTGGTTATGTCTTTGAAATGGGAGCCTCTTTATACTGTATCTCAGACTCCTAGTATTTTATAGATACTTGCAGCTTATCTGTGAAACAAACAGTCTTTTTACTAGACAGGAAAGATGAATTTCCTTCTACTTTTGTCAATTTTTTTTTTTTAATTTATTCATTTTTGTAGCAGTGACAGAGAAAAGAACATTTTAACTGTTGCTGTAAACAGATGTATTTGTGATCTCTGGGAGAGACTGAGTGGCTCTTCTAACTGAGATTTTGCTTACATCATGACACCTGAGGTTTCTCTTGATAAAAATCCATTGAAAACCCCTGGCCATAGGATAATCATCCATCTACTCTCCTACTGTCCTCAGTAAAAGTGATCTGCTTTCTCTCGAAGCTTTTTTTCTCAGTGAACAGTCAACAATGGTGTTTGACAGGCCAGCAGTGTATTGATACTATCTCTGCTGTAGGTTTGTGTTCTTCATGAAAGAAGAGAATTAATCCCACTAAGGTTTTCCTAAAGGTAATTCATTGAGTAGTTCCAAGTCAACTAAAATCCTATCGATTAGGCCAGCTCTCATATTGTCACTTTTAATTTTTAAAGTGTTACAAGATGGGTTCATCATCAGAATGGATTATAAAATTGTAGATATTGGAGGAGAGCTGAGGACTTTACGTATCTAGTATGTATTTAGACAAATGCACTTTTTCCATTTATTCCAGATCAGCAGAATTTTTGTGGCAAACACATTTAGAAGTTTCTTTTAACCTAATCCAAATGGATTACTATCTTAGGTACTAATCATTATCAGAAAATTAGAATTAACTCTTTGTCATAAGGGAGCTTCAAAATTTGTCTTAGATTACTCAGCTTGCAGCTCAAGGTTCAGCCTGAAAGGTGAGGGATGCTGTTGCTGGACACAGTTGCTGAGTGCTAATGTCTTCAAAAGCATCCTTCTGAAGGGCATATGCTTTTCCTTGGACTTTGAAAACACATCACTTGTGGTGCTACCATATTGTTAGAAAACGTAATGGCTTCAATTAAAAAAAAAAAAAATTGTTACGTTTTGGTTATTTACATTTTGCAATATAATCAAAGGGGTATTTTTAGGTCAGTTGAAGATAAGACCATCTCACAGGTAGCTGTGCTTTGTGCAGGTTTATGCAAAGCTGTTCAAGATAACACGGAAGCAGGTGGCTATGTCAGCTTGGTGCTTTTCATGGGCTGACTTTGCTTTGCAATGTAGGCTGATGAGGCTTTCTAATGACTGTAGAGAGTGAGTGCCAAAGTCACGTTACTCAAATTTTTTTTTGTCTGGCTCTCATTTTTTAAACACAGTAGCAGTGCAAGTCTATCCACATACCAGCAATGGGGGGGGGAATAAAAAAGACTCTTCTCTCCCGCTACTCAATCAGCAGTGCACTTCTGACCTCCCCAAGTCACTGTACGAGACAAGAATCTAGTGTATGCTCTCTTCCTTGTAAGCTGGAAGACACTTAAAATCTGCCACCACTTTTGTTTAGCTTTTCTGCTAGATCAGAGACAGCTGTTCTTCTGGGTCTCAGGTGTATCCATATGTTATCTTAAACTCTCCTAATAGTTTTGGCTAGAAAATAAGGACAGTAGCTGGACTGTTTCCCATACCAAAAGTTTAATAAGCTTGGATTTTACTACATTGCTCAGACATGACTGTGGTCATAGTTTAGTCCCTACTTCCCCTTGCTTGAGGTTTCATCAGACCTATATCCAGGCTTAGTTCCTGGAGCAAAGATGGCTTGTGTCAGTGCCCTGACATAGTCCACCTACTCTTTGTCTGCACTTTTGAGAGGTGGTAGCAGTTGAATGACAACTGGTTCTTCTGTCATGACCCCCCATCTCAAACAAGAAAAGGTGGAATGGATTATGCTCTGAGAAACTAAACAGGGGTTAATGGGGCTTGTTTGAAGCCAGCAATGGGAGTCACAAAGCAGCTGGTGATTAGAAGGGCTGTGGAAAGAGCTCTGCTTAGCCATTAACCAGAGAAAGAGAAGAAAACAAGTAATGCTTTTCTAGGTATTTTTTTCCTCCCTTTTCTAAGTATGAAATTCATGTTTAGGGTTAAACAAAACCTTTTTAGAAGAGAGACAGAACTGTTTTATGAAAAGTTAACGATACTAAGTAAAAGACAGGATAAATAAGAGGGAAGAAAGTTTTATTCAGCTTGTAATTGTGAGATTTGTTCATGAGCCATGGACTTAATTTGATTCCCTGTTGAAGGATACATGAGTCTCTGCTGCCTATCTCCCAGAACAATACCCATTGAGACAAAGGCATCATCTCTCAAGTGAATACCCACATTTACAGACTTGTTCTTCCTCTCCAATTTCAACACAGTGAGTGAACAAATATCTTACTCCAGAGATGGGGTAAGATGGAGTGCAATTTCTGCAGGCTCTTGTAGCCTGCTGTATCTGGAATGTTCACCAGAGATGATGCTGGTGTGTTTGAAGACATAAATTAATACAAGTGTGTGATATACTGAGCACTACTGGGATATTCAGTAGATTCCAGAACCCTGCTGGGGTAGGAACATGTAGCCATGAGGTGTTTTTTGAGGAAACTTGAGTATAATACAAGGGACTGCTGGGGTTGTTTTTTTGGTTTTTTGTTTTTTTTTTTTTTTGGAGTTTGTGGGTTTTTTTGTTAGTTTTTGGCTGTGCTAGGGTTTTTTTGGTGTTTTGTTTGCTTGGGTTTTTTTTGGGTTGGTTTGGATTTTTCCCTCCTCCCCAGAGGTGACAGCTGACAGAGTAAAGTGAGGTTCCTGGAGTGTTTTCCCTGCCCTCTCCCTGCTCCACCCAAGTATGGAAAGTAACTTACGAAAGAAATTGTATAGAGAAGAATCACAGAACTAAAATATTCACCTAGCATCCAGGTATTGCATAATGGAATTTTCAGTTAGGGTTGAGTACTTTTCAGACAATTCCTTTTTCAAATGGGTGAAATTCTTGAAGTGTGCTTGTTTATGTTTCTGATTTAAATTTTTTTTTTTCTTTCAAGTTCTTAAATTTGAAATAATTCCCTCTATTAACATTCCTATCCATACTTCGCTGTGCCTGATGATGCAATGAAAATGGCTACAAAGATAGCCAAAGCAAATGTAATTTTACCTTGCAGCTTTGACATTGGTTCCATCATTTGTTGTATTCCTGCTGCATTTAGAAGATCCTAACATTTTAATAGGAGAGAAGGGGAGTCAAGAAAGCTAATGAATGCCTTTATCTGAAAATATAATGTGTATTATTATAGGCTTCCTGTGAACTAGAAAATTCAAAGAGGAACTCTGGACCTGCCAGCCAAGAGTGCCAAGACCTCCCTCTCCCAGACCTTATTTTAATAATTTTCTTGGAATTGAAATAATAAACTAAATATAATATTCATGTAGTGTTCAGTATCATGATTTTATGTAAATGGCATTGCATTTTCACTTCTCTTTCCCCTTCTTAATGAAGCCTAGTTTTGATGGCTATGCACTAAACAGGCACCCTTAATGAGCTGCAGTGATGGCACTCAAGTCTCTTCAGAGAAATGTGAAATGTTGATCGGAAATTATCTGTATGCGGCTTGTTTTTTCTTCTTACAACTATTTATTCCTTTCTATTAAATTCTCACTGTTAGAAATGCAAAGGTCCTAAGAAAGGACTTGCAGTAGACATACTAGTGAAGCAGCAATTTATTATACATTCTTGCAAGAGCGGGTGTCCTAACAAAGTAGGCACCCCTCTGGTCAGAGTTTTCAGCATTTTATACCCTATCCCTGTCTATGGATGTCCCTCCCTTGTTTCGCTATGAATTGGGTACTTCCAAGGTTTACAGGCTTAACAGAGGTGCCTTCTTCATAGCAGTCCATAATAGTTTGTAATTGCATGTCTGACAGGTTCCTGCTTCCCCTTGGAGAAACTAATATTCCTGAGTTTACTGAGCAAAATGCAGTATCTTTCTAAGTTACTACTGTTCATCTTAAATAGCCCTTAACTGTTACCCCTTTATCTATTAACACATCTTGATCAGCAATTGTGCACTTTAGTCCTTTATCTTCCTTTTACCATAAGACTTAGCTTCAGGCCTCAGTTTCCAGTAAGACCACTTAAGGCTTCTAGTCTTTGGTAAACAATTCTTGATGGGGCACCTTAAGTCTTTTATTCCTCAAGTTAATATAAAAATGATTATACTTATTTCTACAGTTTGCAAAAGCAACATTTCTCAGCATTTTCTACATCACTGCCCTATTTATTTTGGCTTTCTTCATAACCCTACTATGACCTCTGTCATCAGTATGGTATATTTTTCCTCTGCCTCTTGTCTCTTCTGCTTAGTCCACAGAACTGAACAACACGATTATTGATCTGAATGTCTGTTCACAGTTATGTTTAGTGGTGGTATTTTTCCACAACAAAATTGTTGTTTTCTTTTCTTTGGCTTTTAACTGGTTCCTAATGTATAACAGGACTTAATTTTCTAACCAGTTACCCTGCTTTTACCTCCCTAACTTTCTTTAATAGTTCTGGTGAGAAGTAGTTTTATAGATGTGAAGTTGCTTTTTGATATCTGACTAGTGTCTTCCATGATCTTAGACTTCAAGGGACGATCTCTGGATCCACTGCCTCCAGAAGAAGGAAAGAGATATCCAGTCTGGGATATTTAAAGCAAGCACTGGTGGCCATGCCAAGCCATGCCATGCCACTATCAGTCAGTCTTCCAGAGCTGAGGGTGAGGAATACACTTCTCCAGAATACCAGAGACATGCTCTTCCTAAAGTGGTAAGACTCCTGCAGTGAGGTGGGTGGTATGAATACCTTCCACTGTCAAAGACACCTGCTTCTAAACATTTAATTCCTCTAAGATAATTCTACCTAAAGGGTTGCCCTGTCTCTGAAACAGGGCTTTCTCTGTGTGGTGGATCATCCTCAACTTTTGTAGGACAGGGCAAGAAAGCCCTGAAAGCACTGATGTGGCAGTTCTCCCTCTGATCTGATAGACCTACAGTGTAGTAGGAGGCTATAGAAGTTTCTTCTGCTTGGGGGCCATGTGGCTTAGGTATCTCCTGTAATCCAGATCATTCAACATTGAAAGGGTAGTTCAGAAGAATTTCTACTGAGTTGTCTTTTGTTTTCATATAGAAAGAAACAATTCTAACCCTCATTAGCAAATATCATCTGGAAGCTTATATTGATATACTTATGGATTGGAGTGATATTCAGATTCTTATCTGGATTATGTAGATGTATGATGGAAAATTGGGAGAATGTTGATGATTCTTTAGGTGAAAGGCACTTTGTGGACTTTGTGTAGAGAACAGATCCTACAAGGACGTTGATGTACAGTGAATGTATCTGATATTTGGGTATTACAACAGTTTTCAGGAGGGAGGAATTTAGGCTCAGTGTAAAACCCTGACTGAAATTGAAATAGATTGTATGTTTAAGTAATAATGGAAAATGTCTTCCTTATTTTGTGAACATTTTAAAAAAAGATTTAGTTGCTACATCTGGAATAAAGAGAGTGAGTATAAGGCTGTCTTGCCTAATGGAATTATAGTTTTCCCTCTATTTCTCCTGGTGATAATTCATACCAAACAGCATTTGACATACGTGGGACTCAACAAGAAAACTTCAGATTTGTTTTTCTGCTGCTACTCATATCAGAGATGTAGCATATTGACACCGAGTGATGGATGAACTTAGCTATACCAAAATGCAACCACTCACAGACATATAAAAGAGATGGTAGAGTAACTGGCCTATTACAATAAAGCATCAGGAATGTTCAGGGTTTTTTGAGTTCTCTTCTAACCTATTTAACCAAAATATTTGATACTTATTTTAACAAGTAACTTGCTTGGTCCATAGGAAATGTCTTTTAGGTGATAAAAACAACTGAACACCAGTTTTCTGCAGCTATACTGCAAGTATATGAAGAAATGAGCTATCTTTACTTAACTGAAATAATACTGGCTGCCTACTGCATTCCTTTAGAATAACTCACCTCCATGGTTTTTACCGAGTTAACCATATTGCATTCAGTTGTAGCAAGGAACATACAACTTTGTGGTGGTGTACTGCCCAACCTGACCTTTATTTCCCGTAACCCTGCTCAAGTGATAAATGGATGCAGCTGGTCAAAGTGGATTTGAAGGAGACAGACAACAGAATAGACAAGAGCTGTTTTGAGCCCAGCTAACCACCATGGTGGTTAATGTCTGGGTCAAGCCAAATTTGGAGGAAACTAACATCTATAGTTGGTATGTAAATATGACTGTAAGTCAATTATGTTACTCCATAAATAGTGGACAACCCCAGGGCCTGTTGAGCTCTCTATGTGACAGCTGGCTGCACACCAGGATCTCCCCTTGTGCAGGGATGCTTCTCACGGTTATTCCTCAAGGTTAAGAGATTCCTTGACACAACAGATCCTCAATAAATAATTATTAATAGCATAATTTATATAACTAAGCTTTGAATATGTAGCTAAGTTATATAAAGGATTGACTGTGAATACACAGTCCTTTATACATAAACTGTCTGTGACTAGGATTGGATCTAGCCCCACCTAGACTCCTCTCTGAGAAGGGTTTTAGAAAGCAAGTGGGGCCATTCTGCACTCTGTAACTCAACAGGAGGTTTTCCTTACTCTTTGCCTCTCTTCCATTAGACATAAACTGTTGATCAAGTCTGGGACTAGGATTGGATCCAGACACACCTAGGCTGCTCTTTGAGAAGGAGTTTAGAACTCAAAGGGATTCTTTCTGAACCTCATGACTCAACAGGAGGGTTTCCTTGACAGTTACGTCTGACCCAGTCATCTGTCCAGTAAATAATCAAGTGTACCTTGCTATCAAATATTGTTAAACCACTGTTGTGGATACTATCAAACTTTGTTAAATCGCTGGTTTAGATCATTACACATATTGCTGCCTCTCTTACGAGTGGTGTGTCACTCCACTCGTGACAAACTTGGAATTCAACCATGTAGAAATAAGTTTAATGATATTGAAAATACCTAAAATATTTTACATAATCTAAGGTACTAGTTAAAGGCTGGTGAATAAAAATGTGAGTGTAAGGTTATTTTTAAGTGAATATTAGTATTTATTGTCTCTTCTAAGAGGCAAGTCTGCTATCAAGTTAATGGACGATAACAGAAGACACTGAAATGACAGTCCCCAATGAATTGATCATGACAGTTCAGCTCCTATTTTTGAGAGTATGAGCACAAACCAAACATCTCATTCTCCTAGGGGAAAGAAGGAGAGAGAGAAACTTCAACCACAAGAGATGCAATCTGCCTTATACTGAGGAACTGTATCAAATCAAGTATCTTCCTCCCAGGGCTACTATTGATTTGTCCAGATTTTATCCAGCAGTTATGTTAGTGCAGTGTCTTCAAATTCTTACCTGTGGTGGCATTTCTGTTTAAATTTCCCAGGATAGCCTTTGTGGATACTAAGAAAACACAGAGAACAAGGCACAGTGCTTTTTGCACTAGAAGGTAACCTTCTGTCATCAGAGAATCAGACTCACTGAATCTGGCCACTCAAATAATCACCTCCATGAGGCACAGCTGCATACATGGAAGGAGCTGGACAAGAGAGAGAGGTTGTTGGAATCTTGTGATGAATCAGACAGGATTTTGAGGTGATAGTGACTCAGATGTATTATCAGAGTGAAGCATAATATACTTCAACTTCTGGTATTCATTATGTCCTAGTAAACATTCCAGTAAGGACAGGGTGAAAATTCTTTAACACACCTTATTACATCTTTCTGGGTTTTTTTTTCCTTTGCTTTCTGAAATGGAGCTACTCATCATGTGAGCGAATTAATTTTGAAGTCTTATCCAGTTGTAGCTTCATATATTATTTGAAACTAAATTCTTTTATAAAAGTGTTGTTTCAGACTTATGAGTCTGTAGAATATTTCCCCCTCCCTCCACTTCTCCTGGAAGTAGCCACAGATAATATACAAATAGTTTTTCTTCTCTTGCCTCTGAATGCTGTTCTGAATGACAGCTTCTGAGGGAAACATTATTTCTGAGCCAAAACTAGCTCAAATTAGCATGAAATCTGGATTCATCTAATACTTCTATCTAATGCTAAATCAGAGTTTACAACCTTTTTTTCAGTGTTGTCTGTTCATGGCTCTCTTGAAACTCTTGCCCAATTTCTGTTTGAAGAAAATAAATTGTAGTTGAGCAAACTTGTTTATGAGATTTTGAGGTTAAATAGTTTTGAAGACATGTCTTGTTGATTTGAACACTAGCCTACTTGAAATAACATTTACTGTTCAGAATCTTTTGTCATTTGACTAGGGGAGTGAAAATGTGTGTTGCATTTTTGAGCACATCTCCATTTGGATGCTTGCACTTCCAATCTGCT
Source organism: Todiramphus chloris collaris (assembly GCA_025345505.1). Taxonomy (NCBI): domain Eukaryota; kingdom Metazoa; phylum Chordata; class Aves; order Coraciiformes; family Alcedinidae; genus Todiramphus; species Todiramphus chloris. Next base: position 32,963,818 of record JANVCC010000035.1, read on the forward strand.
TTTACAGCTGCATTCTGGTTTACCACAGCATGTAACTGGGATAGTGGCATCTTCAAGAGTGATGTGCTGTGACATCTGGAGAAGTTGCTTCTGCACATGGGAGTCTGTTACCTGAACTGAATCCCAGTTATTGTGTGAATAAGATTATAGCCAAGGACAGTCAGAGCCTTCAGCTACTGTCTTCCTCCTTTGTGTTTAGATCTGCTTTCTTAGCCTCCAAGGTTCCTTCGGATGGAGACTGTTTCTCCATTTTTCTGTACAGAATCCAGCAGAGTTTCAAAAGCACTGTAATGCTGATAGTAATGCCATATTGTCACCTGCCTCCCAGTGCAGACAACTCTCAAGTTGGTTAAAGGTGAAGGCTTCTGCCTACTCTAGGAGTGAAGTACTGACCTTGTATCTCCAGGCTGCTTATTGAGCAGAGACCAGTTATCCATAGTATCTGTAACTTGTGCTATCTTTAGGGTTGGCTTTAATTTCATTGATAATTCTGAAGGAAGAGGAAAAAAAGTATATTCTCTCACATCTTGGATTGAGATTTAAGAATGACAGAGATGTCTTCAAATCTGAAATGTCTCAGTTTAAACACAGATTTTGGATGACAAATGGGTGGATTCTTTAATATTTAAACAAACAAATACATACAGTATTTTAGTGAGTACCTTGGCATGCCAAGCAACATCCAGTATAGCACTGAATTTTAAACATTAGCAGATAGTGAAATTGGCCTCTATAATAGACCATCTGCAAGTCAGAAATAATTAACAGGTTGAAGAAATATCCACTCTTTGAAATGGGTAAAATTTTTAGTTAGCAATGCCAATAGGAGAAATGACAAAATTAGATGTGACATATGAATTGTCAGTACTGCCAAATAGGAAGGGTAATTCCAGTGTTTGGGGGAGCAGGGAGCATACTCAGGGGGGAATATTTTTTTGCTTTTTGTGAGAATTGTCCCGTCAGTTCATACTCTCTGAGTTCACTTGCTTGATCAGTATCATATTTTTCTTTAAGTCTGTTTTGTCCTTTTTTTTTCGTTTGTTTGTTTATTTCCCCTGGATTATTAAGGGCTTCCCTGGTTAGAAAAGCATTGAAAGTATATGCAAAGTTACACACTCAGAAATGTCTGTATCATTTCTCAGTCAGCTCTCCAGGAATTTGTTCTGTAGGAACCCGAACTTTCAGCTTCTTTACAATTATGATGTGGAATGAAACTTTGAAATTCAGCAACAGATGCAAAATATCACAAAGATGTTGTTTCAGCTAAGCTCTGCCTTTTGATAGAATTTGAATCTTGTCTACATGTCAGCTGGGGAGAGTGTAATGATAGAAACCTAGTGTCATTTAGATGGCACAGGTCTAAATGCCTTTTAGATTCTTAGGGATTGCTAACAATAGCAGCAGGTGCCTCCTATTTGTGTTGCAAAATGAAAGCAGCAGTGCCAGTATTTTCTGAAGGGTCTGATTATCTTTGTATAGGTATGCTGAGTCTGCCTGATAAATGACACCCTTATTATGCCCTATCTAGACCTTGCTCTACTTGCTTTCTGGAGCAGAGTAGTTATGAGTCCAGCTCAGCATCCAAAACAAAATTGTAGTCACTGAAAGAACTGCAGAAAGCCAAAACCAGAGGGCCAGCCATTGAGCACGGGCTTGGGGGGGCTAGAATTGGCCTGAAGTTTTAAGATATAATAATCTTAAACATCAGTATTTCTTGCTTAATTGTTATGAACTAAAATATTCTAAAATAAAGGACAATAAGAATCAAATAATGCTTATGTTTGTCTTTGGATTCATTATTTAGTGATTACAGAAATGTCGTAATGAATGTAAGAAGGTCTAAATTTCTGACAAGTGTGGGAAATGTCTTAACTTCCCATTTTCCCCTAGAGTAGTATCTGGGGATAAAGCCTGGGGAAAGAAAAGGTTTTTATTTTCCTGACAACAACCTAGAAGTTCCTAAAACCAAATAAAGTCTTGTCATGTTTTTTTGTTGGTTTGGTTTTTTTAGGTGTTTTTTTTGTTGTTGTTTTTTTTAAGGATCTTGAGGTAGTTTTGCAAAACTGTTTTATTTTCCTCACCTTTGTAAATTGGAAAGTTGAGTAGAGTGACTTGATGTGGAGTACTTGCAGAAGCTATTCTTTTTCATAGCCTATTCAATTTAAATGCAAAATAACAATTTGCTTTGGAATGTAATGATTTACTTAGGGTCAAACTAATCTTTTTCTTTGCTTTTTTTTTTTTTTTACTGTGAACAAAACACTTCAGTCTCAAATTCATCTTTGGCAGATGTAAAAATGCTTATGTTTTCTATTCTCCATGCCAAGACCAACATGTGAAGAGAACTTTGCAATAATGTTCTTTCCACAAAGTGAAGCTTGTACTTCCCATGTTGGTTAGCACTTTATTTTTCAAATCCTCTGGGAGGTCTTGGCATTTCTCTGTCCTCTCTATTAAAAATATTTAAAACCACCTATATAAGTTTAAAAAAAGAAAAAAAAAAAGAAAAAGTATTCCTCCTGAGATCCAAGACTCAAAATCCTATAACAAATACTAGATGTTGCTTAGCAGCCTTAATAGGCTTTTGCAATCAAGCTGCCAAAAAAAAAAATCACATCTGTGTCAGACTTCTGAAACACGAGGAAAAGGAAAAAGTATAAAATTGCTTGTTTTCAGTAAACTAATGAACTTTAAGAACATGAAAGTGAATTTACTACTCTTTCTTTTAAATTCTCCAAGTATTTTGCCCACTTCTAATATTTAGCTTGCCAAGTGATGTCTGAATTTGGCTTGTTCTGAACCAAAGTATTTTTGCCACTTGTGAGATCACAGAAACTGATTCAGTTAAGTGGAATTGTTGTCATATTCTTTTCTCTGTCTAAAACCCTAATTCCAATATCTTCCATGAGTGTTCAGTTTATTTTAGGAAAAATTTGTCATCTAAGATGATGAAAGCTACAATTTTCTCAGCAAGCTGTCAAACAGCAGTTCTATTATCCTGTCATTTACACATGAATAAAATGTCTGTTAGAACTAATAATAAATTTGCCTTCATTTTAATGAGATTATTGATTTCTTGCTATCTCAAGGAAGACTGCAGAATACTATAGGAAATGCAAACTGAGATGGCAGTGAATGTCATTTTAACCCATCTTCTGTTACATGGGAAACTCATCACCATCTGAACATGTTTATTGATATATACAACGGAAATGGAGATCTGCCCAAACTAGTGTTTATTTCACTACTATGATTTAAATATGATAATATGTGAGTTTGAGCATGTTAAATCCGTGGACTGCTGGGTGAAAATAGAATTAGTATGATAGGGGATTATCTTTAAGTTTATGACTGCTATTTGCTTTTTGTTTTATTTTTTCTTCTTGCTGTGAATGTTGCTAAAAGACAGTCTTTTTTTAATGCTTCCTTAAATGTGTGAGGGAAGTAGCCATGTGAGCACGCTCAGTGTAAATACGTAAATATTTTTATATCAGATTCTCTTTTGGGTTTGGGAATGAGGTTAGCCAAAGGAAGGGGGGAGAAGGAGAGCACGCAGTCATCTGGAGAAAAGATTAAATGCTCTTTGATCACAAGCAGCAGGACTGATCTTCCCTTACCATGTTCTGCAGCTCTGACTTTAAAGTTCTAGAGCTGAGAAAACACAGCTTCCTCCTCTTTTTCTCTAGTAGCAGATTATGCCACCTGAAACGCGGAGAACTGGATTTACAGGGAGCCTTGAAGCAGGACTGCCTTGCCAAGGGTGCACACTGCTATCTTGGAGCAGGCTCATTGCCCTCACAGCTGTGGTTGTGTTTGGTCTTCATGGAGCCACAGCTAAAGTCAGGTCTGTAAAACAGTGATCCTCTGATACCCCACCTTGACATGGACTTTATGTGTTATAGAGTTTTATATAAAGCTGTGGAATCTTGGAAATGGCTGAACCGTCTTGCATAAAACATGATTCTCCAACTGGTGACTTTTTGCATAGTATGTCCTTGGGATCATGCAGACTCTTGGCATTTAGGGAATGCCAGCAGTTGTCTTTACTCCCTATGCAGTACGTGGGCAAACTGGGTACCACAGAACAGACTGGAGCTATCCTGGCCAGGCTATGGGAAATGCTAAAGGCAGGAAAACATCCAGACTTGTGTCCCTAAAACAGCTAACTTAACTGCACCTCCACTTGTAAGTCATGGCCGAAAGAGAGAAGTCAAAACTTTCTTTCCAGAAATGAAATAGGATACACTTGGACACTGATGATTGCACTATTTTTCCTCCAGTGGCTGGAGAAGCGAGTAGAAGCCATGTCTCTTCCGTGCCATACTGCCTCACTCACTGGCTTGTAGCTGGCATCCCGTGGGATCCCAGTTGATTATCTCTGTAGCGGTATAATTTCAGCTGCATGGGAACTACCCAGAATCTCTACCCAAACATTTTTGGAAGTCTCCGAGAAGGTAGGAAATGTGAGTTTGAATCCCTTTGGGCAGATGCTGAGGTTTTACTAATCTTGCCTAAATCCCAAATCAGAGCTCTGGCTCCTGAGCTAATGTGTGAGGAGGAGAGGTGGGCAGGGAAGAGTAGGACTGGGGGAAACGGGGTTTGAAAGGCTGACAGAAACACAGGGTCTTGGTGTCGCAGTGGGTCAGGCCAAAGGATTGTCAGACAAGTAATCTCTGCCTGAGAGCATCCCAGTCACAATGCCAAACCCACGTTACAGCTTGCTTTCTGACAGGTCTGTTAATCATTCTTGTAATTCTGCTTAAGTGATACAATTTCCAAACTTGAGGCTGTATGCCTCTTTGTGTCATCAACATAAAAATAAATGTGAGGCAAGTGCAGCAACTGCTGAGATTCCCATTGTTCTGTATCACCATTACATTTTGTATGAGGCAAAGCATGTTAACCTACTTCTGAGCTTCCTGTAACAAGCAAAAATTACAGCACAAAATCCAAACAGGCTTAGCCTTCCAAAAGGAATTTCTTGGCATTCATGAAACTGTGTTCATTACATGGGGCACAGTCAAAAATATGTTTAATACGAAGGAACTAAGACAATACTACCCTAGCTCACCTTGTGGAATAGACTACTTGCTGGTCCATTTTTAAGCTATGTTTCAATGTAGCAGGAACATAAACGCTTTGAAAAAAGTATTCCGAGTCTAATAAGTATGCGGGTTGATATGGCATGTGTGATACGAGACTTCCTTGTTGTTAATTTTTTTCTTAAATTTGCATTTCCTGCTTATTTTTTTCTTGTTGCAAGCATGAAAAAGAAGCCCAGGCAAAGTGCAGAGAATTTCTGAGAGGTGTTGGGTTGGCCTCCATTTCAGACTGCTTTTAACACACAGCAAGCAGGTATTCTTGATTAGAAATATGGTTCTTGGGTTGTCTAGAGGATAGAATGTTTTGAGTTAGAAGGGACCTATTGGATCATCTATTTCGAAATAATTAAACTCTCAGTCATTAATAAAAAAAAATTTTTTTAATTTCTGTGTCAAAAGATATGGAACTTTTAAGTGTGAAACTTGGGTTTGTCTTTTGGTTATAACAAAGGAGTAGAGACAAAGCTGTGCCTGTGTGCATGACCGGTGCACTTCAGTCATAAACTCCTTGGCTGGCTCAAGAACTCTGGGCCTACTCATGAGCACAGGCAAGATAACTGACTGCTTTGAGATGATGGACCAGCCTGAAACAAGGGCATTGACTGTTCAAATAGCCTTCTCAGCAAAGTATTTGATCAATTGGTGCAAGAGTTCTCCTCTAGGTAGGAAAGTCAGAATGACCTGAAGACAATTTCTAGACAATTTCTTGAACTTTTTGATTAACATCCTAGTTGGACAATCTGGACCTTCCTCCCACAGGTTTCACTAGAGGCTCCTGTTGTGAAATTGAACAAATGTGCATAAGTAACATAGTTATAAATGGTCAGTAAAAACTCTTCCTGCAGATGCAAAAATGGTCATGTGGAAGAAACAGTTTTTGAATGTACTTGTGATGACCTCTAGTACTGGATCCACTATATGCTGAGGTGGTCATGTAGGACCATGTGCCAGCTGGATTACAAGAGTTAAGGAAAACAGTGGTTCAGGGAGTCGCACAATTCAGTCAAAGAGCCTTGCAAGAGAGACGTCTGCTACTCTCTGGACAGCAACCAGCCATTCTGTTCAAGAGTTTGATCACTCTCATTAGTCTTATCCTATTCCAAGATCCCATTAGGTTGGTTAGTTGTTTTAAACAAACACTGTGGCCATGACTGCCTAAGTAATGTTTGCCCCAGGAACTTCCAGTTCTTTTAATTGTGCTGTCTAGGTACTGGATTAGTTTTTGTGCTTTGATGAATGCTTCAAAGTCCTGGCTTGAGCTGGAATGTAGAAAATCTAAGCTCAGTAGTGACTCATGAGTAGGTTGCCTGGAAGAAATGGACTTTGATCCTGTGGAACTTGTTTGTGACTTAGGCTTTAGCAAGTGATAGTAAAGCATTTAATCAGAAAAAATCCAAACAGTTCTAATGACAATAAAAGTGGAAATAGAATCACTTCCAATTTCTCCATCAAGTGTGGCATCAGATGTGACATGTTCTCACAAACCTGTCATTTTTTTTAATAGTCGCCAGACATCTCAAACAACAAGCATTTGGAACTGGGGATTTGATGGAAAACTTGAAGCGAGGAGTTAGTGAACAACTTACAGATAACAGTAGAGGAAAAAAAAAGTTATTTGAACGTATTGGTTACTGACAGTTTAGATGTGTTGCTGTTTTTTCTTTTACTTTATACTTCATATTTGCATGACACTATGTTTAAAATAAAGGCTGTAAACCAGAATGTCTCCCACTTACTACAGTTTTCTAAATTACAGGAATAAGAAGCTGAGCAATCTTTTATGACAGCTTGCTTCAATGGATCTCAGTTCCATGCCTGCTACCCTTGGTTTTGGTTGAAAATGATGCAAAGATGGTGTCTCACGTATTAGATGTATTTTTTTACTTATTGATTATTTCCTTAGGAAAGCTATAAATACTTTCACTCACTGTGTTTCAGCACTGACATTAAAAACAACTTGTGTTGTCACAAATACATGTATGACCAACCATTGGTGTGCACTAGAAAACAAACTGTGCAACGGCTAATTGGAATATGATTGTCTTTCTGACATTAACTAGAAATGAAGGAATTTCCACATTTTTCTTCTCTGCCTCAGAAAAGAAGTAACTCCAGTAACTAAGACAGTAAATTGTTTCTTGAATGGGAAGTGCTTGTCTGCTTCTCCTAAATCTTTGCTCTCTCCACCTTTCTGATCCATTGTCCAAGCTGTAACATTTCCAGTAGCTCTTGCTTTTAAAGGCTATTTGTAGAATAGTGCTTTAGGTTTAGTCTGTTATAATCTTGTAAATTATGTTCTAATTATTCTGCAAACCTCTGTGAATCAGCATGACAATCAATGTGCAGTTCTGCTGTGCAAGGTGTTGTACATGTAAAACTCCTGCTCTTTAGAGGTGTCTATTTTTATAAACAGCCCTGTGTCCCCCCCAGTTCTGTTTCCTGTGGAGAAAGAGATTCAAGCAGTCTGAAGTTTTATTAATAACTGAACCACTTCTGATTTGTAGTACAACAACATGGAATAAGTATCACATCCTATAATATATATACACTAATTCTTAGCTAAGAAATGTTTATACTGTCCAATGTCTTTTTGTTTCTTTTGCTTAATTCATTGTGTAAATTTAGCAGCTAGCATGCAAGACATAATTCCCCTAATCGTTATGGTGTTGGTTGTTTTTCCAATAGGACATTGTAGTGGGTCTGGGACACCTCCCACTAGATCAGGTTGCTCACAGCCCCATCCAGCCTGGGCTTCAAAACTTCCAAGGATGGGGCTTCCACCACCCCTCTGGGCAACCTGTGCCAGTGTCTCACCACCCTCCTGGGGAAGAAATTCTTCCTCATGTCCAACCTGAATCGACCTATCTCTAGTTTTAATCCATTCCCTCCACTCCTATCACTGCCCAACAGCCTAAAAAGTCCCTCCCCAGCTTTCTTGTAGCCCCCTTCAGACACTGGAAGGCCACAATAAGGTCTCCCCGGAGCCTTCTCTTCCCCAGAGTTAACAAGCCCAGCTCTCTCAGTCTGTCCCCATAGGAGAGGTGCTCCAGCCCTCTGATCAGCCTCATGCCCCTTCTCTGGACACGCTCCAACACTTCATATCCTTCCTATAATAGGGGCTCCAGAACTGCACGCAGTGCTCCAGCCGCCGCCTCCCCCGCCGCTTTTCAACCTCCCGCGGTTTCCCCGGCAACGCCCCGGCCCCGTCAGCCTCTGGGCTCCCGCCGAGCCTCCCCTTCCTCCCTCGGCCTTCCCCGGTTGCGGGAACCTTCCGCCCACCTCAGAACCTCACAGAAAGCGGCGCTGTGCCGCGCTGCTCACCGGTGCCGGTCCCGCTGCCTCGCTGCGCTCTCGGCTCGCAGAGTCGGTTTAAACGTGCCGCGGGTTCCCGGCAGAACACCGCTGAAGGGCGGGCCATGGCCGCGGGGCAGTGTCCGCCGGAGAGACCGCCTCGGGATTCGCCCGCCCTGCGCTTTCCGAGCTCGGACGCTGAGCTGAACCCGGGGCACCGCAGGAAGCTGCTCTCTCTCCAGTTCGGTTTGGCTGTCGGCACAGGCGCTGCTGCTCCGCGTGTGCCCTTCTAGAGGGACAGGGTGTTCGGGGAGCTGGGCTCCCTTCTGCTGGTGCCCGGTGGTAACAAAGGGGTGAGCTTCATGGATGGAAAACCCTAAGAGGGGATCCTCGTGATGGTTTTTAGCTGTTTTCTTTCATATGGATGTGTTAAGCTGTTATTAGGCTGTATTCCAAGAATAAAAGGCAGTTAAGGCCTTTGGGAAAGGTTTGGTCTTATCTGTCTTCATTACCTGTCAGCACAGTCTGACAGGGTTTGTCATAGTTCAGTAAGAAAAAAGGTGAACAAAATGTGGTTGGTTTTTTTTTTTTTTGTACTAAAATTTGCTTGCACATTGACAATTGTGGTTTTGTTTCTTTAAAAGTAGTCTGAAAATAGTATTTTAGATGGCAAGGTGGTAATTTATTTCTGTCCTAAGATTGGGGTTACATTTTTCTTCCTTCTGAATAGTAATTTGCTGTGATACACAAAGCTAGATTTGCCCCTAAGTGTTTGTTTTTGAGGGCCCTTCATGGGTGACCATAAAATAAATATATACACCTAAGTTGTTTCCACTCTAGAAAGAAGCTCCCTGAGTCAAGTTGCACAGTACATCATGAGAAAGGATAAGGTGGTAACTGTTGCACTGATCTGACTCTCACTGCTTGCTTTGGCTTCCCCTGCTCTAAGCTATGTAGTGCTACCACCATTTGCCAGTGGCCTCAGAACTTGTCACATCTTCCCCCGTGCCAGTTTAGCCCACTAACACCACAGAAACATTATCTGCTTTTTCTTTGAGCTGAATCTGTTCATAGTGGCATCCAGCAGCTGCCAGATCTCTCAGGTTAAATTGTGACTGCATCTGGCAACGTGTAAATAGAACAACGATGGACAGGGAGTCAAAGGTCAGAGATAGCTCCTGGCACCTATTTTTGAGGGTGACTGGTTGTCTTAACTTTTGCTGGGGGACAGCCCTTAGTAAGAGAAGTCAACAAACCCAAGCACTAGGCTATGGACTTTCATCTTCCATGGTTCACAGCAGTCACTGGAGCGCAGCATGCATTAGGAGATGATTTGGAGAACAAGATTAATTTCAGTGCTGTGTAACACCTCTGATGAACAAGTCTCTCCTTGCTGATCATATTATGCTCCTGGAGCAATCAACCTCTTAGCAGAAATTAGCCTTTACAGTGCTTTCCCTTAAGTTAAATTCTTTGGTCTCCCTTGGCATTGCTGCCTCTGGTGGGGAATGCCTTGTTTCCTGGGCCTTTCAGGACAGCTGGGCTCTTCTGGCTGCTCTGAGCCGGAGGATCTGACACTTCACCTCCCCTGGGTCAAGGAAGAGGTGTAATTTGCTGTTCACACACTGAAAATGATAGTCCCATTGCCCTTGTAAACTGTCTCTTGGTTCTTCTGTAGGCAAGGGAGCCACAATAATTTTACAATTTTTCCACTACACTTTTTTTTTTTTTTGAATTATAATAAAATTACTCCTGGCTCTCACCCCTTTCAGCTTTTAAAATATTAAAATTGAAGAGCTTTAATTGGATGTGATGCAAGTTAAAATTCAACGTGGCTGTAGGGAATAATCTGAGCAAGAGTGTAACTTCTTCCTAACATCATTGATGCTGAGCTTTCTATATAGCCCACTTATGGTGAAAGAACATTATGAAGGCAAAAGCCCAACTAGAACTCAGTCTGGCCGCTGCTGTACAAGATAATAATGTTTTTACAAATACCTTAACAACAAAAAGAGAGTCATCCCTTTTTGAATGCAAAGGAGAACGTTGCCACCAAGGATGAGGAAAAGGCTGAGGCACTTAATGCCTTCTTTGCCTCAGTCTTTAATAGTCAGACCAGTTATCCTCAGGGTATTCAGTCCCCAACATCTCCCTTTTCCTCCTCTGCCAGTTCTAAGCATTGCCCTTTGGCTGCATCCTGTGCTTGGGGTGGAATTCCCAACTTTTCTGGGCCCTATTTTCCAATTTACACTTTTAACCTTTGATTTAATCTGTATTTCCTAAGTAATGTGATGCATCAGACATTCTCAAGCATTATCCAAAGTACAGAGGTGCTAAGTACTGTTACAAAGGTGTGTTCTATTTTCTGTCTTCTTAAATGTTTCAACACTTTTCTACACATTAGTTGAGAAGGTCATCTAATTTTTGGTTAATACAGCAAGGAGTTGAAGATTGATCCATAGGAAAAAACCAAGCTAATGTATAAAATCCAGAGGCATATGGAAGAACAGTTAATAATTTAAAATAAATGGAGAACAAAAGCCTGAAGGTAGCTTGTCTGCTTTAGTTTGTGCAAGTCAGGTGTTCTGTGCAGACTGGGCAAGGGTTTATACTGAGGGTAACAGAAAATATCAGATAAACACAGTCTGAAATGTAAGCAGAGCCCATTAGTTAAGGTGGCTTAATATCTATGTATAAGGACCATAACAGGAAGCGCAAAGATTTAAAAATGAAATGGACTTAAATATTTCACTTTTCTCTTCATATGCAGTCAGGGAAGAGGAGGAGAAGCAAGGTTCTGCCTTGCTTGTATTGCTGCTACTGCTGCAAATACCATCAGAGCTCTGAGTATGTTGGTCCATCTTCATGAGCTGTTTCAAAGTTTTGCTGGATGAATAACTGAGGCACAGGGAGACTGGGTGACCCAGATGGCCCAAGGCAATCCACACAGCAGGCTCTACAGCCCTGAGTCAGGGATCAGATTTTTTCAAATTATAAAAGACAGAGTGGAAATGGGGAAGTTTAGGATCTTGAGCAGAGGGCTGGTTATTAGCCTGTATACTCAACACTGCCAGGTGTGTGTCTCACTGAGTTGTCTGCTATGAATAAGACTGAGAGAAGATGATGGTGAATTGGAACAGCTGGAATGGATTTACCAAGGGCAAGCCATGCTTGACAAATCTGACTGCCTTCTGTGATAAAATGACAAAAAGCTTTAGATGAGGAGAGAGCAGTGGATGTCACTTACTTGGACTTTAATAATGCTTTCATCAGTGTCTCCCACAAAATTCTTGTGTCCAAGCCGGGATATCAGAGTCTGGATGATTGGACAGCTAGGTGTGTTGATAACTGCTTGGCTCAGAGGGCGGTGGTTAAGGACCTGTACACAGTCTGGAGCATGCAATACATGGAGTACTGCAGTGATCTGTCCTGGGACCTCTCATGTGTTACATCTTTGATCTTCGAAGCTGAAAGTGGTGGAGTTGTTTAACCTGGAAAAGAAGGCTTTAGGGAGAATACATAGCAGGCTTCCAATGAGGAGATTATTGAGAAGATGCAGCCAGTCTCTTTGTAGTGGTGCATGGCAGAAGGATGAAAGATAGTGAACATAAGTATAAGGAGAATTTTTTTTTTTTCCACTGTGAGGACAGTCAAGTTAAGACAGGTTGCCCAGTAAAGATGTATAGTTTTCCCCTTGGGAGGTTTTTGTGCCTGAACTGGACATGGCACTGAACAGCCTGGTCTGACTTCATTGATGATCATGCTATGAGCTGGAGACTGGATGAGAGACATCCTGAGGACCCTTCCATCCTGAATTATCCTAGGATTCTCTGATTCTAATGTCTGGGCACACAGTTGATTGTCCAATTAGCCAGCCCACAGAGCTGACTTCATGCTGACAGTAAGAGAACATAAGACACTGAATCTGACATGATAATTCTGCAGCGGCAGCCTTCCTGTCAAATTATTGTTAGCAAGTTTATTGTAAAAAACATGGGTTCATATCACATTGTGTTTTCTGTTACACGAAAAAAAATTGCTTTGATTTAGTGGTAATAATGCAAACTGTAACACACTACACCCACTGTTGCCAAAATAAGGTTTCCAAGTTCCCTGCCCTCAGTTCGTGTTGGTTACATCTTGGACTACATTGCAACTTAAAACACCTTTTCAGGGAGGCAGCGTTACACTTTGGGGTTTAGATTGCTGCAGCTTTTTGAAAAACATGCTCAAGGGCTGAACAAGTGCAATTTGGTCTTAATGTTGATGCTGAATATTTTTCTACAGACAGGAAAGAATTCCTGCGCTCTTCTTATTTTTACTCCCATCTTACACCTCAGGCTGTATATGTTCTGAGCATGAGGGGTAGTAGTTTGGCTCTGTTTTCCAGCTAAGTAACGTACTAAAGGGAAGGAGAACTTATTGCTACAGTCTTCAGGTGTCTTCAGTGAGAGATACGGCTTTGAATGTCTGGAAAAGGTGGAATTTATTCACCAAACTACATTTGGGTACATTCCTTTTTAGGGGAAGACAACTTCCATAGGTCATTTAAACTTTTGTCACAGCATCTGTCAAATCCTGCCCTTGGGATGAAGCATATGGAGGAAATTTTAGCAGGATATCCTGACATAGTCCCAAGGGAAGACCTGAGTTGTGCAGTCATGGGCCAAGGTGCACACCTACATGATACACAACAGAATGGCAGACACTCATCTAGCCTGAAAATACAGATATGTTTGCACTTGGGTATTCTCATTGCAATTGCCATCATTACCTACTTGTCTGTGAGCAATTTATCATCCTGGGGAACATGGATTTTCATGGATTTAGCCCTAACTGTTTTGTTCCTAAGAAGCTTGCTACCAGGCAAGGATTTTGAACACCCATCTCTTGAGCCCCTAATGATGCATGTAGACAAGACTTTTTTTCTTGCCATTGTGGTGAAGGACTGAAAAGTTTGACCCAAGTCTCCACGAGGCCAAGAAAGGCTTAACTCCAAGCCTATATCTGTTTTCCATTCTCTCATCCTTGTATTTGTAGACATTGAGGACAGATAAAACTTGGGCACAAATTCTGTAGCATGCTAGTTTATCTGTTCAAACTCTCCCTGCTAAAAGCCCTGGATACTTGTATTTATTCTGCACTTAGCCCATTATCAAAGCAAGGTAAGTTACCTCATTTTCCTTATCTGTATTAGGTACCAAGGCAAAAAACATAGGGCTCTTTAAATTCATACCTTTGTTTGTGTATAGGTATATCCTTGCAAATCCCATCTGTGCAAAACCCATGGCTCTTAATGGAAATATATATTACAACCACCAAAATTCAGTCTTCACTGCTGAGAATAACACTCAGTATGAATACCTACTTTCTCTTTTCTTCTTAAATACATGTTCTGATGTTGGACATCTTGTCAAATTTCTGTCTCTGTTCCCTCACAAGTGTTGGACATGTCTTTGGATGAAAAATCTTTGGATGTAAATCTTCAGAATATTCACTCCAACTACAAAATGAGGCATAAAACTGTATTTTTTTTTTTAATCCCCCACTATAAAAATAAGGGTACTGTGAGGCTATCTCAGGCTATCTTTTTCTTTAGATCTTGAATCAGGCCCAGAAATATGTCTCTCTACGTCTAAGCTACCAATCCCAAGGCTTGCTATAATGGTGCTATCAATCTCTCCTATGACAACACGGAGGAGGAAAAAACTGCTTTTCATCTTTTTGAGCTTTTATAAATTAGGTCTTTTTTTTTTTTAAGGTTTTTTTTTAAGTTTGTTTATGTGGTAACAAAAAATCATCTTTTCTTCTGAATTCTTTCTCACATTTCACATCCTCAAAGACTAAAGGGTTTATTAGCTCTTCTGGTTTGACCTGGTTTTGCTCCAGATCATTAAGTTTTCTCAACACACCAGAACCTCATTTTAACCAAATTTCTTCTTTCCTTAAGAAGTTCCACTGTATGCTATAAACAGGAACTTCAGGCAGTGGTTCTCAGCTTGTTGTCAGACTGCTGATTTGGGCCTGAAGAAAAGTTTGTGTGCTTGAGAGTCTGTATTTTTTTGATTATATTTTTCACCTCTGGCAACATTGATTGGTCCAACGACACAGCTTTTTTCCCTCCTATGAGTTTTATCTCTCTTATGGCCTTAGATTACTATAGCTAAAACAATGTTTCATTGGTTCTTGATGCTATTAAGTAGTAGTATTAACTCCAGAGTTATCAGCAACTTTGGGAACTGAATGGAGGGCTAGGTGATGCAGCAGGCATGTACTTTGTGCTTCAGAGCATCCTTCCTTCCTGGTGCAAGAAAAATATTTGCAGGACTTGTGAAACATTTTAATGAAACTAAAGAAAATCAGTTCTCATTGCAGGGAATTAAAGCTATTCATTGCAATCTACAGTGTCTTTGCTTTTTTTGCAGACTGCAAGACTTAAAAGTTCAAATGAAAGATAAAAATGTTCCATTACTCATTTTTCTCTTTCTTTAGAGTACACTGAAAAATAAGCAAGCCATCTGAGGCCCTTTTTGAAAGGTTACTAAGAAATAAAAGCTGACCCAGTCCCTAGTGTACTGTGCTGTCTCCAAACATAACAAAAATACCCTTATTTTCCCCCACAAAACTGGCTGCATAAACATAGGAGGTAACAGTTGCATTCAGTCAAATAGAAAAATACACCCAAACAACACTACTGCACTGGGTAGTGGACACAAAAGGAGTCTCTACCTGCCAACTAGCAGCCTTAGTAACCCATGCCTGGTACAGAACTTCAAAGGCAGTTCAGTACCATGCTGTGGGGAAGGCTGCAGCTGAAGGAGCTGCCATAGCTACTGCCATTAACTGCCTACATAAGAGCTGCCTGCCCTTTACCAGACCTCTTGCTTTACTCTTGTGGGGTGTTACAAACGCTCTTAAAAGTGCTTTGTAAATGTCTCTCTTTGCCTTATGAAGACACAAGAAAGGTGTCTCTGTGAAAACTTAAAGTGCTGAGAGCAGCTACTACAGTCTCAAATCCCATCAGGCTTTTGATTTCTCAAAGTGAGAGTATTGTTTTTATGTTCACAGGAAAAGGGCAGCAGAGTCGGGTGGATGGAGGACTGGAGAGGGAGGTATTTTTGCATTTCCAATTTTGACTCTCCTGATTCGTTTAGCATATGTAGTTATTCCATCACTTTTGTACATTCCGAATCACTGCCCTGAACTGTTCACCTCTGAAATAAAAGAGCTTCATAATCTCACAGGCTTGCACCATGATTTGGTTGAAGGAGTTGAAGAAAAGGAAAGAAGTGTAACTTTTAAGCTTTCTTAGATATATACTTATTGCATTGTACATATATAGCACAAGAAAAATCCTGATGCTGACACTTTTTATACCACTGCTGCTGTGGCCTTCTCATCCTTGTGCTGGTTCATCCTGGCTCTTGCCTCTTGTGAGTTTAAATGAAACGTATGCAGGGAAGGGAACTATCTGTGTGTATGTACATACCCAATTGGGTACACCCAGTACAGGAAGGATCGAAGTCAGGGTCTTTACTACTGTGTGTGCCACTTACCAGAGAGTCACTATTGCTACTCCAGTAATTAGACACCATGTGGGCAGCAATGGGCAGGAGAGTAGAGAAATGGCACAATACTATTTTCTTTTTCCCACACCTCAGTTGCTTGAATTTCATGAACAGGGTCTTCAAGAGCAGCTAGAAATCTTTTCAAGTGTCCAGTTTGTTTAGTTTTTAATGTAAAAATTTTGACTGCTTTCATTGCAAAATAGGTGGAATTTCAAGTTCCTTCTTATCAAGCCTGGGATCAGTGGTGATGCTGGTGGGATACTCTCCCATCTTCACTTGGCATGGTTTATACTCAACGTTAGGCTCTGAGAAAGCCTTCCCCCACTCCCAGCATACTCTGATTTCCCAGTGCAATTCCATATGTTGTCTCATCTCAAGTTTTGACTCCCTCGTTGTCAGGCTCATTTTGTCATTCTGATATAAGTTCTCTTAAGCTGATCTGAATTTTTTCTTTTTTTGAGGAAGAAAACATTCCTAGATATTCTTTTTGTCCATTTTTAGACTTTAAAAGCATAAAGAAAACTTAAGGTGAAATGTTATGAACTGTGGGAAGCAGAAGGTCTGGCAGGGCAATTTCAAGCCCTGCAGATGCTTTGCAATGTTCTGATAGTGATTAACAGGCTTTATAGGTTGTCATCACACAGCAAAGTCAAAAGTGCACCTGAATGTCCTTGGCTTCAAGTGATCTCAATGATCTCCCCATTGCTTTAAAAAGTTTCTTCCACAAACGTCAAAAGATACAATGCCTGTGTTCTGTCCAATGGTTTTTAGCTTTTTAAAGAAACTGCAGAACACTCCCATCATTCTCTGCAGTTCCTGCCTTTCACAGTATTTTGAAGAAGATTTTTATTTTATTAGAGAATTAAATGCATAAATGCATTTACGTATCTCCTAAATGTCCAAAACTAAGATGAACTGAGCTGGATGTAATTCCTCTTGGTGTCAAGCAGTGCTGAGTACTTCTAAAATGACAAGAATACACTTCAGAGTTCTCAACCATTTGCATCTTCACAAATCAGCTTCATGGTGCACAATGACAAGCTGAAATCATTAACTCCACTCCCCTGTCATGTGGATTGCTCTCCAGGTGTAATAAGTTTGTATCAGCAAGGACATATTTCCTAGATAAGGGACCACCCTTAAATTAGGAATAGAAGAAAACCAGTCCCAAAGCTGAACTACCACTAGAACATACTTCATGGAATAACAGCAGCAGCCCTGTCACTTTACACAGTACTTTAGTCTTGAAGTGCTTAACAAAATATTAAATGATAATGGCTAAATGTCTATGCCAGAAGATTTATTCTTATCTACCAGTTTTTTAACCCTGCTTTCATGAATAGAAACCTTCAATTGGAAGAAATTGATATCACAAGTACTTTTCAAAGGATTTTGCTATTGTAGGCTGTTGGAATATAGGAGAACCTTAGCATGAGAGAGCAGTAGATGTATTATGGAACTACTGGCCCCAAATATGTTTTCAAATGACCATTCAAAGATGAAGAACAAGAATTCAGAATAATATGAATAATATGTCTTAAGGTGTAGACATGCTTTTTTTTTTTTTTTTCTGTTTGTGGTGGGTGTTTTTTTTGGTTTGTTTTTAATTTCACTGTTCTCTCTTCCTGCCTGCTCTTCAGGTACCCACTCTGGGCTGTGTCCCTTTGCCTGCTCTGTCAAGCTTCTGTTCCTGCAATTTCTGGAAAGGCTGACCCTCACCATATGCTGCTATGAGTTAAAACAGATGTTAGAATGCGTTAGAGAAAGTAAGAGCACTTTTAATCTAATTCAGATGGTTGCTTATTGGGTAGTAGATATACTAGATAATAGCAGCAAAAATGAGCAAAACTCTTGGAGCTCTGGCTCAATCTGTGTTATAGTTTTGGCTGAGGAAAACAATGCAATTTGGAGATGCTTCCATTACTATTTCCAGGAAATCACTAGCATATTTTCTAGGTCAGGTTAGTGATGCCAAAGCCAGCAGTGAAGCACTATAATGTGGTATGTTTAAATAAACCCCACAAATCAAATAGCACATGATTGCAATGTACTCATTATGTGCTCTTTTCCCCAGGTAATGCTCATGACTTTTTTTTACTCTCACTGTGTGCCTATCATTGTCAGACAACTGACCAGACTTCCTACTATATGGTATTTTGTGGTGTGCTATAGGGGTGTCTTAGACCTTTTATTGACACTCCCCTAAGAAAGTTTTTCTTATCTCTTCTTGCTTGTTTCTCTTCTTCCCCTGCATAGACTTATTAATTCATTAGTGTTGTACAGCATCAAAGTAATTGTTACAGATATACTCAGAGACAAAAGTCTCAGTAGCTTTTCAATAAAGAACTGTGGTTTTATTTTCCAAGAGGGTAAAACTGAAGCCTTTTCTGAGCTTTGTTGATTCTACTTCCCATCATGCTCTTTCTACAGCATAATTTGTGACTTCCAGAGAAGCACAGCATGTGTGTGAGTCAACGGCAGGTGAAGACATGGCTTGCTTAGCACTGACTTGTCACAAAAATATTTAGAGCATGCATTTCTGTATATTTTGTGAAGCTGAAATAATTCATTGTTCATAACTCCCAAATATATACTTCTATTCAGTGAAGTCTTGTGAATTGAAGGTTGAGAGGATGGAGCATGTTTTCAAGGAGTCCTTCAAATGTACTTTTAGTCAACAGCAAATAAGAATTTTCTTTATTTTTTTTTCTCCTGCACTGTTGGATACAACAAGTAAAATAAGGTTATAAAGACAGATAAAAAAATAAATCCCAAAGCAGTATGCAGCTTAGTAGTCAAGGTGCAGCCTCTAAGGAGCTTTCAAAGTTGCTAACTGCTAGAATCAGGAAAGGGTGGGGAAAGTAGCACTCTATAAATTCTCTGTTGATTACATGCCACCTTAAAGAGTGGGCAGTGCTCAAAACAAGGTGCCAGACCTTGTTGCGTGACACAACATAGCTGTGTTTCGTACTTGTTATGTCTCTGCTTATGAATTGTCTGATCCTTTCTCCTCATACATGAGAGTTTGCTTTTAGGGTTTTCCTTTTTTTTTGGCTTAGGTTGTAACTGCAACATTTTAATTCCGTTGTATTTGGTAGGGGTGCTGCAACTTGCAGTCTGAAAGAAAGGAAGAGGTTTTTTGTAATAAAGTGTTGTCACAGCTGTGACTCTTTACAAGCCTGGCAGGATTTTTGGAGAGAGATAAGAACCTAGATGAGATTAAATTATTTTGTGAGTATAAAGCTTAAGTTGCTGCGTTCATTGAAATTGTTATTTGTGACCCTTCAGAATCCCCTCTGGGTATTAGGGACAAATGATTGAGAAAATTAAGTTTTCCCTTTTTTTTTGATGGTGTTTACCACTTTTCCTAGAAGTACTTAGTAGGTAGGGAAGTGAAAAGGTGAAATTGATTTAGGAAAGAGAGGATTAGCAGCAGAGGTGGAATTTAAATTACGAAGTATGGTGTCAAAAGAATGCATATTGAAATGTCAGTATGCAAGACGTGCTGAGATCCAAACCATGAAAATGCTGCTGGTCCTAGGAACAGACTGTCCGTACCCGTATGGATGGTGACTTCTGCCTGTTTTTAGTCAGTCTCCAAGGAATAAACTATAAAGCAGCAAGAAGAGAGCTGCTCAGCCTGCCTGTTAGTTACTTCTGTTCTTCAGAGGCAGTTCTAGCTCTCACTGAATACAGCAAGAGTCTGTTAACAGAAGATTCTTCACATTGTAAATAAAAATATCATTGTAAAGCAAAAGATGAGGCCAAAGCAAAACAACTTCTCCCCTCACCTCAAAACCAGAGTCCAATTATATATTTCTTCCTAGTCATCTGTTTTCTTCAAGTGAATGAGGGGAGCATGGGCTGGCTGGGAAGAAATCCTGTGAATGAGAGTTAGTCATAGGGATGGAGATGAGTGAAATTTAAATAAGAAAGAGGTTTGCTTAGCAGCTAGTGAGGTCTCCTTAGAAGCAATGCCATTGAAACAGGAACATAATTATAGGTTAAGCATCCTGAAATAACATTCATAACTTTTTTTTTTTCTTAGTTCAGCAAATGTGAGGATTGTGAAGAGGAGTTAAATGAAAAACCTTCTGAAAACTCTTAAGTGAGCTGTTTCCTTCCTAGATATTATACTTTAATAACAGCATGCCAGCCATCTAAGAGAATGATATTCAGTGATGCTACTAATACAGACATAAATCCTGCATATTTGTGTTAAAATCATGTTCACCAAGGCAGAGATCTGATGTATTTTGTAATATACTATCTGAACCTGTCATTTTTAAAATGATACGTCAAATTGAGGAGAGAGCAAAAAAAAATCTATTCATGCATCTATTTTGTGTGGAGAGATGCTCTTCAAAGTTTTCCTTCTCTGAAGTAGTAGGACCACGTGGCCTTACTTCATTGGTCATGGTGGTGTCAGAGTGGCTCATTCCCTTGTACTCAAGGATGGAAGTGAAATGGCATCTGACACTGTAAACTAATACAACCAAAGAAATATTCTCTTCAGTCTCTGCAGGCAGCTGAACTCCTGAAGAATATTTAAAATTAATTTGTATTCAATTCTTATATCTCTCTACCTGCCCCTTCAAATAAAGCTTGCAACTAGACTCCCTCTTTAATTTTATGGCACGTCAGGATGCAAGTGATGTGAATCAACATGAAGACTGGCATGCTGCTGTATCAGCTTAGATTCAAAATCGGCTGGAATAAGTTCAGGGTTTGGATGCTTATCTGAAACTTTTTCACATTTTCTTAGAAGTCAGGGCTATATCTGAAAAGAAAAGGCACTCACAGTTTTTCAGAGCTGGCTGCAGTTTGATGTGGCATTGGAGGTACCTTTCTTTCTCTACTTCAAGTAACAGTGTCCCGGTCATGTCTCTGTGTGTCTCCGTGTACATGTGTGAGTGGAGTGCCATCCAGAGCCATACATTTCACAGTCTGTACAATTAAATTTAAGCTGACCTTTTTTTTACAGCTGAACAATGGCTCCAGAAGGGATATTGAACATGAGAGGATGAGGGGTTACTGGTTTGCTTACTATTAACAGCTTTCTCATCACCATCTCAAATGCCTTGACAGGGTGGTGGGAGTAGGCCTGCACTGTGCATGGATTGTCATACATCTGTTCTGGGAGTAAAATAAGTCATTTTTGTTACTGTCATTCTGGCACTGTCTCTAAGTATTTGATTAATTAAAAAGGAGCTTTCCCTAAACAAGTTATTTTGTTATTGCTGTGACTTTTCATATCTGGATCCAGGCTGAGGCATATGGCAGATGTAATTGCTTGGCATTACTGCCATCCTTCTCTGTTCCTGAAAAAAAACCCAAAACACCACAAAAAACAAAACCCACAAAACATCAAACCCCCCAAGCCCCAAATCCTGTCTTTTCTCAAACAGTTTTCTCTGATACCTCAAACCATAGATTCATATTCATGTACTTGGAACAAAACTCAGCCTCCCAATATTCCCAGGAGCAAAAGGTATGGTTAGTCATGGTTATTCACTTGCTCATTGTGTATTTCCATATCCAAACTGACTTACGCCATGTGTTTTTCCCATCACTGTGAATCTGTGCAGTCTGTGCAATGGGATATTGAAGTCCCACAGAAGAAACTAGACATTACTTGACTGAATCTTACTTTTAAAAGAATAAGTAGCATTCACTATCCCATAAAATTCTACTTGTGCTTCCTGTAATACTCTACTTGTGCATTGATTTTCAAGAGTTTGGCCAAAATACTTGAGTAACTTTTAAGAGCACTTGTCTTTTATTTAAGAACTTGTAAGAAAATCATTGAATGGTTTGGGTTGGAAGGGACCTTTACAGGTGATCTGGTCCAACACTCCTACCATAAGCAGGGACATCCTCAACTAGATCAGGTTGCTCAGAGTCTGATCCAACCTGACCTTTAATGTTTCCAGGGATGGGGCATCTACCACCATTCTGGGCAGCCTGTGCCAGTGTTTCACCACCCTCATTGTAAAGAATTTCTTCCTTGTAGCTAGTCTAACTCTACCCTTTTTTAGTTTAAAACCATCACCCCTTCTCTTGTTTCAACAGGCCCTGATAAAAAGTCTGTCCTCATCTTTCGTATAGGCCCACTTTAAGTATTGAAAGGCTTCAGCAAGGTCTCCCCAGAGCCTTCTGTTCTCCAGGCTGAACAACACCAAGTCTTTCAGCCTTTCTTCATGGGAGAGGTGTTCCAGCCCTCTGAACACTTTTGTGGCTCTCCTCTGGACCTGTTCCAACAGGTTCATGTCCCTCTTGTGCTGATGGCTCCAGAGCTGGCTGCAGTACTCCAGGTGAGGTCCCACCAGAGCTGAGTAGAATGGCAGAATTATTTCCCTTGACCTTCTGGACAGACTTCTCTCAGGAGACTTTTGGCCTTCTGGGCTGTGAGCTCACATTGTTGGCTCATGTTCAGCTTTTCATCTGCCAGCAGCCCCAATAATCAGTTGCAGGTAGAGCTAACCAAATTGCTACATCTTAATCTAGCGGAAGTTTCTTTCTTAACTGTGATCTGTTTAAAAATGCTTGCATGTTTTGGTGATAGAAGATATATGGACAAATAGATAAATTAGATCCTTTTTTTTTTTTCCTAAATGTATTCACTATTCATAAGTAATTCACAGAATGGTTCAAGTGATCTAATTGCAGATTATGGGTACTTTGTAAATTAGACCATCAGGTATTTGTGGCATGTTATTGAAAGAAACCCCACAGTGAGTGTGACTGGAACTTCCAAATTTCAGAAAAATAAAATCAGAAAAATACGAAATTATAAACAGGTGACTTATAGTATCAAATTTTATTCAAAGAAATTCATGCGATGCTTTGTAGACCTTGTATATTTTTCCAAAAGCTGGTTTGATCCTGCAAAAACATTTTCTCTGCCATACCTGTTTGTGAAAAATACTTGAAAATGTCTACTTTTCTTTAATTATCTAATGGCAGAAAAGGTGAAACAAGGATATAAGAGACTGGCTTGTATTCTGTAGTTATGGGTTCAGACTTAATATATAATATGTGTTAATTTACACTGTTTATTTGTTTATACATAGAGTGTATGCGTGGTTTTGCTTAATGTTTTCTAGTTATTTTTTTGTTGTCGTCCTTCCCATGAACTTGTGACACACAGGATTTCAGTCCATATTATCCTATTCAGCAGACAGCAACCTACCGAGCTACTTTATTTTAATATGTTGGCATTTCCCACTGGTATTTCCTCAGTGGAAAAATATTAGACCGAACTGGTATTGTTTGTCAGCCAGCCCTGGAGCATGGCTGGGGTAATGCCTCGGCTGGCTTACCTTTCACTGACTGTACTTGTATTTGATCCTTTAGTGACAGCAGAGTTGTATAAAGTCTTGATTGTGACTTTAAGTCAGATAGCCCCACTTTCCAGGAGAAACTGTTAAAAGACCTCTGTTTTGCCTTTGTTCTTGGACTGATGCCTGTGGATGCTGGTGCCCTGCACATGTCCTGCCTGGGTCAATGAATGACTAGTAGAGCTGTGGCAGATGGCCTGCTGATACAGGATTACTGGTGTACATTTCTGATGGCAGGATACAACAAGGAACAAAACTAGGGATGACTTTCAAGTCAGGTGGAGTGTTTCTGTGTGAGCTAAGTGCAGTTTTGTGGAATTCATGGTTCCTTCACACAGCTGTAGTCTTCTCCCTGCAAGTGAAATGCAGAAGGAGATGCTCTCCTAGCAGGCCTCAGGGGATCTGGGAATCTTGGTACTACGTTATTTACAGGTTACATGTAAGCCACCTACCATAATCAGGAGGAAGGATGGTGAAAGCACAGTTCCACAGCCACAGTGAAATGAAAATATTGCCTCAGTGAAAATATTTTCCTTTCCTAGGGAAACATGCTCTCAGCAGTTACTAATTATAACTGCTGCAGTCGTGTTTAACACCAGCAAAATCTCAAGTTTCAATCTCTGTAACTTTCACTGATGTTCTGAAGTAGATCAACTTCAGCTGAGCTGTTTCCAACTGCACAAAACCATGAGCCAGGGCAGAATCCAGCCTTTAGGGAGGGTAGTAAAGCTCCTTTTCCAGCTTGAGAAATTATTTATCTTTGTTTCATATATTATAGACACAGTAAAAACAAGCCTTTATTTTTTTGGTAAAGACAACATGCATTATTAAATAGAGCATCTATTCATATCTGATGCTCTTTCATTTATTAATTG
Source organism: Todiramphus chloris collaris (assembly GCA_025345505.1). Lineage (NCBI taxonomy): Eukaryota > Metazoa > Chordata > Aves > Coraciiformes > Alcedinidae > Todiramphus > Todiramphus chloris. The sequence goes on from JANVCC010000035.1 coordinate 32,987,994, forward strand.
CACTTTTGCAAAGTTCCCATTCACACACATCCTTGAGCATATTTTTTTTTTTAGTGAGGTGAGTTAAATATAATTGTTTTCTCATCATCCTTATCCATTATGGTAAAAGGCCAGTGAGTACATTTTGCTCATAAACTTAAAAGAACATTTGCTTGACTGATTGTATTATTTCCACAGACTTAGTCCAACTCCCTTCTAAGCATGGATAAGTAATAACATAATTGTATCAAAGTTCAAGTAATCAAATGTATAAGAACAATCTGAAACACACATGCTCAATCTCAGTGCTGTTTGCTATTAGACCTAACCTTTCCCTTAACTCTGTTGCTCCCCCTCCACTGTCCCCAGCACAGATCTTATTTTAATCTCATCTATCACAGCCCAGATCTCATTTTATTTTTGTCCATCTCTTAATATTTACTCAAAATACATTTCAGGAGAGAGGCTTTGTAGAGTACCAAAGAGATTACTAAATAAAAGTTGTGGAAGGATATTCTCCATACACCTTGTGAGAACGCAGACTTGCAGCTACTATTTTCAGTCTGGATACAGGAGCATTGTTATCCCAGACTTAGAAAGGTGTTTGGCTTGGGCTCTCTGCAGAAAACATCTATATTTCCATGTTTAGTGTTGAATCTCTGAACTTTCAAGAGTCCTGTTGGCCTGAGGAGGATTCTGAGCCAGTGGAGGTTGGTTCTGACCCTGTGTGCCATTACTTGGCAGAGGCTATGTTTGGTGCCACTTTCAGATAGTTTCTTTACATAAAAGAACAAATGCCCCAGGCTCCCCAGGTATGCCACTTCTGATGAAAATAGGAAAGAAAATGTCTTTCCTCCCCTACTCTATACAAAAGAGAACTGGACACTATCATCTGGGGCAGCAGCATGTAAACTATGACATTGAAGATGAGAAACAAATGAGAGAACAAAAATTAGAGCTACTTCTTGGGGTGCTTAGTGCACTGCTTCTCTTTATCCATGGTATGGGAAGGATGCATGTATCTGTGGGCATGAGTGTGTGATTAGATTAAACTTCTAAAAATAGTACCCATATTTTCAGTCTGCAAATGGCTATGCATTTTGTGTGTGCCTGTATATATATAATCTATATAGCTGTGATTTTTTTTTCTTTGTTTAAGATTGTTTATTATCCAAGAATTAAGTGCATTGCAGTGACACAGTTCTGACAGCTCTTGGCACATGGCGTTAGTTATAAGGGGGTAAAAAAATGACATACTTTTAATAGTAGCTTGAAAAAATATCCTTTCACCCTTATCAGGGACTTTACAGCTTGTGTTGTGCAGGGGCTGGTAGCAAATGTCAACCTGTAACCCTGGCTGAGGGAGCGTGTGCACAGAAAAAGTGCAGAGCTGGGAGGCCCAAGAGAAGCAGAAGAGACACAGAAAATGTGACTGTCAGGTAATCAAGTAAGGAGATGATGATGATGAGGTGGAGAAAAGGGCCCAGTCCTGTGTGCCTTTAAATAAGTAGCAGTTTTGCCAATGACAACCTGAGAGTCTATTGAATGATGTCTTGTCAAGGGAAAGGAAAAGGAAAAGGGAAAGGGAAAGGGAAAGGGAAAGGGAAAGGGAAAGGGAAAGGGAAAGGGAAAGGGAGAGGAAAGTAAGGGAAAAAGGGGAAGGAAAGAGGAAAGGGCAGAGGAAGAATTCATATAGCAAAATTAGTGCATGAATTGTTTAAGAGAGAGATAAACAGAAGGGAGTGGGAGGAAGAGAAGAAGAAGGCAAAATTCAAAATTTCTGAGTAGCAGAATGATCTATATTTTGGTTAATTATTCTTGTTTCGTGAACAGCTACCATACTGTGAATACACTTAAATATCTAGTAGAGCAGAGTTGTGGAAGTGAACGCACTGATGTATAATTGACTGGAAAGAAAGAAAGAAAGAAAGAAAGAAAGAAAGAAAGAAAGAAAGAA
>JANVCC010000035.1:32989939-33038975 GCA_025345505.1 Todiramphus chloris collaris
AAAGAAAGAAAGAAAGAAAGAAAGAAAGAAAGAAAGAAAGAAAGAAATATCTTTATCTGTAAGGCTTGAACAGATGAGGAGATCCTCTTCTAGACAAATAATGTAGACAGACGATATGGAGGCAAAGTAGCCAAACGACCTTTACAAGGTCATCTCACAGGCAACAGGAAAAGCTGAAAAGATCAGTTATGTTGCACAGTGAATGAACTCTCAAATCTGACAGAGGGCTGGCTTGCTTTAGTTTTGTGTTTTCTTTCTCTTCAAATGAATTGCAAACATCAGGATGTTGCTTTTTCTCTCTTTATAAACTTGTTTAATTGAAGAATGAAATGGATATTCCAGTGCTGGCTGAAGTCTCAACGCTGTCTATGATGGTCCTCCTCAGTGTATTCCTCTCATCCAAAGCATGATCCTAAAAATTAGAGAAAATCCCCCTTTGTTCTAAAGCATGACTGAAGGTATGCTAAGCTATTTAATAAATCTTCAATGACCTGATGATTCCCAGTAAAGAACAGAAAGTGATACAACAGAGTAATTCTTTCCTATGGAGATTCCTTGCAATGTCTGCTTTCTATAGTTTTACTGGTTGATATTTCTAAAGACAACGTGTAACCATCAGGCACTGGAGGCCAAATTTCAATCTCATGTAAATAGAGTAATCAGAACTTCAAGTAGGATTCAGCTTAGAATTTAACTGGAGAGAGGATAACCGCAAAGGGTCAGATGAACAGCTATATGTAAGTACTTTTCACTATAGCAAATGGCATCTGCTTTAAACAGTGTTTGTGCCCTCAGGTTAAAGCATTAGGAATTTATATTAAGTAATCCCCTTGATAAAGTGTGCTCCCAAGTACCATTTTACTGAGCTTTTTACTTGAAAAAAGGTTTTTGATTATTAGGTCTTGGATCTCTTAGGGTAGTTCTGTGGTAGTTAGTGCAGTTTTAACTTTGTGTCTCTTAAGGAAGGAGACATTGAAATCTCTATGTTCCAGGAATTCTTTGCTGAGTCAGAATACAATTCTGGTGGAAAATCCTGTTGATTTATGAAAGCAAATCAGTGGTTTGTTATGTATACAAAACCATTTTACATTGAAGTCAGTTAACACCAATCAAAGAAAGTCTCTGGGAAAAAAATATTAGCAACAAGAATTTGAGTAGAGTAAAAAAAAGATTACTCCCTTCCTATCACTTACATTATTAGACTAAATATTAATATATTGATTTACATATGTATTTTTGTAAACTGTTGCTGTTGTACAAAATTTTTCTAGATATTGTTTCTAAATAATTTTGTTCCTTTTGTTGCAAGAGTATATAGATCGTGGAAAAAAAAGGTGATGACATCACGTAATACACAGTATTGTGCTGAAAGAGTGTAGTATCAGTGATTTACATACAAGTCTTATAAATAGAAGTATTCTGAAGGATGGAAGGGTGAGTCTACAATATAAATAATAGTCATGCCAATAATGAAACTGAGTGTACATTGCTATGTTTATTTAAGAAACAAGTTCTCAGGTGACATGTATATAGAGTTCCAGTGAGGATATCAGTGTTCATGTTGCAAGTAAGGAGTAGCATATAATATCAGAAAGATAGAAATAGAATACTATTGGTGATAATGTTGTTATATTCCAGGTGCTAATAGTAGTAGTGTTGAAGCATTATGAGAAGGATTGAGTTCAGTGGGGGGTAGTTTTTTTCAGGAACTGTCAGACACAGAGTAATGTCATGGGGTGTTGCAAAACCCTATGAGGGCATCAGGCACAGAAGTCATTTTAGGCAAACATCTTTAGTCAAGAAGATGTTTTTTCAGTGGTTCCCTAGTGACCAGGTTCTTTTCAGAACTGAGGGTTCAACGGCTATCAGCTCAGGACTACAAGTGGTAGCTCCTGAAAACAAATCTCTTGGCAAAGTATTCCTGTCTCCTTCCCAAACAAGCTGAAATTGATCCCAAATATAACCACTTTAGGACTGAAGTATGCAATCCACTTGACTTGACCTTTCATACTAATAATGAAATGGAGTCATGAGAAAGTAATTCAATGTCTCCATCTCCTCCAGCCTAAGAAGACCTAATAGATATTCAAGCATAAACTAAATTTTGAACACATTGGTTAAAGCACACACATGGTTTTAGAAAGAAATGGAGATTCCCTTTTACGGATGATAAATTCCAGCTCTTTGTTTACAACCACTGGCTTTAAGATTGTTTTATTATGGGAGAAGAAGGCTTTTTGAGTCTATGAGTCTAATTTTGGAATTATATTCCTGTTAATAAATGAAGCCAAGCTTCTACAGAACTACTTCTGGTGTAGACAGGTTCATGTCAATGATAAAATAGTGTTGACTACACGTGCACTTACACGTGAAATCTCTTGACCAATTTCTTAATCAAGGCAACCATTCAGATCAAACCAGAATACAAAGGTGTCTGAAAGCTGTGTTTCTCTGCTTCAGACATAAGAGAGAGTCCTTCTGTCTGTGTATGATTCTCTCTGCCAGATGCCAAGGTGAGATGCATGACTGAGCAGTTCCTGTACTACTCTGAAAATTAGATTCTGGTGCCTTGCTTCATGCTGGGTAGTGATTTACCCTACCAGGATTTCCCTCCCAACTAGTGATATAATCATGACATATCATTATATTGAGACTTTATCAATCATAGATTCCAAGACTTATTTGAAGTATGGCTATTAGTGATTCACTTATACTTTTGGCTTCACTAGAATTATTTTGGATTTATGTAACTGTAAGCAGAATTTGTCCCCATGGCAATTAAATATTTCAGAGTTTGTCTTGATGATGATTAGTAAACTAACACTTCTGAAAAATAGCTCACACAAATGTATATTAATCGTATTTTCAAGTTCAATTACAGGATCAGTTTTATCCTCTAGTGAGATATCTACTATGTAACACTATTTTCACAGTTAATGGTTTCTAAATGAAGGTGATTTTTCGTTTGTTTTTCAAAACAGGAGAAAGACAAATCATTATTTGAAATGAAAGATGAGACAATTTGACAGGCTTGAGCTACAATAAAGAGCTAAAATGTAAGGTGTGAACAAACAAACAAAAAAATTATGTGAGTGGGCAGAAAATGTATTCCCTATTCTAGCAAAATTTAAATTAGAGTAGTCAAATTCTAAGCAACTTCTTAATGGAAATGTCAGCGCAGCTGTAATCATGGCAGCAGTACCAGACACCAGTTCAAGAAATAATCAAATAAAAAAGAAAAACAAGACAGAAGAAAATAAAATGGTAATATACAGAGTGAGACAATATTTCCTTTACAGTCTAACTGCATGTCAACTCTATTAAAGCTACTCCTCTGATAAATCAAATGAGCACATATACCTTAAATACTTACAGGTTTAGGATGCTATATTTCTTAATTTCTATAAATTTGTAGGTCATCTAAAATCATAGAAGCGTAAGACCGGAGAGGTCTGGAATATTAAAACCCCCTTTCTATAAATGCAGCAGCCATATAATAAATGACAATAGCATTCACAGAAAATGTGCTTCACATACTATCACCAAATGTGTTCAAAGATGTAGACTGAAAGATCAGGCTGAACCTAAAGTACATTTGGAAAGGCATTAAGAGAGACTATGCTCCCTCCCAGTGCTCTGTGTCTTTGCAGTAAAGGGAATTTATTAAATAAACTCCCCAGAGCAAAATTCCTATGGGCTCAACTACTCTGGTTTAGGAGAATGAAAAAAATATCCTCTGTGCTGTAAATCTGGTGGTGGATTTTTCATCTATTATAATGGACTTTTTGCTGTGTTAATGAGATGCTGATTGCCAGCCAGTAAAATGGATGCATCTTACTAACGCAGGATCAGTTGGATCTCCTTATTACAGCAAAGGTAGCATTCATTTTTCTCAATTAATCAGCCACACCATCAGCACATCTTGGCTGTAGCCAACTAGTGATTACAAATTGACTATGGCTAGCTGGTCTCTCCTTTGAAAATTAACATTTTAAATACATTTCATTTTCCTGTGTGGTAGCTGAAATCATGCACGTGCTCTCATATGCAGAGAGTAGACTTTATTTTCTTTGCAATTTAGCGAAAATCTGGAACTTCTCCAACAGCAATTATATCATTTCATCTTCTTTAGACTTGAAGAGAGTGGGGCAATTTTACCCTGTTGTGAAAGGAAATGTTTCCATATAACTATTCGGTCAACAGGAGGATCAGGCTCTAGTTACATATGCTGATGATTTATTTGATTTGTTCCAGTTTGTGTGTTGTGTCTTTAACAATAGTATCCAAGTACTTCTCACTAGTATTGACACTTCTTTACTTTCTCTCTTTCTCCCTTCCTTCTCTCCTCCCTTTTCCTGTTCCTTAGCAGCAGGTGGAAGAAAACAGCGTGTTTAGATTATAGCCCACTTACCTTTTGTATGCAAATTGTCATACTTTTTCTCTTCTATGGCAACAGGTGGGAGAAAATGTTTGCATACTCCTTACTAAATTTCTGGGTTTTTAAGCATGTGAGGGCCAAACAGGATTCCTTTTGTGGACTTGGAGGGACAAGAAAACATGTAGAAACAATGTGTAAGAAGGCTGTGTACAAGTTTGGATCACTGTACAATGAATGGAGTGAATGATGAGCAGGAGTCTCCTCTGGCAAAGGAATCTGAAAAACTGTGGACAAAAGGGGTAGTTGATGCAATGCATCTTGTTAGACAAGTTACAAACTTGTGTGTCCCACCTAAGGGGAGATCATGAAAGCATATGGCTACAGGTGACAGTGTGAGGTGTTCACTTCAGCTTTCCTCTGATCTTCTGGACATCTGCCCCTCCAGGAACTTCCAAAGTGAAGAAAACCTGTCAGTGGCTGAAGTGGATGTCACCATGATGCTGTCAAGTGTCTCAAAAATAATGTTGTCAAAAGGAAGACAGGAAAAGAAGCCTACAATGCCCATTAAATTCTGAACAACTTAAACCAAACTGGGCTATTTTTCCCATAAATACTTGAAGTGGCCCTGAATGTATATCTTAAGATCACATTATCTTACTGTTGGCTTCCCTTTTTTTTTTTTTTACCTTCTGTGGTACTTTTTTTGTTTTGTTTTGGTTCTTTTTGTTTAAGTTGGAAGTTGGCTTTAGGGATAATTGCTAAAGCTCTTCAACTGAAGTTGCTAAAGAGTTGTTAAAGCTCTTCAAGAGTTGGGTGTTTTTCACATGTTATAAAGCCAAACAAACAGATTATATGAGGAGTGAATCTCATTCCAGTTCAAATAGGTTGGTATTTAAAAATCTTTCATTTCATTGTGCTTTGAAGAAAAAGTTAGCTTTTTTTTTGTGTTAATATTTCATGGTTATTCATAACAGGTATGGAATCAGAGTTTAACTTCCACCGCTTCAGAATAGCACCAGTAAGGTTTAATTTAGTCTCTGCTCCCGACCGTGGTAAAAATCACTGAATATTGAATCTGCTTTCTGATAGTTTTGCCTTTTCTGTTATATCCTGTTGTTATCATAATTAATTTACATCCTTCCAGGTTACTTTTCATAGCACCCCTGACCGGTTTAAGAAAACCTGCTGCCAATATGCAGACTTCCAAGTCCATAACATCATTACAAAGATAAGTATTGATGTTGCCAAGAGAAGCATCCTTTTTTCTCGCTTAGGATTTTGTTTTTTGTAAAGTAGACAAAGTGAGATAACAATATTATGCTAAATGCGATTAATGTGGTAATCACATTTGTCATCTCAGAAGCATTCTATCAGCTTCTCTGTTTCAGACAAGCAAACTCTTATCTCACTTTATTCCATGCTTTAACTTTTCAAAAGGAAAAACGTAAATAAATTTTGCAGTGTCTTTAATCAGTTTCAATGTGTTATAGAGCACTAGTCTACCATGTAAACCTCAAAGGACAGAGCCTGTTGTGCACGGTGTACCACCATGTTTTGTGTTGAGTGTGTTCAAAAAATATCTCCACGATTAAGACTGATTAGTGATTAATTCACAGGAAATACCATATTTCTTGTTGCTCAGACTCTGGTCAGTCAACCCTGTATTTAATGGGGCACTTCTCCAGATGGAATTCAAGGATCTGTTTATGGCCCAGATCCAGCAAAGCACTTAGGCACATGTTTGTGGTTTAATGAGCATCTAATGTTGTGCTGGATTTAAAAAGTATTGGAGCTATACAGCGCCATCATTTTTGGACAGCAGTCTTTCTTAATGCTGGTAATTATGCATCAGTCAGTGGTAAATGTTAACCAATGCCACCATATAGACTCTAACAGACAGTTATCCCTTGTGTTTGAAAGAGTATGTTTGGAGGACACATTTTCTATAGGCTGCAGCATATGATGGTTTAAGATAGTAACTCCCCTATTATGGATCACATTAAGGAACTTCTTATATGTGTATGGTTTTTGTTTTCTTCTCTCTAGATCTAGTGTCCTAACAATTCACTTAATTACTAAGGCAATGGCTCATTCCGTGTCCCCTTGTACATGCTCAAATACATACTACATTTCAGAGGGAACTTCATTCAGAGAAAACTCTCAGACAAAATGAGATCTTAAAATACTAGAATCTGAAGCAAAAAGACAAGTTTGCAGTATGTCTGTACTTACTGTGCCACGGCAGGGAACAGAAAAACTGGGTAAGAGGCAGTAGTAAGAGCTGACTGCCGTTGAAAGCATCTGAGGTAGATGAACCAAGGGCAGGTGCTCTTCAAACAGCTTCTCAGAACCAGTGTTGTGCAAGGGCACAGTCATACTGGTGCTTCACAGCCATGAACTTCAGAAAAGCTTTTTAAAATACAAAGGTATACTAGGCTTTTGCCTACAAACTTTTAGGCACTTAAATTTTGAAGAACACTCTAACTATAGTAACTTCAGGAGTAGAAAAAGAACAGCAATTTTCTGGCATTCACTTACAGGAAAGGTTTAGGCTCTTCTGCTTTTAGTGAAAAGTCCTCTGACCTTCCCAATAAATGGTCAAATGCTGAAAGGTACTGAGCACCCTTAATTTTCACTACAATCAAAGTCTGAATGTCACGTACCCTCAGGAACTTGGAAGAAAGACTTCCTACAGTAGAAATCATTGGAGGGACTGGCTTTTGACATCCCAGTCAGGAGAAGTAGGTGTTTTGAAGTGAAAGACCAACTGATTAGAAAAAAACCACTTTTGATGGTTTCAATCTTTAATGTTACCATTGACTAGCGACCAGTATGTCCCTGATTTGCCCTGTGATGGGTAAACAAGTGTCCTGTGTCCTGTAAGGAACCTGACCAGCAAATGAACTAGGGAACTAGTGGGAATTAGTCTGAAAAGGGTTGTCCCCAACTTCCTTTTGTCTGGGAGGATCTTGCCTGTGTCAAGTAGCCTGGGCATTGTGGAAACAGAAAGAATAAGAAAAAAATATGCAAAGCATGGGCAAAGCCAACATGATATGAAACTGGAACAAGACTAGGTCCCATTCACCTGGCTGCATGGGATATTTTGACCCCTCAGCAATGATGCAAAGGTGGTTTATATCCCATCAGAGGAGAAGGAAAGATCATTAGGAGAGAAGTAAAAATGCAGAAGTGACCTAACATAATAGTACTATGATTTTGTCCTGCAAAGGAAAGTATATCCTGAATTTATAGAGTTTTGATGGTTTTGAAGTTGCTGCAAAGTGGAAGGGAAAGAAATTCTAAGTTTGTGACCATTCAGGTTTAATCTGGGAAAAACCATTGAGTAAAGTCTTTAAAACCAGTTTGAATGCAGTTGGCGCCGGGAGGGGAAGGAAGGGTTAAATATATGTGGCCTTTCACAGTTCCAAGCAAGATCATATAAAAAAGCAAAGTCTGAGGAGCAGGAGCTCAAAGACAAGACTTAAAAGGAATTTTCCTTTATTTTATGTTCTGCTTTATAAAGGTAGATAAAAATCGCTATTTGACCAACTAGTTACACTGTACTGCTGAATTGTTTTTCAGCATGTAGCTCTCAATTGAGAACAATTAAAAGAAATGTAAACCTTCTAAGTTTCAAAAAAAAACCCCAACAACATTAGTATATAATTCTCTTAATTAAATTATATTTTTCGTGGGTTTAGTGAACTACACAAAATAGCTTCAGCAGAGAATTGTATTCCTTTTTGAAATCGGATTTAATTATTAAGAAGAAACTTATGGATTGCCTCAGAAAACTGTAAATCATGTGAAGGGATATTCAAATTTCCTCTCTTATGAGGAAAGGGTGAGAGTTGGGTCTTTTTAGTCTGGAGAAGACTAAGGGGGGTGGATCTTATCAATGTTTGTAAATACTTAAAGGATGAGTGTCAGGGGGATGGGACCAGTCCTTTTTCAGTGGTGCCCAGTGACAGGACAAGAGGTAACAGGCACAAACTGGCACATAGGAAGTTCCATCTAAACATGAGGAGGAACTTCTTTACTTGGATGGTGACAGAGCATTGGAACAGCCTGTCCAGAGAGGTGGTGGAGTCTCCATCTCTGGAGATATTCAAAACCTGCTTGGACATGTTCCTGTGCAGCCTCCTCTAAGCGAACCTGCCTTGGCAGGGGGTTGGACTAGATGATCTCCAGAGGTCCCTTCCAGCCCCAATTATTCTCTGATTTATTCTGTAATGTTTATATTATGAAGAAAAAGCAAGGAAAGCTTTTGGTAGCAGCCAAAGATTTTAAAAAAGATTAAATTGGTTGGGCAAAAGAAGAGAATGTCATGTGAAAGCTATTTGGAGATGTTTTCTATTTTATAGGAGGTGCTAAACTTTATCTACCTACACTGGTATATATTTTCTCTCCCATGCCAATGTACGTCTTTCATATCATACACCTCTCAAATACTCTTTTTTCTTGTGACAATAGGGTTGATGTATTTCTCCAGTGCTAAAGACTGATGTTAAATAAGTATGTTAGAAATTTCCTGCTGAAGGCACTTGGAGGGCAGCGCTTCAGCAGTCAGGCTGCCTTCACTCCTTGAGAAGAGGCCGCTGCAGACGAAGACACAATGTGTTTGAATAGAAGTTATTTACCATGACTACTAGTGACCTTTGGTGGTCCTGGATGCTGTGTTCATACTTTCAAAGAATACAGAACACAAGGTGCAAAGATATAGCCTTTTGAATCTTTGTTTCTTACAGACTCTTAACTAAAGCAAAGAACGTCAGTGAGTGCAACACTTCCCTTAGAAGCTGTACATTTTAGTAATAAGGAAATCCCCAGAATAAAGATGAATAGCAATAAAAAGGTTTCTTTGACTATTACAAGTTTTCCCTAAGCAAATCTGAAAGGTGAACTATCACTTAGTTTTTCTTATCACAATATTGCTTACCCTTATCCTGTAACAGGGAGCCTCTCCAGGGGCTGTGAATATGAAATAGTCACACCTGTGAGTAAATGGCAAAATATGCAGTTTCTGGTTCCAGAGGCTGCTTATATCTGCAGAGAAGCTTTATGTAGTATGAGAGACCTTTTAAAATAACTGCATACTAAAAATCAATTGATATTAATGAAATCTCGGTAGGTCAGTTTGGTTGACTTGCAACTGGAAAATCAGTCACTTGGCACATGTGGTCTTATTTGCTTAGCCTTCTTTATTAGATGCTGGATAATACAAAAACATCCAAAATCTTTAGACTGTCCATTGCTACAGTGGCTTGATATTTTATGTTTTGCACATTTTGTAGCTTTTAATTTATTTGACCATTTGCAGTAGTCCTTTGGAAGATCTGTGTCACTATTTTGTAATTTGGTAATGCTTTTGAAAGCGCAGTGGGTTTAATATTCCTTTGGAAGTATTTTCTCTGGCTTAAAATATCTCAAATTGCAGTCAAAGCTGCAGTGTCCTCTAAGCAGACCTGAGATCATCTTAAAAAACTGTACTCAGATACTGGTAGAATACTGTCTCTACAAAACATGCCTTAAAGCTGTATAAACTCATCAGTAGTCATCACATAATGAAGGACTATGGATACACTGCCAATAAAGTACCTAAGTTAGGATGCTCATTTCACTTAAGTCTGTGATGAGGTTGTTGAAGGGCTGATGAGAATTAAGTATGGAGCTGCTCTTCTAATGCAAGTGTGGAACATTTCCATATAAATAAGTTCAAAAAGTCCTGGTGGCTGCATTAGATCCTTTATCTTGAGTGGGATAATTAATGCCATTTTCTCTCCTTTTTACAGAGCTTTTGAAAGTAGTGCTATTTTTTTCCTAGGTTCTTTGACTGAGCCAGGCCTCCAAGCTATGTCACACATCTGTCTACTCTCTCTGCTCCCCTGTCCAGTCTAGAGATTCTGAGATGAAGAAATGGGAAAGTGTAAGTTTTTCTCCAGGCATTCTTTGCCTGTTCTCTAGAAGACCTGCTGTGGCTGTGTCCTTTCTCTCTAAGATCCTTTCCTTGACAAAGCTATTTATAGAGGACACTAGCTAAGCTGTTGCCACCTACACTGTTTTCTTATTATGGCCTGGCCTGCCTTTCCATTTAACTCCATGACCTTGTGTTTATTCTGCTGAAGTGTAACACTTAACTTTTTTGCACATATTTCTGTTGAGTTGTAATACCTTTGGAGGTATAACAAATTTGTTCTCCTTTTTATAGCAGATCAAAGGGATATTTTTAGGCTTTGAGTGCTTTTATTCTTCTCTTGCAACTTTTGGAATGAAAAAGGCAGTTTTTCACCCTGGCTCATACTGTCCTTGTTTGCTGGAAGAATCCTTGAGATCAGGATTCAGCTTCTGTCTTTGCTGTAGGTCCTTTTGATACCCTCTGCTAGTAAACTTCTCTGTTGCTATAAAAGGGAGCCCTTCAACTTTGTCTCCTCACCTTGGCTGGTTTTTCCACTTTGAAATGACTAGCTGCTTTGGGTAGTGGTCTTTCCTCCATTGTGTTCATATGACACCTCACATAGAAAGAGATGCTGGTAAATAAATGTATTACCATGATGAGCATAGCTGAGAACATGCTCCTAAAGTTTCTTTCACTTTACTACTGGTACATTCATTAATTTCTTCTCCCCCTCCTTTTTTTTTAAATTTTTTTTAACTTTAGAATTTTAATAATGCTTTCTGCTCAGTAGATCCACTAAAGGCAACATTTTGACAAAGAATTATTTTTTAAGAATAATTTTCTGAAGAGACAGGTCTGTGTTCAGAATGAATTTCCATATTTATTTGAGATGGTCCCAAGAGCTTCAGCAGAATATACAGGATTACCTTTTGAACCACAATCTTGTTGGGTCAGAGTGGTGTTTTCAGTAAGCCACTGGGAGTCAATTAAAATTTTTATGTGTTCTGGCCTCTTCAAGCAGTGACAGCTCCTGAGTTCAGGTCAGGTCAGGCTTGCTTCAACCACACTGTGCTTTTTCTGTTCAAGATTCACATGAGTATTCACAGGCCATTGCATCAATCTTTGGAAGGAAAACTCTCACACAGTTTACAGGCCTTTTTAAAAGTGAGAGAAATGAAGGTTGTCAGGATATTTTGACCTCTGCTGTGATCATATTGTTTCTATTGCAGGACTTTAGCCCTTTGCTTGATCATATCCTTCGTGACTTGAGAGCTACTTTACCAGACTTTATTTTCTCTGCACTCCAACCAAGACCTATTCTAGTAGAGATCTTGATTCATGATATGGAAAAGGCTTGAGAAGGGAGGAGTGCACTAGAAAACAAAACAAGGAAGAAGCTAAATATGATAGAAGAAAAAGATTAATTCAATCTCCTTTCTTCCCTTTTTTTCTCGTACCCTATCAGAAAAGGTTGAACTATCCTTACAGTTCCCTTTAGAGAGCCCTGAGTCTTTCTGCAAGCTCTATCTCCTGTTTGGCCCTTGATTTTCAAGGAGGTTGTAAGTGACTTTGAGATTTTTGACCTCCTCTCATAAAAAAATGGTTGACATAGTCAGTACTGTCTATAAACTGGATGAGGAAGTCTCATAATGAATCACTTTCATTTCAGGTGGTGCAATTAGACTTGTGTCAGAAGAAGGGCTGGCTTTTACAGTCAACCCTTGGTTTTTTGACCAGAGACTACTCTGGATCTGGCCCCAAAATGGAGGGAGCACAATGAGGTGGTGACACCACTTTTCCTTCCTCTGTCACTCCAGAGGACATAGTCCTTCTTTGCAGGGCTCCTCTCATTCCACTCGTTGCCCAGCGTGTGTTTGTGCTTGGGATTGCCCCAACCCAGGTACACGACCTTGCACTTGGCCTTGTTGAATTTCATGAGGTTGGCGTGGGCCCACCTCTCAGGCCTGCCAAGGTCCCTCTGGATGGTATCCCATGTGCTGACTGCTCTACACAGGTTGGTTTCCCTGGTAAACTTGCCGAGGGCGCACTCAATCCCACTGTCCGTGTCATGAAAGATTGAGATGAGATAAGGAGTAGTTACTTTGCCAGCTTTGCCTTCACTTCAGAATATTTTCAGAGGCAGAACTTCAGATTCTGGAACTGAAGCTGCAATATGAAAATTATGAATTATTTCAGAAATAGTCCAGTCAGACATCTCTTAATCTGGCAGGCTATTTTTGAAGATACTCTATATGTGTTTACACAGACTGGAATCGCAGTCATTTTGCAACAACCGCTACATCACCGAAGTTTCTTACAATGGTACAGTTCAACACAGGAGGATGAAGCCTGGCAGCTTTAAAGGATGAATGGTTTAGGACAAGTCAGTGTGTGCTTCTAGCCAGTCAATATCTCAAGTCCATCTCAGAAGCAAGTCTGTCAGTGAGGACAAGTGATTCGTGGTTTACATGCAGCATGAATGAACCAGCATATTTTATGGAGTCTGAGTGATCCCATAAATCCCAGTGCTACCCATAACCACTCTTCATGTTCTGCTTTTTTTTTTTAAATTCAAGTGACCAAGGTGTTTCATCATTTTGTTTGTATATGAGGGTGTCTGTTTGTAGGCACATGGAATGACTGTGAATTGGGAGGGACTGATTGAAGTCCTCAACAGCTCTCATGATGATATTTTAATATTCAGTGTTTCAGAGCAGCTCCACTTCCAGTACTGTAAATCTGTTCATTCCTGGGATGTTTGCATGCAAGCTGAATGCAGGATCTTGGTTGTTGTATTTCTCCAGTTTCAGTACTTCTTGCAATTTTTCCTAATTCATTTTCTTCTGCAGATGTTACAAATTTGCTATTCATTCCTTTTTGACATGATTATATAAAATCAGGTACAGCAACAATTCTAGAATCATTCATTAGGTATTTTGGACATTTGAGGAATGGGGAAAACATCAAATTGAGCAAGGAACAGGTCAAAGAGGGAAATTATAGTTACATGTCAGGATGGATGAAGTCTGAAAAAATTATTTGGTATTTTCACTGAAGTTCTGGTATGTTTGTGCCAACAAAATATTCTGGTAACAAATATGGAGGTCTTATCAATAGGTAGAGGATTGAAATATGGTACAGAAAAAAATACATATCTGTGAGAACTGGAATACTGACAAGAAAATCAGAATTCCAGGTCATACTCTGAGGAATTAATCCTACAAAGAAATCAGGTACTTGCAGATTGCAGCAATGGCCATGGAGAAGACCTGCATGTATTTTCAGATGTTAGTTCAAGAACAAATAAATATGAAGCTCTCATGACTTCAAGGAGAAGCTTCTTTCAGTCTTTGTAGTGTAGTGCAAAGTAAAAATACTTGATACTTTAAAATGCAATTTGTTGAATTTGCATAAGGGATTGGATGACATGATTATGGCATGATTCCAACTCTAGCAGGACATTTTGGAGACATTGATTCAAAAGTATTCTCAAAATATGAAGTTGTTTGTTAGATACCCCCACCTCACTTTTCTTTAGCCTTGCCTATGGCTAATGGTTTTTGTATATGGCAATAATCCTGACCCACCTGGAAGACAGTAAAATCAATTAATGTGAGTGGCAATTACAAAAGAACAGGTGTTGTCTTCAGCTGTTTATATATTGATGTGTTTCAGTCTGGGACACCCAAGTATTTAAAAACTTTTAATGTTATGTGATATCCAATCCTCTGGTCAAAAACAGAGATCTGCTGGCTTTGGTTTTTGTAGCACTGACATAGCCTTGCACTGTCTTGGTTGACAAGGTTAAACTATAACAAAGGGACTATGGATTTAAAACACAATTATAATGGATGTAGCAAACTTAGTTTAGGGAACCACTGTATAATTTCACATCATTACTGACTCATATGCATTCCTTGGTATGGATTACTCATGTTTCTGTTAATGTAATTGGGGGTTGTTTGCAATTGAGACTGTTTGGCTGCTGTCAGCTAAGATAGAGGTGCTTATTAACGTTGCTTTAAGGGTGAGTGGTGAGTGGGTGTGGGCACATGTTTCAGAAACATCTCAGTCTTGGAACTGAATTTGGAGCTACACACCTAAAGAGTCTTGTATTTACTTATTTCAGCTGGACTCTTTCCAACAGTTTTCTTGTATTCCTGTGAGTATGCATCACAATTATCTCAGTTCTAAGGAATATGTGGTAAAAGTATTTCAGTGTTCAAGTGAAATGCTCAAAATTGCTGTAGCAGAGCATGTCATGTACTTGTATCTAAAGTGCTCATGTTAACTGGTGGGGATATAATCAGATCCTGAGCACACCGAAGAAAAAAATCTATCATGCTGCTGAATGGTTTTAAGATACTTTCAAGGTGATTGATCTCTTCCTTTGTTATTTCTAAAAAAGGGGGTTTCAAGCCAAAGACCAGCACAGCATGTAGCACAAAGAGATTGTCAAAGAAAATCTATCCATGTCTATAAAAATTGCAGTAGCAAGCTTTCAAGTTGAATATTGATCAGTTATTACTTTCATTATTGGTCCTCTAAGAAGTTGGTTTGGTTGATGAAAATGATTCTGGGGTGGCCTATACATAACTTCAGTGTGTAGTCTAGCTTTCTCCTGCTGAAGTGATTGCGTGCTTTTGAAAAATCTACTGATTCATTCTGCATGGGTAGAGCAGGCAGAGTGAGCTGTAGGACTCACCAGAGCTCTTTGTAGTACATATTTCCACTTGCACGAAAGTATGGATCAGTTAGTGAATAATGGATGTGAGAATTTTGAGAGTCCTGGGAGATGATGGGCACACAGAAAGTCTTAAAGTTCATGACAAGGAATGTGTTGTATCCTGTATCAACCTGTAATATAATGATTTTGCTAAATCATCTAACAACCACATATTGTGATTGGCTTAAATTTGCATTTAGAATCATCAAAACCTGAGAGGAAATGATTTTAAACTCAGATGAAATATCCTCATTCTTGTTTTAATATTGAAATTACAAGCCAAAACATTGACATGTAAATAATTGCACTGACCTGCTCAACTTATTCAATCTCTCATGTTCTGTTCACAAAACAACGCTGTAGTCTAAAAGGTCTGTTTTTATGACTGGAAATATATTTCATTTGTTCATTGCCCTACATCAGGCAATTAAGCTAAAGTACTCTGTTTTTACAACTCATTATTTTTTGTTTTGATACTCAGCCTAAATACACCAGTTATCCTTAATGTGGGTCTTTGAGAAATATATGAACTGTGTGAACTTCAGAAATAATTGGGCAAAAAAGAGAAAGCCTGAAATTAATACATAATGTTTATCTACTTTACTGCTGGAGATAATTATTAGGACAATAATCTGTTGTCCTCAGAAGGTGGCTTGAACGTTTCCTTGCACTTGCTATACATTTTAGACCCATTAAAAAAACCCCATGAAACTAGGGCACATCAGCTTCTGGCTGTTGGAGGACAAGCAAGCAGTTGCTAAACAGTAACCTGGAAAGAGACTTAATCTGAAAATATTTGTGTAAAGTATTTAGTCTGTTTTTGACCAGCTGTGTTGACAGAAAAGACTAACCATGAAACTGCATTCAGAGTGGGTTTTTTTCCCCTGAATATAGAAGCACAGAAAATTGGTACAAAGCTGTATTGTTCCTCATTTATATCCAGGTGGCTTTAACTCTAGGGCCAAATTCTACTCTATTCAATGTAAAAACTTGGAAAATATGCTGCAATTTAAATTTTTTTTTTAACTGAGAGCAAGACCTGCTCCATTTCCTTATTTAGTTTTGCATTAACTTAATTCTTTCTCCAAACTTGATCCATTGAGTATTGTCTGAGTGGCGAAGCCTTTTCAAAATCCTCAGTGTCGAGCTGCTTTCCAATACAATATGGTTTTAATTTCTTACTTATATTTCGGGCTTAATGGAGCTGTTAGAATTTGTCTTTGTCTACCTGGTGAAGACAACCCCTAATTTCTTCACTCCAAAATAGATCTTGACTTCTCGTGGCATTTTGCACATGGAACATCTCCCTACTATTACTGTCTGATATTTAAATAGTACGCGCTTTCTCACAGGAAAGGCTCATTGGGAACACTGAAACTTTTGGAACATGCACGACTTTCTCTCCTCTCCATTGAAGTCCACCCACTCATAGAGTGGGAGCCTCATAACACAGGTAATTGGAGCGTCAAGTGCTGCATAACCAGGAGGAGGAACGCTTGGATGAAGGTACTGGGACATGCCAATGTCTTTGAAAGCCTGAAGAAAACACTGGGACTTGCTGATGCCATAGTAGTCTCCTGAAAAGCGATGGTCTTATATTTATATTTTTCACAGTGCTCCTGTGTGCTCAAACTTCTCTCATACTTATCTCACATCTAAACTAGGCATTCCTCTTTTTTTGTATTACCTTTTCTTAATATGGGAAGGGTAGAAGTGTCTGACTAGTGAGCTGACAGGTCCCATTTTTGTGTAATATCATAGACATAGAAAATCATAGAATGGTTTAGATCATCTAGTTCCAACCCCTATGCCATGGACAGGGACACCTCCCACTAGATCAGGTTGCTCAAAGCCCCATCCAATCTGGTCTTGAACACATCCAGTGATGGAGCGTCCACAACTTCCATGGAAAACCTGTTCCCATGTCTCTACACCACTCCTTCCTAATTTCTAATTTTAGTCTACCCTCTTCCAGTTTTAAACCATCACCCTTCACCATGTCACTACAAGCCCTTGTAAAAAGTCTCTCCCCACCTTTCTTGTAGGCCCCCTTCAGATACTGGAAGGAATACAGATATGGAATATATTCACATAAATCGTGTTTCAAGCAGATTCCATTTGCTTTCTATAAAGTGACTGAGTTTATGTGGAAGTGTACTCTTTTATTTTTTAATTTTAGTGACAGAAGAACAGTTGTCACAATCTTCTCTTAGACAGTGTGTTTGTTAACATTCATAAACAATAAACTGCAACAGGCTCTTCTTCAGACTTCTCTTTTTTATACTTCATTTATTACTCCTACAGCAAAGAAGCTGTAGGACTTCACCATGATGAAAATGTCATGGAGATCCTTTTATTTTTCATTCATAATACTCCAAAGATGTTAATGAATATTTGAAGTACTAAACAGACAAGCAGATCTTTTGGATCTTGTATTTATATCAACTCCAGATTTTGCTATGAAAGCAATGCATAAATACATCTAAATATGTTGCAAAATAATATAGTCCTTAAAGCATTTTCTGGAAGGAATTAAAAGAACAAGAACAGGGAGTATTTTTACTTTGTATTACATCAGTGCCTATTAGAGGTTAAAGGAAAAGCAGCATAATGTGCAGCTTTTCAATATTTCATATGCAATTTTCACATTTAGACAATTTTAAGGTGCTGGCTAATGATTGAGGAAAGGTATCACTGAGCTTGATTTTAAATTGTTTGATCTGGAACCACAGCTTTATTTTATGATGCATTTTACCACAGAGGCAGCAGTTACTGAGCCTATAAACGATTCAGAACTTCTTTGTATTCTCTGCAGTGACTCAGTCTGTGGTTTTGAATATGGCAATATCCAGAACATGAGATTCGATCTGAGGAATGCCATATGATAATCTGGAAGGTTTACCTCTATAGCCATGACTGCTTTTATTAAAGATGCTCCCAAACTGTATTGGGTTAGCCAGAACTTTACTATACAGTATTCTTTTGGCTTTCACTTTGCAGAATACTCATACCTTCATGTTAATAATGTCTTTAATATTTTCTAGAATATGCTCAGGTTACCGATGTTCAGCTTTTATTGCAATATCAAATGTTATTTGAAACATGTACTTCAGTGGTTCATACACCCCTGAGGTCCCTTTGTGGACAAGAAATACCCCCCTAAAAGTCTCCAGGCCCAGCAACCTACTGCTTTCCCAAACTTTTATGCAGATCTGAAAAGGGGCAATCAGTAAAGTCTGTCTTTACCCTGGGGCCAGTTCTGTCCTCCCTTTTAAAGCCTCCTAGTTAACGTAGTTGGTTCTCTGGCTGAAATGACAGCTGTCTCTGCTGACATTTTTCTGAGTCAAAAAAAAAAGACCAAAAAAGCAATTTCCTTATGTCATATTCTTCTCTAAATGAGACTGCCTAGGAAATTGTAATAACATAGCAAGCATGACAGTTGCTCATGCCTTTTTCCTGAACTATGGATACACTGTGGTATTGGATGGGGTTGAATGACTGTATGTTTTTTCCACACAGCCCTGATCCCATCTTGTACATGAACAGAAAATAATGCAACGTGAATCACTGCAGCTTCCTTGTTTTCAAATATTTAGTCTGCAACCTGAGCAAGACCACTTTGGTAAAGGGGATTTCTTGTTCTATACGATTTAATGTTTTTGGAAGCCATCCCTTATCTTTACTTGAGTAAGGGACAGACCTTACATAGCACATTTAGAAGTCAGGAAGACTGAATTTAAATGGGTGATTATCAACTAGACATCATCTGAGCAGAAACGGTCAAGCTGGACTTGAAGAACTAACCCTGAATAGATCTGAATGGTCATTTTTTTATATCTCCCTGTGCTAGTAGAGATGCTGAGGGATAAAAGAAGATTGTTTTTTGTAAGTGTTCTGTGTTTGCTGTATACAGGAAAATCAATATGGTATTAATTTTAATCTTGGCTGTTGGTTTACTGATTTCTGGTGGCTGCAGTTCTCTGCCTTATTTTATCTGTTGCAAGTGAGATTAAAGGATTATTCAGCTGAGAGGGGTCTGTGAATTCCGGTGGTACCAGCTGAACTGTCAGACTGTTTGAAAGTACTGTTTTGCCAAGAAAGGTTGGACCAGATGATCGTTGCAGTCCCTTTCAACCTGGTATTCTATGATTCTATGATGCTATTATTTACCTGAGCAGCCCAATAATTTTTATGGTATAAGTAATTTTCCACCTAAATATCACCATTGTCGTGGGTGTAGATATTCTACAGGCACTGCTGTGTAACAGTGTGCACACCTATTAACCACTACAACATCAATATCCCAAACAGAGATTGTAACAATGTTTTCCTGGAAGTAATTTTTCATTGCTGTGAGCTATATATGTTACCCAGTAAAACAGCTCGAAGTAATTACACAGGATTAGCATGGTATAATTAGAAGCTTTATTATGCCAGATGGAGGAATATTTTTTATTAACATTGACAAGTTTTATGAGATTTTTCCGTGAAAAATGAAATGAGAACATGAATGTGATACTGACTCTATTAAGTAAACATTTTCCAATATAAAGTCACCTTTCTAATATATTCATATTAACAAATCAGATGTGGCTCCAGAAACTTCCTAGCCGTACTCCTTGCCTCAACAATGAAACAGTGCTACGAAAACAGTTTAATGCAGTAATTTGGGAATTTCAGGGTTTACAATAATCTATGAAGATGTAACTAATTGTTTATTTAATACGCTAACTTTAAGATTGACACTTTTTTCAATGTACTGACTGAATTTATGTATTTCTGTTATGCTTATGTTTCTTAAAAAAAAAGAAATATATAATATTAGTAGCGTTTCTTAATGCCCAGGTAAAATTAACTCATTTCATATTCACTCAGAGATTATGTCTTAATGTTTAACATGGATATATAATTGTTAGAAATTAATTTATTTTAATAGACCTCTAGGTTGCAAACAGGCATCATATTATTTGAGTGATAACTTATTGCCAGAGGCAGCATCAGTGTGGAAAGAAAGGTGTTCTGCCTGCATGACAGTCATCTAGAGTGCCATTACTCAACACCTTGCATGTGGTGTGGGATGATGGAGAGTATGAAAAGATGTTCTCACAGCACCTCACAGTAATGGAGCAGAAAGGAGTGAAATGATTTTGTTGAATCCTATATTTGCAAATGTGGGTGGAATCTTCTGAATAATTTTGGCTGAAATGAAGCCTTTGCTCAATTTCCTCCCCTGCCTGGGGGAAGCGAACCCACACCCCCACTGGGAATACTTCAGTCAGAAGGCTACCTCTTCTTTTGGGGTAGGGTTTCCTCATGCCCTGGTTTGAATGAAATAATTACGTTATTTCAATAATTAACAATTAAGCTGGCTGAGGAGAAACAGAAAGGGAGTGCATCCACAGCTCAGAGATCAGGGAACTCATCTGGGAAACAATTAGACAATTTTTCCCTAAAACAGGCAGAGAGTGGAATGGAACCAAGGGCTTTGCTTATTCACCCGACCTCAGAACCAAAGTACAACAGGTGACATCCACTGTACCTGGTGGTTTCCATGAAGGAATAACTGCATAACAGTGCAAACTAGGTTTGGCATTGCTCCTAAAATTATTTCACCAATTCTTTCACAGAAGAGTCTGATTTTTGCTTTGATAGGAGATAGTGTTATCTAAAAAAAAACCTAACAACCTTGCTATGCCAGATTTTGCTTCAAATAGGTTATTATTAATCTTTTTAGCACAGATTTCAAAACCAGTTCACGATGTTGAAACCTGTCTCAGACACAAGTGGAAGAGTGCGTGTTACAGGATTCATGTAACTAATCTGAGAGCCGTCACTTTTGTACTGAATAATATGCAACAGAAAAAATTACTTGTTAAAAATATGTGGACTGACATATTATGGCTAGAAAGTATCCTGAAAATTTCTTGCTTTATCACACAGAACATCATAAAAATAAATTGTCTGTCCAGATGCTCAGCTCAGGCCTATTTGGAAAGGAATAATATTATCTAGATTTCCATATCGCATAGGCTGAAGCCAGGCTTGAATTTTACGAGTTATGATACGATGTTAGATGAATGTCAGGGACAAATGATCTTTCTTTTTCTTCAAAATTTAATTCAATAATATTAATGCTTCTTGCAAAATCTTACTTCAAAAAGTACTTTTATGTACAATTTACCAGGCAAATGCTGTAGCTATCTTGAGGTTTCTGCAATGGCTTTCATAGTACTGCAGACTCCACAAGCTCAAAAATAATGAGTCATACCATCCTCTCCATTACAAAGAATAGCAATAGTGCCATTGGTTTAAAAATCATGGTGTGTAATTATTTATTTGGGTGGGTGGAAATTAACTCCTAATTTTTAAAGCTTTCTAGGGAAGTGGCTGGAATCTAAAAGATGTGCAAGAGAACCGAAGGATCAAAATCCAAATGCAAACAGGAATGCATGAATTGCCCTCTTTTTTTGGCTCATTAGAGGATTTATTCTATGTATGGCATAGAAGATCAGGGACCAGCCCTTCAACCTTTGTCTGTCACCTCCATCAGTGTTGGCTGTGATTGTCTTTTCTTTCATTCCTCTTCAGATGTATGCCCTTTTAAATCCTTTATCTCTTATTCTCCTCAGGACATATATATCAGAGAGGGGACCCTACATCAAAGGGCCTTTACATCAGAGCCTTTTACATCTTCTCAAGGAGCAGAGTCCCTGTCCTCCCTACCCATCACACACCCTCCAGTCTCTTCACTAGAGCTTTGAAGCTTTGTGCTTTACCCACAACTTGGCTACCCCACAGAGTGACAGTAATTTCCTTTCTGCTGATGTCTGGTTACAGTCTTTGGATCTGCAATTCACATTTTCAGCATTTCTCAAGACATCTTGCTACAGCATGTGAAACAACATTTGATTTGCTAACATTTGTGAAGCATTAGTATATGGTTTGCTTGTGCAACGTCCTGGAACCTCTCACAGAAATCAGAGATATTTGTTTCCTTGACCCTGGTGGTGCTAAATTACAAGCTCTAAAAAAATGTAACACATTTATTGCAAGACTGATTGCTTGAATAAGGTAGCTCTTAGTGCTTTGAAGCAATCAATTTGCTTTCTAGGATTCTGCTCTAACTTTAGAATAAACATGGCCTGAACCTTGTGGTCCCTCATAATGTGGTTATTTTTTCTGGTGCTAAATGGGTAAAGAATAATATCTCATTACATTAAGGTTTAGTAAATAGATGCAGGTCCATTGATTTTAATGGCATTTTGTCTGTTCGGTGGCTCAGAGTTTGCCCTGAGGTACAATCTAGTTTGCCACAGCAGTGAGGGCTCTGCTGGAATACACAAGACTAGAATTGTCTGGATGAAGCAGTTAAATCTGTCAAAAAATGAGCCCTTAGTTCCCATACTTGAAGTAGGAAACAGACCTGTGTGTTCACACTTAACCTAATGCTTTTGTATCTGATTCACCTCCGTGTGATGCTAGTACAAAACTGAGGTCAGTGCATTTAAACAGTTCCATCCTTGATGTCAAAGACAATTACTGATTCCTTATTTTGTCATTTTGCTTCCTTTCCCTCCCCTCAGATGTTGGTCAGTTTTGAGAGTCTGGTAGAACCAAAGCGGGTTCAGAGACAGACAGGTGAGGTATTTTTGGTGGGAAGGAGAGGAGCTTGGTTTCGGAAGAGACTGTGATATTCTGGTCTTGCTGTCAGTTCTGATGGGGTTTATTTTGAGGGGGTCGATAAATATATCAGAAGTTGCATGAACCCAGGGGATTGTTACATGCTGCTGCTGCTGGGAAATAATGTCACTTCCATCCATCAAGTTTCTTGTAAATGTCTGTGCATGTGAGGTTAAATTTCTTCTAGGCTCTCACTTAACACAACCTGATGCTTTCATCCCACTGTGAGCAAGATAAATAGCATACAGTCTTCTCTATTACAATCCTCTCCACAAGGCTTGACTTTATGTCTTTCTAAATCTCTTATGTGAAATAGAAAGGGTATTTATCATTTATTACCTGCTTAATTGTCATATTCCAAAATTGGTCTGAAAAATCCATGTTTTAGTTGCAGGCACTTTGGTTTCTCAGCAGGTATGGGATATATATGATATTTTTGACAAAGAATATGCAGCTCTGGTGGTGAAGTGATGGATTGAACATCACTAAGGATTCCTCCCTGCCATTCTCAGGAAGAATCTGATGCTATCAACACAACCTTAGCTTACAAAGCAGAAGGCAAACTGCAAAATACTTCATTTCTCACTTCTGTGATCTCCTTTCACATGTTTGTTTGTTTTTTTAACAAATTAATCCTTCCAAGATCCAAAATCTTGGTGCTTTGAAATGGAATGATAAAGCTTTTACTGAACTGAGAGTTTTCAGCTAGACTTTTTAATGTGTTTCAATCTAGTCTGTTCACATCACTGATATGCAGTCTTCTTGGAGCTCTTAAATGTCCACTAAAAGTTGTAACAGTGATGCAGGCATGTGAATGGTAAATTTAAATCTGTGGCAAACAACTCTGCTTTTCTCAGTTGCTCTTTCAAAATATTATAGACCAGAAATTGAAAACCCGTTGTCGATGTTATCTTCCGTGTCTTCTGTGTTTTAGGCTGCAACAGCAAATGATGCAATATGAAAAAGACAGCCTAAAACATAACAGGAAGAAAAATAATCCTTAGAACATTTTATACTGTTTCATCTGCTCTGAGGAAATAATGTCGTTGCACCAGGTGAGGTCTAGATTAGATATTAGGAAAAATTTCTTCACAGAAAGGATTGTAAAGCACTGGAACAGGCTGCCCAGGGAAGTGATGGAGTCATCATTCCTGGGGGTGTTTAAAAAAGTTATAGCTGTGGTGCCTAAGAACATGGTTTAGTGGTGACCTGTCAGTGCTGGGCTAACGGTTGGACTTGATGATTTTGAAGGTCTCTTCCAACCAGAATGATTCTATGATTCTATTATTTTGAAGTGGAAGGTTATTTCCTATTGCTTCAATGGTGGTGAAATGTTAAATGCTCTCATTGACTGAAAAATAGAAAAAAAAATATTCAGCTCTACCAGCAGAGAATAAAATTATAAAAAGGTGATAAAAGTAATGCAAATCACGAGCCTTCTGTTTGATAATCATAAAAATAAAAATCTTCATTTGTCTAATCACAGTGGTGCAGTATTATATTAATAAGGCAGTAGTAAAACTGAGCCAAACCCCAGGCATTTGGACTATAAATCTTAGTTATAGTCTTAAGAAAATTGATATTTGAGTGATGCTGCTTTGATTCATGACTTCGGAGCCATTCATTAACAAAAGTAGGAGGTTTTTAGCTGTGTGTCAGGATGAGAAGTCAATGCCAAATTCATAAACAAGGATTTATTATTCTGGAGATATTTTAGTGATGGCTTTCCTGACAGGACAGTACTGAGTGAAAATTTAATCTTGATATTAAACTCTCAAGTTTAACAAAAAGATGATAAAGATGTTTGTAGATTTGTTTGTAAAGTTGATGCAGGTAACTCATTCCTGAAGAGGTCTGAAACAAAAAGAAGCGTGCAATGCTTGGAACAAACCCAGAGGTAAGTAATAAGGGAAAGATTTTAAGGCAGAAGGTCTGGAAAGGCAAAAATACAACCGTCAAATTTACAGGGAAAACCACATATCCAAAGTAACTGAACTAGCTTAAAGCTAGTTGGCTTTGATGTAGCCCCATGGAAATGCATGATTCTGTGAGTGTTTCTCTTCGTCCTTCTGTGAACATTTCCTTTATCTTGCTGTGAAATTACTGGGATATAGACTGGCTTTGGTTGTGTGCACTATCCAGGTGACTTTGCAGTAAGCCTTAATTCCTCTGATTATGAAATTTGCTGCTTTTATAGCACAATTAATAATTTCAGAACGCTAAAAGGAAAAACGTTTTGTATGCAAAATGCCCTCAAGCAAAAATCCCCAAATACATCGCAGATTCTAATTAATTAAACCTCACAGCCCCTTAAGAAACAAGTAAACGTCATGGTCCCTGATTTCCAGATGAATGATCTGAGGAACAGAGCAATTATTACATCATTAATTGCATGTAATAATTACATGTTAATGAGTGATTATTACAGCCTCTACAGCTGCAAGTAGCCCTACTTACCCTGCCATAAGTCAGTTAGTTCAGTGAATCCTCCAGCCCTCCCAGTGTCTGCAGGATCTTGATCAGTCAATGGCCATACAGGAGAGCTGTGAGTCCAGGAGGCCCAGCTCACAAACCTCATTCAAGTGTCAAGTCAGCAGACGTTACAGTGATTGAGTTGCTTTAATGTTTAGACACCTTCAGCATTTGTATTAGTAGCAAAACAGTGAAATACCATGCTGTAAAGGCAAGACATAGCTGGGCAAACTGAAATGGATAAGGCCTCAGATCTTTCATAGTCACCAAACAAGCATCCTTGTTTTGGTTTTAGAGTGTACTGAGCTGGTGGGAGTGTTCCACTTGTTAGGTTTCTTCCCTTCCCTTCCCTTCCCTTCCCTTCCCTTCCCTTCCCTTCCCTTCCCTTCCCTTCCCTTCCCTTCCCTTCCCTTCCCTTCCCTTCCCTTCCCTTCCCTCTCCAATTTACAAGATCTGTAAGGAGAAGAAATCAAATATTTTAACTCAGCTTTCACATAGATTACCAGGGAGCAGCAAGCATAATGCAAAATGAATAGCAGGAGTCACAAAAACATGTCCCTGAACCAGAAACCCTAAATTAAATTTGTCAACTTACCTAAGGACTAAAAGCTTTCTCTGAATGCTGCACTGCAACTTAAAGATTGAATTAACCACTCCCATCACGATGTTTTTGTACCATTAAAGTCAGTCTGACTTCACAACAAGAAAGTCACAATCAATACAAAAGTGAAATTTCTTAGTTTGGTTAAGCATGTTACTAAGTTGGTGGAAATAATCACAAGTTATAGTCACTAAATTCTTTGAAAGCAAGGCTGGCATCCTTCAGTGAGGACTGAAAGCTTCAGTTGATTCCATTAGGACATAAATATAAGCAGTATTATCCTTCCCAGGGGTGCTTTCAAGGGCCTTTTAATGCTTGACCATACAGTGAAATGCTGTTTAAACTAAGGTGCCCTAAATATCTTCTAATTTCTGAAGTGAAATGCTTCAACTGTATCATCTCACCCAGCATGTAGGTTGTAAACGTGACATTAGTAATTACTAGAACCACAGGAGGCCAGTTGCTTGATATCTTCCCTACTCTCCTCAAAAGACTAAATGTTTTGAATTATTTGAAGATTTCAGATGGGTGCTGAACCAAATCATCTCACTGTTACTTGTGGCTAGAGCCATGGGATGAAAGGAATAAAACAGTAATGGGAATCCATAAGGTGATAGAAAGTTTAATATTGAATTTTACTCTGGCTTTCCTAAAATTTTGGTCTTTCAGAAAGGTTAAAAGCATCATACAGACTTTCACCTAGTGCTTTCAAATACTGAGGGGGCTTCATGAATCATCCTGGGTAGGTTAGACAGTCCCTGATTGACCAGTCCCATCTGTTTTCCCTTATGATTCACAAAAGCCTATAATCTAGAAACTCTTAGGTTTTCAGCCTCTCTGTGTAAAGCCTTCCAGTTTAAATCTCAATTGTGCTTAAGACCATTTGAATAATTTTTCCAAGCCTTGGGTATCAGAATGAATTTCTCAAGAGTGACAGTTGTATAGATGAGATTCTTGTTTAATGGGCTTATGCCTGTTATTAGAGGTTTAAACCTTGGTGGGGTAGCAATGAGAGAAGTCTGACATTGTAGAGAGAAAATTGCCCCTTTTCATAATCAGGGTAAGATGTAAAATAGCCCATATTTCCTAGTAGCTGAGAAAATTACAGAGAAGGTAAAAAGACAATAAGAAAACATATGAAAGAATATTCGCCAGGTACCTTGTGATCAACCCACAGCTCCCTTTCATCCCTGTTGCTGATGCTCAGAAGCCACCTTGTAACACTTGCTGCAATCTATTCTTGTTTCTTTATGATGGTTCCTGAGGTGGAGAAAAGATGCACTTTATGCACTGACCTTTTCTCTCTTTTCACAATATCAGTGTTACACAAGTTTGGATTTCTCCTCTTCAACCATGCTTGGATTCATCTGTCCTTAATAGAAAGCAATTAGTGCCATTTTGTCATACGGAAGCCACAGCTTGTTCATCTGACAACACACTTTTTTTCCTCTGAGCTGTCATCTTGGTGAAGGACTGTAAAGGTTTAAGTGAAACTAGCTCTTAGCAGCCTCCTGCAGTTGTGTATTTGACATAAAAGCTTACAAGACAGATGTGATAGAAAGCATTAATATCTCTAGTTCCAAAAGCAATTGATTCAATTTCTAGTCCTTTTTCTAAGAAATGGACACAGATAATAATTTACATACATAATTAAATATGGTCATACCCTTGTACTCATAAAGGCCAACCATTGTCCTTCTTTGGAAAGCTTTAAAGAAACTGGACAAACTCATTCCAAAGCCAGCTATATATATTTCTCAACCTGCATTTCCACACCCCCCCCCCCCCCCCCGCCAGTGTATTTGTGTCTATGAGATGTGCTATGAGATGTGTTTTGTTGCTATTTTATATGGATTTAGTGTAATTAGTATTAGTAGCATAATTACATTTATCAGATACAAATTACTTAGAATTATGTCTCCTACAATGGCCATCTATGTAAGAAAAAATCCCCTTAGGTTTTGAACATTACAATAACCTGGACTCTCCCTCAGTAAAGCGTTTAGATCAAGTTTTTAGTTAGAGACACTTCATAATGATTTTTCATTTAGGCTGAGGAATATAGCAGGTGAGTTCTTTAAGATCCTTTCTTTACCTTAGATAACTTAAAAGATTTCTTCTCAGATGAATTATAGAAAGTTGTAGCTGAACTGGGATCAAACATGGAAAACTCCCTGAGGACATTCTGCTTAATTTCTGTGCACTCAGCACTGTTGTCTAACGAGTTTAAACAGTTTCAATTATTTTATTTTTAACTTGTGTTATGAAATGTTCCAAGGCATTTATGAAAGGGAGTTTTTCTGATTGCTTTGTTTCTTCTTGAACCTATAACATGAAGAACATCATTCCTACTGCTCCCATGAGAGGTAAAGAAGAATGCAGGGAAAAGTCTCTAACACAAAGACTCTAAGGCAGGATTTAGTTGCTTATTCCACCCACATCTGCCCTTAGCCATGATGAAATCTTATACACATAGATTAATATGGACAATAAAGGCCATTATGATAATCTAGTCTGACTCCACTGCGCAACACAGACCAAAGTTCTCCACTAAACATTTCTGCATCACGACTGTAACACTAAACTATAATTTGTCTTTTAAAAAAGCATTCTAACTGGATTAGAAGAGCTATCACATCCCTTAATAGGTTGTTCCTACAGCTAGTTATCCTTATTTAAAATGTGTGTATTCAAGTACATGAAGCTTCTGACTCTAAAATTTGGATTTCTCTATTCTACATTGGAGTGTCATGATTCTTCTATAATTAGATACTACTTGGTTGGGATTTTAGTCTTTTGACCTTTTTTCAGATAGTCTTAAATAGACTGTTATTCATTATGCCCTCAAGTTAAAGCTTGTTTTTCAGAACTCAGGTTATTCTTGTAACACTTTTCTAGCTCTTTTCTGTTTGCCTTTTCTTTGAAGTCCTGACATTAGACAAGAAGACCATTTTCAAACAGTGGTCTTACTACATTCATCTCATGAAACCAGCTGGTAAAAGCACAAGTATGCTTCAATACTAAAACATAATGGCATGGATAAACTTTGTACTAAGTATTAAAGCCAAGAAAACAATTACCAGAACTGAGGTAGCTTTTCTTCAGTATTGCACCCCTAAGGTAATGTCCAATGGCCTCTAAATAAGCTTACATTAAGCAAAGTGGGTATGACTTAAGGTTAGAAATAACTGATGTGATTAAACCTGCTGACTTTATCCTTCAGACATCCAGTACTCCTAGTATCTAGTAATATGAATAATGAGTGTGGTGCTCCATAGTTATTGACCATGCTAAAACATGTACCACGTAAATACTTGATCGTTTGACCTTTAACTTAGATTTCATAAAATAGAGCCTGGATTGTTATACTACCAGCTATTTACAAACAAAATATATAAATTAGCTCATCCATGAAGGACCTTTGTTTTGAGCTGTGATGCTATAGTCTCCTGTGCTTACTGAAGAATGTGTAACGCTAATGATGACTAGGATTTTGTTAGATGGCCCATCTGTGCTCCTCATCCTCATGTAGGTTATGAAACTAAATACAGAGGCCTCATACGAAGCAAAGTACTATATCAAATATTTTTCAGCACCAGGGTCTTCTTGGGTTTTCCTTAGTTACAGCACCCTAAAGATTATCTACAGTATAACATATTACCTTACCGGTGTTACTATTCCTTTTAATAATGTCCATTTGAAAAGCACCAGATGCATTCAGACCTGACAGCTGTGGGTGTGGTTTAACACCAGAAAGATATCCCTACTGCATGAGATCCATAGTATTACAGGGGAAGAAGAGAGATAATCCCATAGTAGTGATAGCTACCATTTCATGTTACCTACATGCATTTCCTGATGTAGCTCAGATAAACTCCAGTGCATCTCCTTCCATATTACTCTCTTCTGCTATCCAGACTCTCCAGGTCTTGATCAATTTTCTAGATTATATTTTTATTACAACTTCAAAAGTTATCAATTTAAAGCACAGCCTTAGTGGAATAAACATTTCACAAACACACAGATGGCGTTTCAGACCTGATATGTATCTAATTGGCAGCTCGGATAAAAGATGAGGAAAAGGAAATAGCTGTTTTAAAATAAATGCAAGGAAGGAGATACAGTTATTATTTAAAAGATAATGGTCCTGATGAAGTGCCAAGAAATGAACAGATATCTTCTGTTTTCCCTTCAATCATAGGAAAATAATACTTCCCCTAGAAGTTACATATAAATTTGGGGCATGAGTGCATCAACAAGGAAAAGTGGATTCAGAAAGGCTAGAGGTAGTGCCAAAGCAGGACCACCTGTCCTTGATCCTTAGTCAGACATTTTCAGGACTCTTGCTTCTGAATGATTCCATTTTTGTGGTGGACAAAATAACATTTTCCCATTATTTCTTTTTCAGAAACGGCTAAAATGAATTTTATCTTTTCTAAAAATATTTTAGTATGCGTTCACTATAGAAATCATGTATTCCAAAAGCTGAAAGTTAGCAAAATCACAAGCAACTGAAACCTGGCATTTATAATACAAGGTGTTGGGAAACCTCAAGTAAGTGGTGTTACCAAGCCTGCTTACAATATGAGCAAAAGGAAAAAAATCTACTAGAGATCAGAAGAGGGGTGTCTGCTCTTCAAAGATAAAATGACTTGAAATTCAAAAGCTGGTCATAGTGATGGTAAGTAAAGAAAAAATCTAACATGAAATATCATGCATAAGTGTTGGTAAAGCAATCGTAAGAATCAGAAGGCATAGTGACTCCTGTAGTTCATCCCAGCTTCAAAAATACTAAAAAGTAATCTTTTACAAGCACCGAGTGCAATGATTCTGTGATGGGTTTGCCTTGGCCAGATGCCAGACACTCACCCAGCTGCTCTCGCATTCTTCCTCCTCAACAGCAAAAAGGGGGAAGACAACCCAAGAAGGTTCATGGGTCAAGATAAAAACAGTCTTACCGGTTACCATCTTAAGCAAAACAGACCTGACCTGGGAAAAATGAATTAAGTTTAAATAGATTTTGGTAGTGAGAAACAAAGACAAAATTAAAACAACTTTCCCCTCATCCTTCCTTTTCGCTAGGGTCAGCTTCACTCCTTCATTCCCAACTGCTCTATTTCCTCCTTTCTGAGCTGCACAGGGTAATTGGGAATGAGTACTTATGATCAGTCTATGACAGTCCCTCTCTGCCACTGCTACATACTCGCACGTTTCCTCCTTCTCCAAACACAGGTTCTCCACAGGTAACAGCTTCCTTCAGGGCATATCCACCAGCTCTGGTGTGGGGTCCTCCATGGGCAGCAGTATGGATATCTGCTCTGTCATGGTCCTCCATGGGCTGCAGAGAAATCTGCTCCAGTGCCTGAGCGCCTCCTCCACCTCCTTCTTCACTGACCTTGGTGCTTGTGGGGATGTTTCTCACACTTTTTTCCTCAGTTCTTTCTCCACCGTGTGGAGATTGTGCCCTTTGTTAAATGTGCTCTGCCAGAAGCACCACCAGCTTGGCTGATGGGCTTAGCTGTGTCCTGCCCATTGGAACTGGCTGGAGCTGACCACATCTGGCACGGGGTAGCCCCAGGTCTCCTCTCAGAGATGATCCCTGTAGCCCCCCACTGCCAACACCTTGCCATGGAAACACAATATATATTCACCCCAGGTCTGTAGCTGCTTTACAAACAACTGAATGAGTTCTGATCAAGAAATTGTAGAGAGGATGTTGTAGAGAGGCTGGGGACATTGCAGAGAGGCTGGTGCTGGTCTCTTCTCTCAGGTAATTAGTGACAGAACCAGAGGGAATGACCTCAAAATGAAACAAGGTAGGTTTAGACTAAACATTATGAAAAAATTCTTCACTGAAAGGGTAGTGAAATATTGGAATGGGCTGCCCAGGGAGGTGTTTGAGTCCCCATCCCTGGATGTGTTTAAACATCACTTGGATGTGATGTTGGGGGACATGATCTCGGGGTGAACTTGTAGAGTAGGGCTAGTGGTTGGACACGATGATTCCAAGGGTCTTTTCCAACCTGAGTGATTCTGTGATTCTGTGAAATAAAGATCAAGAATTGCTAAGCATAGTGAGACTGAGTAAAAAAATGGAAAGAGTTACTGCCTTATTTAGAGGCATCGTGCCTCCTGGAGTATCTTAAATAGGATGCATGTGCTCTCCCTTGGCATGAGTGTCCTTTACCTGGCTGTCTTCCATCACCTATAGAGCTGGATGCAGAAGCAGCCATCCACACACCACATGGCAACTGTAGTTTTGGAAGAAAGAGCAGATTATGCTTGTGGAGTGATTTGCATGAAAACCCAGGGATTCTGTGTTCCTGTGTACATCAAGCCCTTTATGCTCTAATATGTAGGGTTGAACACAGGGAAGGATCTGATAACTTCAGAAGCTAGCCATTACAAAAGAAATACACTTAATTGTTTGGAAGCGAGGGTTACGTAATGAGAATTACAATGCAATGCAAAGACAAATCTCCTTCTTGTTGTTGGAATTTTGTAATCAAATTCCATTTCAGCGTGAATCACTTTTACTCACAGATCATCTGCCTCAGTGCACGTATTCAAAGACTCAACAAAAGGAATAAGAAACTCTACCAGATGCCTCCAAACAATTGTTCAATCCTCCCAGTGCAGAGACTTGAACAAGCCATGGCATCCCACCTCACCCACTTCTTTTCTTTTTATTTCACATGGTGACATTGACCTTCACCCCTGAGATGACCTGATGAGCAGGGGTTAAAGAGACACAGGAGATGCTGTAGAGAGATGCAAGGTTGCATTGTGTAGGCTTTGCATGGCTAATGTGCAATATGGGGCATATTATTGGTTGGAAAGCTGCAGCATACTGTGACTTTATTTCATTATTTATGTCATTGTAAGTTGTGTTTCAAGATGTAGAAGAACAGGTGCCTGATGTGGGAAACCCAGGTTGTGTTGGGGGTTTTGTTTGTTTTGGTGTTGTTTGATTCTAACTTTGAACTCTTATTTACAAATTAGACTAGATGGTAACTCTTGCAAGGTCTCAAAATCAGCAGCTAGCAACAGGCCAGCTTCCCACCAAAAAGAGAAACAATGAATCGGAGAGATTTCTTAGATGACTGTGTGTGTTTATGTGAAATGTTTACCAGTCTTGGTTGTTTAAACAGAAAGAAAATAGAGATCAATTGTTTTATATGCCCACCAGGAGGAAGAAAGAGAAATTGGTTTAATTTGGGAGAAGATTCTGTCTGGATGTTAGAAAAAACTTTTGTAGATGATAGAGAGGCAAAAGCCCCAGTCACTGAGGGCTTGCAAGAAGAGTTTGTTCAAGCATCTGCAGATGCAGGAGTAGCTATTCTGCAACAGTCCAAGAGTGTGGCCTAAACAATCCTTTGAAGTTTTTGTCTTTGGCTTTATGGTTTACTCTCTACAAACCAGAAATAGTTAGTGTCAGTCTTAACATACACAGAAAGACTGATTTTTTTCTGGTGTAAATGCAACTGATCATTTCAGAGGGAAAAAAAAAAAAATCCAGCAAAATGAACCCTCCAAACCAAAGCTTGTTCAGTGCAAGGACAGCAGTGACTTTGTGAAGAAATTCAGTTCTTGGCACTCATATGTCCTGGATTAGCTATGTGGCTTTTGAGCTGGGAAAGATTATTCTTTATGTGGATATAAAGCAGGAAACACTCTAGCATCTTTGAGGACTGCTTGTTAGACAGATGTAGTTGTGATGATATTTGGTGCTGTGATACTGAATTGTAGGTGGAGCTGTCATTTTCTCTTTTCCCCTTTTTCTCAGGAATGTCCCCATTTTTTTCAGTCCCTCTTACAGCACTTTTGTGCCTGCCTCCAGGATTTGAATTTGAGTTTTACAATTCCCCCCAAAGTATTACAACACTCAGAATTTCCATCTCAGTACATCTATTGTGGTGATATCAGTGATGTGCCCAAGCCCTTGGATTTCTCTGTAATACTATTTTCTTTCAGATGACTGCAGAACATCATTCCTAACCAATTAATAAAACAAGTAAGACAATTCAGTGGTAAAGCTAACTGATGTGTGCAATCAAGGAAAACGGAGAATTTTTTCTTCTAAGGAGAATCTTAAGCACTCTGTAAGATAAGTTGAAGTAGAGAATTGCAAGGTTCTGCACAAATGTGAATTAGAAACTTTCTGTGTAGCGAGGATAAGTCTTGTAGTTAGTAACAAACTTGTGCACCTGGAAAAGCATTAAAATCTGCATTAAGCTAGCCAAAAATATGTTTGTTCAAGTATTTTATCTTTAGACCTGGGTGAACTAGTCACAGGAAAGATTCTATTTTATTGCTATTTATATTTAATGTGATAGAAATAGGAGGCTTCTGTATAATTTGGACTTCACTGTTTGGCATGATACAAATAGAAAATAATTATTTGCTAAGGAAAAAAAGGATAGAAAGGGATTTAAAAGTATGTATTCACAAACATAAGGATAGAGTAAGGCGATTAGGGTAACTGCCTGAAAGATTTCTGCACAAAGAGGCTCTTGTAATACATTATTAAAAAACACCTATGAGGCATCTTGTACGTCCCTCTATGTGGGACTGCCTGTAAAAGTACAGCCTCTAAAAACCAGAATTATAGAATGACATGAGGAATACTTTCTCTTCTTCTAGCAAATAACCGGAGAACATTTCTGAGGGCTGATTCACACTCCTGTTAATGAGAGGCAACTCCGTAGGCTCCTGTAGAATAATGCTTTGTGAAAGGTGCAATGGTGAATGAAAGGTCCTTGACTTGTAACACTGAAGTTCATCAGGCATTTAACTCCACTAGTCCACAAATACAGCCAATACACAAGACCATCAGTCTGAGAAATCTAATTTTTCTAGCTGAATGCAGCTGCTCTGATATATCAGAGGAAGTAGAGTATAAGCATCACAAGTGACTGCATTTGGTTTTTATGTTACTGTATTTGACTTCATGAATTTCAGTTTAGAACAAGAACGATTAAGCCATTTTGTGATATTTGCTTTTGTACGCTACAGTATGAATGCAAGAGATTAAATTTTCCCCTGAATGTTTACACAGATGTACACACAAGGTAAGGTTTTACTTCTCAAGTATAAATGGTTACAAGAGGAGGAGGTGAACATAAGGCTTAGAACAATAAGCGTGATAATGAGCAATCTGGATACCGACCATACTCCCTGCCAACTGCTTTTATGAGCATTATCAAATCAAAGAGAAAATGTGCTAAGGGGAATAAGGATGAATCAATGCATGGAAAACTGAGGGCAGCGTAACACATAGTTTGATCCTATGGCAACTGAATTATTTAGATTTAAGATTGGAAAATGATCTGTCTGCATAATTTCCCTAGCAATCTCAAAACCAAAGAACTTTTAATTTCCTTACTTCATTAACTCAGACAATGGATGGAAACACTAACAGTAGAACTATAAAAAATGATTTTTAAAATGATTACTATTATTTTATAAGGTTTCTTTTAGTATACACAGTTAATCCTGTTCTGGAGTTGGAAAGCAAAATATAGGGATGGAACTGGTACTACAGTTTAATATTTCCTGTGATACAGAGGGAATATTTATTAAAGCAGTAGGGGAGAAAATCCTTCATGAAGGATCTTTGGATGTGCCATCAGACTGCTGGTGAAATCCTGTGTGTGCACATTCTGTTTGGACAAACAAGCTTTGCATGTGAAGACTCTGCCATAAGCATTTGCAGATGTCAGATTTCATCTCCTGTGCCTGTAAGACCTGAAAGCACTGTGAGGCTGAGGCTGCTCAGCAGAGGTGCCCTTGTGTGATCTCACCTAATATATTCAGGAATTAATGTATTGTGATATTTTTTGCTTATCCTCCTTGCAAGGCTTCCACGTGAAATTTCCCCAAGCACCTTCATTTCTCTGCCATGACCTGGGCTGAGCCGTAGGGTGGTTTGCTGGGAATCACAAAGTGGCCATTCCTCATTCTCCCTTTATGGAAAATTCAATCCAGTCAGAACTGGGGCCACAGCCATTATTCACACAAAAGCATATGGGAATATATTAACATTTCCTTTCTCCCAGCTGCTCTTCAGGGCTCTGGAAGATTTCTCTTTCAGCCATCGAGTCAACTCACTGCCTGGCCACACAGTCTTGCTATAAGCTCTGTGTGTGTGTGCATGCCTCTCACTTGGTTGTGTCAAAACTGATCCCTGCCAAATATAGACATTTGCTGTGCCACCGAAATTGTGATTTTCTTCCTGCTTCAGACTCAGCATTAGAGACTTCAGAGCTGAAGCCCAGGTTTCCTCCTTTTTTTTCACAAACACTGTAAAATTGAAGTTCTTGGGTTACACTTTACTCAGGGCAAAAGGATATTTAAATTATTCCCTGTATGGAGGAAGAGTTTCCACCTGTACATGGGAGTGGTTCTCCCCTGTCACATTACCCAGTTGTGGTCAGCTGTGGTCAGAGAAAAGCCATGACAAATAAGGGTAAAATTTATTCCACAGAGAACTTGATAACAGGGAAAGCAAGCATAATTTCTACCCCAAATTTACTTTGTGGTTTTTCTGTAAATACCAAGGAAAGAGAAGTACCCTCCTGAAGCCCAATTATCTGCCTGGCACTCTGAGAAAATGTCTCTTCACCCCACCCACCTGCAAGGATTTTTCCAGCAGCAATGTGCTTAGCATGCATTTTTTTTCAGACATTTCATTCGTACTCTCCCACTCATTACAGGAGTTTTTCACCCTCATATAATGTATAGAGGAGAAAATGGCTTAATTTGAGAGTTAATGAATTATACCAGAGTTCAGCACAGAGTTCAGTCCCTTCAGAGAACTAGCTGTAAATGAACGAAACCATCTGACTGTATCTGTGAGTGTTTCCACTGCATCATACAAGTTTCCAGGTTTAAATTTTAAATCCATGCACTTGTTTGTCCATAGGATTATTTTGCTACAGCCTTATATCTAGAGTGCATTGAAGGAGTTACTAAAATGACATATATATGTCCGCATGAAAACATATATTACTTCAGGACCATTTTAAACTCACCAGAAGTGTATCCTTAATTGAGTCTTGCTTAGTGGTCTGGGAATACTTTTTTATGTAGGATTGATTATGCACTCCTGAGCTAGCAGGAAGCACGCATGCAAGAGCACATGACATAAACAAAGCTCTGAAGCAAAAAGGTTCAGAATAGAGCTCTTAACAGAGATGTTTCCTACAGGCAGCTCTTGGCATTGGCTTTGTTTAGAAAGGTCTCATGATCTTACAAAAAAAAAAGAATTTAGCTTCTAAGCATTTGATGTGTTTAGAAATGCAAATATCTTTGTCTCGCATTTCTGATGGCTTGTCAGATTTAGGTTGCTGTAAATGTGTGAAAAAATATTCAGAGAAATGACCACCTTTTCCTTTTGTTAATATGGTATCCCCAAATTATCTCTCCTGTTTTAGTTTCCATTTCCTTTTGAATCAAGACCAATTATCCCTGCAGCTTTCCCGTTGAGTGCAACAATATTTGAAGGTACTGCTCACCTATTTACACAACGTAGTGCTCTGAAGCATAAATGCACACATGGCTCATCTGTCAATCAACAGTTCTTTAATAGCTATTGTACACAAAGAAATTTTGCAGTCATATTCTACAGGATATGTCTAAACCTACTCTGAGCCGTCTTCATGCTTCCTTAGCTCTCAGAAAGCTAAAGTAGATTTTGACCTACCAGTTGGGAAGGGGATAATTTTGTCTTCAGTATATACTTGTGCTATTCTCAAGTGTTAAAAATTGTCTCCAGAAGCTCTCTGACTAAGGAAAGAAGATACGATTAAAAACTGACTCTTCATTTATTGCCACCAGCTATTCAAACAATGTTTTTTACAGTGATATAGTTGACACCAGAACTGTTCCTACCAGCATAAGTACAATGTGTCCCAACTTGAGCAGCAATGATCCCAAAGCAGTCCAGTCTGTGAATTATGATTAAGGACATATTTACCCCAGCTGTGGAACATGACATACAGCATCCCAGTTCACCATGTTTCTGTGCTTTTATCCCTTTTCACTGACCTTTCTGAGCAACCATCCCTTAATACAGTTGTGGCTGGTAAAGGATGCTGCAGCATCCTTCCTGGTGCCTTCCTACTTACTGGGCTGAGTGGTGCCATAAGGAGGTGAAAATATGTCCTTCCTCAGTCAGGCTAGGGAGCCTGTCTCCTTCAAAAGGCTTTGCTTTGTGACCCTAGGCCATGAGCCCCTTTCCAGTAGCTCTCCTCAGTAGCTTAGGGGAGAAGTGATGGATGCTGTGGCTTGCTAAGTTGCTGCTGGGGTTTCGTCAGGGTATCAGTGTTGGTTATTTTCATGAAGGGTTTCCAGGATATTACAAAAAGATATAGAGAAATTTAAGATTGCAGTGGGAGTGTAATTTCCTAGGAGAAATCTGTTACTGGTATAGCTCCATAGAAATATCCCAGCAGGGAATTTGCCCCACAGCCTATTTTAAATACAAGGCTGTTCAGAAGCTTCTGGTGACAGAGAAAAGGCAGTTAAAGGGAACAATTAAATAATACCTGTCCGAAAGCCAGCTGGAAATTGCCTTTGATATCAGAATCCATCTGTGCCAATAAGTGAAGCCTACTGGGGAGAAGATGTAACAGAAAGAAATAAAAGTGTCATGACTACTGGCAGACAAGTAGATGAAATTCAATTAGCTTAGCTTAAAACATGCGTTCACCATTGAAAATGAGGTTTTACTTTCCCCCTCAGTACCAGAATGCAAACTATTCTACATATGGGATCTCACCAGTGTTTATAAATATCTAAAGGACAGGTGTCAAGAGGATGGAACCAATATCTTTTCAGTGGTACCCAGTGGTAGGAAAAAGGGCAATGGACACAAACCAGAACACTGGAAGTTCCACCTAAACATTAGAAAAAATTTCTTTCCTGTGAGGGTGGCAGAGCAGTGAAACAGGCTGCCCCAAGAGTTTGTGGATTCTCCTTCTCTGGAGATGTTCAAAATCCACCTGGACATGTTCCTGTGCAATCTGCTTTAAGTGAACCTGCTTTGGCACGGGGTTGGACTATGTGATCTCTAGAGGTCCCTTCCAACACCTACTATTATGTCACTCTGTGATATCCTTCCATGAGAACAA
This sequence comes from Todiramphus chloris collaris, assembly GCA_025345505.1. NCBI lineage: Eukaryota > Metazoa > Chordata > Aves > Coraciiformes > Alcedinidae > Todiramphus > Todiramphus chloris. The sequence continues at coordinate 33,028,826 of JANVCC010000035.1, forward strand.
AACTTGTCTGATTTTTCTTTTGGACTTCTCCCCACATATATTATATTATCATTACATGTTGAAATCTCATTTCCATGTACTGAGAAACAGCTTCCATACCTAGCAGGGCAAGATGAAAATATTTGCATCATGTAGTAAATGTATTTACATATTCTATCTGAGCAATAATAGTCTTTATTATTCACTATACAGAACACAGGAAATCCAGAAATGCCAATTCTGTAGAAGTTTCTAACCCAAATTTCTGAATCTGTGCACTCTTCAATATTTTCTCCTTATCATCTAGCTCTGAATTTTGTGCCCTGAAATGATTGCTGTAATATTATGTAACAGGCATTCCCTCTTGAAGCTAATAAAATAATGCCTCACTAGCTGTTACTGCCACAAATTCTTTTGACATTTTCTTCTTAATAATGATCTTAGCTGCATTTTAGAAGACAAAGTATAAAGCAGTCTCTGCTTCAGTAATAATGATCTACTCATTTTTCATATCTCCTTTTTAGTAAAATACTTTCACCCATGCATATGATTAAAAAATCAGCTTCCTGATCAGCTGGCTTTAGAACTGTCACAAATTTTTCATCAAGAAACATACAGTAGATGAGCCTGAATAGAGTTTACACTGACTGAATGATAGTAAATGTTTTACTGATAGAATATATTATGAAAACAAAAAGTGTTGATGGCAGGGACTGAATACTAAAAGGTATTGTTTTATGACAACAAAAGATTCCCTGAAATTATTTTCAAAAGCTGCTAAACCGTAACAATAGAAATTGGTTATAATCCAAGCAAAGAGATTTAATGTAGAGCTCTTTGCTTGGCATCAGATGCAAGGAACCAAGATTTTAAAAACCCATTGTCTGAAGTTACTCTCTTCAGTCCAGATCGAAGATACCTGAAGTCCCAGACTGAGTTTTTGCTATGCCAATGGAGCAGCCCTTTCTGAAAACAACCAATGCTCATTGTCTAAGGAGCAACTGGTAAGGTGTAGCCATGTGTTTGGGTAGCCTTCCCCTCTAACATTCATGAAATACAGCTTCTGACAAAAGCATTACAAAATTTACTCTTAGTAGAGAATAAAACCAAAGGCAGAAATACGTCTATCAAATACTCACATCATTGCTTCTAAGTCCACATGGAAAATACAAGTGTAGAAACTCTGATATCTCATACAAAAATCTCTGCCGACAAGTGATTTATTATACATCAGAAGTTTTCATTCCAGTTTTCCTGCTGTTTGTCTTGTTTGGATTTTAAGAATTCTTTAAAGAAAAAAAAAAATCTTAAAATGTTAATTTTTGCAGGTATGGATTTTTGCTTTTTCTCCATACTTCTGTAGCAAAATAGGAAAAAATGTACATGCTGGACAGCAGATGTAGAGGAAAAAAATATAAAAAAGAGGGCTTTAACTCATATGGTTTGGGAGAGATTTTGCCAACATCGGTGTTTTCCATTAGAAGAAAAAAAAAAAATAGGAAATACTAAAACCCTGTGAAAAATGTTGACAGATGGGAAAATACTGTTGAAAACTAGCTCCAGTTCTACAGCTAGGTAGCCTGCAGTATGAAAAAACCAAGATTTAAATTTGTTAATTTTTCTTTCCATTAAAATGCCTTTAAAAACTGAATATATATAACCCATGGAGTAGTGCAGAAGAAAATCTTTCCCATTTGCTGCCTTTACAGATATATGTATCTGTATAGTGCACCATTATTGGGAGAGTAAACACATCATAACTTGGGGACATATAGCATAAGAATCCCTATACAAACAGGAGTGAAAGGCTTCCATCCTCAGCCTCTTTAGTGACAGATTGTTTCTTTCCTTTCAGTACACATCCATGGTCCTTCTAATGACACGTCTACCTGTCTCTCAAACCTGCTTAAGATATCCAGGTGTTCCAGTAGATATCTGACTTCCACCTCAAGGGGTTTCCTTGCTTTGTGCATCCAGACAGTATCACCAGCTAACCTGGCTCAGAGGTGTAGTTTGATTCAACTGGGCAGCCCAATCAGTTCAGTTCCTCTCCTTTGCAATATCTTTCGTGTCCTTGAAATCTGCTGCTACGAATCACAAAGGTCTGTGCAATCTCTTCCAGCAAAATCCTCTATCAGCTTTGTCATACAGTTCTGCAGAGGAGGAATCAGCTATTAAGGCTGCTGAACACATACATTAGTAGGTGTGTAAAAATAAAGTCTACCTTTATAAAGTAAGAGCTCCTTCTTTTTCCCTGCTCTGAGCCCCAGAATCCAAGTTCAAGTATAATGATGGATCATTTCTAGAGGAATTATAAGTAGTTGGTCCATGCAAAATAAATGCTCTGTGGCAGCGTATTTCCATTTCATGAATGAATGATAACTTTCTCCTCTGCAGTCGCTTCATAGTGCTAATCAATACCAGAAGGCTATGCTGCAGCAAAAGAAGGCTGGAACTATAAATTCTTCAGTATTTTTCTACCTGCTTTCAGAAGAACCAGTAATACAGGAATTGTATTTTGTAGTCACATATGCTGAATATATTTGTTTCAACCAGACAAGACATATTACACTCATCAGCCCAGCAAAGCCATAGTTATGGTTTTAATAGCTCAGTTGAACTAAGCACTACTTTTCTCAGTTATTTTGGGGTTTGAAATGTCACATACTGGTTTCCATCACAGATCTAAAGCTTTTCTAAAAGCTATTGGAAAAGCCAAATACTCTGCACTGGAACATTTCACCACAGATGAAATGATGCATGTTTCATGGGTTGGTTCCTCCTAGGCCCCATTTGGAAGCTGCTGTTGATGCCCTAGTATCCATCTGCATCTGGTGCACTCTACAGAACTCATGTCCTCTGTGTTCTTCTTATGTATTGCTCAAATTTACCCCCAGGCACACTTTACCAAAGAAAGAATTCTTTTACAGTATTATAGGTCTCAGGACCTAAATAATTACAAGAAGCAGCAGCAACTGGGAGGGGTAGTTGTGAACGATAAGAGTGAGACTGCTTTGTTCGTGAGCTCTAACATCACTTGCAGTGCAGGGGTCTTCTGTTTGGAATGAATAGGAGTCTGTAAATGCCAGCTTACAGTCATTTTGCTGCTTTATTTTCTTGCACTAGATGTGCTTCTGCGGGAGGGCTGTGGAACAGGGAAGAAACAAGAAACTTGAAGGAAGAAAAAGAGAAAAGGACATTAAAGAAAGTAAAAAGATAATTAATGGGCATTAGAGGGGAGAAGTCAGAGACCAATAAACCTGATATCCTATTATTAAGGAAGACAATTCAGTTGTAGAGTCAGTGCACAGACAATTAGATCCTTGCCAAGGAACCCTGAGGCTATTCATGGTACTGTTTACCTGAATGTGTGTGTGTGATTGCTCCTTAAAAAAAGAATGAAAGTGGAACTTTAAGGCAAAACGAAATTTTAAAAGCACATGACGAATTTATGTGTATATTATATAAGGGGGTGATTTACAGCTTTGAATACTAAATACTAAATAAAAATATATATTTATCCTGATCCATACTGTGTTTTTCCACAATACAATTATTGCTTTTTATTGTTTTTGTTGAATATTCAGCTAGCATATGAAGAAAGCACTCACCATTTGTTTTGAGTGTTGGAGGTTTAAAAATGGCTTATTTTTGATATTTTAATCTTGGGACATATGCAGTTCTCATTGTAGGATGTGCAATTGCTTGGGAAATAGTTGTAAAAATAACTTCAAAGAACAGAAGCAGAACACACTGATTTAGAAGCCTCATGAGTGCAGTATTCTGGATATATGTAGACAAAATGTTGACATTTATCATTCCAGAGTTTTTTTTTTCACATTCAGACAATTTGTGATTATTTGTATCCTGAGCAGGAATTATGCGTCTAGTCATTGAACCTACACATAAGGAACCCCAAAACAGAAACTGCCTCAGAAACATCAAAGTCTCAATGCAAGTGCTGTTCCCAGAATCACAGCTCCCACAGAGATTAATACATCCTTCCCAGTGCTGTACCAGAGACAGTGAGAGGTTTTGCGCTGAACGTTTGTGAATAATACAAACTTAAACTAAGAAGGAAAATATAAGGCAAAAGTTTTCCCTGAAAAATTGTTCTGTCCTTTAGCTAGAATCAGAAAATTATAGGATCATTTATGTTGGAAAAGACCCCTAAAACCATCAAGTCCAACCATTAACCTAACACTGCCAAGTCCACAAAACAATGTCACACCCATCTTCTACATGCCTCCAGGGATGGTGGCTCTGACACTTCCCTGGGCAGCCTGTTCCACTGCTTAACAACCTCTTTGGTGAAGAATTTTTTCCTAATATCCAACCTAAGCCTCCTCTGGCATAACTTCAGGTTGTTTCCTCTTGTCCTGGCAAAAGAGACTGACACCCGCTGATAAATTGTCAGTTCTGTAGAATCTTCTGTAGATGCATAAAATAGCAAACTCGAAGTTTTTAGAGCTACTTCAGTGTACAAGATTTTTGGGAAAGATACAGAAGTTTGCTATAAAAGTAGATATGTATGGTGCCTATTGCAACCCTCAAATTTCAAACCATTTAAAGCAAAATCAGAGGACAGATGAACTGCTTACAAGTAGCACCTCATTGAGACTATCCTCAAGTTTTCATTTTATGTTTTTCTAACAATAATGACCTAGGGCTTCTGTAGCACTTTTTTTTTTTTGTTGTTGTTGAAAACTTTCAAAAGTGTTTATGAATGAAGTAATATTATGCTTATCTTGTAATTAAACAAAGAGGCAAGAAATTGAAATGACAGGTTGAAAGTATACAGCACACTGGGCTAGAGGCCACCAATGGAACTTTATATGAATCCTTGTCCAGGCCTCAATAATGTCTCTACTGTTAACTTCTGGCAAAGTAGAATTATAAAACTTTTGATCCCAGAGCTAATACTTTTAATCCGTCTCAATAGTATCAAAGGCTAAAAAAAACTGTTGGCATTTTAAAGTGGTTTTGGAGTCTCCATCATGACAGAAGAGGGCCTCAAAGAGTTTTCTGAACTTTCAGAAGCCAGGTGTGAGCCTAAGTGGTACTGAGCACCCCTGGAGTTTCATAAAAGACAGTGGAGGTGTGCAGAAAGAAAGGACTGTGTTTCTTAACTAAGGAAACCAGCATATTTATCAGATGTAGCAATGGGATCTGTACTCTGTTGATGCCATGGACAAGTTTAGTGAGAAACAAATGTAGCCTGTGGCTTCATGATGCTGTTGATTCACCACTCCCTCACCCAAGTGGGTTTCAGCTGCCTCAGTGGTGTCTGCAGACCAGAGGCTGCAGCAAGTAGCTGCAGACTGGCTCTCCTCACACCTTGCTGCAGATTTGTCCCCAGGAATCTTGTTTCTTATTTCAGTGGACACAGGGAGAATAAATACTATATGTACTTGTGAAACCTACAGCAAGGATTATGTGTTAAGAGCATTTTCTAGCCCTGTGATACATTCAGTGGCAATCAAATAACAAACATGAAATATACAACTGTATTGCCATACCCTACAATAGCACCTGCATTATAACTGCAGAGAAACATTACTGACATTTTGAAAGGAAGAAAAGGATTTGCAATTCTGGGCATGACAACATATTCATGAATTCATCAGCTAGCATCTGATCCTCTAAAATGTCACTTCTACCAAAGAGTCAGGCACCTTCCTTGCAAAAATGAATGAGGAATGAAGCAACATGTGTCATGGTCAGAGGCTTCCATTGCTCAGACTTTAACTAAAGTCTTCAGCTGTGTATGAAAACATAGCCATTTCCTTGTTATTTTTATCCAGCTCACAACAGCTTTATGATCTATATTCTTCATCACTTCAGAGTCAGTAGATCATGAAGACACATCTCACTTGCCAGACATAAACATAAGTTATTCTATTTGGGGGAAGAAAAAAAAAAAGAAGGCAGTATTTTAGCTGGACTTCTAACAAAAATGCCTGTAAAGTGTTTGTATGTGGATGTGCCTCTACTGAGTTAAAGACTATGGGGACTTGGGGATGGGGGTAGGTGTGCAGGTGGCAGAAGAAGGGAACATGCTATAGTGGTCTCTAGTTACTAAATTAATTCTAATGAAAGAAAAGGTTTGTGCTCTGGACCCAGCCAAATGGGTGTTAGACAGAATTTGCACACAGCAGATAGAAAAGTTTTAGACATCTAGGGATCCAAAAGGTCTAAGGAAGAGATGAGCAAACTTTTCCCACCTATAGCAATATATATGCATGTTTCTACAGACTATTATTTTGATGCTGTACAATTATTAGGACTTTCTTTTTCTTTATTATTAGAAGGAAACAGGTCTTAGAGTTGTGGGCTACTTCAAGTTGGAAGGGATCTCAGGATGTCTGCAGCCCAATCTCCTGCTCAAAGTAGGGTCAGCTATGAGGCCAAACCAGATTACTCAGAGCATTATCCAGTTGGGTCTTGAAAACCTCTTAGGACAGACAGCACAGCCTTTCTGGGCAACTGAGATATTTTATTACATGACATATAAAACCTTAGGGATAAGTAAGTGCATCGAGATGATTGAATTGTGCTTGATTAATCAGAGAATGAAATGGCTAATTTGCATCCAAAAGTCCTAATGGCTCTTTTTAATATGTTTATTCCTAATGTTTATTTTTGCATTACCACAATAAAAAAAAGGAACAGCTATTCTTGTAGTCCTGTAAAATAGCTATTCTGTTTGTTTCTCCTCTGAAAGAAAAGGAGGGGGAAAAAAAAAGTAATTTCTTTCATTAATAGTAACTGTTACCACAAGAAAAACTTGACTAACACCCAAAAAAGTTATGACACTTTTTGAAAACATTGTAACCTGACAGCAGCCTCAACCTGTGTGACTATCAGTTATCACAAGCTGGAGATGGCAGAATTAGGTAAGGATGAACTGCTGCTGAACTCTTTCTCTGGGAATAGACAGGTTCCTTCTCCTTCCACATTTACTATGCATGACTACTTCTTAAAATTACTTCTACTTACTTCTTTCATTTAATACCATATTTGGGGACAATCCTTTCCCTTAGTATGAAAAGTATGAGTTTGATTGACACTGACTGGCATTTCTGAAGGTGGTAAATACTATCAGGAACCTTCCTCCTGTACAAATGTTCACCTGGCATTTGGGTTCCCTCTGTGGTCATTACTTTGCCTGAAAAATATACATGGAGTTGCTCAATAGCCCAAAGTGTTTGTTCCCAACAGGTGTATTGACAGAGAGTCCATCATGCTTAACACTGGAATCATGTATGTTATTTTTTGCCTCTATGCCATTTTTCATTGTGTTTCCAGGTAATTTCTGGATTATTGAAGGCATAAGTTCAATTATCTCAAGGGGGTGACCTTCGAAGTATGAGAAAAGAATGATCTAGTGATCCACACTGTATCCTGAGATACAGGCACTAAAACAAGTGGGAGACATGAAAGTTATCTCTGGTTTTCTGCCTTAATTTGAGCCTCCAACAATAAATGAGGGTGGCTATTTTGGGGGGATCTTGAGTAAATTTTTTTTTTTTTTCTTTCCCAGTACTTTTGATTTCTGTACTTTGGCATTAGTGTATAAAAAATATGCCCCTCTGGGGTGTAAAGCACAGGTCAGAGTTATGTCCATGTATTGTTCAACACATGGAAAAAACAGGCATGTAGAAATGGGCATGCGAATCCAACACTGGTGACTAAAAATACATAGTCCTTAAAAGAATGTGAGCAATGCCAGGAGCAATGCCAGTGCCGGCTCACAAATTGGAGGTAGTGCCTGACATTTTTCTTATTCTGCAAATCCCAAACTGAATGACCTACTTACCAGATGGAGACAAGCAAAGGAGAGAAACATCTAGTTTGTGTATCCTGATAGGATTTGTGTGCAAGTTCTTTGGGCATCCAGTATTCACAGAGGCAGAAGCAGAACTTTAAGGCGCAGCCAGAACTTTATACATTGAAGCTTAGCAGGGGTCTGAGAAATCAATAGTTTATTTACATCTGGATGGATCCATATGAAGTAGAAGCTTGTTAAGATTTACCTACTTAAATGTCATTAATCTTTGTTGTTTCTCATCAGCAAAAAGGTCATGGGAGTTCCTCTTTAATGCATAAAGACAATGGCAGACTAAATATAACAAAGGTTATGAAGCATTTAAATACTGTGATAATGGAGCTCAGAGATGAGTGCCCATAAACCCAGGGGCCTGAGCTGCCCAGGATCCAGGAGCCTGGAAGTCTCGGCTTTCTGGCACCTTATCCAGCTGCCTGCCCAGGAGCCAGCCAGACCAGCCAGTAAGCAGTCAGGCCAGCAGAAGCTGATTGAAGATCTCCAGGTTTCCATTATATAATGGAAATGCAAAGCAGACTCATACCTTAAGGAAGGATAAGATTTCATCAAACTGGCATTTTTCTGACAGAAAAACATGCCATCCAGGAATCTTTAATCACTTCTATTGTTCACTGTGTTGTTAAAATAATACATCTTGTTCCTCTGATGTACCACATGGCAAATCAAAAGTAGTGGTCTGATGGATTGACTAAAAGTTTCCTTTTAATTACCAACAGAAATTGCTGCTGATGTAAACAAACTAGTGCCAATCTTAGCGAATGCACATTTACAGACACTTCAAAACTCTGCACGCATTTATTGGTGATAAAACAGTACAGCTTGGACTGAGTCAGGAACTTTTAGCATCACTCCTATTACTGCACTAGAAGTACTTATGTACAGCACAACACTGCATGGAAGCATCTCACAGGTACTCTTCTTGGGAATCCTTTCAGCATACCTGAGAGGAGGGGAAGCACTGTCTACCCTTTGTAGATCAGACACTGAGGCACACAGGGTGAAGGCACAGTAAGTATGTGCTGTGTATTGTACTCAGATTGCAAGTGGGGACTGACTTAAAGAGTGCAAAAAGGGAACAGAAAGACAAAGTGAAAGAGTCTGCTATAATGTGGAGTTATTCAGTAGGCACATATTTTCATACTCGTACTCTGCTGGACACTTGAAATTGCTCCTCTCAGTAGAGCTGTAAGGGTCCCAGCTGAACAGCTCCACACACTGCACCAAGATCTGAGTAGAGGCACATCTTGAGTAGGTGGTCTCAGATAGGTCATCCCCACCACAGATAAGAATAAGCCTTCTCCTTATTTCAGCTGTGGCATTTTCTTTTAAAATTTAGCTGGAGTGGCTGAGGTTTTTCAGGATTTCTCATATTCCTCCCAGTATTTGACATGTGTTTTCTTTCCAGATAGAGAATGTCCTTGTGGAATGAGAGTGTTGGTCTGCTGGGAGAGAAAAAGCTAGATCAAATAAAACATTTATGTGCCTAAAGGAAATGCATTTTAGCCGCATCACCTTTATAAATAGTCTATCGGTGAAAGCACTCAGTGAGGAAGTGGGAGACCTCAGTATTAATTTCTTACTCCAACAGTCTACATTGAAAGGGATGCTGTGCTGCTTTTCTGCTAAAGAGGAAATAATTTGAAATGTTGGGTCAAAGGCGAAAAGACCAAATACAAGAGAAGCATGTCCCTGCAGCCTGGGGTGACCCTCTCTATAAAGTATGATGTACATTTTGGGACCAGTCAAGTTATTATTTCTCTGACTCATGTCACTTACTAGACATCACACCCAAAGACCTACTCCTACTGACCTGCTTTTAATTTATTAGAGGAGACTTAACGGAGTTAATGGAGGGAAATATGAATCCTCGTTTTATTTTTTTCCTGTTGTCAACAGGGTATACAGCTTTCTCTGTCAGAAGAGAGCTATCAGTAAAGAGTATCATACAAAATGAATGACTGCTGTTCACAAAAATGCTGAAACACAACTAATTGATTTTGATGAAGCAGGCAGCTATATTTGATTTGTGTACTTTACATTCAGAATCTTTAATAAAGCATCTTTGCTAAGAGAGTTACATATAGACAAATTGAATTAAGTGCTGGTTTACTTTTCATTAGAGTTTTCAGAGAAGTATAGTAAAGAAAATTGCTTTACAGCAGAATGCCATGTCTATTGACAGAAAAGCTCTTTTTTTTTAGTGTAAACAGTATCACCAGTTTAGTCTGTTAAAAATAAGCTTCTGCAATTTTGCATGATTTTCTGTTTTCCAAAAGGGAAGGGAAGGGAAGGGAAGGGAAGGGAAGGGAAGGGAAGGGAAGGGAA
>JANVCC010000035.1:33038985-33471441 GCA_025345505.1 Todiramphus chloris collaris
AAGGGAAGGGAAGGGAAGGGAAGGGAAGGGAAGGGAAGGGAAGGGAAAGGAAGGGAAAGGAAGGGAAAGGAAGGGAAAGGAAGGGAAAGGAAGGGAAAGGAGGAAGGAAGACTAGTACGGTGATAAGATGTTAGACTAGGACTAAGACACCATTTTTCAATTCCCAAATTTCCATGCTTCTCTTCTTTCTGTTTTTCTAGAATATACTTACTAGCAACCTTTCTTTACCTTATCAATTGTTGTGCAGTTGAAGTAAAAAATGTTTGGGATATTGTTCTGAAGGACATGTGCCAGAGGAGAGATAAACTACTTAAAATGTCATCTGTCCTGCTCTAAGGGCTTCCACTCCAAACAAAGTCAATGTACCAATAGCTGGTATCATCTAAATTCAGACCAGGCATGATAGTCACTTTGAGTTAAAGATACCCCAGCCTTTCCCACTAAAACCAGAAGCAGAGTTATCCACCCACTGGAGGATTGGGCATTGGGTATAATCATCTAAACAGTGACTCTCTGAGTAATTTGCTACTTTTTGCTTCTTTGAGAAGCAGTTTTTCTACTGTTTCCATGTTATATACCTCCCTCAATCCTTCTTAGGAGTTCAAAGTGATTGGGAAGCCACAAAATTAAAGCCAGCTAAGTTATCAGAATGGGATCTAGGGAAATTTCACAATACACCCATGACCCTTCCAACTGCTGACTGCTCCTTTCCCAGATGCTTTAAGTGTCAGACTCTCCCATTTCTGTTCTGAAATGGAGCTGTGCAGGGTGTATAATACGAACTGATGCTTTTTGCTAAAACTAGACTATATGCAGTGTTGCATTATTGATGCTACATGATCTTTTGGGTCCAAATGCCAACCTGTATTTTTGGCTTAATTTCAGGGACAAAGGACAACCTTAAGCTTGGTGTTGAACACTGAGGTGGTCCCTACCTTCTCCTCTGACATCTTTTGTATGGCTTAGTTGATCCACAGATCTGGAAGGCAAATTAACATTTGCTATAGTGCAATGAAAAAGGCAAATTCCTCTACTGTACTTGTCTACAGGACAAAGAAGGTAACTAAATATTAACTCCCTCCAGTGATTTGTGTAGTCAGTTCCTCATGCATCATACCCCTTCCAGATAAGAGTTTTTTCTCTGAAGCATTTATTTGCCTTCTGCTCACCAACAAGATCACAACCATGAGCAACCACAAAAACAAACAGATTGCATCTGGACTTAATTTTGCACAGCTTGTAGGTATTCTGGCCTTCTTGACTGTAGTCATAGTTTAAGGTTAGAACATTCACCTGAAATGCACGTTGTTACTGACTTTTCCTACAAAATCCTTACGTTTCTCAGATGCTGTTCTAATACCCACTTTGTCAGAGCAAGAAAGAGGCCAAACAGAAGCAATCAGATAATGCTCTTCACACATCTTATACGGATAATATACAGCAGTGTTTGTTGTTCTGGTTATATAGTAAAAAACCTCTTGATCTACAGCTTCTATGAGTTTGGATAGTAGTCACAGAGCAGAGATGATTACTTTCTCCTGGTTCTTGTACATTTATGCAGAAACATTTGCTTACTTTTCTCAGGCACTTACTGAAAAAGAGGTAATGCCTAAGGAAGCTCCTAACATCCCTGCCCACACTGAGTACTTCCCTCATTCACAAGGAAACTCTGCTGAAGTTTTCTGGGATTACTCACAAAAGGTGAACTCAGTGATACAGCTCGATGAGGGCAAAGCTGCTGCTCGCATGTAGTCTTTCATCACAAGTCTACTCAGAAATTGCCAGTGCTCTTGGAGCAACATGACTCTTCTGAACAAGATCACACAGATCAAGGGCCTGATTCTTATTTTAGACAATGATTTAAAAGTGTGATCCTGTCACATCTCTCCCTTCCATCTGCCTCAAGCCTTGAAGAGGCTAATTCTGCAGTTCTCACTCATGCAAAACTCCCACAGAGGAAGGCTGAAGGAGAGCAGCACTGACATCCCATCCGGCTAAGTTATACTATTGAAATATTGAAATTTCAATAACCAGCCAATAATGGTACTGTTCAGAATGTTGGGTTTGAAAATAAAACAGTAACTTCTCACTTTTCACTGACAGAAAATTTTCTTCATGGTGAAATGAGCAAATGAAGAGGTAAAGATCATGTGCTTATTGTTAAAATCAATATGGCTTCATAGCAACATCTTGTTATTCCACAACAGTAAGGAGTGAGTGTTTCAACCAGCTCATCAGATGTGATCAAAGACAAAATTGGACATATTTGAAACATAAAAGATCTTTCCCATTTCCTTAGCAAAAGCTCCATTGACTATTTTTTTTTTCTTTATATGCTATTAGCCAAGTTACAGTGGAAGCACAACCACAGTGCAAGTAGCAGAGCTGATAACTTTTTATGAAAAGTCAACACCACGTAATATGTTACAAATTCCAGTCTTCAGCTATTACAAGTAATAAGAGAACACTGTAATTAAAAAAATAAATCAGCCCCATTTTACTTCCTTGAAGCATATTCAATAGTTACATTAAAAACAATTTTTATAGAAATCCTCTGTATTCACTAATTTAGAGGGAAATGCACTTAAAAGGGTGTATACTGCACATCTTTATTGATGAATGTTACTTTTTATCAAGCTCAGAAGAAATAAGATCCTCTTGAGGCATTGAATCAGATGAGTAACTGTGACGAGAAAGAAATTAAAACCACATAAAATGCCCTGTTTTTAAGTAAGCTGCTGCACATAGATGTTCAGTATCTGCATCAATCCCTTTTAGACATTTGGAAATGCAAAACAAAACCAGAAGCATTATTTCCTTTATGTTCATAATGACCACAGAATAATTTTATAGCAAAGAAATTACTTTTAAGGCACATCAGTCATCCCATATATACTTCACGTCCACTGAAATCTGACTGTGTATTACACTTTCTTTCCTTAAACTCCTTGAATTCTACAAGGAAAAACAAAGGGGAAGGATTGTGTTTACAGGCAACAAATCTCATTTCAGAAGCAGTGTAACAGTGAAACTGCTGTGTGTCTGCAGACTGGGAAACCACTCTAAACAAGCATTAAGTGAAAAAGCGGACCTTGGACCTTCATCTTAGTAGGAACAGGTATCTCTAATGAAGCTGTCCAGTAGCTCGGAGGTAGTAGCTATGTACCATATGTTGCTTTGGTTGCTCTGGCAATTACATAGTTTCTTCAGATTAAACAAACCTGAACTTTTTAGCTACATTGTTACCTACAAATAATATGAGCTTGTTTCAGCTCGACTTGATGTAACTTGAAAAAAAAATTCTCCATTTTGCAAAAGAGAAAATGGCTTGTAATTTCCTCCTCTTTGTTGCTCTTGTTTTCTCTTCCTTATCTGTCTTGGGTACATATTTGTATCAAACCATTTGTTATTTACAAAGAGATGCTCCTGAAAATCAGTCTTAACACCTTTTCTTTAAGTGCAGATGTTTAAACAAAGCTCAAATCCCAAGCCTTAGTTGAAAAAAGGATCCAATAAGTTACAGACTTAGGACTTCGCAAATGTCTCCGTTGTTTCTTCTAATGCATTGGGTATAATCGTCTAATCCTTACTTCAGCAGAACTACCGCTTGAATTGGCCCTGAAGTTAAGTTGTCTGCTGAACTAACACCAGAATCTTAGCCCCTAACAACCTCCTTTTATAGGGTTAAGTGAACCAAATGCTTATTATGAAAATCTGATGAAACAAAGTGACCTATCACTTCTCCTTATGCCATAGATATTTCAAGAGAAGAGAGGCTACAGACACCCGTCAGACAGAACAGAGGGAGTAAAGAAGGGGATATCTAAAGATTGTCAGGTATAGCTCCGATGTAGCTGTTTCAAGAAGCCTGCCCTATAAGCCTAGATTTCATTCTATTTTTCAAGGAGCTATTTACTATGGAAAGGTTCATTTAAGGCAGATGCCAATTCCTGTTGCCTATGGAAAGAGTGATACACATAAAATGGAGCAGTAGTTACCCTGCAAATGGAATATGCTCCTTGCAGCAGCACAGCTGGAGAAAGGAGATACATGCTTAGCTGTCATGCACTCAGTATGCACTCTGGGGTGAATGTACAGACACTAGCCCCTGTCTCTCATTCTCTTCATTACAGTTTATGACATTTTATAAACCCATGGGAAATACAGTTTGCTTTAGCAGCTCTTCAAACTTTTCTCCCCTCTTCCCTCTCCAACAAAATCCTCTGAAATCATAAACTAGAAATGTAAACAGGAAAAGAGAAAGAAAGCAACATTAATATTAAAGGTTTGGAACAGCTGCACCTTCTTCTGAGCTTTGTTCACTACTGACAGTTTGCAAGGTATGTTTCTTATTAAAAAAAAAAAGAGTAAATATAAAGGATTTAGTTGCTCTAAGACTGTAAATATGAAGGATTTAAAGACCTTAGTGGTGTAGTGATTGCTCTTCCTCTGAAAATCTGCATAGCAGACTGTGTCCAACTGCCTGTCTGAGAAGGAGAGCAGCATGCAGCCAGCCCCTGAGATAAGCTTTTTTGAGGGATACCTAAAAAGGGGGGGGGGAGCTCCCCAGGGCACATGAAAATTGAGCTGGTTGGAAATTCTTTTTCTTTTAATATAGAAAATGTTAGATGATGTCACCAAAATGTTTTTTTTTTTTTTTTTTTTTCCCCACTACCTGCTCCAGGACAGCAAGGTGCTTGGGCATCTTGAGGAGCAGAATCAGAGAGGGATTTTACTGCCTTGTGATCCAACAGGGGGAAATAGGATCATGGGGTGCACATCTTCTTTTCAATATTTCATGAAAACACACAAGACTCCCAGGTTTATCCACTGAGAAATTAAAAATTATGGGAAGATAGGAAAAGTGTTTCCCATCCAGCTCTATATGCAAAGACCGCTTCAAAGGAAAAGAAAACCCCCATGCTTTCTGCTGGACTTAAGCCCTGTGTAAAATCATCATTCAGAAGGTTTTAACAGTACAAAGGTTTATTTATAAAAGAGTTCAGATTGTTCTGTAGGGTGTTTTTGGCAAACATTTAAATCCTTTCATAACTCAAAATACTCTCAGTGCCTGATACTTTGCACTTTCTTTCCCCACACAAGCAGTAAAAGCCAATTTCTTACTGGGACAAGCCCACCACAGGCCCCAGCTGCTCTATTTATAAATACTCAAATCTCCTTCACCTCTGTCACTTAATCCTTTCCTCTGGATGTCTCTGCTTGCTTTCACATAGAATTCCAGAGCCCATAAAAGCTCATTGCCTCACAAACTCAGTGTCTTAGCCTGTTTTCCTCTGTGGACTCCCCATGCCCTCCGTCAGCGTTCAAAGACATTACTCCCTTCCCCATTTACCCACCCACACTCCAGCACCACTCCTTCAGCACCATATCACCATTCTGTACCACAGCGAACGCCCTCAGCCTCCCCAGCACCGTACCCCACAGCATCATGCCGCTCCACCAAGAGGGGAAGACCTCTTTCCTCTCTCTAAGCCTGAACCCCATGTTCTCTTCCCTCTCTTCTTTTTTGGCATAGAGCCTTCTCCTTCTCTTTTAACTCTACTCCTGCTCAAGGCAAATACATCCCTCCAGCTCAATGCCGGAAGTTCTTCTTCTTCTTCTTAAACAGAATGTGTTTAAAGGACCTGCGGAAGTCCTGGTTGAAGATGGTGTAGATGACTGGGTTGAGGGAGCTATTGCAATACCCAATCCAGAAGAAGAACTTGAAGAGAGTCTCAGGGACCTCACATGCCTCCCGGCAAATACCATAGAGGCTGTAGCTGAAGAAGAAAGGGAACCAGCAAACTACAAAGACCCCCATGACCACAGCCAGAACAAAAGTGAAGCGTTTCTCCCGGGCCTGGGTGACTTTCTTACGGCAGATGCTGCTACGTTTCCGGCGACGACGGTATGAGAAGAACTGCATGGAACGACTGCTAGAGCGGGACAGACGGCTACTAGAGTGCTTGGAGGAATATGAGTAGGAGAAGGACTGGCTCTTGCTGCTTTTGCGAGGATGCTCCTCCCGGCTCCGCCTCCGTCTGCTCTCTGAGGTGCTGCTCTCCTCCAGCTCAATGTCTTCCAGCTCAGAGGCTTTGCGCCAGTGGTGCACTGAATAATGTCCATTCTCTCCCAGTTGCATCCTTAGGGATGTGCACCCACCAGCAGCGCGGGTCAAGCCATTCTCAGTCTGGGAGGACCCCTCTGGCATTGTACGCTTTTCAGAGAGAGTCCTGGTCCTTAGCTTGGCCACGCGGTAGATGCGGATATAGACCAAAACCATGATCAGGCAGGGGGCAAAGAAAGAGCCAATGCAAGAAGAGAGGATGTACCATGTCTCGTCATTGAGCTTGCACTGGGGAAAGACATCTCCTTCAGGGTCCCGGTACATGGAGATCAGTGGTGGGAAGGAGATGACAGCTGAAATGAGCCAGACAGTGACGATGATGGCCTTGATCCGCCTAGGGGTCCGTTTGAGGTTGTACTCCACTGCCTGTGTGACTGACCAATACCTGTCGAGACTGATGGCACACAGATGGACGATGGAGGAGGTGCAGAAGAGCACGTCCAGCGCCAGGTAGATGTTACACCAAGCCTTGCCGAAGTACCAGTAGTTCATGAGCTCGTTGGCTAAGGAGAAAGGCATGACCAGGGTAGCCACCAGGATGTCCGCGCTGGCCAGGGACACCAGGAAGAGGTTCTGGGGGGCTCTCAGCGCCCGGCTGGTGAGCACGGCTATCACCACCAGCACGTTGCCCACGATGGTGAAGACGATGAGGAAGCCCACCACGGCCGCCAGGCTGGCCACGGCCGCCGGGGAGTAGGGGGAGGGCGGCTGCAGGAGGGCCGATGAGGACGGCGAGGAGGGGGGCAGCGCCAGGGACTCGTTGGGGGAGCCCAGGCTCGTGTTCACCACCAGCACCAGATCCATGGTGGGTGTGCGGGGCGCCGGCGTCCTAGAGAGCCCCGCGGAGCCCCCGCCCCGCCCCGTCGCCCCGCCGCCCCCGCCCCGCCGCCCTCATCGCCCCCCGCCAACGGTCCAAGGCCGCCCCGCCGCGCGGCTCCCAGCGGCCGAGCCGCTCGCCTCTGACCCCCGGTTCCTCAGGGCAGGGCCGGGCAGCGCCGTCCCGGCGCGGCAAGGAGCGCGGCAGCGCTGCCTCCGCCCGGCCCCCGGCGAGGCGGCAGCGGGGCAGGGCTGGCCCCTGCGGTCATGCCCGGCTCAAGGCAGCCCGAGACTTCGGAGCGGACACCGCCCGGCCAACGGGAGTCCCCGGCGGGAGCTGGATCCTCGCGGGGAGCAGGGTCCGAGGCAGCAGCGGCGGCATCAAATCCCATGGAGAGCGGCTCCCGGCACCCCCGCTCCGGCGGCGCGGCAGCGCGCTCTCGGCGAAGTCGCGGCTGCCCGGCGGCTCCGTCCTAGTCTTGCATCGCGCTCCCAATCGGCGGCGTGTCCCGCCGCCGCGCGCATGCTCAGTCCCGCCAGGTGAAGCCGCCGCGCCCTCCTCAGCGAAACACCCCAGCGGGAAGAAAAACGCCCCGAGCGCTGCTGCTGCCGCCGCCGCCGGTTCAGCCGCGCCGGGAACGGCGGAGCCGGGCGGCCGGGCTGCTCTCTCCTCCCCGCGGTGGCGGCGGACTCTGGGCGGGGTGGCGGCGGCGGCGCGCTGCCGGGGCGCTCCCGTGCGCCTGGCGATGCTCGGCCCTCTCCGCGGCGCGGCTCCGAGAGGGAACGGCCCTGGCGGGAGCCTCCCCGGCGGGTCGAAGTTGCCGGTGCCATGAGAAGCGGCGCCGAGTTCGCCTCCCGGGAGGGCGCGGCGGGGGGGTCGCCGCGTGCGGCGCCGGCCTCGCGCGCTAGGGGGCGGCCTTGCCCCGCCCGCACGAGGCGGGCGGCCGGCGGCGGAGCTCTGAGGGGACCGCGGAGAGCGAAGGCTCTCGGCCCCTGTCAGGGATGTATAGCGGCGTATGTACAGCTGTGTAAGCGCAGAGTTAGTGCAAGTGCCCGCCCGGGCACAGCCCGGCTCCCCGCCACGCGCTTCTTCGCTGCAAACTTGTATGAAGCGGCAACAGGCGAGGGGAGCAGGGGGAAAACCCCCGGGGTGTTTGGCTTTAGTCGCCAGAGCAGAGAAACGCCGGCAATGTGGGAAGGTGAGCACCGAGGAAACTTAGAGGAGTGTTCCCCTGTCTGAGCTTTTGGGCTTTGTCTGGAGGCTGCAGGAGAGTCTGATTCTAGCAGCCGGGGGTAAGGGGGTCAGGAGTCTGGCTGGCTCGCCGCGCTCCTTCCCAGCAGCGGCAGGCAGATGGGGCGGGAAGCCTCGGGCTCATCCCCACCCGCCTTGCCTGCCTGCTGTGGGGGGTCTGAGGGACATGTCTTCAGACCGTCTTTGGTGGGAGTCCTGAGAGTTATCGTACATTAGAAGGAAAATTTGAGAACTGACAATAAAAATGAAGTCAGGGATGCTTTAATGTCCTTTTGTTTTTTTTTAGCTGAACCCGCCCAATGAAAGGTGGAAGAAGGTATTTCCCTGTACCCCTGGACTGTGGTGGTACGTGGTCCTGAGAAAAGGCACTGCCTTGTGCTGGAGTATAGATTCTATCTTTCCAAGCCACTTCCTTCATCTGCTCTCCCTACGCCCCCTAGAACCTCCTCTGGAGATTGTCTGTGGGACACTGTGAGATTAGAGTAACAATAAGGTAAAGAGAACAACTATATATGCAATGCTCCTCTGGGAGACTTTCCTGGTGCCTGGGTTTTGGCTCACAAGTTCTTCAAAGCAAGGACTGTCCCACTGGTCTCTTGGCTGTTGCTGAGCTTGCTTTTATTGTGCCACGTTGCAAAGAGACCGGAATGCTTATATAACACAACAGTAGCATAACCCTAACTACAGGCTTAGCCATGCTCATTTCAGGTGGGTCAGAATATGAATTCACCCACAGACAGTTAATTTGATTTTAATCCAGTATAATGTATTCCTTTTATGCCATGTGGTGATGTTGCCATCTTGTGTGGGATGGAGCTTTTTTCCATTGTGACACTGTAAAAAGATCCAGTAAAAGAGGTAGATATCTACAGCAGAACTTGCAGGGTACAGCAGTGCTGAAAGCCATAGCATGACTGAATTCCATGGCTAATACCTAGTTATGGAGCTACCTAAAATCCTTCTTCATCATCATCCTGCAGACTTCTGAAGAGAGGAACCTGATGTTTTGCCTAGGGGCATTCCCAGCCTGAGCATCTGTTTTATGCCTCCCTGCTGTGCCCCATCTGGATGCAGAAATGCAGTGTCCTTAGGTCTTGGGAGAGTCACAGTCTGGTACACAGATTCTGCCTAATACTGCCAGGATCACGATCTTTAGAACACAAAACTGCATGTAGTGAAGGCACGTATACCCAAGAGAAATTTCTTTCATTGTATAACATTTAAAATAATAAAATGCTTGATATTGTCGTGGTCCTCTAGTTGAAACAGAACAGCCCAGGGCTTTGGGGTGTGATAGGGGATTAATCTGATTCCAGTTACCTTTTTGTCACAACCAGCACTGGCTCTTCTGTTCTTAGTCTGTTTGCGTAGGTGCATGGACTGGATTATAAAGGGTTGGAAGTGAATATGCTTAACTCGTGATAGGAAATAAAATTCCTCTGGGGATTATGATCTAATTAATCTATTTTGTAAGCAATTTACTCTGAAGTTGTTTTTTTGGTTTTTGTTTTTGTTTTTTTTTAATTTGAAAACTAATTAACAAACACGTTGTGACTGCATCTAAAAGAGAAAGGACATAATGTTTAAACTTTGTCAGGTAGCAAACTCTGATAAGACTGAAATGCAGAACCAGTAATCACCTAAACAACTGAAGTGTAACATATAGAACAAAATTAAATAGAAATCTGAAGCCCTCTCAAGTCCTCCTAAACAGACAAGCAATCTGATAAGGAGGGTTCTTTTAAAAAAAAAAAAAAAAGCTTGAAGGTAACAGAAAGATTAAATTAATAGAGATTGAGGCTAGGCAAGCTCAAATAGGAAGTAAATAGCACGTTTTTAACATGAAACCCAAATAACCACTGAAGCAGCTTCCTAATATTTGTGGTAGACATATTTGAAAGCTTCAAAATAGTATATATGAAATGAGAGGACAAGGTGCAGGAATTTATAGTCTAATTTTTGATGAGACCAGCACTGGGCAGAAAGCTGGAGCGTATGATCTAGCTGGTTCCATCTGGGTTTACAATATAGTAAATATAAACTGCAAAATGACATGAACATTTGGGTTTTGGGAACTAACTGTCAAAAAAGAGGTATATAAGCCCCATGATATTCAATTCCCTTACTAGGGTAATTATGAAGTCAGACTGACCAAGTATGTCTTGAAGTTCTATGAACGGCAACTTAAAAAAAAACCCTTGGCTAATGATTTGGGGCTTCAGATTAAAAGAGTTGAAGACTTTTCAAGACTTATCTTTGCTCAGAATAAGTCAATGCAGAAGTTTCGTAACAAAAGGAATGAGACAAGCATGCATCTCAGTAATTATTTGGCATTTCTAGTGAGGAAATGTCAACTGGGAAATGGAAAAAAAATTAAAAATAAATTGGGAGCCAAATATCCATGTTCTGTTGTGATTTCTTTAGAACAAAAGCTGTACTGTGATGCTGAAACAATTCAGTATATAATTCCACTGAAGCCAGGGAAGTAATGTTTATGTTTTTGTGTATGTAACCGAGATCCAGTTTGTCTAAATAGTCGTATGTCAGCCCCTTGTATATATAGAGGTGAATGAAGCGTGGGCACAGTGTCCTGGTTTGAGTGAAAACAGAACTAATTCTGTTCAGTAATTTTACTTTTCAGCTTGGTTCTTCTAATTAACTGCACTTTCTGAAGTTAGCAGCCTGTTCTCACAGACAGTGTCTGCTTCCAGCACTGATAACAGCCCATGTTTAGAGTTACTACCAAGGATTGGTATGCAGACCAAGGCCACTGCTGGGTCCTGTGTACCACATTGGGGGGTGCAGAAAGTGAAAGGCTGCACCTGCAGGGAGGAGTGGACAGGATGGGTGACTCCAAACTGACCAAGGAGGTATTCCATCCCATATATGCCATATTTGGTCTAGAGCTGAGGGACCCGAAGGGTCTCTGGGCTCTTCTCTCCCCTCTTGGACTGCTTTGCCAGCTTTTGCTTGGCTTGGCTCGGGTCCTCTTTCGGTTCCTTCCTCAGAGCACCCAAGGAAGACCCTGTCCATTCTGCCTTCGATCCGGTCTGTGTGTTCCTGAATCTGGTACCAGAATCCAGCTCCTGAACACAGCTCCCGGCTGCTGCGGGGCCCAGTCTGGGACTGCCCTGTGCCTGCTCCACAGCATCAGTGGTGACGGTGATGTAATTACCATCAGGGGGGTTGGGTTCCATACTGGGTTTGTATATATTCCATTTTTATAATTACTAACTTCATTTTCATTAAAGCTGTTCTAGTTTCCTTTTCTAATCACTAAGTCTCTCTCCCTTATTCCCTTTCTCTTTCCCCTCTGGGGAGGGAGGGGGGTTAACAGAGAGCATCTGTTACAGGTCTGAGGGGCTGCCCTGACCCTAAACCATGACACACAGGTATAAGAAATCTACCCCTATGAAAATCTATTTAGTCTACTGAGAAATGAAGGTAGAGCAGGGTGAACAACAGCAGACAAATCAGACGTAGATGTGCTTTTCAGAATCAGTGGTTTGGTATAAACCACAAAGGTTAAGGTTTATAGAAACTTGGCATGATAGGGAGGCACCTTGCTGCTTTTTTTTCATTCTAAGAAATTCTGTTTATGTTATGTTCATTCTCAAAACTGGCTTCCCAATAGTTATCAGCTCCTAACTATTGGCGTTTATTTCAGATTATCCTTGGCAGGCATTAACAGGCTCTCATGAAAAATAAACCAACACCCAAACAATTTAGATTGTGGGTGAGGCTCTTCTTGGCAATAAACTGGACTTGGCTTAAACTGATCAAATCTATTTTCCTGAAGTAATCCAGTGGATATTGTACCATACCCATCCATCTGCTGTACACTGTTACTGCTGCTCTGGTTTCTTCATCCAGCATCCCACTACAAATCTCCCGTCACAGCAGGATAAGAAAATCCCACAGGAGGAGAACTATATCTTTCTGTTTGTTGTCTCTAGTTCTTGTTGATTTTTGCTTGGATCCATGTGTTGGACTGGTCTTTATTTCTGTTAGAGCTCTCAGAAGACTGTATTGGTTAAAGAGACCCACCATCTGCACCCGGGCTTGAGTCTTGGGAAATCCAAAAGCTGTCACTGGGAAACTGGCCAGTGGTGGCCTCAAAAGCTCAAGTCAAAACTCAGGCACAATTACCAAAGGTGACATCAACACAGCCACTGCTGTTGTTCAAAAGATTCCTTCTAACACTTAAACTCTTTGGCTTCTGTTAGGTTGTAAAAGAGCATTTGCTTTGAATAGTGGTGTGACAAGTGCACACCATTCTTGCACACACATAGATTTAGGAGAAAAAAGTTTTCTAGCTGGTTTGCTTCTTCTGCTCAAGATCTGAAGAAACACTTGTGTTCCTGAAAGCTTGTCTTTCTTTCCTCCCAAACACATCAGAGGAGTTAGTGGAAAATACTACCTTTTCTTTCGAACATGTCTTGTTACACTTTGTATCTTTAAGTCATCACAATTTTAACCAAGCTGTTACATGCTCTTCAGTGCATTTTGGTTTTGAATAGTCCCTCCCTCTACAGAAGAACAATGTTATAATTTATAGAGAAAAGATATCAACTTAATCAATAAAGGGGGTGGTACTTCATTTTGAGTGGGAACTGAGTTCCTTACTTCCCCTTGTGATTTTGAAAATTGTCTTAAATGAACAAAAAGGTTTATAGGACAACCTGATTTACTAAACATCTGGAAGTGCTCTCTCATCTCTCAAACTAAGCTTTACATCAATAGACAAAATTATTCAGTCTTATCAACCATAGAAGAAACTGTCTGCTGACAAAACATTCTGTACATTTATATACTTTCTGAGATCCAGTTTGTGTTATAAATCTGCTCAGGATGCCATGATCAAATAGAATGTGTTAGCTGAAATCTCTGTAAGTAGTTAAAGAGATAAGCTGCAGTACAAATCATGTGATAGTAAAATGGGAACAGAGGTGAAGAATAAATAGCCTGTCCTGGACTTCAAAAGAAAGGAACTAAATATAAGGAAACTGGTAGTTACTTTGGAGAAGAGTTTAGGTCCTTCAAAAACTGAGTATTATCAACTTATGAACTTATCAAGGGAAAGGTTGTGAAATTCTGTAGCATTAAATGGACATTAACCTGTAAACTCCTGAAAGAAGTTTGGAAGTTTACGCTGAAGAAGCCAAATTTTCAAAAGACCTAAGTGTCAACCTGCTTCCATTGTGATGTTCATGACAACATCTGTTATTTTTCCTTTCACATGTGAAAATTGAACTCTTTTGTAAACCTAAGCATCAGCTGACCTTTCGGTTTTATCATCTGACCAGTTATGTACTTTCTTTGTCAACTCTCCCCCTTAAAAATTAATCACAAGGTCATTTAGGGTCCTAAAGATTTATTTAAAGTCTTCCATAAAATGGAAATGAATGTTTGTGGAAATAATACTATGTCCTGTTTGTGGATATTTGAAATATTTCATCAGAAATATTGGAATCTAAATGGTTTTCTGAAGGTGTTTTGTTTTTGTTTTTTTTTTCCTCCTTTTTTTGTGTGTGTAAAGAACCTTTGAACTTGAACATTTTTTTCAGGTTTTAGCTTTTTTTAGTACAACATCCAGAAAAGGAGAAAATGTGTATTGAAATGAGTCTATTTGAAACTTGTTCCATATGAAAGAATATTTCATTAACAGTTAAGGGATCAAGACCAAATCAAAATCTGTTCATTCATTATTTTTGTCCTTGACGTGGAACTGAAACTTAATTGCCATGTTGCAGTTAGCATTATGCTTGAGTTAAATTTGAATGAAGAAATTTATTGGTTCAACTCCCTAGTGCAATTTTTCTTCTCTCATACATTTGTAATGCTTTTTCATGCTCTTACTAAGTAGTGCTGTTGGTGGTGGTGAGACCATAAAACGGAAGTCAAATAATGTTTGTCTGCCATATCCTGTCTGGCTCATTCCTGTCAGTCTGTTTTGCTTTTGTAACAGCATCAGATCAACCATAACTGTATTGCAGAGAGCCATTGATTCAGCCCTTTGGAACCAAACCTGGGGCTACCGCAGAAGTATTTGTTTGAATCTCCTTGTTACTGGAGAGTCATGAAAAATAGATCTATATCCCTTCTCTTTCTTTTTCCTATTTGTACTGTTTCCATTATCTGTACTCATTTTAAGGCTTCTTCATTTCTTATTTATTAAGTCAGTACTTTAAATAGCCTTCACAGACACCTGTACCAATAGCTGTGCCACTTGCACAGGATGAGTGTGTTATTTTTCTAGAACTCTGCACTGCATTTGAGGACTCTTCCCCTTGATTTCAGTGATTGTTTTTTTTTTAGTCATGCATGACTTCTATGCAGTAATATGTATGGGAAGTACTTAGTTTATTGTTCTGAACTTATATCAAGCATGCATTTATTTGCATTCTGAATAAGGTTATGCAAGTTTGTAAAAGCTTCAGCTTCTAAATAAAGAACATTCTGTGTAGATAATTTATCATCTGTGACATTGCCTATCTCTAATTTATTAATTGTATGGCCTGCTTGGCATAAGTCTAAGAAAGCCTTCAACTGATTTATATTTTCAATGGTTTGACATTTTCATCTGATTTAGTTAGGAGACAGATTTTGGCTACAAATCTTTACAAAGCTGCTCTTTTCATTTGTATTGAAATATCCATTTCCGCACTAATGATGAAGTAGCATAATCCATTCCAATGGATTTTAGTGAAGGTAGAGGAGAAGAAGATGCAGTCTTTGTCACCAAGGTTCGTCACCTCCCACCTGCATCTCCTTCATAGCATACTTCTGCTTAATATTTTGAATCACCATCTCAGGGGTTTCAAAGGGTGATACTAATTGTCATGATAATCAATCACTAAATTAAACCCCATGCGGTTCAGAAGAGTCATCTACCATCTTGTACATTGTTCTATGATGCTTTGCAGAAGGAAGATCTTGTCTGCATAAGATCAATTAGAGCAAATGCTGCCATGTTTCCCATGTCTGCTATGAGTGGCAACTTCAAAGCAGTATAATTGACTACACTGAAGAATTTTCATGAGAACAAGAGCAGATTGTATTGTTTCTTCTTCACATGAAACCTTAGGGACATGCCCAAATATCATGTTGTCCTTTTCATCTCCTCATATCTATGCTACAGTGATTTGAATTGTATTTGTTAATTTAACACTCCTCCATCTTTCAGTGACTACTTTAAGGTCATGAAGATTTGATTTCTTCAAGTCAGGCATCGAGTTTTGCCATCTTTCACTAGGAAAATACAGAATTTTTTCTTGCAGTGTTTGGGTGATGTTCTGCCCTTCTGTTCTTTTGTTCCTCTCAAATAAGATGAGGTTCATTTCTTCTAGTCATTACTTCTCACTGCACTTCCCTTGTTGTGGCTTAAGATCTCCCGTAAGTCTTTAAACAGTTTTATAAAATGTTCTCATGTCTCCCTTCAGCACTGCTGTTTTTGCTTTCAGTGCCTCTCTATCAACAGAGTCTCTTTTATCCTTTTTTTTTTGTCTGATCTTTTTACTGCTTTATCTTTATTCCTATATTCCTTTTTTCTTTGCTTACTTTTCTGGTCTTAATGTACTGAGTAGATTTAACTTATCCTGCTTTATTTCTGTAATAGCATCCCATGTGGCATTGTTAATCCACTCTCCTTTCCTAGCTTTAATGAAGAACAATCTCTGCTTTATTAATATAAAATTTACAAATGTCTTCCCATTCTTTTTGTATAATGTCAAATACAGCTTCTGCTATATCTGAAAGTTTATTTGAATGTTACAGTTGAAAATCATTCCTTATGTATTCATACTTCATTTTAAAGCTATTAATCTTTCTTGCTGTATTTTTCTGATTTTTATTAATTTTCATGGTAGTTATGTATAATTGATATTCATATGCCCCCAGTGCCTGTGAATTTCATCATATACAGGAAAGAACTATCTGATTTCTATTAATATTATCAGAGGAGATTCAGCATTTCTTCATGTATTTAAATTTGAGGGTATAGTGCCCTATCACCAAAAAGGACAATTCAATCAAGAATTCTTTTCATTATTTTCATGTGAACCTTGACTATATACACTATCTGTATCTCTGTAGTCAACACATCATTGATGTGACACTGGACCTTGTTAGTAAGGAGGAGTAAAAGCCCTGTAAAGAATAGAACTCCTTATCGTATTCATCTATTAAGCTTGATATTAGATGGCCATCATTTTCACAAATGCACTTAAAATATTACCAAGAATTCTGATACTCTTTGTTGTGATATTACACTTCTCTGATGACTTGGGACTATTTCCAGCTTGTTACAAGTTGTGTATCCCAGAAGGGAGCCCAAAGTTGGGAACATGTTGGAAGCAGTGACTTCTAGCAGGTGTTACCCCCCTGCTATTGCAGTATCTCTTGGTACACTTTATACAATCCACTGGAGAATCACCTGCAGGTCAAAGAGATGTGCTTTACATTTTAATGTCTATTTTAGTTTTGAACTCAAGCATGTAATTAAAATTATGCATGTCTTTCTGTGTTGTCGTGAATGAGGCCTTATATTTAGAAAAGGCAAATCTTTAAATATCAGTAAGTAACCAAGTGCCAGCAAAGTTTTTAAGTGGAAATGTCTTATTAGAATCATCTCATAATGCAGAAAAGGTGTCATAAAATTAATTCTCGATTCATGTAACTTTCTCTTAATCATGTTTGCCAGTAAGAAAGATGAAGCAGGGAAAAGATGGAGAGAGGAATCAAGGGAGAGAGAGGAAAAGAGGGCTGAAATCACTACTTTCATCGCCTCTTCACAAAACATCTGAGCTGTATGCACTTAAGTGCTGTGGTTTTTTTGTACCGTATCCATTGTTTCAACATCTGCAATGTGCAGTATTTTATATTCTTTGTTTGTATCTGGGCTAATGGCAATCATCAAGAATATTAGGTAACACATGTCAAAAATTGCAGTGTACCTTTAAAAACAAATTATCTGCTGAAAGTGTTGAATGTAGGTTCTTCCAAATAAGAATAGTTTAACTCACAAAAGATGCACAGCAGGAGTAGCAGCAAGTACTGTAGCCTGCTATTTATCTGTCATGCAAAGGATATGTTGATTCACAGAAAGTTCAGGAGATCAAAAAAGTATAAGTTACTGAAATCATTGATTAGCAGTACAAAGACAATAAAATCAATAAGAAAACTCTGGTGACTGTTGTCAGGCCTTGATCATTTAAGTTCCTGCAGCTATTGGAAGTGGAAGCCAGTTTAGCACAATATTTAACATTCCTTTATTTGTATTCTAGTTGCTTGTCAGAGCTGTATAAGATTCAGCTAAATCTAACAATCTTTCAGTCTTGAAAAATGAAAACACAGAAGTCATACAAATTAACTATAGGTCGTGCAAAGGAAAATGCATACTGAGGAAGTTTTATTAATACTATGCAGAATCAAAATTTAACTCAGACTCTTGAACTGACATCAGAACTTATGAATGCCTGGTTCAGGGCTCAGTGCAGAAAAGACCCCTACTTAGATGTGAATGTTTTCTTAAAGTGAACCAGCATAAATATTAAACACCACACACATGCACTGTTATTATAAACAGATTAAACACCTGTCACACATGTCAACTCTGCCTCAAATCTTAAGTAGATTTACATTCCTGTTCAAACTCACTTTGGTGTCCATTGCAGGGGGATATGTGAGACATACCTGTCTCTTAACATTGCTCCCCTAGAGCTAACCTCCCTGTGCTCCTAGAGGAGCACTCCTGAGCTCTCTAGGGCAGACACAGCCATAAGTAATGATGTTGTAGTGTACCAGGGTCAAAAGGAAGGACTCAGTGTCAGTGCAGATCAGACAGATACACGTTCTTATTGCATCTATTCAAAATCAACTGTTCTTCAACAGTTAAGTTCTTTAAGTGAGTAAATTGCATAACCAAGTAAGCAAGCATGCTTGATGGTGCAGGGAGTGTCCTGTGAGGAAATACCAATGCATCATAGATACTTCTTTTTTTTTTTAAACTCTCTCAATCTTTAATCATGAGCAATTCAGTCAGATGTTGCAGTTCATTCTATTTATATTAAGCAATTCCAGAAGGTGCAAGTCTTGGCTCATATTCACCACAGTTACAATTAGGTTATAAGAAAGAGTTAATAAGTAAAGCCTTTCTGAAGCACCTGTGAAAACACATTTAATCATTTATATAGCACTTGTTACTTACCATTACACATTTAAGTATTTGCCTGTATTATCATTCTCCATCAGTTAAGTCACTGACAAGTTATCAGTCTTGTTCATTCTGGTACTTTGACAACTTTGTTTTGACACCTTTGAGTGGGCAGAGTCAATTTGGACTCTGTTCTGTCTCAGGAAAATGGGGTGAGACATATAACAGCTATTCTACTGATGTTAATTTTTGGGATTTCTTTAGAATATGTGTTAAGAGAGTGGGTAAAGGGTTCAGAGCTCACCCCACCAGTGAAGGTCCTATTACTTGTCATCAAAGAAACATCTAGTGAATGACAGGTGAGGTTCCCTCCTTACCTAGAAGAGTAATGTGTCTTTAAAGGTGGCCTCAGAATTAGCCAATCTAGCTAAATGAGTAAAAAAATACTAAGAAGTAAAAAAAAAAAAAAAAAAACAAAAAACAAACATCTAGGGAAGGGCTGCATTTCTAAAACAGTAAAGAGGATTATTTGTCATGTGCAGAGTCATGCAAGATTACTCTGTAAATCTGTGGCAAAGGCAGTTTCTTTGTTCATGATCTCATTTAAAATTTAAACTACTCCTCCTTTTGAGTGGCTACTTTCTGCTTTGAGTTGATAGTCAGCTTCTTTCAGGAAGGCATTTGCAGCAAACTCAGCAGTCTGACAAAGCAGCCTGCAGGTAAACAGTCACTCACATAAAATGATGGTTTGGCTTTCATTTAAGTCAAATGGTTTTAGGCAGAAGGCCTGAGCAACCTGCTCTCCCTCCTACAGAGCATTCTCTGCTATTCACTCCAGAGACAACCTCAGTAACAGGGCTGCACTGATGCTCTCTACTAAATTCATTGCTTATGCAGCTCCACACAGAAAACAAGCCTGTAATTAAATTGTTCAAAATTAGAAGATCAGTGTGTTTGGCCATCCCTTCAGACCTAATTACTTGCCAAAACACACTGTGCGCATGGTGGGAATTAATATTAATTAGGAATCTTCTTGAACTGCAGATTACAGCCATTATAGACAGAGGAAATGATTATGAGATTTATGCAACTCACATCTTTAAAAAAATGTAATTACAACAACAAAGCCCTGTCTCTCAGTATACATAAAGAGGCTAGATATAGACATTTGTTCCAGGCTAATGTCAGCCTAAATTGACTACATTCCACAGGATTCAAGAGGCAGGATCCAAAAACCCTTTGTGTGCTTCCACATAGTAATGTTGCCCATAGTGATTTTCTGCTGAAAACCCTGGGCCATTCTGGTGTGCTGTCTGATGTGCCTCTGCTATCACCCACTTCCCACTCTCCAAGGTGTGTATAGACATACTCACATGTCCCTTCCGAGACAGGAGGCACAGCAGGGCCGTGTCACCCTGCTTTGTGTCAGATGAGCTGAACAGTATGTTTAGGGCAGTTTCTCGATCCCTAAGCAGCAGCAGAGTCCCCAGAGGTGGAGAATTCAGTGTGGGGCTTGGGAGTCTGGAGAAGGTCATGTCTTGTTTTTGTGTTTGGAGGGTGAAGGTCCAAGCTGTTGCTCCACAGGCAGAAAGCATTACTGAACAACAAAGTAGCAAACATTTCTCTTTAGTGTAGTGCTAGACGTCAGTAATCTAGACTCTATTTGGATAACCAAAATACTACCCAATTTACTATTGACTGAATAAGAAGAAAGCCTCCAGAGACATCTAACCACAGGGAAACATGAGGCACAGGGTATACAACTGAATTCTGATAGAATGTGAGACACTTCTATTTTAAAAGACACAAGGAGAGCACTGAAGAGACAGAACAGTGTAAAAGTCAGCCAGCTGGATTCTGTTTTAGAATTCCTAGATCAGAATGATGGAACGTGCATGGACTTGACCAATGCTGGATATTGTCCCTTAATGATTGTAGGCTACAACAGAAGATATTTTTAATTCAGGCTTTCCAATAACAGTATCAGTGACTGCCAATAATGTTTGATGGGCCCTACATATAGGAAAATTGAGTAGCCTCTGCTGTAACTTCCTGTAGACTGTATGATTAAAAAAGTCTTGTGAACAATCAGTTACTGATAAAATATATGCTGGATTGTTTGGATTAGTGCCTTCTTTTTTTAGCTTTGGGACTTAAAGGAACACTTTCAAGAGCAGACTAAAATATCAGATTGTGTGACTAGACATGCATCTTTATGGAAAATATTTTGAAGAACAATATTAATAATATTGCAGTCCTAATGTATTTTGAGAGTAAAAGCAAAAGAAATATATAAAAAAAAGAAATTGAACTGAAGTATGAAAAATATAATTCACTGCACTTGAGGCTCTGAGCTCTGGGAAAAGAGGTGATGTTTGTTTGCAAATCCTAATGATCCATGTCCATGTGTTTATGAATTGATTGCTACTGCGATCATAGAATTATAGAAAGCCTTGGGTTGGAAACGACCTCTAAAGGTCTAGTCCAATCTAGTCCAATCCCTCTGCAGTAAGTAGGGATGTCCTCAACTAGATCAGATTACTCAGAACCTCATCAGGCCTGAACTTGAATGTCTTCAGGGATAGGACCTCCAATGAGCAACACTTACCCGTGTTTTACATTCACTGTTAAAAGCAAGAGTCAATTTGCCATTTTTCTTGCTATATCTTCTTTTATTTCTAATATATCCTTTTTTATTGCAGATAGTGCTGTTTTATCCTTAACATCCGTCTTAAAGTAGTGTATCTCAAGTGCTTCTCATTGATGACCAATAGGCAAAGTCCTATATGAACCTTTAAAAGGAATGGAAAGGAATACTTAAGACTAGTCATGTTAAGCCAGTTAAGTGTACCTGTGTTCAAGAAGCTGACAGTGAATTTTAGTTGAATGTGTCCCACTCTGTCTTAAGACATAATGTGTCACTCTGTCTTAATGTGTCTTAATGTGTCACTCTGTCTTAAGACGTAAGGAGGGCACTGAACGAACAAAACAATGGAAATGTCAACAGGCTGTACTTTACTTTATGATTTCAATATCTTGAAGAGAATAGAATAATATTCAAATATCTTCAGTATTTGATCCTTAAAACAAAAGCTGAGGCAGACATTGTTTTATGAGTTTGCAGTACTCCTGGATTTGAAAACTCTAATTGGTTTTATCCCCCCAGCCAAGCTACTTTTTGTTCTTCAACAAGAAACATCCATCAGGAGAGCTAAAAATCCCCTTCCTTCCCCTTGCCTATGGGTTTTGGCAGGTATCTGTCTGTTCCAGTGGTGGGCTGAAACCTCCCCAGGCAGAAAAGGAACTGGACTTTAACAACACTGAATTCCCAGCCTTCTTTCCAAAGAGAAAAAAAAAAAACCCAACCCAAACACAAAACCTAGGCTGTGTATGATGGAATGGTATCATCAGTGAAGGAATATGTAGAAGTAAAATGCTGAAAGTGCCTGTAAAACCGAAGGCAGATTTTCTATTTTATTTTGTTTAACAAAAGCCATCCAAAAAGCCTTTCAAAAACATTTTCGTAGTTAAACTGAGTTAAAAACATTAAAACGAGTCCACCCATAATCATCTCAGAAATCATGTCTATTTCAGCGGGTGTTACACTGGGAAATACCATGATTTTTGTCTCTGCACCTAAAGTGGAAGGATGTTCACTAAATCCAGATCTAAATGAAGGTAATTTTTTTGGTAAATATTTGATTTTTTAATAATGATCCTCTAGCAATACAAACTTAAGTCATTGCACAAAAATTGCCATGTCTTCAGTACATTGTCACCTTAATAACTTACAGAAAAAACTACTTTTGCCATACATAGGATAAATTGAAAGAACTATAAATTTGCACTAAGTCTGTTGACCATCTACTCAAAGCAGAAACAGAGTGTTGATATAGGTGTCTTGATTACCATTTCCCTCTGTTACATCATCCAGATTCTCCCCTGAAAATACTTTATCGTGTGGAAGTCATGAAGATGAATAAATATATCAGGCAAATTGTAATTAATATTTTAATATGTATAAGTTGCTTTTCATTCTGTCATTTCTATGAATAGTGTGCTAACATTATTTAGTGAGAAGTGAGGTATATTGTACTAAATTACATATCTTCATATATACTGGGGTTTTTTTTTGCCTAAAAGAGAGCTAGAGCTTTTACTGTATGTAACTTGTAAAGCACAAAGATGGGAAAAGTCTTCATCAGCTTCATTGAGGAAGGTAGTGAGAGACAACGTACCTGTTTTTTTCATCCTTAGGGGTCAAGCATTAAACATACAGTTAAACAGAATGATTCTAGCAAAGAGCTCCAGTAAAAGCAAAAGTTGATAGGTTTGAACTACTGGGGTACTAAAACAGTTGAGAACAGGATATATTGCATCTGGCTTGATGATGAAGTGAGCAGCCAATCCCTCCCAATTCAAGAATCGTTCTTTATTCCTCCCTCACTTTCATTCTTCCCTGGAATCACTGCACAGTTTAACTCCAGTGCTTTATTAACGGCCTTTGCTGCAGTTCCCACCAGGGACTAGCCTCACACTTTCCAGAGCCAGCTCCAGTGTAGAATGGTGCCAGCTATGGCAGCCATGGTGTAAGTATAGGTGCAGGATGCACTTGCACTATGGGACATGCACATCCATGACTCTCCTCCCATGGGGATGCAGATCCAGTCTCTGTTCCTGGAGGATCTGACTAGTGTTTTCATTGAGGAAAAAGAATGTGCTGCTTGACACAAGCTTCCACTGGGCCGTGTAGCTTTAGGCATGACAATTGAAGTCTGTGAGAAACTTTTTCATTTCAGTACCACTGGATCCGGCTTTTGCAATCTTACACTCATTACAAACCCCAGAAACCACAGGTTTCTTTTGCTCTAAAAGATCTTCAGGTGAGCTAGAAAGAAATTAGTATGAAGTGGCTGCAGTACATCCATTAACTTTAGGAAAGAAAAATCCCTGTATAGTATACACAATCCCAGGTGAAAATGAGATAAATAATACAAGCCATCATGACAGACAACTACAATTATCCACTCCCTCAGGCTTCATCTTTTACATATATATAAAGGGAATATGAATTGTGAGGGCAGAGATGAACAGTTTAGGGACTGAGAGAAGATCACTTTTCGCTTCTGAGAAAAACTTACATAAGATGTTATAAATGGTAAAGAATCTCAGGAACAATATCAAAAGATGTTTCTAGTTCCATGAGAAAGGTGGTTAAAAATGTAAACAGATCATCTGCCAGCCTATAGCCAACAGTACCTAATTATTCAAATAATGAAACAAACCTTGAAGTGTATCAAAAATAGTGTGTCCAGCAGGACTGGGGAAGTGACTGTGCCCCTGTACTCGGCACTGGTGAGGCTGCAGCTTGAGTACTGTGTTCAGTTTTGGGCGCTGCAGTATAAGAAAGACACTGAGGTGCTGGAGCAGGTCTAGAGAAGGACAAAGAAGGTTGTGAGAGAGGTCTGGAGAGCATGTCTTATGAGGAGCAGCTGAGGGAACTGGGATTGTTTAGTGTGGAGAAGAGGAGGCTCAGGGGAGACTTTATTGCTCTCTATAACTACCTGAAAGGAGGTTGTAGAGAGGTGGGTGCTGGTCTCTTCTCCCAGGTAACTAGCAATTGGACGAGAGGAATTGGACTTATGTTGCACCAGGGGAGGTTTAGATTGGATATTAGGAAAAAATTTCTATACTGAAAGAGTGGTGAGGCATTGGAACAGACTGCCCAGGGAGGTGGTGGAGTCACCATCCCTGGAGGTGTTCAAAACACGTGAAGACATGGCATTTCAGGACTTGGTTTAGCAGTCATGATAATGTTGGATAGATGGTTGGACTTTATGATCTTGGAAGTCTTTTCCAACCTTAATGATTCTTTGAATCTACGATATAGGAAGTTGCTTTAGTTGGTGGGAAAGAAATTAAGATTATTCCATGAACACAGACCAGATGATTAAACACACCAAATACAGCAGAAGACCCTGCTATACAGGGATATTGCTATCCATGGGTTGCATACTGATGTGGTGCTGGCACTGGGAAAAGAGGTCAGTGAGATTTTTTAAGAATTCGTTTCAATCACAGTACTTTTCACTGGGATGTCAAAGGGGGTCTTTTTGTTTCTTTAACTATAAAATATTCTGAAATCACAGTATTTGTAGAATAGTTTCTTCATCAGTGGATTAGAAAATAGAAATCAAAGTGGCTATGAAAGAACTACATAATAGCCCAAAGATGAAAAATATCACCCTTCACTGGAAATGTGGAAGTTGATTGATCGGGGAAGAGCAGTAGTTGTTTTGCCAGCATTAAAGACCTTCCACTCATTTGATGAGTATGAGAGATTTACTTACTAATTTTCTCTTTTCTCTGATATCAGCTGTATCTCATAAAACTATGGGATTCAGCTTTCATACAAACATTTTCATTCCTTTTCAATCTGCCTCTTTTCAATTCTGTTTCTTATTTGTTTACTAAAATGATTTAGTTAAGATGTCAAGTGGGAGTAAGATGGAATATTTTCCGGATGGTGCATTTTTCAGTTCATTCAATTTGGCCATTTAAAATGTTATTTCATTTCAGCTTTTGATCTTAGATCTGCTAAAATTAAGATTTTCATTTTCTGTAGCATCATAAAACATCTTTTCTTTTCCTTAATCATTTTACCAGTCAGGCCCAGGAAGTTCTTAACAAATGTTAATCTCTGGTTTAGCATTTGGCTTTGATAAATGATTTCAGATACAACAAATAAGCAGGCAAGACAGACAGAAATTGCAAGTAGGTATGTAAACAACAGGACTGATCTTCCAAAAAGTTAAAATTTTTTTTTTGAGACTAGAGTATTTCCTTCAAACTCGTCATCTGAAGGACAGAGAAGTGAAGGTGGGAAAAGATGATAAGAAGGAAAAATACAATGTTTTGATTTTTAGACATGGAATAGACATAGTCTGGTATATTGGGAGACTGGAAATAAAAACCCTGGTGAAAGAAGTTGAGA
Source organism: Todiramphus chloris collaris (assembly GCA_025345505.1). Taxonomy (NCBI): domain Eukaryota; kingdom Metazoa; phylum Chordata; class Aves; order Coraciiformes; family Alcedinidae; genus Todiramphus; species Todiramphus chloris. Next base: position 33,064,328 of record JANVCC010000035.1, read on the forward strand.
GGAAAAATGGATGGTAAAGAGAAAAACAGTGGTCTTAAGTGAAGGAAATATATCTGAAAGAACAGCTTAAGTACAGCTCCATCCATCACAAATGAACACCAGCACATCACACACACACACAACTCTTTGGGAAGTTAAAACCAAATAACTTTAATAAAGAAGTTATGGGAGGAAATAGGAAAAAACCAGCAGCAGGCACTGCACAGTCACTGCTCAGAGAAGAATCCTTTCATTCCCTTTGCATTCTTCTGGGTTTGCTTTGAGAGCAAGCATTTTAATTCTGCTCCAAATAGATATGCTGAGCAGTGCTGAAATGCAAGGAGGAGACAAGCACAGCGAGCAGCTGCATCGCCCGAACCACATGGGCTGGGCTACTGCAGCACCCGGCACCCTCACTCCCCTCAAGCAATAAATAAAGGGAAAGGTTCTTTCCTTTAAGGAAGCAGCTGTAGTTTTATATCCATGGAGAAGGTGGTGGGTAAACATCTGTTGCTTAGTTTGCAGTTATAACACCATGAAACCTAAAGAAAAGCTCACAGAAATTAATGGAATCCCTTTTATTAATTTCACTGAATTTCTGATTTTTTTTAAGCACTGTTATTCCTGACCTGCTCACTGTTTCAAACGAGCAATGTGTTTTTGTAGGTGTAGCTGAATGTGCTTGGGCTTACCTGAAAATGCACATCCTTTTTTTTTTTTCATCCGACACTTTAATATTTGTTCCTGGTGTGGACTTGACCATCTCTAATAAACAAACAATTTTTCAGTGTGTTGCTAGTGTAGAATTCGCCATTGGTCAGAATAGTGTGTGTACAAAGTGAAAGAGATTCTAGACCTAACTGATACACAAACCAACGCTCAAAAAGCTTGAAGAACAATATAATATTTTCAAAATAAGAGTGATGAAGGTGCACGGGTGTATTCTATAATAGCTGCAAGCAGTTTACTTTCTTCTTATAATTTATCATAGAGGCCTCTCATATTTTATCTAGATTTGAAATATAGCTTAATGTTCTCTAACAATCTTAGCTTTCCTCCTGAGTATGCCTTCTGAAAGTTAGCAGTTCCCAAATAAAAACAACTGCATGGAAGTATTTTCCATCTTTGTGACTATGACAAATGATGCATTAACTATACTGATGCTGTATTAGTTTGGTTGTTTAGCAAAAGCACTACAGTGCTTATTCCTGCTTAGTGGTCCAGAATAAGGCCTGGGGAAGCATTTGCTCAGACATTATTAAGTGTGCTGTGAATGAAAAGAGTATGTTGGGCAGGTCTTTCCTTAAATTTATGAAGGAAATCAGTCATGGTTCTTGCTTAGTCTATAACTTGATAAGCAAAAACTAGGTCCCTCTTATCATCATGTTTGTACAGAAAAAATTAGGGAGGGAAGAGATGTGCAAAGCCCAAACCTCCAGCACAGACTGTTAAGTCTAGGCAGCTGATGAGGACATGTTAGTCACATCTACATGGTCTCTTGCAGGCAGTAATAATTGTTCCTGGTCTCTTGAGTGTTTTACGACTATCTTCAGTTTAAAGCTTTTAAATAAACTTATGACTGATCATGCCCAACCAGTAACTCTCAGTAAATTGTCACTGGTGCATGCCTTCTATCTCAGAGCTCATAGATCAACGCTGCCCGGGATTCAACATCTGGTTATGTACATGATATAGACTGCTAGAGGTGCCTCATCAAAAAGGTCATTACTGATGACCTAATATTTCCTAATATCATCACCAGATGTCATGTCCCCAGTATATAGTCTACTGCAATTTATGGACAAAATTTTGAAACTGATTCTCTTTGGCAGCTCATATTGTCAGATGTAAATGTTTTTGCATCTTCTAGCACCTACAGAGAGTTTCAGGAGGTGTATTTCATCCAATAAATTCTAGGCCAAATTGATTTGTGCTACAAGAAGATGTGAGCCAAGATCTGGAAATGTCTAACACAAAATTTCTTCTTTTTTCTTTTTTTTTTTCACATGAAACAATTTGAGTTTGAGCAAAGTAAATTCTTGGTTTCTGGACTGAGTTGGGAACATTGGATTGAATTTCAGTCTCAATTTATTTTAAATCAAAGCCACAGGTACCAATTAATCTTGCTTAGCACAAATTTAACCATTGATTCCCCTCTCAACTCTTAACCTTGCTGAAGACATAATATTTGTTTTTCTTTCTATTAACTGAGAATACTGACTCTTACTGATGATAAGCAGGTGAAGATGTTCAGTAAGAGCAATATGAATGCTGCAGAACATCCTGAGCACTAGAATGCTTTGTATATACAGCACTACATATCTTTATATATCTTAATTTAAAACCACTTCTTCTGAGCCTTTTTATATCTTTAGTATTCCTGTGTAACTTAGCATAAAAACTGTTTTGCATAAACTTTGTCTCATGTGTATTTGCAGGATCAATAAATAACCCAAATCAGTGCATCATTTATAATTATACTCTACTGTATAACTAAGCCCTTGCTAGTCATCATTAATTTTAGATGAAGTAAAACATTATTTAAAACAAAAATCTCAACTGGCCTTGCTGCGCTGGAGTTGTTTTTCAATTAAGGAAGCATTTGAACCATTAAAGTGAATGCTAAATATGATATGGATATTATAAATGCAATATTAGGCTCCAAAATAAAACTCCCTATCTACTCAAATGGTGTAAAAGATGCTGTATTATCAGTTTAGAAAACTCTTACTTGAAAATTACTATAAATTTCCTTCAAATGTAACTTTTTTTCCCCGTGTTGTGAAAGTTCAAATAGGCTTTGCAGTTGAAGATAGCATATATACTCTTCTGCAAAAATAAAGCCATGTCTCATTCCTCTGATAACATTCTTCCTCTCTGTCCAAATACCACCCCAAAACACACATGCATGTAATACAGCCATAACAATTACAGCACTGCCTTCTGTACACAAATCTGTTTCTAGTGTGAGGGAGAGGCATTAGCACAGATGAGAGAGATAACTCTTCAAGCCATGCTGATGTATATCTTACTGTATACATGTATTTCATATATTTTCCTTGGCCTGAATGCATCTACTACCCTGCATTTCTCTTTTGAACTCTTCTATTCCTTGAAGGTAAAACTGTCAGACCTGCAGAAAACAGTCTACAGTTGGAAATCCAACCTGACAGTATTCTTGGCAATTCAACTCATGTTGCTTAATATTATCTTGTAGCTTTCTGAAAATCTGCCTTTTTAAACTGATCAAGCTACTACCAGAATTAAAATATTTTACCAGATCCCTCTGCAAAGACTTAAAAAGGGCATATTTGAAACCTACCATGTTTAAGCCTTGTAAAGTCACAGATTGATATAGGTTAGAAGGATCGTCTTGATACTACTTAGTTCAACATCCTGTCCAAAGCAAAGCCATCTTCAAAGATAAATCAGTTTGTCCAGCTGTTTTGAAAATCTCCAAGGATGGAGATTCCTGACAGCAGTTAAGGTCTATGGATACAAAGAATACAAGGTTTTAGAGAGAAGTAGTATCTTTCATTAGACCAGCAAATATAATTGGAATAAACAGAAAAACTTTCAAATACATAAGCCTCTTCAGAACTATACGGATAAACTGGCATTTCAAGTCAATCCATCATTGATAATTACATCAAAGCCATCACAAGCAACAGCATCAACTTTAAAGCCAACTGTTGCCATGAAATGAAAAGTAGCATTTTGGGGATCAAAGCAAGGTGTTGCATCATGCTCAGACCTTGAGAAGATTGGCATGTAACCAGAAGAAGGGTCATGAAGGCTTTGGAGACCAGTATTTTTGATAGGTACAAGATAGAGAGGACTAGAGTTTCAGTACTGAGGGACTGCTAGCTTTTGTTCCTCAGCAGTGTCCCTTTGAGGACAATAAAGCTGCAATACCCCTCCTGGGTACTTTCTCCTGTCAGTAAAGACTATCCTCTTAGCAGCCATCACATGGAGGGTAGTAGTCCAAAGGAAACCTCTTTGTTAAACTGAATGATGGTCTATTGCATATGAGATCCCTGTGCATGTACAAACAGAGTCTACATTCACTGCTGCGCTCTGAATAGTTTTGATCATTAGAATTCTAGTGGTTATTCCTTAATCTTACCGCTTTAGTGCACTGTTCTGCAGCATTGCCATAATACTATAATGACACATGCTAAGAACCTTTAGAACTTAGACTTTACTAAGTAGTGCAGAGCCCTTCAGCAAGGGAGCAAGCTTTCTGAACTCCTGTTGGAGCCTATTGTCAGGCTGTCTTACTAACTTATTTTTCAGTGGAAGTGCTAAAATGCTGAGCTGTAGTTATATATACAACTCAAATGCTGTGATTTCTGAATTGAGTGTTTTCTGGAAAGGGAAGTTGCTGGTTTGCAGAAGAAATTGGAAATATTAATCACTCAAAATTAAACCTACTCTGAAGTACATAATATGTGTCCAAGGCAGTCTGATCAAGAATTAAACAATCAGAAGCCGTTCCTTAATAGAATGTGGATGCTGGCAAAATGACTTGGTTAGGGAGTCGGACTGATATAAGGCAGGGACTCTAATTCTGGTTTAAGTGTTCAGTTGCTCTGCAGAGGCAGTGTGATGGATGGTGTGTAATGCTCTGGCTAGGTCACAGAGTGATTGTAATTTGACTTCCCATACTAAAAGAAGTGTGAGTTTTAGCATGTTTTGGGGATGTGGGAAGAATAAAGAGAGATATTGAGGTGTTGGAGATGGTGCAGAGAAAGCAACGAAGCTGGTCAAGGGATTGGAGAATAGATCATTTGAGGATCATTTGAAGGAGCTGGGCCTGTTTAGTTAGAGGAAGAGAAGACTGAGGGGAGACCTCATCACTCTCTGCAGCTACCTGAAAGGACATTGCAGAGAGGCTGGTGCTGGTCTCTTCTCTCAGGTAATTAGGGATAGAACCAGAGGGAATGGCCTCAAGCTGAAACAAGGTAGGTTTAGACTAGACATTAGGAAAAAATTCTTCACGGAAAGGGTAGTGAAATATTGGAATGTTCTACCCAGGGAGGCGTTTGAGTCCCCATCCCTGGATGTGTTTAAACATCGCTTGGATGTGGTGTTGGGGGACATGGTCTAGGGGTGAACTTGTAGAGTAGGGCTAATGGTTGGACATGATGATCCCAAGGGTCTTTTCCAACCTGAGTGATTCTGTGATTCTGTGATAATGCTGTCTTTTTCCCCATGCTTTGTTGTAACTTTTTGATTTATCTATCAGACTTAATGTGTACAGGAGCCAGCTGGATCAGGGCTCCAAACTATAATCTCCTGAGGGCTTGCTTTCATTATGTATTTCCATGTGCCCAGAGAAGAACTTAGTCTCAGCCGTTGCCTTTAAAAGATGGCTTCATCTAATTAAGGGCAGATGTCTGTGAACTTTCAAGCAGTCCTGGGCTCTTATTTCATTCAATGGAAAGAATTGGTTGCTCTTTGGATATCATTTATCTCATCCTAAAATAGACAGATACATTTGGTCAGATAGATTTCCCTCCATTGGTCAGAAATTTGACTCAAGGATGACACAGACATAGATGTCTATGCCATAGGTGTCTTAAGTTAAAGGAACTGAATCCCCTTGAGCATTTATGTTGTTATACATTTATTAATGTGAATCATGATTTAACAGTCTCTATCAGGACTAAAAGTCTGTGGTATTGACCCAGTGTAGAATAACTATAGGATTAAATTCAGTCTGATAACATGTACCTGAGGTAAGATACTTAAGAAAGCATGAAAAGAAGAACAAAACTTCTAATAAAACTCAAGATTAAAGCTGCTCTCTGCAAAATAAAAAAAATACAAACTGATACATGTCATTCAAAACTTGTATTAGGCCATATTCCAGGCAGAAAAAAAAGGACTTTGATGCTGTTCCAGTGGATGAAGCATGGGTAATATAATAATAATAATAAAAAAATGAAACAAAGAAAAAACAGTGAAGATTGAACAGAACAAATTATTTGCTCCACATTTAATAATTTTGATTCAAGCTGTCAGTGTTAAAAAGTTTGCTAACACAGTCTCCTGTCAGAAATGTGAAGTTCCTCAGAAGGAGTTCTGATTACAGACCTGAACCTGGAACTTGCCCCTGGTGCTGGGGCTCTGCTTATTATGTGACAAACCTTTCTCATTTAATCAGAAGTTATAAAATATGTCATATTTCTTCCTTTTGGAAAACAATGAAAAAGTTTTGAAACTTGAATATTTCTGTTAAACAAGTGTATCTTTCCCATCTAGCTCCAGTGTAAATTTCTTATATCTATTATTGTTATCACTTATTCATAACCCAACCTCAAAGACTGATGTCACTGAGAGCTGTTTTTTTGTCATGCTCATCCTAGAATCAGACATTAATTTAGGTCAAGGTGCTCTTGAAAAACAGATGATGTCTTCCAGATAATACCTTTTCTCAAGTCCTGCATGGAGATAGAAATTTCTAATCCATTTAAATTATATTGGTCTGGTTTTAGGCAGGGTCCATATGGCACTCACAGCAGTAAACAATGCTTTATATTCCCTTTCTCTCCTCTTTCCAATTCTGTTCCCATGTCTTGATATTAGAGATATTTCACATGCCTTCTGTACCTGATAGCAGTCCCATGGGAGAACAATATCAGTGCTAATGATTACGCACCAGCATATTGTCTACTTTCTTGGAGGTTTTTTATTTGAGAAGTGGTTTCCCAAGAAATCTCCCCAAAATTAGTTTCTCTTACAGTTTAGGTTTGCGCCCTTTGATGACTGCTTCTAACCCCGATGAAGTCAATTGGCCACACTGATCTCAGGAGAGGGCAGTGGTCATTGGATTGTTCATTTCCTTCTCTATGCTTCATACCATCACTAAACACTGTCTCAGAGTGTGCACCAGAGCTGCAATGATGACAATGATGAATATATTACTTGTATATGTTATAATAACTGGGATTAATGCAGTGTGATCCTCTGCACTGGACAGTATGCTCACAAAAAAAATCTCAGAGGGATTATAAATTTAGGGTAAATCCAGAGATTGCAAGTGATTATAGAAAGGTAGGGAAAACAATGGAAAAATTTGGTCCAGTGTGCTAGGCAATGGCTTCGGTACATCAGCAGCCAAGCTGAGGCTGACAAGTTACCAGATTCTAGTTTTCATTAACAAATTCAGATAAGCATTCAAATCATAGAAAACAAAGGTGAAATATCATCCTGCAGAGTACACCTAGTCTGCCAAAGGCAGAAACCCTCATACCTGTGCCATTCTTACTTATATCCAGGCATGTACCGTACCCTATGTTGCATAATGCTATAGTTGAGCAATCTATCATGGAGTTTTACTAACTTTACTACTGGGCACTTTTTGCTGTTATTTAATCTGAACTTTCCTTGACAGATATCATCACAAAGCTGAAGAACAGTTTCTTCCATTATTCTTGGCAGAAACTTTTTACAAATCGGAAGATCATTTTCTTGTCTTCCTGCAGTCTTCTCCAAGTTGTACAACCCCTGAAATCTCCCATAAATTGTAATTTTTAGGGCTCCAGTTTTTCCTGCAGCTGTCTCATGAACTCTCTTTAATATCTCTAACATATGTTGAAGTGCAGAGCCTAAAATTGAATGTTCTGATCCTTACTGAAGAGGAAAAAGCTCCCTCCTTTGTCTTGCAGACTGTGTTCTAAGTTAAATGTCCCAGTGTAACACCATATGAAGTGGTGGCTTTCCCTCCTGTCCTGAAGAACTGCCTATTCACCAATCTCATCTTGTACTTCTGTTGCCTAGACCAAGAACAACACGTTACAAAATCCCACTTGGTATGTCCTTTAGTTCTGAAAATGTGTCTTCGATAATTATTCCTCAAGAATGGGTATGTAACCAACATTAGATCCACCCTACCAGAGGGTAACCTGACCTGTATCTCCTTACCTTTCATCTGAGAGTATCATGTGAAATGGTTCCAAAAATAAGTTGAGACCTATATGATTCAGTACTACTGCTATTGTCTCATGATGCCAATCGTGCTATTCCAAAAGAAAATTACAGCTGTTTGACATGATTTACCCATCTCGTTATTATGCTACGGCTTCTTAGACATAACTTTATTTTTGTTCCAGAATTTTTTTAAAAGCTTGAGCTATATTTGTCTTACAGTATCTTACCTTTCCTCTCAAAAGTTCTCAGAAATAATCCCAAATGGCTTTAAGATTGCTTCAGTCATTGCTTTAACTAACTTGAACGAAATCCATCAGGGACAGCAGTTATGTAAAGATTCAACTTGTCAAAGAGCAGTGTTACTTGTTCTATTCCTATTCCGTGCTGGTATTTATTTCTCATTGATACTGAACATTCTAAACATTTGACATTTATAATGAAGGCTGATAAAGAACAGTATTAAATACCTATGCCTTTTGGTGACATTTGTCAATGAGGTTGCATTGCACATTCACAAAAGAAAAATTTAAAATTAGTACAACTTTAATGAAATACATCTTATAATCCATTAGTATTTCAACAAGGAAAACGAAGAGAGTTATATAATAAGTGTCTTGTATTTAGAGTTGCTTGTAGCCTGAATTCTGTAAGATTATGTGACCAGAATTTTTACCCAATTATTCAGTTGTAATAATAGAAATGACAATAGTGATTCTTAAAATCTAAGCATTTTGCACATATTTTATTCAGAAATTGCTCATATACGTTCCTTCTGAGTCAGTGAAAATGCTTGCATGGGCTACTGATCAAGAGAAATAATTAAAGCAAATTTTAAATGTCTAATTGATTCACTCTATACCTTAAAAAATATAACGTTAGTTCAGGAATTTTCATTCATTACTTAAAAAATTACTTAAAAATGCATGCAAAAGACTATGTTTAGCACAGAGCTGGTAGCTCTGTATATAAAGTTCATTTCTTTATCACATTAATGATATTAATATTTTTGCAAGTATAACAATTAAAATGTATTCATTCAGCAGTAATCAAGAAATGCACATTTATTGGTTAAATATCTCAACAAAATTAAAATATATCATTTCACTTATTATTCACTTTACTTTTTTTTTCCATACAGCTGTTCCAAAAAAAGAGTGAAATGACAGAGTTCTCCTGGAAAACAGCTGATTTCATTCTGCAAGCAGAATATATGAATTTGGAGAAACAAAAACATGTAAGCTGATTTTACCAGACTAAAAATTTGTTGCATGAGATTATTTCTTTAAAGTAACATGGAAATCTTCCTCCAAAGGCTGTCTTGCTTCTGAATAGATATCCACTATATTCTAACTATTAAAAAAATCCACACAATGAAGAACTAGAAGAGAAAAAAACCCACTTTAGTTTTTGGAATAGTAACTGACATAGCTGAGAAAGGTTAAATACCTCACAGATTAAATAACTCTTTTTTACTTTATCAGCTATTTTTAATTTTCATTAGGTTTTACATAAGGTCTCTGTCCTTTAAAAAAAAATCCAACCTTTTCCTTCTGTCTACATATGCAACACTATCTAGATTCATCTTCCAAGGTACATATTTAGCTCATGGGGGTCCTAAGAAAATAAAGGAGGCTCTTGCTAGCCTATGGTACAATATATTCCAGGAGCCTTCTGTGCAGGTTTCTTTGTACCTAGCATCTCCCACAGAATCAATTTAAATATTGAGCCTGTTCAGCCTATGAGGCATGTGTGTAATTTCTATTAATGCTAATGTGAGCTATTAATGCATCAGGGAAACACATCTTCATGTTTTTAACTTTCCATTTGCTTTCACTCTCCAGGAAGAGTTTGTAAGAATTCTGCCTGTGTGGAAAACTTAACATTGACTGAGGATGTATTTTTTTCTTTAGAAATGGTTTTTTTACTACTTTTTTCCTCTTACCATGGGGATGTTGTCTCAGCCTGTTCCCTTGTTTCCTTCTCTCTTTTACTATGATTACTTGTGGAAATGGGTTAGGCTGCATCTTAACTGGATTATGTTGTAACCTAATCCAGACTGTCTTTCACCAGCTCCTTGAGAAAGTAAATGAATAGGAGAAAAAACCCCACCAAAACTATGGAGTCTTCCTGAATGGAAGAAGGGAAAAAACCCCAAAATTGGACTCAAGACCAGAGAGCAAAGCTCTATCTCTTCCTATCTCCCACCTGGTGTACTTTCCACTGGACCAATGTGAGATCACTCCTTGTCTGTTCACCAGTTGAGTCTTCATGCTTGCTGCCTAATGGCCCAGCTTCAGGAGGAGCAGTGTTGGAGCTCTTTGGATATGTGTGCTCAGGGCCCTCATCCCTTCTCTCCCATTTTGTCGATAAATGTCACAGAAGTAATATGTGAAAACTGCGATGTAGTCACAGCCTGCCCATTTGAAAAGGTGACAATAGAGACATTTAGAAAAACATGAATTTTGTAGTGTGTGTGCAAAGAAGTTAGGCCTTGGTCCAGCTTTCTGTCTTCCTATGGCCACTAATTGCCTCTGCTGTCATAGGCTTCCAGCCATGTTTCCTGACTAGAAACTTTACATGTGCATAAAAGCATATTCTGAAATGACACCAGGTAAAAACAAAATTAAATTACCTGAAGGTACACCATCAAATTCTGAAATGCACCTACAGTCCTGCCAGCATCTTTCATATCTTTGACTTCTATGATAATCAAAGTCTGAGTCCAGAGCATTAAATTATCATTAGAAATTCCTAGGGAAATCGTGGTTCATTAATTTAATGTTTAACTATTCAGTGGAGTAAGGTGTTCCATGGAAAGCAGGTTTGATTTCAACATTTCTGAGGATCAAGAGCACACCTCAGCAACAGATAGGTCCAATGGCTTTAGTGTATCTTTTCTGCCTGATCTGATTCTTCTAACCTTAGGTTCCAGCCAATACATCATACATCTCAGTCTGCTGTACTGAAGGACAGTCTATTATGAGATTTCTGTTCTCATGTTAGTGATTACAAACTTTCATGAAGTCATCCTCTTAATCTTCTCTGCATAAATCTAAGCCAGTGGAGCTCTTTGATTGTATCATTTGTCCTGGTTTTAGTGAGAACAGAACTAATCCTGTTCAGTAATTTTACTTTTCAGCTCAGTTCTTCTAAACTGCACTGTCCGAAGTTAGCAGCCTGTTCTCACAGGCAGTGTCTGCTTCTAGCAGTGATAACACCCCATGGTTAGAGTTACGACCAAGGATTGGTGTGCAGACCAAGGCCACTGTTGGATCTTGTGTACCACATTGGGGGGTGCAGAAAGGTGAAAGGCCACACCTGTGGGGAGGAACTGACAGGACAGGGGACCCCAAACTGACCAACAAGGGATTCCATCTCATAGACATCATATTCAGTATAAAGCTGAGGGATCCAAAGGGTCTGTGGCACTTGGAGGGGACTCTTGGACCGCTTTGCCAGCTCTGCTTGGCTTGGCTCAAGTCCTCTCAGTTCCTTCCTTGGAGCATCCCAGGAGGCCTCTGTCCATTCTGCCTTCGATCCTGATCTGTGTGTTCCTGAATCTGGTACCAGAATCCATCTCCTGAACACAGCTACCACTTGCTGCGGGGCCCAGTCTGGGAATCCCCTAGTGTCTGCTTCACAGCATCAGTGGTGATGGTGATGTAATTACCACTGGGGGGGTTGGGTTCAATACTGGTTTTGTATATATTCCATTTTTATTATTATTAATTTCATTTTCATGCAAGCTGTTCTAGTTTCCTTTTCTAATTGCTCAGTCTCTCTCCCTTATTTCTTTTCTCTTCCCCTTTGGGGAGGGAGGGGGGTTAACAAAGAGCATGTGTTGTAGGTCTAAGGGTCTGCCCTGACCCTAAACTGTGACATCAGTATAAAGAATGATTTTCAATCTTTTCATCCTTCTCATGTGCCTTCTCTGTACTGTCTGCTGTTTAACAGAATCCTTCTCAAAAGAACGTTCTTGTTTTCACATCCATGGTGTCTCACTAGTGAAATTGTCAGTGTAAATTCACCCTTAGTTGTTAACACATCAGGTCTTTGCCAAGGAGAGGAAATATTTGGAAACACCACATCTTCATGTCTCTATCTGCCATGACCCCCTTCAGACACAGTGAACATGTCCAGTATTCCACTTCCTGGCGTCTTAGTGCCAGATTTGCTGGGGGTCACGTCATATGTTCTTATGATTCTTCAGCTTTTATTATCATCTGTCAATCCTTCCAGTGGGTTGTTACAAAAAGTGCTAGATAGTATCATGTTCATTGGCTGCTTGTATTTAGAGATCCATGTGTTAAGTTTTCAATTCGGGTTTGAAAAGCAGGCAATTAATGTTCATTTTGTATATTTTGTAACATTGTAATTTCTAATGAAAATGTGGCCTGAAATTGTGGAAGGCTCTGTGCTTGAATCATCACTATTACTTTTTCAACCAAATTCATTACATCACTGAGAAAGTTAACCATCACAAGCTATTGTCAACAAATCCTTGGCAATGAAAAATAATCTTAATACCCATCCTTGCTTTGGCCATTCTTTAGAGATGAAAGGCCCAGTAGGCCCACCAGATTGCCCACTTTACCTTTTTGAGATTTTCTGACAGCATTGGCTTCCTTTCAGTTTCTGAAACTAGCTTACTGTTCCACAGTTTATTGAAAATCAGTGTTAAGTATCCAGAGAGCTACTCAAACAGCATTTTAAAAGTCTTTGATGAAAGCTATCCAGACCTGCTGATTTAAAAATATCTCACTTCAATATCTGCTTTTTAACATTCTTTGAGTCAGCGTCAGAATGGAAAATATGCCATCATTGTCATCATCATCACTAGAAGATGCACTGCCATTATAGTATATTGACTGTTATTCAATTCCTGAAAGGGAAACATGGAAAGAAGCTTGTCTTTTCTGCTTTATTGTAGACAATTCTATAGAAATCATCTACTATTTCAAAACCCCTCTCACTTCTTTATGGGTTCTTTTGTTCCAAATTTACTTTCACAATCTCCTTTTTATCCTGAACTTTGCTGACCATGTAGTTTTCCTTGTGCATTTACGAGTTCCTACAGTTTTGGGTCTTGATTTACATTCTTCAATATCCGTTTCTTCTTTCTTTCCTTTATGATAAATGAAATGCATGTGATACATTAATTAAAATTGTTATTATTACCATTATCTCATCTAACTGACTAGGTCTGACTTTTTTAGCTGGGGTGATTTCATTTTCAACCACAGGTTCTGATTTTTTTAACTTTATTTTTATTTATGCTTTTTGTTTGGATATCTTAACTTCCTCTGATATGGTCAAAGCTATCCTCAGCTCTATGACTCCGTGAAACTGCTCCTATAAACACAAAGCTCACAGATGCAGAGCACACATGATCAAGTCATGATTGTTTGAAGTTACTTGAACACAGAGCAATGCAGCATCACACAGTTACCTGAGCTTACTGTCAACAGCCTAGCAGCATTAGACTGACTGATTGTGTGGTGACTTGGAAAAGTATCCCGTATGTTCTTATTTTAGTATTGAATGTTATCTCTTTTTAGGCAACAGCTATGTTCTGAAGAGCAACAACTGCAAGACTTCTTCAGTGGTTGCTGTCAAATATTCTGGCAAGGTGCAAAACAAGCTGGCTCAGGTGCAATTGCTTTGCAAAGAGGCAAATACAGGTGATTGAGGGTGTAACACTGACATTATGTACATTCTGGCATCATTTACTGTCTGCAGAGACTCAAGAGCTAGATCAGGCTCACAGCTTGTTAGTACACAGCCATCATCTCATTTATTGTTTATACACATTGTAATGGGCTGAAACTAGCCATTATTATCTGGGCCACTACCATCCTCACACCCCATCACTGGGGACCCAATGAGTCTGTGCTGACCAACCAGTTGTAAATATATTGTTCTTTGTAAAGGGAGGATCCTTCATTGTGCTGTGTTGCTATTTAGTTTGGGTGAGGTTTTTTTTAATATCTATTAGCATTTTTGTAACTTGTCATGTAAGTACCTTTTTTTTTACGAATGTTGGATGATTTCTCTTCATTGCTTTGAACTATTACTAATGAGTACCACAGTTTCACCTTCCTTTATTTTGACTCCTTGATTTTGCATGGTTCAGTAATCTACATACTTTCTGCTCATAGAGTAAGGTGAGAGCTCATAATTAACGCTTTCAGTGAAGCTGGGCTCTGGATCAGAACACAGCCTCCTCTGTGCCTACAAGAGCTGAGACAGTCTTTCTCAGTGCACAGAGGGTCCATTGTTCTCCCACGTTTTCCCACCTGAAAAACTCAGTGATGCTCTGGGAACCTTAATTCGACAAACAAAAGATACCCCGTCTGCTGATCAGAGTCTTCTGTTCAGAAGTGTCTGATGCTGATGAGGGACAGCAGATCACAGCTTCATTATGAACTCTGTGACAAGCAAAATATCATGACTCAGTGGCATCTCCATGGAAAGAGGAGCTGGGAGCTGAAAGTCTATGAAAGCACTGTCCTCCCACCTCCACACCCACTCATACACCGAGTACTGCATGTAGCTGTGTTAGTGCAGCCCAGCCACACTGAGAAGTTGCATCAGTCAAATGGACCATGGAAGAAATGTGATCACACTGCCTCTGTGCCCCAAGCTGAACACCACTGTGCCATGTTTACAGCTCCCGGGGCTTTTGCACTATGTGATCAATTCCTCTGTAGCTGCCAAGAAGGCATCTAATATAGAATTCCCTTGTGACAGAGACTACATATTTGAATTAAGGATTAATTTAGAAATGAGAATTTAGAAATCTGAGGATAGTTAGCAGAATGAGACTGTCAGCACATATTACTCAGACTGAAGTTTCCCAGAATAACAGACCTTTTAGCTTGCACTTTATAGGTAAATATTTATAAAGCTTATCGCCTTGTCCTCAAGTCTTTGGTTTATGGCACTATGTTCTATGTGTTAGGATATTGGCTTGCAAAGGTTCATTAAATGCTTGCTTCCTAGCTGGTATTGACTAAAACAGACAATACTGTTTTTGACATAGAATAACACTTTACCTCCCTCTTAGTCCACTTATCCCTTCCTAAACAAGCAATAGGAGGAGACTTTAGCATTCAAGTCATGCAGATCTTCTCACCAGGCTTCATTCTTCCCCACAAGGCTGAATTTATGCTCATAAATACATTCTAATTCCTGTTATTACACAGGTCACTAGCATTGCTGTATAGGAAATTAGGACATTACTTATCCCTGGGTGCATTGATTAACTTTGTTCTTGACATCTTGATTTTATGCTAAAATAGTGCTTGTTTATCCCCTCCTCTTTTATTAATTGTATACCTTCCTAGTTATCCTTTCTGTCTGCCCTCTTTAGCATTGAGCCAGAGTTTACCCAGAAAGTTCACTTGCCTCCAAATAGACTTGTCTTCAACAAAATTTCTCTTCCACAAAAATCCACTATTTAATTAACCCCCCCCCCCCAGCAGTTCACTTCCACAGCCTTACACACTGCTTCTTGGAGAGAACAGCAAGAGCTGGTCCTTGGATATGGTCCTTGCATATTCGTTGTCCCTCCAGGTTCTTTGTAAGTGCTTGTCCTTATTTTCTTCAGTTTTCATGTGCTGTAGGTCTCCTCTGAATTCATGAAGAAATATAACATAACCTGTCCATTCAGTTATGATCCATCTCTGGCTACAACATATGGGATGTAGAATGACATCTAGAAGGAAAACGTCTCACTCTGCTTCTCAAGCTCTCTTGTGAAATGTTTGGTACCTTGCTCTTTTTTCCTGCCTCCAGAATCTTCAGCAAAGACTTAACTGAGGATTTGGAGGTTACATTCTGATAATATCAACATGCCTTGATGGGTCTTTTCTTCTCAGTCAAGTTGCACTGCCCCATTCTACTACCCAGAGAGGCAACACACAGAAACATAAGAGGAGACAAAATCCAGCACTCAGCAGTTGTCTCTTCCAAGCAATGACTGCTGTGACAAATACCCTCATCTGCTCCATCTATTTACAAGTGACTTATAATGGACTACTTTGTGAGGAAGGTCACACAAGTCACTACAACCAGGAAAAAGCAGAAAAATCATTAATTTAAGACAGTTGTCTATACTTCCAGATTCCTTCCATCTCCTGTTAGGTACAGACTCTGAAGCTTGATCTATCCAAAGGTCCAAGTCCACTTTGCTGTGCTGAGCTTATCCCTGGACATGGATTGCAGCTGTTTCCTGACTGCCTATCATGATAATGTCTGAATGGACTCCATCCTGCTGTGTTCCTTGGTTTGCTCTGGGAGGAACCCAAAGCACATGGATGGAAAGAGCACCCTCCTTCCTAGTCAAGTGATGCACCCCCGCACAAACATCACTTTATACTGTGCTTGTCACTTTTGTGTTTGCTTCTACTGTCTTTGGTACCCACCCTCATCTGATCACCCAACATGCTTCTGTCCAGAATCAAGTTAAATATATATATATATAAGGACTTACATGCTTTATGCAGGCCTAACATCTCCCAGTACATGTTTGTGTCAATGCACTTTGTATCTGAAAAAAGTGAAATGTTTTTGAATACCTGTTTTGGATTAATCCAATAAGAAAAAACCTCACCTAAGCAACAACAGGGAGGAGAAAAAAAGAGAACAAAACAAAGGAGATTCATTGATTTTTATAGAGGTGCATGTGAAGTTTCCTTGGAAACCACCATTGCTCCTCTTCTATTCAATCTTCATTAAACACTCTTCTCTTTCTGGGAAGAAATTCTTCCTAATTAACATAATGGGATTATATTATGTCTCAAGTTCTTTGTCCAAAATTCCTAAAGTTGTATGGAGAAAAAACCTTTGTAACGATGCAGAAGTAGCTGCCTGCCAGTATTTTCTTTTTAACATTTTTTACATTCCAGATGGAATTAATGAAGTCTTTCTATTTCTAGATGCCAAAAAAAACCCCAAATAAGTGAGGAAACCTTTGTATGTTAAAAAATTCCTGACAGACAAAGGCCAAGGAACGTTAAAATGCTTATAAGAGTGAATGTGGAATATCTAAATCACAGATGCTTCTTTATAACCAATTAACCTAATGGTTATATTGTTCTTAAAACAGCCAGCCAGGCACTCCACAGCTGGTCTATTGGGTCAACACAGAAACAGTAAAGTCATAGTACACTTTTAATTTGTATATAGGTATTTAGGGAGGTGCCACTTTTACATTCCCCCATTTCAGCCACCAGTAGTTATTTGTTAGGCAGGTGGAAGTAGAGGTAACAAGTCTTTTCTCTAGATGGTGATTGGATATTCAGTTAATAGGTTTGTTGACTTGACTGAGAAAAGCTTGCTTAAATTTCATAGAAAATTACTTACTCAGTTGGGACCAGCATCTTCTGTTTGGTATGCACAGCAAGCACAGAAGCTCTGATCCCAGGAGTATATGAGCATTACTAGCTGTACACCACCAAACAGCAGTGGCTGGCTGTGGCGGAGAGAGGGATTATGGCAGAGATTACCTTGTGTAGCAGCTGGAGACAATACACCAGCTAACCTTACAGAGAGGAGTTAAGCAGCTGATCCTAAGAGCAATCCTCTTTCTGTGAAGAGTGACATCAGTAACTGCTATGATAGACACAAAGACACAGGGATGGGGGCTGCAAAATGACCCTCCTAATAATCTCCTAGTTCTTGGCATGGTTGAATGAAATTGAAACTCTCAGTGTTAACAGTTGTAACTGTTCAGAAGTTCCATCTTTTGACATCTGTACCCTTGTTTGGAACACCCAAAAGCATTCACTCAGAAAGCAGCTCCTGCCACGAGAAAAAATGGGAGATATGAGAGACACGCCATTCTGGTAGAAGAGGAATGATCCTTCACCTCTTCTTCTTTTAAGAGACCTTTTCACTTTTTTAGGAGACAATCACAGGAGATGAAACATATGCCGTACATATGTGCAGTGCTGTTCCAGGGATTCAATGGGACCAGACAGATTAAATGCTCTCAAGGATAGAGTTGTCATCAGTACTTGAGATGATGAACTTGACACTGAAGTAGCGTCTATCACTCCTCTGTTGGATATTTAGGCTTCTTAGGGGTTGTTACCAAAATTAACAACAGGCAACCAACCATAGGTCTACTGTAGGCGTATGACATGAATCTAAAATCCTGCCCTTTTCTGGGTCTTAGCTGTCAAGTATCAAACTATAAGAATATTCCGCTGTTTAGGATTTACCACTCTGAAACATTTTCTAGAGTACAGAATGGGCAAAATGAGTGATAAATCCGGTCTTTCAAAAAAACATGGAAAGCAAAAACTCCACTACTCCTTCATTTTTCATAGATTTGAACACAACCAGGAGTCTGGAGGACCTGATTCACTACTACTGCTATATTAAAAAATCTCATCTCTCACCTGCCTGGAGAATGACATAATATTTAGGCTACAATTCCAGATGCAGAGTAAATAAAGTCTTTTGTGTTGCCCTCTTACGAAAGCACTAACTGTGCTTCTTTGTTTTGCTTTTTAAACACTTTTAGAAAAAAAAATTCACCTAGACTTTGTTTAAACCGTCATGATGCAAGCACTTTTAATCATGAATGAAACTTGCATTTTCATGAGTTCTCAATTTCAGGCATCATATAGGTGACAAGTGTATTCTGAATCATATCAACTGTATACAGCAGAAATTTGTCACTTGCTCTATTTCTGACCATGAGTAACAGCCACCCCTGTCAGCTAACGGATGATGAAATCCACTTGCTTTGCATTGCTGTTTTTAGTCCAAACTTCAAGTAAAGCTGTCACCAGCCTTCCTGGGTGCTGTGATGCCATTTTTAGCATCTTACTGGGTTTTTCTTAACAGCCACTTTCCATTTCTGTGTTTGTATCTGAAGATGGCTCACATATTTCACTCCTGGCCTTCCCTTGAATTTTCAGTGTCTCTTGGTTCTGCCCAAGTATAGAATTCTACTAGTATTATTTTCCTGTACACATCCTCAGGGTAGTAATATTTTAATCCCCATAGCAAACAATTCTGTTCTCTACTGACAGCTTCAATTCGAGAAACACTGAGGCTACATTTCTCTTCAGCTAGGTGATGAGATCATCCCTAAAAGGAATAATGTATTAGCCTGTTCAAAGTGTGCCTTGTTTCCAGAGCTCTATCCCAGCCTGCATTAAGGAGGTCACGTAGGGGAATTATGAACTTTCTGTGCATATTTCTCTAGGTAGCTGGAACAACAAGGGTAGTCTGTCTGTAAAACCATGTTTACTGATGCTGCATAACAAAAGTCATACTGAAATCAAAGATGATCTCCACAGCCTGGCTGCTGAATACAGAATTTTGCTTACCTTTGGAACCAGGATGTTTATCCAGTCTGTGATTAGACCAATTTTATTGGATTTTTTTTCCTTCCAGATGGTAACATGAAATTTTAGTAGTACATGAAGTTTGAGAGTTTTAGGTAGTACACAAAGTTCAAGAACTTTAAATTATATTTGAAAAGGGGGGGGGGGGGGGGAAAAAAAAAAGAATTACTAGGATATACTTGGGGGCAGCACACTAATATTTGAGGGATGGTGCACTAGCAAGGACCTTTGGTCTCTTGTCTCAGTAGAGGCAGGAGATGGAGATCCATACGGCAGCAAAGATGCAAGGGTTATCGATGTTGTTAGAAACCATGGAAGCACCAGAGAATGGTTGCATAGGAAATAAGGCTTCTTTTTTCAAAAAGGTGGCAGGTTCAATAGTCCAGCTGAAGTGCATCTACACCAGTGCACACAGCACGGGAAACAAACAAGAGGAGTTGTGCAGTGGGAGAACTACGGTATAGTTGCCATCATGGAAACATGGTTGAAAGACTTGCACAATGCTGTATTGGATGTCTGTAAACTCTTCAGAAGGGATAGGCCAGGAAGGAGAGGTGGTGAGGTAGCCCTGTATGTTAGGGAGTGTTTTGACTGTCTAGGGCATGATGATGGTGATGATAAGGTTGGTGATGGGTGTAAAAGCACAAGTCTTATGAGGAGTGGTTGAGGGAACTGGGATTGTTTGGCCTGGAGAAAAGGAGGCTGAGGAGGGACCTTATTGCTCTCTACAACTACCCTAAAGAAAGTTGTAGTGAGGTGGGGGTCAATGTCTTCTCCCAAGTAACAGGCGATAAGGTCTCTTCTTGATTGAGGAAATGGACTCAAGTTGGGCAAGGTTCGATATTAGGAAAAATATATTCACCAAAAATGTTGTAAAGCATTGGAACAGGCTGCCCGGGAAAGTGGTAGAGTTACTTGGAGGTATTTAAAAGATGTGTAGACATGGTGCTTAGGGACATGGTGTGATGCTGAAATTGGTAGTATTGGGCTAGTGGTTGGACTTGATGATCTTAAGGATCTTTTTGAACCTAATTGATTCTATGATTCTCAGTTATACCAAATGTGTCTTTTTTAGACTGGGCTTCCTTACTCTCATTTTCAGTTTTCTGTACCTTTCTGAAGTTAATTCTACAAATTACTGAATGCCCATTGTTATAAGCCAGTGAAGTGGAATCCTGCATCTCCTAGAAGTACCACACCCTACTGCAGTGAGTTACTGTGCTTAAATATGGGCCAGTAGCCAGAAAACCAGCTCATTTCTTTTCCAGTTCCTCGGAGATTTTAATTTCCTTTTTGGTCCACTATATGTAGTTATTTTAATACAATGGCCATCAAGTCTGTTAAATTTGGAGTGAACCTTTCAAATGTGGTCAGAAAATACTGAGTGTTTCAGATACTCAGCAGCTGTGAAATATTTGAAAACCATTATCTTTCATTTTCCTGAGGGTACATCTTTTGCATCTGGGCAATGCCTTGAGAAGATAACCAAGTTTGCAAAAGACATCACACTTTGTTAGCTTTAAATTCATAGCACAACACACTCATCACAGTCCCCTCTGGGCTTTACAAACATTCCTATGAGTGCCTCCTGAACTAACCTTTCATCCATGCATGAGGTAACTCTATTTGCTCTCTTCCTGCTGTGGCTGACCCTTTGTTCTTCCAAACACAGCAGATACAATGACTCCTCCAACGGGCAATACTTCTCCTGAAGCACCATAAAAGTGATCCAAGACTTTGATTTTAATCCTCACATTGCAAAAATGTAGGAGTGTTCAGAGATATGATATATTTTTTTTTTCTTTTAGCTGAGAGGAAACAACTGCTACTACATAAATCAAGTCTGTTTTCTGCAGCTGACTCTATTCTCTTTTTTCTATCTGAAACTCTTTGACTTTATATCAGCTAATCAAACATTCATTTAGCTGGAGAGAGAGGAAGTAAGGCACAAGTGTGACAAAGCAGCATGACTGTCATTGCACCTTCTCACTTCCAGTTTCCTGCCACAGTCAAGTAATTCCTTGATGTAAAATAAAATAAAATATCCAAGCACTTCAATGCAGATTGCTTTGCTTCTCAGGGATCATAGGCTCTACTAACTAAGCCTGACTTGAGCTGAATTCCCTCAGCTTCTCTTGTTCTTCAATAAGTAGATTCGGTCTGTCTGGTTCTTTCCCAAAACAATTTGTAACTTAGTAATAAGGGGACTTATACAGAAAATGTAGGTTTGATTACCTCCACGCAGAAGGCAGTATGAGACTAGATTCTCCAATCATAGAAAAATGCTATACGCTAAACTATAGAACAATGTCATCAAACAACCAGCAACATACAGAGCCTTATTCAAAGTTTGTGACAGTTTCTGAGGTCACCTAACACATCAGGGTTCTGAAGTGAAAGTGCACCTCATTCCTGTATCCGAGGAGAGCTAGATGAAAGGTATGTCACAGCTACCATCCATGCCTAAGCAGTTTGAAGTGCACAAGAAGGCTGGCGTTGAAAACTTATCTCTCAATGCACTGAAATGTTTCCAAGGCTAGGCAGCAACTACATATGGGTCCCGAGTATTCAGATTTTGAAATTTAGCATATAAAACAAATGCCAGCTCTAGTTTACTGTCTACCCCTTTCAGGGATCCATCCTGACCCTGTAAGAAGATACAATCTATTTTTGTTCTTGGTCGTGGAAACAATCTCTTTCAGAAAATGCAAATTCATTGAAATTTAAATATATTCACATTTTGATTTTGATGAAATTTCATGTGAAAGTTATGATTTTTCAGTTCTATATATTATTGTACATATTATTTTATTATTATGTTTATAATCTAACAATTTCAGTGTTAGAGGAAGGAACTGTTTCAAGACCATCACAGTAAACTGAATACTTCCAAACTGACATTTTATGGAATTAAAATAAAGTTGAAAATGTCAGAAATTCTCATGGGAAAATAATTTTGCTTGTTTTCTGACACATGTAGTTGCTTTCTCACAAATGCAATTGAAGTCTCTCTAGTGACATCAACTCCTTACAACACTGAATCCTTGTTTTTACGAATTAGAGTTCATAAAATATGATTCCTGTGGTAATGTGTTGCCAGTATTTTGAGGAGCACTATGTCTCTGGAAGATAGAAGAAAATATAAAAAGGAAAATTACTTAATTTGAAATATCTAATTGTGTTCTTTAAGAACAAGAAAACTGGCTTATCAAATTGTCCATTATTATTAGTACTTGTGGGTTAAAACAAATGTGTGAAGACAATGAAGCAACTTTCCATTATTTATTAGCAACCCTGGCTAACTGGTTCTTCCAGTTCTTCTTTGGTCTCTTCCAATCAGAATGATTCTGTGATTCTATGTCTTTAGCAGAAGACAAAATAATTATGACCTTTACAAATGCTTCTAGAACAACTGAAGCAAACTTTTTATAGACCAACAGTTGATGTTTAATAATAAAAAGAAATACTGGAGTTTTTCTCATTTTCTTAATTTTTCACTCTGGGTCCCTGTTTCAGTGTACCAGCAGGATCACCAGAGAAACAGAGAGTGGTGCTCAAACTGTTCTGCTCCCCCATTCTAGTTTATCTGTAGAGGTTTAGTGCTGGAAGAGAAGAGAAAAGGTCTTCTGTGGATTTGTCTCTTCTGCAGGCCTTGGAGGTGATGAAGAACCTCTCTAACTGCAGAAGGAGCAAGGGAAACTAGCAGGACATGTGTCTTTGTGTTGGAAAAATGTGTGACAGACAAATAGTTCAGCCAATCCTAGTTGTTCCTACTAGATTACTACCATAATCCAGTGGGATACTGAAGCATCCATGAGAAGTTATTCAACAGCAGATCAGTGGTTGAAAGCAGTGGACCCTAGTGACATCAATGGATATGCCCCACATCACCCATACAATGTGCACACCTTTACCAGAATGAATCAAGACCACAAAATTCTCCCTGCGTGGGAGGCAAACAATTCACTTTGCCATTCTCCTTCAGAGGCTTTTGCTGCCCAATTTTCAATGCAAAATAATACACCATGAAGCTACAGGGAATCATGTAAACTCATTTTGACCTATCTAATAAAAACACCAGGATCTCAATAAAACGAGACTTGGATTTATAAACAAAGGAAATGTTCTCTTGCCTGTTATTTTTGTATTTGTGTCAAGAATAACTTGCAAGAATTCTCCTGTATTTCCTCAGTCTGTTAGCAAAAACAACATTTGTCATTCTCTTTTTGTTAGGAGGAACCCTATTAAGTTGAGAGCTGTTTCCCTATGGGAAAAGAGTGAAATTATCTTCAAGACACTGTATCCTAATTCTCTGCAAGATCCCACAACAAAATTTTGTGTTTAAAAAATTTCAGTTAAATATTGGATCCTGGTATATCAGAAAGTTTGTTGTCACACTTCCTTCAATTTAGATGTATTTTTTATTAATTAGTTATGCTGTTCACCTCTTCAAAAGACTTCATTAATTCAAGAGAAGAATCAAGCCAAACAGAAACAGTACTTCAGTATTGACTATCCAAAGCATTAGGAAGTAACAGAATAGAATCAATCTCTAGCAGCAAGATTGGATTTTGGAAGGAGGAGGGAGAGGGTGGAGAAAGGAGTGTGGCTTCGGGAACTTTTAAAGGAGCTAAATGCATAGCTTGGAGGGAATGGTCTTATGTGTTTCCTTTAATCTTTCACTTTGGGGAAAAAAAAAAGTTAAAGTGAATGTATTGCTTATGGCAAGACTGGATTGACAAAACTGGAAACCTGAGTTCTCTAATTAATTACAGGCAAAACATAACACAGGTAATAACCAGGCAGTATTTTTATGCCCCTTTACTGGTGAATTTTAGCTCTGACCCAACAAAGTGTCCCACCCCCTGGAACTGGTGCTGTACCTGGAGGCTGCTCCAATCTCAGGCAGTGGAATACAGTGCAGCCATTAACACTGGGCAAAATCACAGTGCCCCTTGAACCACTGCAATACAGAGATGGAGATGTGAATATGGACTTACTACTTCAGTCATGTTTCTGTGGTATTATCCTGCTGGAACCATTAGCAACCACAGTGATGGTCCTTTAATATTGCTTGTCTGGTAGAATTAAAACCTCACCCTATTGAGGCCTGTTTTGTGTAAGAATTGCAGAGACTCTCTACTATGGAGTGATCCCTACTAATGGTTAATAAACACATGGTGACCAAATACATAGAGAAACAGGAGAGCTCTACCAACATGGCAATAGAAATAAACAAAACAGGTATGTACAGATTTTAGCCTTCAGCCAACCAGTAATAAATGTAAGACTGATGGCAAGATTAAGGACAGCAAGGAGTAGGGGTTCCAGTCACATCTTTTGCAGTTGTTTTCCCCCTTGCTAAAACTGCCAAAGATGATCAAATACAGATTTAATTTGGTCAATGATACCTCACTACTGAGTTCTGGACTGTAGTGTATAACAGTGATCCTCAGACTGGACTCAGTCACTGCTGATCTGTAATTGTTATTTTAAATCTGAGAGATAATTTCTATCATTCCACCTGGGGTAACTATCATTATTTTTGAACTTTCCTTAACTCTAAGGAACTCTATGTACTGAGGAAGCTATTAATCTTTGGCTAATACAGAAATACTGACTTGTGTGAACAAAGTTCCTTACCTCTTACAAATAATTGCATTTATTTGGTTGAACTAATTGTGGACTCTGTATCTTATATTGGTTTCCACATGATGGTCAGGCTAGTTGGTAACCCAGATTTAGCAGCAAGTTTATAAAGCCTGGTAGATGCCTTGCCATTGGCATGTCTGCTGACTGAGTCAAAGTAACAGGACATTGTGATATCAGAAAATGTGAAACTGCAGTTCCAGGAAATTCTATTTTATGAGCAAATGTTTATGTTTGCTAGTCTAAGTGTATAGTTATCCAGCTTTAGTTTTTCAAATTTAGCCTTTGGTAATTTCTTTTCTGATATAAATAGTATGATAGTGAGACATCACTCTGTGCTAAGACAGCAATAAAAGCAAATATAGTGTTTCCAAAATGCTGAATTAAAAATAAGCTGCGGTGATAAATAAGATGGACATGTTGAATTGTGTTTTGGGACATTTCTTTGTTGTAAATAATGCAAACAAGTCAAGGGTAGTTTGCAGGCACTGTGTTTTGCAAATTGAGAATTGACAGTGAAATACCATTGTTGATACTAGCAATGCCTACAGTGTATAATGTTGCATAAGGGTGGACTGTAACCACAGATGCATCTACAGAGATCATTCTCCACAGGAACTTCTAGTCATCTGAAGATGGATTTATCTGGAAAGAGAATATGTCAACTACTGTGGCATTATTGTCTGTGGACATTGGAGCAGAAGCCCTTACCAGTCAGAGAATCTACACCTGCTCCCAGGGAAAGACCCCCCAAGAATAACACAATCAAAAGTCCCATTACCTCTTTCCAATCACAAGTCCCATTCTCTCTTTTCAATCACTGTTCCATGCTGTGAATTCCCTCTGTGTTAAAATCATGGCATGAGAAACAGGCAAATTCAGACTGGCAGCTGAGGAGTCAGAAGGAGAGAAATCAGTAGCAGAAGGCTTAAGAGTAGAATATGTAAAGGATTATCTTATGTGCCTGGGAAAGTAGTAATGATGATAGAAGAATTCCTGTTTAGTGTTATATACCTGTGCAGTTTTCCAGGTATTTGTGGAGATCTGCCCAATTTTTTCCACCTTATTAATGAAGAGACTTGTAGAGATGTAATTTCTTCCTTTATATTTGTTATTCCTTCACGGGCCGTAGTTTTTCTTTGGTCCTGTATAGAGCTGATCCACTAGACAGCATTAGAGAGGGACTTGTAACATGCACCTATGGATCTAGATACTTTCTGGTTAATCCTTCAGTCTGAGTCTGGAAACTTTATTTCTTGATATATCCGAATTGTGTCAGTTGTTAGAAAGTTTTCCTCTTCAAACTGTGAAAAATTTCTGACGAGGCAGAGGTCTTGTGTGTGTGAATTAGCAAATGATAGTGGGGACCACAGCAGGTTCTGGTGGAGGAAAGATGTGTTCTCCAGCTTGGAACAAGCTCAGGAACTGAGCTGAGCCCACACTTTTTAACTAGGTTGCTGGAAATATCATTGCAACATCAAAGTCAGACTGCCTCAGCACAGGTCAGCACTGTTTCCTGACACCAAATGTACAGTGGACGTATTTCCAGGAGGACCTGGCTTCTACCTGTGACATTTGTTTTAAGTCAGGCGGATTATATGAATGCCTGCATGAGAGCAGTGACTGCACAGTGCCTCTGTGCATCATAGCAACTGTAAAACTAAACAAAGTAAGGCTTGAAAGACTTCCAAAGTATATGACAATCCACCGAATGCCAAAAGTTGGTATTTATTAAATGCCGTTGTGTAAATCAGAGTTTATGTACAAAATAGCAGTATGATATAGATGCATAAATCTAGGTTATGGATGTATTCAGATTACAAAATTGTATTATCTTGAAAGACTTCAAAATCAGTAGCAATGCTGTTGCTTAAGACTGGAACTCTGTATCCACCTGGTCAGGCTGGGTTCATATGTGGAGTCCACCACATAAGTGAACCTTGTATCAGTTACTTTCTCATAATAAGGGTGTCTGTCTTTCATCTGAGTGTGAGACAATTTGGAGCATTGTATCCATATACTAAAGTGTGAATTATTCAGCACTGTGAAGTACAACCAGTACTCTGTTACTATTCATACAATCCCTTAGCAATGTTTCCTCAAAGTGGCTTAGCCTCACAGGAAAGCAGAGAAGAGCAACTTTCAGAGGCTCCTAGGTACAAAGCAGGCTCTACTCTACCTGTCATTCCCCACAGACATTCCTCTTACACTACTTGAGCTCAGACAAACCGACAAATCATATTGCTTTTCCTCTCACTGCATGAAAACAAACAAACAAAAAACCCTACAAGCTTTGGATGCAATAAGAA
The DNA here is from genome assembly GCA_025345505.1 of Todiramphus chloris collaris. Lineage (NCBI taxonomy): Eukaryota > Metazoa > Chordata > Aves > Coraciiformes > Alcedinidae > Todiramphus > Todiramphus chloris. The sequence continues at coordinate 33,091,563 of JANVCC010000035.1, forward strand.
TTAGATGTGGTTATTCATGTCAACAAATGCAGAGTAGCTGTCAGTGCAGCTAAAGACTGAGGTGATGTTATCCACCATCCCACTGAGTCTGTCCTAACCTAGCATACAATGATGTGGTCATCTGCAGAACAGCTGTTATCTTCATCACATTGTGTGGTGATGAGGATATGATAGGATTCATTATCAGTTGAGCATCAAGAACCAAATCCCCTGGGACTGGGGATATCTGTGCTCCACGCACAAGCCTTCAGATGTGCCATTCCACTCCTGCTCCGCAGCTTTCATTGCCATTGCTGCACAGGGCTCTCACATGCAATCAGTCTTCCATGGAGCAGCTACAGCTGAGTACTCGTACGTGCTCAGCCCCTATCAAATGCAAAGAAAAACCTATTAGTTTAGATTACAGTGAAATCATTTTGTGCTAAGACTCAAATATTAACATCTGTCTGATCACTGACAATAAAGGTAGTCAAATGGGCTAGAATCATACCTTCATTTTGCTGGGTTGACATATCCTTCATCTGTATATAAATGTTGGAAATGAAAGCAGGACCTCTTGCAACAATCTACTTAGAGCAAGGGATAAAGCTTTTCACACAACCAATTCAAGAGTTCATTTGCTCAGTCCTGCTACAAACTATTGGGTACAGGGAATACCCAGCAGAGTCCCTGGGCTCAGGGCAGGCAAAACAACTATGTCCTGCAGACAGTGCTCTTTGAGCATTTCTGTCTACCTGCTCAGAAAACAACACTGGAAGTAAAAACATGAACTGTTTTCTCTGGAATCCATCTGAGGCTTTTTCAGATGTGTAAAGATACATTGCTGTCACCCCTTGCTGAAACCTGAGCTAAATCTGCCAAAGCTAAGCTGTGAATAGCTCTTCTTTCACTGGTGAAACTCACAATAAATCAAATGCTTACCAGGTCACTGACTTCACAGGTGTGAATATGAAAGTGCCATCAAAAAAACACTCAATAGGATTTAAAAAATATCCCTTTCCTAGTGAGTCAGGCTCCATCCAGTTATTCAGAAGTATATCACATTTGTGTTCTGTGTTGCTCAGTTGACTCCTTACCTCATGCTCCAGGCCTGTAGCATTTTCCACAGTACAATCTGATATTTGATAATTTCCAAAACCCCTGCAGGGGGAACAAGGATATCTGATGTCCCCTGTCTGCACTCAAATGTAAATTTACATTTTACAAACCATAGCAGATCATAATCCTTCAGTGTCCTTTGTAATACCAGGTTGTCTTCCCAGCTTGTGTTAATGTGCACTAACGAGGAACAAGCAATATAAGAAAGCAGACAAGCACAAAGAATATTCTTCCAGTTCTTTTAGAACATGCCATGAAAAAAGCCCAAATTGTTTTACTTGGTTGCATTGCTGTGTTTTAAGGCAGCTCCTCCTGTTTTCTCAGGGGCTATTGTTTGTGCTGGTGGGGTTATGAGATGGTTTCTTGACAGGGTGTGAAGGCAACAGGGGAAGCCTCAGGTCAGACACCAGGTTGCAACAGTCTGGGGAGGATACCAGATTGTTTCTAGGGGGATGGTGAAGGAAATGTGGTTGGAGGGGATTATTAGCAGGTGTGTAGGGTTAGTGAGGGGGGTTAGGGTATTTGGTTGAGCTCAGTGCTCTACTGTCTTAGGGGCTCAAGACACAAATCTTGCCTCTATACAATGTGTTACGGAAAAAGTCTGCAGGCAGTCTCCTTCTGTTGAAAACCATATTCTCTGTGGCGGAAATCTGTGAATAAGGAAGAATTATACCCACACTTTATGTTATGTGGATACCAAGGTAAACAAAAGTGAGTACTCTGACCATAAGTCCTATCTTTAAATGGAGTCTGGCAGTCATTTTGGGTGAAGGGAGAGGAGGATTAGGGCTACCCTTGTGTTCTGAGTCTGACCCTTTGTGCTTGATTTCTCAAAGGGGAAACTTGGAAGTACTTTTTATTCTGTGTAGACTGTGTTTGTGATAAAAAAACAAAGGCTTTTTTCTCTCTCCCTTTGGATAGGTCAGTCTTTGCAATTCAGCCCTGAATCTGACTGTCCTCATTCTTCCTTGATTGTCTCCTTCCTCCATTTTGCGGCCTGTAACAACATACAGTTTATTTCTCTTTTACCCAAAGTCATGTGCTTTTTTTTCCCCTGTGTTATTTTACTCTTGACTGCTTGATCCTATGCCCATTGAAGCTACTAGAAACATTCCCGTTAGGGACACAGTAGCAGCCCAGAGATCCCCCTACTCAAGCACAAACAAATGAATGCTGCAGACTTCCCCATTGCTTCACTGAGAAAGACAACGAAGGGTTCAAAAAAGTCTAGTGCTGAACTTGCATGCTTAAAGTCCAGTGAAATCATTTGGAGCAGATAACAAAATGTCATGAACTTTCCTGGGGGAGGGAACGTGGTGAGATTGATTTGACATAAAAGACTAGCTATCATTATTAATTCATAGTTTGGCAGATCTCAGGCATTTTAAGTGAATGAATTAATTTTGTATTACAGTGTGTCCTTTGAAGAACCTGGGTTTAAAAAAAAAGATATTTTAATTTTTTTTAAAGTCTTATGAAATCCCGTTTGTGAGTATCATTAGTTGTGCTGCTCTAGAAGTTTAATTTTTCTTTTAGGTGCTGTAAGTCATCAAAATTCATAATGCCAACAGAATTGGGTGGAACTGGTAATATTGTGAACCTTAGGCAAATTACAGAAATGCGCACAATAGCTGTGGATGTTTGCAGAGCTTGGACCTGTTCCCCACCCAGATGAGGTGTCACAGTCTCCATTATTTTAGATGTTCTGTCTGCTGCAAGAACAGAAGGGTCTGAACCCTGGCAAAAGGATTAATCTAAAGGCTGCAAGCTTCAAAGTCAGTTAATCCAGAGTTCATGGATGTATTCCATGAATCAAATGCAGTTTACATTGAGTTTTGTTTCATGAAACATCTGTATTTTTCTTTTAGATTTGGAGAGTAAGGAAAAAGCTGCCTAACATAATGTTCTTGGGAAATGCTAATATTTTTGAGTTTCTGAGCCTGAACTTTCTCCCCTTTGTCAAAACTGCATCCATAACTACTTCTGTAGTGTGATGTCCTAGTAACAAAATGCAACATGATTAATGTGGATTTCAAGAATGTGCTTGCATGGCTTATTGAAAAACACTGCTCTAGCAAACACTGGTCACAGCATAACCCATCAGCGCACTGATTTTGGCTAGTGACTGGCACCGAGGAGGAGGGATAGAAAAACAGTAACTTGGCAAATATTGGGAGCTGGCTGACTAACTGGGGACTAGTTCTGAATTTATTACAAATCCTGATTATTAAGGTGGTCCAAAAGGATCACCAGACAATGACTGTATGCTGTTACTGCTCTTAAACCTTCAGTAAGCAGCTGAGCCATAATTCACAGGTGCAGTCTCCCCGCTGAGACACAGAAAGCTGCTGCAGCCACTGAGCAGATGCCAGTGTTGGCAGCAAATCTAGTACTTGCAGCTTTATTCTCAAGACCAGCAAATAGTGCTGAATAAAGCTACAGAAGCTGCTTTTTTAATCCTACTTTCCTCTGAGCCAGGAAGCTTTGTTAATGTCTGCACATCTCACTTTGAGCACAACCACATAGGTAGTTATTTCTTCATAAATTGGACTATCTTGAAGCAGTTTCTTACCAGACAATAAAACTACTGGGCATGAATATATTTAAATATGTTAAATAAATATATTTAAATGTGTAATAGATGTCCTGATGCAACAAGTCTTTGATCTCTGCTTTATACGATGAGATTTCTGCTTGCCCTTTTAACTGATTGACTATACTGAAGTTCCTTTTTGTGGTTATTCACCCATGACTATATGGAACTATTTTACACTGATTTTTATGTGTTAATTTAATATTTAAATTATTCATGCCTACCTTTGTTTCCTGAATGAGCTGAGTCCTTACACTTTTGTCTTCAGAATGACCACTTTGGTACGTACTGTGGCACAACAAGAGTATAAAGGTCCAATGTCAACGTTTTATTTCGCGTGGTTTGTTTTAATAGTTTCTATATAGATTAAGAAGTTCAACAGAAACAGGGAATTACAAATATTATGCAATACATGGACTACATAAGATTAATACAATAAAGGTTTTTAAGTTTTTAATAGTATTAAAATTACAGTAATTCTTTTTAGATTACATAGTTTTATAAAGCAATTTCTTTTTAATCAATCCTGCAGCAGGTCTAGTTACTTGCTGACAGCTTCTCCTATCAGGTTGCTCTCCTCTCTTTTTTCCTTTCTCAGAGATTTTTCCTAGGAATTACATCCAGAGGCACTTCTTTGCATCTATCTCCATTAAGTGTTTTGGTTGTGACAATTCTATAGTTTTATTTCAAATCTAGTGCAAAAGATGCTGAAAATCTTTGGGTTTGTATATATTTTTTTGAATGATTTGTTGAATGATTTGTTCACGTTCCCTTTGAAATTAAAAGAAGACTTAGAATTTATGGCTTGAAATCATGTGGGGAGTTAAATGGTATTACACTAATTTACGCTTTCCTTTCATTCTTTAATGATGGCTTTTGGCTGACCATCTCTAGTTGAAAGCTAGCTTGCTGCAAATTTAGTCTTAATATATTCACCAGAATCAGAAACATTGCTTTAGTTTTTCATTGCTGGTCTGCCTCAGAATTAGGCTACTTGCCATAAAGGGTCTAATTTCTTTTAGCTGAAGGAAAGCTGCCAGTAAGTAGGTGTGTTGTTTGGGTTACATTAGTCCATAAATTTTTGTCTCATTTTTTATACTTTTAAGATTTGACACTGAAGCTTTGCTATTCAAATAGTGGCTGCTGCTGTATTTGAAGATATGAGGATATATTTTTTATATTTTTGTGTTTGGTTGGTTGAGGTTTTTTTCTTTGTGGGGTTTTTTTTTCTGGTTTTGCGGTCTATTTGTGTTTTTGTTTGGTTTTTTGGTATGTGTTTTGTTTGTTTATTTTGGTTTTCTTTCATTGTTTTTTTTTTTTTTTTTTTTTATGGAGACACTGACCTTAGATGTTTAGTTTGTTTGCCAGTTATTAAGACCCTTAAGATCATAGTCATTTAGGTCCACTGAGGTTGCATAGTTGCTCATTGAAACCTTCCAGTAAACTATTTCAAGAGACAAAGGAAAAATTGCAGTCATAATAAATTGAAGATAAATCCTGTGACTTTTGTCAGTGCTGTGGATACTGGTGCTATGATGATGCAAGTACAGTTGAATACCCTAAAGAGAAAATAATTGATCTGGAAGGCTGCTGTTGAGCCTCATGTTGCTTGAATTAACTTTACAGCAACAAATTTAACTTATTTACTAGCAAAGACTTTTTAAAGTCATAGTTTGATTTCAGAGGGAAAAACAATAACTAGAATGTCTACTTACCTGTCATGGAAATAGCTTAGAGAACGCATGGGTTCTATTAGAAGAAGAGGATGAACTTCCATCATTGAGAAGAAAAAGCAGAATGAAGTGGAAAACATTAAAGTTTGTGTTACTAACTCTCCCTTAGAACTAGTTTTCACTCTTTATTTTCACAAATTCCCATGGAAATGTATGTTTAGAGGTGCTTTTTTCTGTATACCTGTTTTTTCCTGCTCAGAAGACTCCCCTAATTGTTTTCTGGTTTAAAATTTCCTCCTTCATTTGTGAGGTTATTAGTGGCTCTGTAACTGTCCTTTGGCTACATTCAGAATGGATTATAAACTTCTCCATCTTGCTTAGAAACTTTCAGATATCTGTTTGTGTCTCAGTGACAAAGTAATTACTGAGGCTGTTTTTATGCTGGTTTTGAAATTTGTGGGAAAGCTTGACCAACTAGTGTTTCAGTCCTAGACCCTGACCCCTTTGAATGACATGTTGACCAAATTCACAACAAAGAATGATTTCTGTCCCTAAGGATTATGAGCTGGCTGTAAAATGAAAGACAGAATTGCAAGCAGACAAGTATACTGTGGAAGGAATGACAAAGTATAAATGAAATCCCTGAAATCAGAAGGGAAGAAATTATATAATGGAAAGGGTATTTGGGTTTGTGCATAGGCCCAGCACTGATGTTTCGCTTGGAGTTTCAAACCAATGATTTGATGAGATCATTTTTAAAAATATGATGGAATTGCAGCCCTTGTAAGAAAACAAAAAGGAAAACATTTTCTGAGGAAGCACAGGTCAGAAAAAGAAGGATGTTATTGTAGCTTGCCTACTCTTTTTAATTGACTTTAATATAAATGTCACTTAGCTTCTTTGAATGCAGATGCATCTCACTTCTGTCTCAAAAAAAAACCAGTTCAAAACCAGACCAAATATCACAGTTGTATCAAAGCTATTTATCATGCCATTTAACTTTGCAAGCAACTTGAACTCCAAAACCTTCTCTAAAGCATATTTATTTTACAGTCTAGCTTATTTTTATAAAGATATTAAATGAAAAGCTATGATCATGTGACAGCACTGCTACATATCATTGCAAACAATGAACTACCTACTGTTTTAAGGTATCAACAAGGTCTGGCGTAGTCTAATGAAAATATTATTTCAGCAAATTATGTGTCAGATTCCATTACTTCATTGTTAGAATAGAAACATGAAGAAGATCAATACTAATTGGCAGGAAAGAGAAGTTCACCTGACATCTTGTAAAGACAGAGAATAAATGTCCCACTTGCATTTCATCAAACTGATTATTTTATAGTGGTGGAGAGAAAACTTGATTACAGAAAAATGTTTATTTCCTGTCTCCACAATGTGCCTTATTTGCTAATACAATTAGTTTTACAAACTCTGACACTTGAGTGTCTTGGTTTTGCTTAAAACTTTGTTTTCCTTTCAGTGGTAACTGTTGCTGCCTTCTTTCCCCTGCAGCCAATTCTTTTCCTTGTCTCTTAAAGAAGTTAGAAGTTTCTAAAGGGAACTTTAGAGGCTTTTCTCTCTTTCAGTGCACACAGAAATATGAGGCAGCTTTGGAGCAAGATACCCTGTGTCAGATTTTGTTTGGATCAACTAATGTACTGTAAATTCATTTTCAGCCTACTGACCATTTTGCTTCAGCAATCCCTTACTTTCCTCAGTGGACAACCACAAGGTTTATGATAATAACTGACTCCACTGTTTTCATGTCACAAAATCCATCCACTTGTCATCTTGAATTTCTATGTTATGGATCAAATAAGTGAAAGTGAATCTAAAAAATCATTGGTTCATATTTTCTCTGTTAGGGTTCATAGATTTTTATGAATACTATCTTCTGCTTAAATGAAAAAAACCCAAAACCCATACTAGATTTTTGTCACACAAGGGCTTGGTGCGTACATGAAGTTGAACTAGCCGTTAGAATGAAAGATGAGAAGTCTTTGCTGAGTGAGGAAAGTGGTCTTGATTCAGCTGACAAGTTGCCAACATCTCTCATGGAGAAATCCCCAGTGGCATTAGATGACTAAAAGCAGATTGTGTATCACTTCCCCTCTTGGGAGGGATGAAACCTACTGGAAACAGCTACAAGATGGCATTTCTTCTCTGTCTCCATTCTCCACTGACTGTTCCTAACTAACCAAATGGTGTAAGCTAGAAATTAACTTGTAGCTGATCAACAGTCTTCTCTTCCACGTACCAAATACAGCTTATCTGCAGAAGAGTCATATTCAGGATCAGGGGAAGAGCACTGGGTTCCTGTAGGGCATCAAAGTAAAAACCTTACTGCTTGAGATACGGGATAGTCCAGAGAGATGTAAATGGAAGCAGGCACCTTTCCTATGCTCACCTGAACAGATTCATCTCTTCCCTCAAGGAAATAAGTGGAGTAATGGCTTACTGTCTAGTTTTCCTTTGCAGGGGTGGGGCAGGACTGAAAGACAGAGATCCCTGTCTTGCTTTTGTGGAGGTGCCTGCATGGCTTACTCTTGTCAAACATCTTGCATAACCACAGCTTTTAAGATGAGAGTATGGGTGTGCACAGTGTATGTGTGCATCAAATATATAAAACTGTCTGGGCAGCACTGGCCCCAAACCAATTACATTAGAGAAGATGGACATCAGCCAGATCAAAGAGTAACCAGGTAATTTCAAAGGAACTTTAGAAATGAAGAAAGACTAAGACTGAAAAGTAGTATAAAAGAAGCATGAAAAGTTTTAATAGCAGCAAAAATATTTGAATGGAAACACTAGAAGCTGCCCTGCTGTCACCAGGCTGAGCCTTTGCTCAGGGGGATGGAGCAGCTACCCCATCAGATGCTGTGAGTAGCATTCAACTGGCTAGTGGAGTATGGGGAGCAGCAAGCCCCTGCACCTCACACATGCATATGCAGCCTTGTGGTGGACTTTGTCATCCACATGGGGATCAGTGGGTTATAGGGAGTGGCAAATATTCATCCTGAGTGTATAGTATGATAATTGCAAGTTAATTACATGCTCTTGGGTTAATAAACCTTTTAAACCGTGAACTGGTTTAAACTATGGGAACTGGGCAGGTTTTCTCTGTGAGTTTTTTTGGCTACTCTTGAGTATCAGGTAAGTGCAACAGAAGTGTTGTGCTCTTGGAAGTGCAGCAGAGAGAGAAGGTATTTTCTGTCAGGCAGGAAAAAGGTAAAGGGTACTTGTATCTGCCTTCCACCGTGCAGTCTTTCAAGCTTGAATCCCTTTGAGACAATTTGGAAACAAGTCAGCAAGACAAACATTTCTAAGGACAGTTTGTCTTTCTCCTGCAGGCTTGTCAGTAGGAGTGAGGTCTGGCAGCTGTGCTGAAAATCATTCTAGAAGGAGGCAAATTGGGGTAGAAAACAAAGAACAGCACTGGGAGACGCGAGACCACTCATATTCCAGGGCTAAATTTAATTTCAAGATGCAATCATAGCAGTCTGCTGCCTGATTTTGGGGCAAACAGTCAGCAAGCCCACAAGAGAATAAGCAACTGTTGTATCTGATCAGGTCCCAGAACTAGAGTCTCAGAAAGTGCTTTAAAAGAGCCAGTCAATGACAGTGACCATAAGGTATACAGATTTAACAATCAGATAGCAGGAAAACAGAAGCTATGCTTCACAGCAGAACGAAACATTAGAAAGGAAAAGCTACCTTAAAATGAGGAAGTTCATTGAAGAGACATTTAAAAGGAGCAGGTAATGAGGTAAAATGCTATTAAAACATATTATGATAGAAAATTAGGTTCTTGGAGGACCATTCCCAGACCTCAAAGCTAATGTAGCTGAACAGAGAGGGTATTAGAAGTGAAAAAACCCCACGCCCTTAAAATTGGAAGTGGTATTCACTTTAGAAGATGATAATGGATTGTAGCAATGAACAACAGGACAGGCAAAAAAAAGATAGAAAGAGCAACTTGGTAAAGACATAAGTGTTAATAATAAAAACTTCTTCAAACGTATCAGAGACAGAGAGCTTTCCAGAGTCAGTAGGATTAATAGGTACTGAAGAGGAAAAACTTTGATCTTCACTTATTGAAAAGGAAAGTGGGGAATTTATCAGTGATGCAAAAAAGAGGATAGTAGGGAATTGTCAGTCAGAATTATCAACAGCAGGCATTTCAGAAATCAATAAAATGAATGCAAACCTCTGAGAGCTGCTATTTTCTAAAAGAAATTCAGATTTGTGAACTTGACAAACTGCTAAGCAAATAACCTACCTGCTACTTGACCTAGCTTTAGAATTAGGGAGATAAAAATAAGGTTCATATGGTACTGATGTCTCAAAGGGCGACTCAGGTCATCTTGGGAAAGAAAAACCAGTTACTTTTGACTTTAACACCAGCCAGATTGGCTAGGAACTGTAATGACAAATGGAATTAATGAATATGGATGAAATGATAGATTTGGGATGAGTCACAGGAATGCCTTGTGAAACTGTAAGTATTCTGACAATTTACTGGTAAGGTGAAGCTGTCAATCCAGTATACTGGGAGTTAAGAAAAAAGGTTGACAAGGGCTTGTAGCAAAAACTGCTAAACAAGTATTCCCCCTATTAATCAATAGAATTTTTGTCTCTGTCCTGTTGTAACCACATATACTGGTAAATTAACGTTTTAGCAGTTTATTGAGACTATCAAAGGTTATATAATAGGACGTATCGTCCTCAGCATATCCACAAATGATAAAGGAAAAAAAATTGCAGAGGATATGAAATTATTCAGGATAGTTAAATCTAAAGCTGCTATGCAGAGATGCAGGAAATTCACAGTGCTGAATGACTGGGTGAAGATCAGATGACTCTCAAAGCTGATAAATGGAAATTCGTCCATGTGAAAGACAAAGAACTCTAGCTCTCTGTGTTTAGTAGTAGACATACAAGCACAGGATTATCATACAGAAATGCGACTTTGGGGTCAATTGTGGCAGTTCTGTAAAAATGGCAATGGAAATTTTTTGTCATCAAGGCATATGCAGTACTGCTGTAGCAGAGAGTTAAATGAATAGTTCTGAGAAAACCCACACAAAAAAAATCCATCCAGATGGGCGATCCAAAACACTGCCATAGTACATTAATTACTTAAAAAACCTCCTTTTTTTGGGGGGGGGGGGGGGGGGGGCGGGAGAGCCAGGATTTGATGCAAATGAATTAGAACAGTCACCAGTGAAGTTTTCACTTTCTTTGTTGTTGTCTTCAGTAAACCTTTCACTTTTAATATGAAAGCTCATTCAGTGATTAATTACTTTAGTGCAGTGGTGTGCTGAGGAGGAGAGCTGAGTAGATGCATTTAGATTTACCGCAAAGCAATAAGCAATATTACTGCTGAATATTCTTGGAAGGATTTGTCTTTCAATATATTCTTTGAATCTTCTCAAACTGCTTACTCATATACTTCCTACCAGCTTCATTGGATGACCTAAAAATGCCATTTTGTGATGAAATATAAAAGCTGGAAAATATTAGGTTTGGAATGTTTTGTTTTTTCTTTTTTCTTCCCCCCCATTTAAAAGAAAACCTTTTCAATCTTAAAATACAAAGTTTTCAGACAGGGACACTCTACTCAATTATCCATGATACCTACCTAGCACCTCATATTTGCCATATGTGTTCTTAATTGATTATTTGTCCACTTTTTTGGTCATTTTCCCATCATTATTTTAGATCTGTTCCTATGGAGATGATATTGCAAGGATGTGCTCCAGTTTTAATATGTCAGAAGTAATCAAATATCTGCTTCTACCTTCCTGGCTTGGAAAAGAATGAAATGTTGTGTCATTCTGTAAAAGGAGGTAAATTTTTATTTCTTTACATCTTCTTTCTCATGACAATACTCTGAAGGTTAATTACTGTCATGCTTATTCTCTTGTATTGTAGTGAGTAATGGTCCAAATTTAGGATAAAAACTGCCCTAGAAATATTGCAGTCCCTTAGACTAGTCTTGTTTCAAAACCTCACTGAGAGAGTCTGAATTCCCAGGTAAAGGAATTATCAATGGAGCAGAGATTTAGTTCTCAGGAGCTAAAGATTTTCATCCTTCTCATGCCTGTACTCCTTCTTTCAGTCATTCATCTCTTTCTAAGTTCTTGTAGCAAGTAAAGCCATTTCAAAGTGGGGCAAAATGAGATGTTTGGACAACAGCTTTCTGTCCTACAAAACCCTAATCTGCCCTCAAAGCACCATCCATTAGTGCCTTGAGGAAGGGATTTCTGAATATACACATTTCTTTGAGTCCGGCAATTCCTTATTTTTGGCTGGTGCAGAGTTCAGACTACTCTGTCTCCAGGAACATTCTGGAGAGATGTTTCTTGGTGTGCAGATCCCCAAACTATTAAAATGGCAGCTATGAACTAGTTTTACTTTCAGATGTTGGTATGACACCCCATGGTGTCCTGTGGTTCTCCAGAGGGGAAGCAGTTTTAGACCCTCTGCTGTTGCTTTCTCCTCTGGTACCAGACATGTAAATGGGTCAGGAGGTCTCCAGCTTCTGCTCCTGGTAGCTCCTTTGCTCACATTCGAACACATCAAGAATACAAGCCTGGCAGAAGTGTGCAACTTCAGAAGCCAAGCACTGGAGATCCTGCAGTGACTTGCTATCATGGGAAGCACTGCCAGGCACTGACATGCTTCATCTTCCAGCAGTAGCTGAGCACCAAAATGAAGGTGTCTTGAGTTAATTTCTCAATTGTAACTCCAAGGGAGCATCCCCCATTCACCAGGGCCCTTATGCCCCTGGCCCCGCTAACTTCTGACAATTTCTGCTTTTGTGCTTCCCTCATCCCCATGCTGGCTCTGCCCTGCTCTTCTGCTTGTGGCATTTTCCCATGTCCAATTCCCCACATCTCCTTTCCTTTACACCCCTTGTACAGAGCTCTTCTCTCCTCAGATCCCACCTGTACTGTTTATGGCTCCCATTCTCCATCACTGCCCATGGACAGATCTCCTTAACAGAAGTCTCCTCACCTCCTTCCCCGGGGGAGCACAGGAAAAGCAGTCCTCAGCTCTCAAAAAATGAAACCCATGGTCAAAGTACATGTCGTCTGCACTCGTCCGCCCTGCTGCTGTAGTGAGGATGGACAAAGCAGCAAGTTAAATCCAAAGCAGGTCCTTGGCCTGTTCAGCTGCTAACCTCCGGCTACTTGCTGCTGCTTCTGTGTGGAAGCAGGTTTTTCAAAGGCTTCAAGGCTGAGTAGTTTTTCCATGGTATTGTAAGGGCTTAAACTTTGCAGCAGGGTAGCCCTTGGACCTCACCCAACATAACCTGCGTACCTGCTGCTTTTTCTCATCTGCCTCTGTGCTGTGGCTGGTACCCTGAGTTTGCCCATGGCAAGCCCAAGGAAGGCATCCTGTCAGGAATCAATGACATCAAGAAATAGAGACCCAGTTAACATTTACTGTTGCAGTGAAACACTCAGGCAGGGTAAAAGCATGAATCAGGAACATACATTGGACCAATATTGAAGGGTCCAGACAAGATCAATTATAATGGAAAACAATTGTTATAGCAACAGAAAATGTATCAGTGTCAAGTAAAAGCTAGTGTGCTGAGTTTCCAAACCACTAGTATTAAACTAAATACACAGAACAAATCAGGCATGCATGTTTGAAATCTCTCTGACATATATGCACCTTTTGTTGTCATGGTTAAATCCCCAGAGGTTGATTTATTTTGAATATCAGACAATTAGTTTCATAACAAACATATAAAATGCCTCTTCTAAATACATGAAAGCTTTTTAGAACAAGGTAGCTTAGTTGAATAAATCATGTTTCTTAGAAGTTTTAGAAATATTATTCACTGTTATAGTGAAAAATGTTAGCTAGGGCTCCTTTGTCAAGGAGGCAGTATTTTTACGAGAACGTAGCCTTCTCTTTTCCATGTTCGTATAAAATAAATGAAGACAAAGTACTGAAAGCACTTTACTAAAATTCTACTGTTAATCACAGTTATCACATACTTTAAGTGTTTTCTACATAATGTCTTATGAGAGTGCTAGACCACTGGACACTGAAAGATCATGTGGGGTTCCCTTAGGCTTTAGATTTTGAAGCTGGTTCAAAGAAGAAGGTACAGACATTTTTGCTTCTTTAACTCAAGCTTCTGAAAAATGCCAGCCTGCACATCCTGTGGGATTTCAGTTATTTGGACCTAGGCCAGTGCATGTCAAAGTTGCAATTAGTCAGTGCTTGTGAGAAGACACACATAATGGTGAAAAGCTTTCCTATCTGTTTTAATAATAGCATTATTTCTTAGTATGATTTGTTAACAGTTGTATATTGATATTCTGCACTCCGCTGAGGTTGAAATATCCTAAAATACAGAGCCTGGAAAGGCTTTAAAGCTACTATTGACTAGCAAGAGTTTTCTACTTTGCTCTAAGTCAAGCGTGTTTTACCTTGTAGGACAGCAGACACTGGCAGTCTTGGCAGGGGAAGATAAGACAGCAGCTCTTTGGTAGGTGCATGAGTTCCTTGGCCGCACAGAGCTGTGAAGAGCACCCCTCCTCAGTCCTGGCCACCATGCTTTTCCTTCCACACTTTGTCTGATGTGGCAGCATCTGTGTTGGAGAACGCAGGACAACTTGTAGCCTATCTCTGATGAGGCTGTGCAATGGAAAGGGAGATAAGATTTCTTGCAGAAAGAAGCACTGTACTCTGTGCTGGTCACTACAGCTTGACAACACCACCTTGCAGGTTGTCCAGCCTTGCTGCCCACTGGGAAGTCAATGGTGACTTACAAATAGCTGAGACAAGTGGTAGTGTGACAGATTTTGTTAAGGATGCCTTTTACAGGATTCTGGCACCTATGTCAGGGGTTGAATGGGACAGAGAATACCTCAGGGTCTGCTGGTCATCTAGTTCTTCTAGTCTCATTACTTTGGTCGTCTCAAGGTAATCATTGTGCAAGTCAGACCTGAAAATGAACATCAGGAAATTTCTTAAACCATATGTTCCTCTGGGCAGCAAACTGTTCTATATTTCTAAAAGCATCCAGTACTCTGGTGCACTGCAAGGAAAAGGGTAATTACATAAGCAACACAACTTGTAATTTCTCCTTTTCTTTGTATTTCTTTTCTTTGTATATCTTTGTGTTTCTGAAATTGTTTCTTCCATTATTTATTCAGTTTTTCTCTCACTGTGAAGGAGCTCACACTGAAAATCTTGATTGTGTCTTTGAAATATACTTAAACCTCAGGCTAAAGAAATGATGGGTACTTTTGGAGAACAGTGTCATTCTTGACCCTGTCTGTGCTTTGGATCTTTCGAGATACATGGCAGCTATTTGTCTTCTCTATCTGAGAATGGACATTCATTGATTATATGACATTTCTTTCTGGTCCATGACAAAATACAGGGATAGCAAATATTCCTGAACCTCTAATCATCTCTCATTAAAATGAAATTTTAACTATAGTTTGAAGGGTAGTTGAAAGTTTACTTTGCTAGAAACAACAGAGTTATTTAGAATTCTTCCCATCAATAACTTTTCAAGATGGGTACCACCTTTGACAGAAGTAGTGTGTCACCAGGAAAACCCTTGAAAACAAGTAGTCACCATAACAGCAAGTAACTTACATCTGTGATTTTCAGTGTTAGAACCCATTCCTCCAGAGCACTTCTGACTGTGCTTCTGACTCCAACCTTATATTTCAGGAGTCTTGTTCTTTGTGAATGTCCTTGTTGCACTTTTATCTGTTAAACACTCACTTCTGCAGGCCCTATATATTCACTGGAGTTCCTGCAAATTCACACCCTTGTAAAAGAGAGGAGGAATTACCTGGGATCTCTGAAGGGTATCCTAACAAGGGGCTTGCACAGTTTAACATACTGCCTCTCCTACTGTGTGAAGGTCAGTTTGAACCTTTTATAACTTAAAGCTTCAGAGACTTATTTTAAATGTCTCAGATCTATTACTTATATTTTATGTCCATTTCCACAATGTAGTGGCCACAATAGCACCAGTATCACTTTTGTAAGGATGCACAACTCTTAAAGACACTTTTCTTCAACACTGGTTTTGATATCTTCAGGGTTTTTTGGTTCAAATAAGATCTTCATTATCACCATCACAAAAATATTTTCACCTATCTTTGTCTTGAATATCTCCCTCTTCATCCTTTCTAACCCTAATGTCTACATGCCAGTCCAACTGTAAAATTGAAAATGTTCAAATGCAAACCATTCTTGTGTCATTAGAATCATTCTTCATGAGAAACCCAGAAGAGAAAGCAGAAAGCTTATTCTTCTGCTGCCAGCACTTGCATCAAAAAAACCTCTTCTGGTGCCTTTATGAAGAACATTCCAGGGTGCCACTTGTGGAAGAATAAAGCTGTTAAGGGATAAATATAAAAGTAGATAAATAGACTGTCTTCAGAAACCTGGAGACCTTTTTCAGCCAAATATTTTATAAGATTTGTAATACTCAGCTAACTCCAACTTTTTTCTGTTGAAATGTAGAGCTCAGTTTTGAGCCCATCATCATGAAGGATAAAACTAGTGATTCCTTTGAGCCAAGCATTCACTCCAGAAAGAGCTGCACAGAGTGTAGGGACAGAATGTTGGGAGATACAAATTCTGCTGGGATAAGTGACTCTCAGACACACAAGATATTTTAACACTAAAGTGTAATGGAAATTTAAAAAAAACAACAGACATCAAGGTTTAGGTGCAGGATTTTAAAAAAAAAATGGTTTTACGCCCTAACACTCTGTGGGAAAATAATATTGAGGGTAAGCAGAAGTGTTTAAAATAAAATGCCCAAACAATTACTGAGAGAAACAAAGAAGATTGATTAGGTTATTTTTTTGTTGTTGTGTTTCTTTGGTTTGTTTGTTGGGTTTCGTTGGTTGGTTGGGTTTTTTTGTTTGTTTGTTGTTTGGTTTCGGGTTTTTTGTTGTTGTTGTTCGGTTTTTTTTTTTCATAGAAAACCACTGGCACCTGAAGACCAAAGGAAATTAAAGAATAAATGGTCTGCAATAAAACTGACTAGTGAAAAGACTCTTGAAGATTACATTAACTTTGAAGTACAAGACATTGCACTTGTGTGAATATGGTCATTGTGATTCTTGGCTGTCAATGAAAAGAGCAAAGGGACAGTGTTAACCATTTATTCATACAGTCTAATGAAGAGTTTTCTGGTTAGAACAAAGATGTTTGCTATTGAGGACAATTGTTACAATGGCCTGTGATTGAGAAATATAAAAACATCAGATATTTTATTTTTCCCATATTTTCATAAATGTAGAAATTACTTTGATCAGCTTCCATTTAGGAAAAATGTAGATAACACAATACTAGCTCAATCCTGCAATCCAAATTTCATTGAACTGAAAAAGGGATGAAACTGCAGATTTTTCTGGTGCTTATCTCACTTGTTTCTTCTGCATTTTGATTTATAGCAAAAGATCTACTGATTATTTAAACACAGGTGCCTAAATGTGACCTTTGTCTACATCTGAATGTTAGAGAGGGAAACGTTCACTCGTGCAAAGTTAAAATGAGTTCTATCCATGGATAGATAATATTAAATCTGAGGATACTTATTTTATACATGCTGTCCTTCATCTGTAAGCATCTGCCTGTACTTGCAAGTGCAACTCAGATGGCAAATATAAAGAAAGCATTTCCCACATTGCTGGAATTTTAAGCCTTCATAAATCCTTGTCAGGGGTTGAGGCTCAGCTGGCCACTAAACGAATAACAGATGCTCTCTATTAACCTCTCTCTCTTCCAAAAGGGGAAGGGAATGGGAATATAGGAGAGAGAATTATGGGTTGAAAAAAACCCACCTAAACCAGCTTTAGTGAAACAATAACAATAAAAAGAAAAATAAAATCATATTAATAAGAAAATAACGAAATATATACGAATATATACAAACTCAATATTGAATTCCTCTGATGATGGTCATGCCACCACTGGCACTGTTTGTCAGACACTGGGAGAGGCCTAGACTGGACTCAGTGGAGATGAAAACAGAATTCAGGAACTGGGTTCAGGAACTCACAGATTGGATTAAGACAGAAGAACAGACAGAGTCTTCTTCAGATGCTGGCCATTGAAAAAGAGAACTTGACCCTTGTTATCCGTCACCTTTATATTGACTATGACGTACGTGGAATAGAATACCTTGTTGGTTCACCTGTCCTGTCTGCTCCTCCCCATAACTGTGACATATTTTTACTTACAACCCTTTCACTTGTAACACTTCAACATGGTACACAAGATTTAGCAGTGACCTTGGCCTTCACAGGAACAAGTATAAGCAAGAGTCTTTCTGCACACCAGTCCTTAGTAGTAACTATAAACATCAAGTGTTATCACGTCTAGAAGCAGGCACTGTCTGAAAAAAATATGCCATTAACATCAGAAAGTGCTGGTACTTAGCAGAGACTGAGCTGAAAAAAAAAATCACTGAATGGAGAATTGGTTCTGTTCTAGCTCTAACTAGGAAAATTCCTAACCCAGCTTAACTTCAACAACTGACTTTTGCCAGCACCAACCCTAGGAAAATAAAGTTTTACAGTCCACAGAATGTGACACCAGGCTCTCATATCATCTCCCCAGTGTCTCTTTACTTATGAAAGCTCAGTATGTTAATAGTGGAGATGGCTTTCACTCAAACAAGTTCCATTAGGGATGTGGAAGTGGGCATCTGACACATTCTTTTTTTCCCTTGTTATCATCTCTTCTTTTCCCCAAGATTAAATGGGGGAAATGTATGCATACACATACTGAAAACAGACAGCTATTCTACAGTGCACCTAAAAAAGGCTCATCTGGAAAAGACCTATAGTGTGTTACTTTTTAGCCATTCAATAGAGATCAACTAAGAATGATATCACTCCTATCAAGGACTATACTTTGGATTTCTTTTTCAGAGGAAAACATTTATTGTCTATGCTAAAGAAATAATATTTTTGATAAATTCTGTTATGTTTATAGCTACAAAACATTATTGTCCCATTTGCAGTTAGAATCTAAAAAAGCCATCTGTTTCCTGAGGCTTGGTGATACCAGAGCCACATGCAAAATTAGTTCTGTAACATACCATCAAAGAAACTTAGATGTGGGGTAGTAACTGTTATAATAATAAATTTCTTACATGCATTGACATTCATTAGCACTCTTCTCTTATTAATTACAAATTGACTAATAGCATACCAATAGCATAAACTGGAAGAACACAAAATCAGCTCAAATACACCTCCAAAAACAGGCTCACTCAGGATGCAGAGAAACAGAGGTATGAAGAGGAGATATTTATAATTCAGACATGGCATTTCTATGATGCTTGAGTATCAGCCCTAGTATCAGCCCAAGTATCAGCACAATATTGTGTCACCAAAATACAGCCTCAGACTTTTCCAGAAGTATTGCAGCAGCACAGTCCCAGAATGGTCACCTCTGCCTCTACTTTGTCACTGTTAGGAAGGACCAAGGGTCCTCTTTTTATCCCACCTCTAGTGTCTAGTGTTAAATACCTGAAAAATTGGTTGGAGTCTCTTTATCAGCTTTAATGGTATTTCATAAAGATGCTTATAATAAAATGCTGTCCCTGTCCTGTCTAGATTCTGCTTATATATGAAACTGCATAAAGTGTTAAATTTCATCAGAGCTCACAAATGGCTCACACATCTGGAAACAAGCAACTGAAGAGTCATTAGGCAATTGCAGAAAGGTAGTAATCCATCTCACAAGCAGGTACTTACACACGCAGGCTGTGTAACCTGCTGGCCCCGCAATCTCTTCCTATTTCTCAATTTCTAATGGCACTGGTAAAAAGGAATATTTTATATACACATACATTTAAAAGCAAACTTCCAGACTCCTTGCATGATCTGAAATACCAGGTTTTCTTTCTATTCTGCTTATTTTTGACCCATGCCATGTGTCAGTGCTCCCTTCTTCTTTTGACATGTTATAGATCTAACACTGACACCAATGGTAATTATCATGTTTCTGGTGATAAAAAAGGATGATAGGAGCATAGATACTGCCACACTGAAGCATAGAGTAGCTCAGTTATGCTATTCATTTCTGACACGGGTCACCATCAAATTTAGGGAGGTACCTGAAAACCAGCAACGTACAAATCTAAAAGTCATTTTCCGACTGTTGTCATCTGATACTTTATGTATGCCTGAAAACATGCAGATAAATATTTCTTACATGTGTAGCTTATCTATATGATTTGGCAGTATCTTTCTACTCATACAGACTTCTCACCTTTTTCTAAATCATCTTGGCCTCAAAGATGCTAGATAGCAATTCTTCAGAGGAGCAATGTCCAAGTAATTGCTGTACAATCATGTACAACTGATAGTAGGTAATAGATACCATTGTATGGCAGAGTATGGTAGTAAACATGATTGCTTTTTATTTCTTTTCTCTTCATCTAGGCTCTGAAATTTTCATGCAGGAAACTATGTAAGAAGGCTGACAGCACTGCTGATTATGTTACTTTTATTTATGTGGAAGATTCTTTTGTCAGCCAGTTAGTACTGTCATTATCCTTGACTAGGACTTAATCACTCAAGATATCACAGTGACTTGTCATTTTTCCAGCCACTGTGTACCATTTTGAGTCAAAATGAGCGAGTCCAATTCAAAGCAGTCAGCATAATGCTGATTTATCAAGAGAGTCAGGAGCTACCAACCTTCTAAATACAAGGATATCCCTGGGTCAGGAGACGTACAAATATTTCAGTAGCTGTCACTGCCTTGCACTGTGTTGTTCATTTGTTAGTGGAGCTTTGCCCTTAGTGAAGTAGCCTGAATATTCAAACGCTGCAATACATCACAGTGAAGAACACAACTGCAGGCTGAATTTTTTACAGCACTGAGACCCTAAAGTAGAAGGAACATTATTGCAATAACTGTTTTGATTAAAATTTGTTATGTGAGTGCACTGAGTGGTCGGTCTGGTTGTATTTGTTAGACTCTGGTGTGTGTACAGACAGTTATACAAACAATGTACACACAAAACTTATCATGTATGTGAATGATTATTATAAGCCTTGCTTACACATATAGTTCGTGTTTGTGTATAAATTGCAGATTTAAATTGATTGCCACCTCTACAATTTATCTCTTCTTATTCCTGATAATATAAAAATTATATGGCAGACTGAATAGTACTGAAACTTTGTATGATTTCCAGAATTTCTTATTCTATGAAAGCACAAAACCAAAACCTTTCATGGTGTTTTACTTAAAAAAGGCAAACAAGAAAGTGGATGAGAATGAGAAATAAATCTTCTTTAATCTTAACCAGAGATTTTGTCCTCGAGCTGAGATATCTTTCCTAAATTTTTCACTGGAATAGGTACATTTCTACTATAAGGTTTTGTTTCTCATAGATTTGCATCAAAACCTCATCATTTCCATCATTTCCATTTCCATCATTTCTCATTTTTTTCTGGGTATGTTTACACTTTCAACCTACTGAGAAAAAAAAAGGAAATAAATTATCAGGGTCTTTTGACTAAGTTGTGAAGGATTTGTCCCTAACAGCATTTGGTTTAAGAACAACTTGCATTTTCAGGTGCTAATTTTCTGAATCATGTCACCCTTCACTTTTGCGTGTTCTAGTCACAAACAAATAATTATAAATACACCCTTGGAAAAGAATCTGTTAAAAACATGATAATAATGCAGGAAATAGTTGTTAAACCCTTTTAATGCTACCCGCTTAATACAGGATGAAAAAAAAATTGTCCTTAAATTTTACAGGAATAGAGTTGTCTAAAAACTTGTCCAAGTTCTTCAAATGAGCACTTTGTTTCTGCCGACCCTTACAATTTCTTCCATGTTTGTTTGTCCAGTGTCTTTTCAGTTTTGTGAAATACTTATGTCTCACCATTTTTAGGACTTATCATAATATTAATTTAGTTCAGTTTGCTACCATAATTGAAATTCCACAGATTAGGAGAATGTCTCACAACAAATCATCTTTATTTTATAATTTCCTTTTGAAGTAAACAGCTGGGCTGTCCCCTGTCGCTGTTTATACCGGGAGCGGAGAGATGCAGCAACACATAAATTCACAAGAGCAGGCGAAAGAAGCAACTTCATTAATTTATAAGCCTGTTTTATATACCCTAGCCCCACAGGGCGATTGGTCAGTGATCACCCATCTCCTAGGGTGATTGGCTAAAGTCCTACAACACCTATTTCAAAATATTTTTCCAATGTACCATAAACAGAACTTAGCAAAACACCAGGTGTTGGTCCAGCTTACAAAAAACATCCTACTGTTTTTCATAACATGCATGAGAAAGGCAGGATTCTCACCCAATATTGTGAGAACCTGAGAAAATCCCTCTGCTAGCAGCTTTTCAGCACCCACAATCCCCTACCTCCTAAGGACAGTTTTGTGGTTTCATTTTGTCACTCCTGTATTTGTTACCCTTTCTGCTCTCAGTGTTTCCCTGCCACAGTCTCATCAATATTTGCCTTTCAGCTTATAGACCTTTTCCCTTTATGTGAATGATGTACCTTCCACATCCATGGCACTAATATTTACAAGTAAAGAATTGAAGGGAAAAATGGCTCCAAAAGTCTTCTTTCATACATACTAGGAGAGAAGTTTTTCAAGAAAGAGACTAAAATGGGAGAAAAATCAGGCCCAGACAATTGTGTGCAATCTTTTATGTTTAAAGATTTTTGAAATTAATATCACACCCTAAAAATCTGAACCTGTTATATTCCTCTCTTGCTTCAGAAATGCATGCACTGAAATGGAGCAACAGAAGAGGTTTTCCAATGATGTTTCATCCCAAATAAAGTGAGAAAGCACTGGAAATTTGAAAGAGAGGCTGTTGTTTCTCAGACTAATTGTAAAAATCCAACGCGTTCTATACTTTGAGCTCTGCAGAAGCATCTGAGCTTCTGAGAGCTGACAAGAACAAGAAGTGATCTCTGAACCTGCAGGTGAACCTTAGAAGATTCAGCTCTCATTAATAATCTCTTTCAGTATCATCTAACATAGATTTTGGTTTTTTTCTCTTTGCTACATCTGTGAATTGTCCAGAAGTCATTGTATTTCACACAAAATCCTCCACTTGCAGCTACCTCTAAGCTGTGCCCTGCCATCTGCAAATTCTAATGAAAGCTTACAGTGCAAAGGTGTGGGATTTAGATTCCCATTAAAGTCTGTCAGCACTTCTATACTTAAATACCACTATAAAGATGAACATTTACATTTGAGTCACTAGACCTGCTATTAATAAGTTGAAATCCTACTGAATTGGTATTTAATGGTTCCAAATGTTTGTTGGCAAACTGGAGCTGTAAATGAATCGTGCTCTCCTCTGGTAACCAGCTCTAGACTGCAGAACAACAGCACCATGAATCTTCCTCTGCAGAAATGAAGAGCAGCAAGGGATGGATATCTGGAATTTGAAGTGCTTTTAAACCTTCTCTAGCTGTCATTGAATTTCTCTGACTCGCTGCTAGTGGCAATTTCAACTATAACAGAATGCAGAGGCCATTTTGTCGCAAGAGTTAAGAATTAATGAATACAAGAATATTTTCTAAGTCTGAAAAATTAGTGTCAACATCTCTCAGCAGCACCCAGAATGGCTCAGCATACCAGCTGCAGCATATAAGGAAGGGAGGAGAGAACACAGATCACCCCTCAAGCTACATTTTAATGGATTACAGATCCTGTATAAGCGATGTGGAAGATGGTGAGATTTAGGTAAAATACAACTTTCTGAATTAAAGACAAATAAGACCTTTACAAAGGCAGTCCAAATTTTGCCATATTTCTCTTTATTAAGGCTCACCATAATATTATCTCTCCTCAGGTCTATCAAAGACCATTCAAGAACTGCAAAGGTCAATAGACATTTTGTTATGGACTTTGTTAGTCCTTGGATATGACTGCCTGTTCATTTGCTGTATGCTGTTTCAACAATGACCTTCTACCAACACTCCTTCCATTCTTAGAAGAGGAAAGGATTCTAGCTTGGTTGGTCACTCACTCACTGACTCACTCACATAACTCATCAGGCAAGGGTAGCCTAAAAAATCATCTGTTGCCTTTAGATATCATAAAATGACCATTTCATACATGGATATATTGAAAAATTAGATTTCATTTGCTAGTGACTTTAGTTTGTGACAATATTTGCTTTACACTCACGTTTTCTGAAATGGGAGTAATTTTTCCCTAAAAGGTTCCAGATACACACTACAGGGGTATTCTGTTGTCCTCAAGTAACGAAATATTCCTTGCCACCCTGAGGCACATGTCTTTATGAAAGAACACAAGGTATCAGTGATGAAAGTGGTGTAAAAGAATAAGCAGATGATAATTCTCCTTTAAGATAAACTATGAAGTTATTGTATACTAAGCAAAGGTTTTTTTTGTTTTTGGTTTTTTTTTTTTTCTGAAATAAATAGCTATGTGCTTTAATCTTATTTAATATTCAGGGGACTGCAAAACTCAAGTCAGGAAGTTAACACCTCTAGTTTCTTTTACATTGCATTTTTTTTTTTACAGTGAACTTTTTAAGTGTTCATGGGCAGTTCTTCACCTTCTGTCTTGTTTCTTTTCCTACTGGGAACCTGTTTCAATGAAACTTCAAATATACCTATCATGTATAAAAAAGCATGATTTCTTTTCCACGCTTAGGTCTCCCAAAACAGGACAGAGGTGCATTTGTCCATGTGTTTAAAATCAAACTTTTCTCATAGTTAACTTATGTATCACAGTCAAGACTGAGACTCTCTTCTGTTCAAACCCACATTTTGAAAGCAACGGCATATTTGAATATTGTAATACAAAGTAGAGAAGGTAGTAGTGCTTATTTTACATTCAGATGAAATCCTGGGAAATAATTTTATTCTTTAAACAGTAAAGGGAATGAACAGTCGGTGCTACTTCATTAAAAGAAGATGCCATTTGCAAAGGAGGTTAGGTTATTCCAGGAACATAACTCCTTCCTGGTTATTAGCTGTTCACAGGCATTAAAGACTTTCTTGAATTTCCAGTCATCAAGCCTGTCTTATTAAGAACTGCAGGAGAAAAGTATGTTGATTTTTTCTCTGAATACAAAATTCTGACAGGCATGAAAAAGCTCACTCCAAAAATGACTTCAACCAAAAGGAACAGTTTTCAAAGTTAAAACCTGTGTGACAATTAGAAGCTGTTCTGTTTTTAGGAGACAAAGCCTTTTTTTATTCTCATCTTTTTAACTTAACGCCTCTGGTCCTAGCGAACTTTTATTAAATTAAGGAAAAAAATCAGATCCATCAAAACTTTCCCCGATGATGTTAGGAGTGGTTCTTCCAGATGGATGGGACTCAGTATTACAAGTGACACAGTGGGATGTTGCCAGCTTATCTTCAGTCTATGGTGTCTTCTATTTTCACCATTTTCCCTTTTGATACATAAGAAATAGTCATTGCAGCTTTACATTTTATGCCAGGATGAATGCATTGCTCCAAAATGCAGTGATTTCTGAGCATATTGTTGTGAAACAAGTTATGAAACTCAGACCCTATCTTACCGGAACACAGGGGATTTTACTGTTGGAAGATTTCATTTAGCTAGTTTATTTTCTTCTTCAGAGATACGTGTTCTTTTGTCTTAGATGAAATATGTGATGTCCACTGAGTCTGAGAAAAGCAAATTCTTTAATTTTGTATCTTTGAAAGAATAATGTTTCCCATAACATATTATAATGCTTATCTGTTTTCTACTGTCTTCTTTTATAAATACATAAAACATGATTTGCAGAGTTCTTGAACTAAAGCAGTGTCATGCAGGTATAGGCAGCTGTAGTTCTAAGTATTTTTTCAGATATAAAGTTGTGACAAACCTTTACAAATCTGTAACTTGAAATCAGTTTTCTCTTGACCTCCAGCAATTTTATGTTTTGTTTTTGGTGTGATGGCTTTTGTTGTCATTGTTTTTTGGGGGCTTTGTTCTGATTATGTATTGCTTAAAGTGTTCTATGTTTTATTCAGGTTTTGATGTTCTCTTTTCCTGGACATAAACTGGAACATTAAGTTAAATCAAATATCACTTAATAAATCATCTACAAAAAAAACCCCAAAACAAACAACCAAAATCAAAGAAAAAAAAACAGGAAAAGAAGAAAAGAAAAGAAAAGAATCAGGAAAAATACTACAAGCAAATTTTTAATTTGCACATTAGGAGAAATGTTCTACAGTGTTTTGTAGGTATCCCAATTATATTCAGATCTGTGACTTTACCTGGCAAAGGTATCTTATTAGGTGAAAAACTACGTGGAAAAAGATATCAATCACCTCAGATTCATGATTCTTCAGGTGTTATCTAGTTTTCTACAACTACCTGAATGGAGTTTGTAGAGAGGTGGATGCCAGTTTCTTCTTACAAGTAACAAGTGACAGGACAAGAGGAAATGGCCTTAAGTTGTGCCAGGGGAGTTTTAAGTTGGATATTAGGAAAAATTTCTTCACTGAAAGGGTTGTATAGCACTGGAACAGGCTTCCCAGGGAAGTGGTTGTATCATGTGGACATGTTCAAAAGTCACATAGGGCACATGGGACATGGGGCATAGTTTAGCAGTGGACTTTGTAGAGTTAGGTTAAGTGTTGGATTTGATGATCTTAATTGTCTTTTCCAACAGAAATTATTCCATGATTGATTCTATGATTCTAACTGACAGCTCACAACTGAAAAAGCTCAAGTTTGAAATTTTCTGTGAAAAGATGTGAGCTCACAGATCCAAAACAATCATGGTGATTTTTCTCCTGTAAAAGACTGGGACAATCATGATATCTGCCTTGGTCTCTGCAGGAACTCTGGTGTCCACTGTAAGCCACAGAGGTGATTGAGAGGGTCCCAGGAGGAGAATCTGATAGAAACATCATCAACATCTGAATTTGTCTGAAATGACTTGATCTGCATTAAACATGTGAGCTTGGGTAAATGAAATTAAATATTTTATCTTAGAATTCTTTTTCTTTCAAACCAGCTGTAATAAAGAACTTCTTTAAATACCAAGACACAAATTAAACTGCAGAAAATAAATTTGGAAGAGAAAACAGGAGTCTGTGACAGAGGAGGGTAATTCATGCCTTCAGTTGATGTGAACATGGATCATGATGGTATTGTCCCTTTGCACTGGTGTGTGTATTTATATCTATCTATACTTGTTTGCACTTATGTGCAAATGTATATGCAGGCATGCGGAAGTAACTTTTAAGCTCCAGCACTCTTCTTCCATCTTCCCTTCCATCCAGTCTTTACATGTGTTTCAAAAATTCAAATGATCAAAATACTTAGATGTTTCTGCAAAGAAAGCTTGGACAAAACTCTTTATATGATGCACAAGTCACCAAACGAAGGTTTATGATGTCTGGAGCCCCTCTACTATGAGGACAGGCTGAGGAAGTTGGGTCTGTTCAACTTGGAGAAGAGAATGCTTCAGGGAGACCTTATAGCAGCCTTCCAATACCTGAAGGGGGCCTACAGAAAAGATGGAGAGGGAGTTTTTATGAGGGCATGTGGTGATAGGATGAGAGGTAATGATTTTAAACTAGACCAGATAGACTTTAATTAGATGTTTGGAAGAAGTTCTTTACTATGAAGGTGGTGAGACACTGGAATGAGTCACCCTGAGAAGATGTGGGCACCTCATCTCTGGAAGACCAGGCTGGATGAGGCTTTGTGCAACCTGGTCTGGTGAGAAGTGCCCCTGCCCGTGGCAGGGGGCTTGGAACTAGATGTTTAAGGTCCCTTCCAACTCAAGCCATTCTATGATGTGTGTTGCATTGTTCAGGCTATGCAGGCAGAGTGGTACTTTCTGGCCTGTAAAACTATCAAAATCAGAGAGTCCACCAGAGGGCTATGAGGATGATGAAGGGACTGGAACACTTGCCTTACAAGGAAAGGCTGAGAGACCTGGGGCTTTTTCGTCTGGAGAGGAGAAGACTGAGAGGGGATCTAATTAATGTCTATAAACACATAAGGGTTGGGCATCAAGAAGGCAGAGACAACCTCTTTTCACTTGTGCCTTGTGATAGGACAAGGGGCAATGGATTCAAGCTTGAGTACAGGAAGTTCCACCTCAACATGAGGAAGAACTTTTTTACTATACAGGTAATAGAGCACTGGGACAGACTACCCAGAGAGCTGTGGAATGTCCTTCTCTGGAGACTTTCAAGAGCTATCTGGATGCATTTCTGTGTAATCTGCTCTAGTTTTGTCCTGCTCTGGCAGTATGGTTGGCCACGATGATCTTCAGAGGTCCCTTCCAACCCCTAATATTCTGTGATTCTGTCTGTCTAGCAATTCCCAGGCTAATTTGGATATTTATAATATTTTTTTTAATTAATTGTCACTTTGAAATTCAGAAAAGCTCCCAGAGTATTTCCTGTAGTCATACAACTAATCCTAGTAGACTCTTGAGCCTCATTACAGAGCTGAAACCATTCTAAGGAATTTGTGTTGTCTACTAGTTTTTAAATAATTGAAAAGATGTGTATAGGTCAGATACAACAGAAAACTCAGGAAGAATAGAGGATGCTTTCAGAACACTGCTGGGCAATTTAGTAGTGTCATATATTTAGAATTACTCCTTATAGAAATACAATTCCCTGAAGAATGCCAAAGTATATATTTCACATATTACTCATGACCTCTGATGAAGTAACCACACATAACTATACTAGATTATTGAAATGTGTTCTCAGAAAGATAATGACTTGGTATAAGCAAGTTGATATTCTTCCTGGATTTTTTTTTTGTACACACAGATGTTCTTTAAAAAAAGCCATTCTAGGCAAAATTAACTCAGAATAATATAGAGAAAATCTTTTTTTTCCCAAGACATGTAACAGTTATCCTTAGATAATTCTTTTGTGATAAAAATGGTTTCTGTTTTGTTTGTTTTTTTTTTTTTTTAATTAATTTCCTTTTCCATCGATTTCTGTTTGGACATAAATATATCTAGGAAAAGCATTGTGTTAACATTTGTGGAATTCAGGTTCTGTTCCACAAGAACATGTTTATTTGGTTATTTTCTCTTTATTGGGCAGAGAGAACCACTGCAAGATTCACCATCCTGCCCTACCAGTTAGTTCTCTTAACTGAACTGGAACAATCAACTTGAGAAACAGAAAAGCTCCAGAGGTAGAGTTTTAATGTCTGCTCAAGTGGCAATTAAAAGACTATTGAAGGCAGTTGAAGGACTCTCTGCATTTTCATATGGGCTTTGAAACAGTCACCTTTTATTTTTCCTGCATGCAGGACAGTATTTGGACAGGGGTTTTTTCATTATAAAAACTGAATACTGGAACTAGACTGGAACCACAACCAGTTACAGTCATCACAGTATTTTGAAAACTACTAAAATCAACAGTGAGTTGCATTGCATTTGTATTGTATTGTTCTTTGTATTGAATTATTACTCCTAAGGAAGTGTCACCTTGGGATTTAAAGTGTAGGAAAAATTTCTTTTGCATAACTGGGTATGCTGTCACTCCTCTTTTTTCTCTGTTTTTGATAATAAAATTCGAGATCTGGGCACGGGATTAATGGAAAAATCACTGATGGAACTGCCCCAGCTGATGTCTTTGGCAGTCTTCTTTCAAATCTTTACAGATGTTTCCACATCAGTTTTTCCAGGATTTCTTCATATCCAATAGTTAAAGTAATAACAAACACAATAATCAACTCTTCATGTCAAAGTAATTTTACCATCTCCTAAACACTGGAAATAACACCTATTCAATAAGGAGATATAGGGCAGTGAAAAGATACAGACAACAGGACCTGGCCAGGCTATCAACAGAGACTGTATTCATCTTGTGAACACAGGAGGTGACAGCCTGATCCCTGCCAGCCTTGCTGATAGTGACACAGAGGTGTCACTTGCATAAACCCTACTTACCTGTGTGGCCACAAGTTTCTACAAGTCATTTCAGAGTGAGTGTGGCTAGGAGGTAAAGAAAAGCAAAACTGGCCAAAACAGCACAGTCTAACTTAACGTCTTTCATAGACGACTCCTGGTGAATTACTGAATAACATATCAATTACTGAAGAACTTATCAATACTTTCTCTTTCCAGCCGTCAGATGTGGAAGACAGAGAGAAATGAAAACAGTGATTTATGACCAACAAAAGATTATGAAGAGGAGAAAACTAAGAGGCATTTGCAGATATGTAAACTTATTTTTGAAAAAAAGTTCACCTTGTCATTGGTCTGGCAAACCAAACAGTATGCATGCTTGCATCTACTTCTCTTTTTCCTGTGGTCTTGTTCCTGGTGTGATCCACAGCAGCCACTCTCCACCCTTAACAGGCAAAGCAGCTCCTGCACTGGGAATTTTGCATCACTCTTACAGCTCCAGCTTGATGGAATCAGTGATTCGTACCGGGAAAGCCTGATGACGTGCTGGGAAAGTACATCAGAGCTCTTGCCTTCCTTCCAATTTCTGAGATTTTGCTGCTATGAATTCTTAATCTGGCCATTCAAAGCCAAACCAAGCCTGCTGTTCCTTTTACCACAGAATAATGGTAATAATAATAATTGATATCACATTGTCATAATAATAAATGTCACATTGTCTCTAAAACCCACAGGATTCAGAAGGTACCAATTACAGTATCTCTGGAGAGACTTTGCTGGTAGTTCTAAGCAGCAGAAATATGGTTAAGGAAGCAAAAATTCTAACAGCTGAATAAGGATTATTTAGATTTGATATGCCTCAGATCTGAGTGTTTCTGATTTGTTCATGCTTATGAATTTCCTTTCATGCATGTGTGCATCCCTTCCTGAGATTTAAAGAAGCTACAAATGAATATGGAGTGGAAAGAGAAGCCTCTGTTTGTCCCACAAGGAAATAAAAACTCAAGTGTACCTTGAAAAAGAATACTGGCTCTATTATACTTTAATGCATATTCTCAATTAATTATACAAAAACCAGAACAAAGATTCCAACAGAAGAAGAATAAATGGAGTGTTACCTCCACTTGATTATTAAATGGAAATGCCTGTGAGGCATTTCCATTTAAAAAATAATATCACCCCAGGAGACACCTTCTTGAGCTAGTCACCTCAGCATGTCTCCAGCACCCTTGCATAGCAAAGGTTTAGGACAGCTTTTCAGCTTTGGCTTCATTTAATTGGCAGTACTTTGTTGTCACCACTGAAAAATAATTCTGGGTGCTTTAGGATATGGAATTAGTGACTGATACACATGAACCCTGCACCAGTTTACTTGCAAATTGCTCAAACAAAACCCCTCAGAGATGGGCACCTGGTATTTCTTGCTCTGAATCAAGCTATATCAAGGGATCTTTACTTTGGAAAACAAGCTGCTTTTTTAAGAGTGTTTTGCAATTTCAAGTTACCTTTTCCTGAAATTCCAGCTTCATTGCTCTTTGCAGTTTTGCTAATGAGAAAGCCTTCCTTAACTCCTAATGTTTCCTACAGACAATGAGAACTGGTTCATGAAAAAAAAAGGAATCCTGAAATTTGGCATATAACTCTATACCTGAAGGAGATCCCAGGATTTCAGACATACTGGTGACACTACATACCTCAGTGATTTTACTGTGAGCAGTACAGCTGGGAAATCAATCCACTCATTCTGATACCTGCAAAAAAATTAGGAATAGAGTTGGAAATAAGTAATTCTGTCTCATGAGGAATTCTAACATTTCACTGATCCATGACTGAGGGGAAACTTGGATGAAAATGCAAGAATGTTTAGAGAGAAAAAGCTCTGAAGATCTGAACTGTAGCCTGGGAAATAGCAAAAACATTGAACTTGACAGTAATCTATGCCTTCACAAGCAGCTGCCTCAGGACAGAAAATAAACATAAAAAGAAAAAAGAGTAGGACTTTTTTTTTGTACTATGAACATGTCCTTATTTATCTTATAAACCAGAACTTATTCAAAAGAACTTGAAGTATTAAATTAGGTTCCAAATGATCTGTGACTTTTGAAACAGAATAGATTAGTTCTAAAAGCATCATGCTTCCAGAAAGCATAGTGCTGCTTAGTTCTACAAAATCTTAATTACAAGGTGCTATGATGGGCATCAATACGATTACCTCTGTGAATTAGAATTTGGGATGACTTTGTAACAAGCAATCCTGTGGAAAAGTTCTATCAAATGTGATTTTTTTTTTTTTTTTTTTGTCATCAAATATAGATCCTGTTAAGTTTTGTATCTTTTCTTTATAAGAATTTCTTTGTGATGAGTAACATTATTTGTAGCTCCCCTTACAGGTAGCTTTAGTCAGAAGGCTGATGTTGCTTCTCTCTGGAAAAGGCTTTCAGGCATAGGAATGGCCTGCCCAGGGAGGTGGTGAAGTCACCATCCCTGGAAATGTTTAAAAGCTGGTTAGATGGTGTGCTTAGGGACATGGTTTAGTGGTTTTTGATACGGCTAGGAGTAAGGTTGGACTTGATGATCTTGAAGGTCTCTTCCAGCTGAAACGATTCTATGATTCTATGCTTCTATAATTCTTGCAAAGTGAGTTAGTTGGAGAGCTGAAGCACCAGCATGTAAAGAATAAAAGACTATTGGAAAAGTTTGTGGAATTCTTTATGCATTTTTTTTTTTTAATGTGAGTATTGCCGAACAACTATGAATAACAGATTCACCCCTAGTTAGCAAAATCTGTTGATAAATAAGACCCAGTGTTATGGTATGAAGTAATTGACTTAGATCCTGAATTTTAAAAGGCAATGTAATATTTCAAGTTAAATCAAATCTGGGTGCAGGAATCAGTACGACAGACTGTGTATGAGGTAGCAGACGGAGGTACCTCACCAAACTCGCTTTCCAAGAGCTGAAGGTTAATAAGGTGTACTGCTTGTAGAGCCTGCTTGTGGGATCAGCATTAGTCACACAATGAATTTTGGTGTTCCTTCAACAGTTCATAGATACTCCCTGATGTTCCTCTTACTTTACAACTAAGGCAGAGAGACCCCCTCCCACAGACTTCCTGATTCTTTGCTTTCCCATACCATGGAAACATGGTATTTTTGGGTTTTGGGAGCTTGTATGAGTATAAACCTTGCTTTGGATTTTCTGAAGGGTTACTGAGGCTCATGATGCACTGTATAAAAGCTTACATTTCTCTTTTGGAAGATTACAGTTTTCAAAAGTAGATATTGCCAATTGCATCTGACTGGGTTGTGTGTTAGCAAGGTGACTACATCTTTGTTACCCCATGCCATCTGTTAGATGGAAGCAACCAAGATATTAACTCTGTCTATAATATATTTTGAGATAACTAATTTATAACATTTAAGCCTTTCAATGCACAATTTAATTTCACTTGTAGTTTTCCATTGTTGCAGTTCTTTTCAGATCTATATGATCGATCACTCTATTTTACCCTCACTTCAACAGTTGCCTGATACACACCATATGTTGTTTAACCTAGATGTGTTATTGTTTTGTTTAAAATCCCTTCTTGCTGCTTGTCACATCTTTTCGTTAGGAGATTTGGATTTAAATAAGTCATGGTGTTATTTCCTTTTCAGAGTAGCTTTTAACCATGTCATACCTTCTTCCACTCTACACAACGTTTCTGTATTTATTACCACTGTTACACTCTTCATCCTGAATGTCATCATTATATTTTGTAGACTTCTACGAAAGGTATCAGTGAGTACACATTTAATAACACTCTTTACTTTGTTCTTGTAGTAGCATATTAACTGACTGAATTTTCTGCCAGTTATTTCATAGCCTTCATAATTTCTTTCCGCTTCAAGATTTTGGAACGGGAGGGAGAATTGTACTCTAACCCATTTTGCCATCTAAAAGTGCTTCTTTTTCACACTCCTTAATTCCATTTTCACCTGCAAGTTTCCTTCATTTTACTTTAATGGATCAGCTCTTCATGACTCTATAGATAATTTCATCTGTGGCCATCTGTGAGAGAAGGACTTGGGGGTGCTGGTTGATGAAGTACTTAACATGAACCAGTGATGTGCACTGGCAGCCCAAAAAGCCAACCGTATCCCAGGCTGCATCAAGGGACCAGCAGGTCAAGGGATGTTATTCTGACCCTCTACTCTGTTTTTGTGATTCTGAAGCCCTCAACACAAGAATGACATGGATCTGTTGGAGGGAGTCCAGAGGAGGGCCACGAAGATGATCAGAGGGCTGCAGCACCTCTCCTGTGAGGACAGGCTGAGGGAGTTGGGTCTATTCAGCCTAGAGAAGCAAAGACTCCAGGGAGAATTTACAGTGGCCTTCAGTACCTGAAGGGGTCTGTTGCATT
Organism: Todiramphus chloris collaris; assembly: GCA_025345505.1. NCBI lineage: Eukaryota > Metazoa > Chordata > Aves > Coraciiformes > Alcedinidae > Todiramphus > Todiramphus chloris. The sequence continues at coordinate 33,125,244 of JANVCC010000035.1, forward strand.
AAGAGGCAAAGTAATTTGGCAGAAAATAAACCCCCTTGCACTCCAGTTCGTCCTCAGATACCAGAGGGGCTGGGGGCAGCTAGGCTTAGATACTGAGTGATGCCCTATTTGACACTGAGTCTGATCACACAGATACACTCAATAGTGCACTGCACCTTCTGTCTGGCCACGCTTGCAGCCAGCTAGGTGAAGGGTGCAGTTTATTTAGCACTCTAAGTCTGGTAATGCGATGCACTCAGTAGGGCTGCACCTGCCTTCTGGTTGTGCTTGCACACACACAACCCAAGGAGACTCATTTGCGACCAGCTACGTGAACAGCAGGGTGTATTGAAGCCACAGGATTACATGTCCTTATGGTTTGCCAGTGAAAAATATACTGTCTGCAACAGCACATGCAAGAACAAAGGTTGTAAGTAACATAGCTTGGTTACAAAACACGTTAAGTTAAAAAGTAGCTCTGTAGAGATTTCTAAGTTTTCCAAGAGGGCACTCAGGAAAGTTCTGATCTTACCCAAAGGCATCCCTGTGAGGGGGAAGAGAGGCTTAGCCTGTCAATTCATCCCAGAAGTCAGAGGTGATTTGTGATGGTATCTTTCCTGACTTATTCACAATTATATCTTCCCTGACTTGTTCATTGTGTGTCTTCCCTAACATTCCCCTTTCTTAAACCATTTTTATATTGTTTCTTATCTTCAAGGTGGAGCTTGAGTGACACTAGTCGTAAATACCTTTATTATGATTGATGTAAAATTGTCTCGCTTCGCTTTTAAGGGTATAGCCAAAGAAAATTCTGGGCTCAGGCTCAGTAAGGGGTGGTCACATTTTGAAGGCAGGTAACTTTGGGATGGAAGTGTGGTGTGGTATTATAATGACATTATAATGAGCAAAGTTTGCACAAAGGACAGCACTTTGTCAAAAAATGACAGACTGTTGGCCCAGGGTGGCAAATATGCAGCTTATCAGTTCTGAAGTACCAAAAAGTTCCCATCTCTGTGGTGATTCACAGAGCTTGGCCATGGAGTCTTCACTCCACTCTACCCTCCATGCTGTTCTCAGGCAGTGTTGTCCAGGGAACCACCATGGAATGGATTCCTTGCATACCAGTTGCACTCCACCTTGGGAGCTTCTTTGATATTATTCCTCTCCTTAATGTGTGAACAATGCTGTACCTTTGATATGATTTGAATTTCTAAGTCACCTCCAGTCATTACTCCACAGGGGCCTACAGAAAAGCTGGAGAGGGACTTTTATAAGGGCATGTGGTGATAGCACAATGGTCAATGCTTTTAAACTTAAGCAGGGTAGATTTAGATTAGTCAATTGGAAGTTCTTTATGAAGAGTGGTGAGACACTGGAACAGGTTGCCCAGATAAGCTGTGGGTGCCTCATCCCTGTAAGTGTTTAAGACCAGGCTGGATGAGGCTTTGTGCAACCTGGTCTAGGGGGAGTTACCCCTGCCTATGCCAGGGGGTTGGAACTAGATGATCTTTAAAGTCCCTTCCAACTCAAGCCTTTCTATGATTTGTTGATCATTATGCAAAGATATTTCTAATCTTATGTACATGCTATAATAACAGAAAACAAAACTCTGACCTAAAATAATTAAAAAACACCTTTGAGTAACACATTTATTGCAAGGATCTTAAATTGCTTTACACATGAGGATGCACACCTATATACTGTTATGCTGTTGTGGCTTAGCTCCTCAGGGAAAACTCAGAAAGAATCACATCTGAAAGGGTTCAGAGAAAGTGTCAAAGGGATCAAAGTCCCCTGTGTATCCCATTGCAGGCCCCTGGGAGTCGAGGTGCCAATAGAGTTGTTCTTATGCATAAGACACACCAACACCATGAAACTTCCCAGAGATCATCACTTTTTTTTTAACATCCAGTCCTTGGAAAGGATGTTTTCTCTGAGGAGGATATCAAACTCTGTTTTCTTGCTTCGGAGAAAGTAATCTAACTGAAAGGAAGAATTCTCAAGGAATTATTTGCCTTGAGCCACAATGATCATCTGCATCCTCATCTCAAAGCAAAAATGCTTTCAGGCAGTGGCCAGTATGTGTGGAAATCTATGGTGATGATAGTGCCTATGTTCTGCTTCTCTTTAGCACCAGTCAGAAATAACTTGACAGAAAGAGAATTATAGATATACCAAGATCCTCATCTCATCTGTATGATTCTCAATGCAGTTGCCTCTTGTTCCAAAACATTCTATTTTATCCATTCATTTTCACAAAGTTCTCCTATATCATCATATAGCAGTTTGTGTCATTGAACTATTTTTGTTGCCTTTCTTCTGTATTCATATTTTCCTTTCTATCCTCAGATCCAAGAGCTGAGTAGCTGGAGAAGCTGACAGAATTCATAATGGTAGACTGAACATGAGACTGATATTAAAGGCAATTCCACTCTGTGTCCAGACACAGATTTGAAAAATGTTGTATGTACTCTCAGTAGAAATCTCAGGAAGCAGGAGAAATATAAATATGAGAGATTCAGTTGTAGGAGTGGAGAAGGAAGGAAGGCAAGAAAGGAATACAGTAAAAAACCTCAGTTAAATTGTAAAAAAACAAAGCTTGTGTTTTCCAGTCAAAATAAAGTTGTGCTTTATTACAGCACAGTCACTGTGGTGACTGATAAAGTGAGAGTTTAATGTGCAATAATTTCAAATTATCATGAGAATTACCAACGGTATCTCTGAGCTTCGGTATCTTGACTGTCACAAACCAATGAGAGGAATCATGGTGTTTGCTTTTTTTACACCTAATGTTGTGGAGGTTCTTCTTAACCTATCATTTACCAATGAAAATGTATCCGATTTTATTCCTAAGGCGTTGAGAAGTGAAAATTATACCCTGTGTATTAAATTTAACTGAACGTGGTGTATAACAGTATAAATCAAATTTAATTGGTATACTGTTCTATAAAAGAAGTGACAAGATATTTCTTCAGCTCTGGAAAAGATAACATATGATTGATGGCAGAAAATAATAATTGAGGAAAGTAATTCTCTGCAACAGATACAATCTACAGAGCAGTTTTCAAAATGGTTAGACAAGGCTAATAAATGGGAAAAATGTTTCCATAGCTCTTATTTGAGAAGCACAAGGTCGTCAGATAAATAAACAAACAAATAAATTAGAAGGCTCTTAAAGAGAAACAGAGCCAAACTCCAACACCATTTTGAACAGGATGCCCTCTGTGCATTCAAGGGAAATTAGAGACGAGGATTCCCTGGTGCTAGAGAGTGCAACTGGCTCTGCTCCAGTACACACCAGCTACTTTACAGTCCACTCCATCAGTGTAGCAAAGAGAGATGCAGAAGCTATTTTTGAAGGAAAGATTTGACAATGCAAAGAATCCAGGTTTAAAGTCATATTCCTGCCCATCTACACCTCTTGACAAGGAGTAAGTCTTCAATGTCTCCTGCTTGGGTTTCATGTCAGAGTCCTGTGACAAAGACACATGTTAAAACACCTGATCCTTGCTGTAATCAGCCTCTCTCTCTGATTTAGGAACAGTGCCATGTCCCCTTTTCCTCACTCCTGCCAAAGATCAGCAAGTCCTGTACTTGCACAGGTCATTGGGACCATACCAGGGAACAGAGGGAGGAGAAGAAAGGAGGAGGCTGGCACAGAGGTGCTGGGTAGCCCCAGAAGCATGAGGTGTTGAAGTTTCATTCTTGTGATGCCTAAATATAGTTTACTCATTACTAATCCCTTTTCTTTACCCCTGGCCTGATGAATTTCACTAAAAATAGAAGGGAAAATATGTCTGTAAAGGATCTAAAAAAAAAGTGATTATATCCAGCTACTTAGAAGGGGGTTCGTGAACCATCCTTTGGGCTGTATAAGAATATATATTTGAACTGTTTTACCCTTATGAGTCAGGGAAAAATATAGGTGTGCTCTCTTTCACTTTCCCCAGCTATGGGAAACCTTCACACCTTCTTCCCTCTTCAGTCCGCTGATCAAATGAGTGCCCAAAATAAGGAGTCACTAAAGAGCCGAGAAAAGCAGTCATTCCAGCTATCCCAAGCAGCCATACCTTCCTCCTATGCTAATGTCCCATAGGTACCGTTTTACATTTAGATGATCGATAAAACAGTTCCAATTGATAATCAGAGGTGTAAAGTGTTGTCCTGGATTCAGTTTGCAGCGTGTTTCCAATGGTCATGACAGACAGGACATTTCCATCATGCATTGGTGTTACAGCCAGGTGACTTACACTACTCCTGTGGAGCTGATCCCTTGACCTTTGCTTCCCCCACACGCATGTGCCGGGGCTCCTGCTGCTCTCAGCCTGATGAGCTGTGATAAGCTGCTCTGATCCTGACAAGATCCAGACAGTTCTCTGGATCCCAGGCCTCATATACACAACCCCTTCAATATTGCTTCTTTGTGTTAGTCTACCAAGAGGAGAGATATTACAAATAAAAATATTACAATCTGCTGAATGAGCAGGGCAAGAGACATACCCTGAGCCAGGCCCAAATTCAGCAAAGCATCACTTTATAGGACAAGTCTGTTTGATGTTACCAGGCCAGAAGCTTGAAGGAAGGTGCCTGCTCTTGTGATTGCAGCCCTGGCATTTTCTCTTTCCAGCAGTGTGTAGTTTATGTTGACATTGAATAAAGCCCTTTTTAAGATAGTATATTTGAGAAACCATTCAAGAACAATTCATCCTTTATAAACACCATAATGAGTGAACTGAACGGTTTCAACTGTCTGTATGTAAGATTTGAGACACATACAGAAATTGGGTACTAAATTTTTGTTTTAAATTCAATATCAAATGCACTCTTTTTCCATCACTGTTTAGTATGCCATCATAAATTAGACAAAATACAATTATTAGCTGGTTTGCATTTTACTGTTGGAATAAATACCTTATTACTCTCTTGTTAGGTTTTTTATTTTAGAAAAAAAGCAATATTATTTCAGTGAGGGTGAAGGACGTAGATAAAGGGCTAGGAGTGGGGGCATGCTGCTCCCTACACTGCATAGAGCAGGGATGCAGCTGCAGCTGTGACAGCAAGGAGCATAAACCTCCTCTGGACTCACTTCAACAGGCCCCTGTCCTTTTTATGTTGGGGTCCCCAGAGCTGGACACAGTACTCCAGTTGGACTGTCACAAGAGCAGAGTAGAGGGTCAGAATCACCTCCTTTTGACCCATTGGTCACACTTTTAATGCAGCCAGGATATGGTTGGCCTTCTGGGCTGCAAATGCATGTTGTCAGGTCACATTGAGAATTGTGTCACTGGTTCATTTGTTCTCCCCATATCAGTGATTCCCCCCCCCCCCCCTTCTCTCTGTCTCTTCTCATGGCTTACTCCTTTTACTTTACTTTCATCTTTTTCTTTTATCTCTATAGCTTTTCTATAACTAATCCCTACCCCTCACCTGCAGAGAGACCAGCCAGAGGCATGCAGCAGCTGGACCCTCTCACAGCCTGGATGGGGTGATGCTCTGCTTCCAACAGTTGAAACCCCATGTGCGAGCACACTGCCCTTACCCTCAGACAGATGCACAGGGATGGTTTCCTCACCATCCCTTCCATTCTCCCCAGCTTCTCATGAGGGCTTCACACAACTGAAATATCCTGGAGCTTTTTTTCAGGAGAAAGTAACACACACAAGGTTTCTTATACCTCTGCGTATCATTTTCTTCTCACAAGAAGCAACAGTGAGTCCTCTTATAATCACACACCTAGACTAAGATACTGGTTCTAATTCTTAGATGCTTATCACTGCCTGTTGCTATTTGCTTTAACTCTGTGACACTTATCCACAGAACTGCTGCTGCAGTGCCTCAAGGGGTGATCTTGATTGTCTCTCACCTATTTTAAATTTTCTCAGTGTCCTGTAAGTACAATTTTTTTCCTTATCAGTTTGAACAGTTCCCAAATTTCTCTTGGAAAGGGCCAAATTCTGATACCTTCATAGTGGGCACTCACTTCAGGAGCCATCCCACTGACACCAACAGAACCACTTCGGAAAAGATTAGGAAAAGAAAAGATTACCCAGTTTCAGAAAGGTCATCTTACCAAGGCAACTTTATCTGTTCTTCACTTGAAAGCTTGATTTGACTGTCATATGTTGGCCTGTTTAGATTTAGCAGGTTTGTGCTGGGGAGCACATTTAATTTCCTCCATTCAGGTTGTCATAGATATTTTGCAGACACCCTGTCCCTATCAGAAGTCTACACTTCATTACAACATGGACATAGAATCATAGAATTGTCAGGGTTGGAAGGGACCTTAAAGATCACCTGGTTCCACCCCCCCTGCCATGGGCAGGGACACCTCCCACTAGAGCAGGTTGCTCACAGCCCCATCCATCCTGGGCTTCAAAACTTCCAAGGATGGGGCTTCCACCACCTCTCTGGGCAACCTGTGCCAGTGTCTCACCACCCTCCTGGGGAAGAAATTCTTCCTAAATGACTGGTTTTTCTTCTTCAAGTACAACACCTTGCACTCCTTTTGCAAAATATCTCCTTAAGTGGTTATCTTCCATATCTTTGAGCCTCAGGGACCAGCTTCTCTTTCCAAGAGTGGAAAAAGTTTCAATTGTAAAGGTGTTCTGAGGTTTATACCCAGTTCTGTGTAGTTTCTCTTTCACTTGCAGGTACAAAGAAATCCCACACTGAAAAGCAAACCTGGATCATCACTGCATTTTCCCTTATTCCACACTTGAAAGCCAGAGTTTCATGGTTCTCACAGAAAAGTATAATTTGGTAGCATTCATATGATAATAACCCCTGGATTCCAAGATCCAGGATATTTGCAAAGCAGGAAGAGGCAGAAACTCCTTCTGAATCAATTGTCATTGCTGGAAAATACAGACAAATATTTGTGTACAGAGACACTTCTTCTAGTTACCTGCATCTGTGGCAAGCCTACACTTCTGAAGAACAGTCAGAGAGCTATAAAGACACTTGACACCTTTTATTCCAAACTGCAGCACAATGTTAAGTGGTACTCATGTGTGTAGCTGGAGCAAGGACTGTTCCCATTCTCCTCAGATTAAAGAAAGGTTCTCAGTCATTCCTGCATCATTCCCTAAACAGAATATACACTTCTGTAACAACAAAGCTCCAGCTATATTGAACCTGCAGTTTTCCAAGGATAGGACATAATTTTAGTTCAGGATAACAGAGTTTTAAAGTTTTTACATGGATTTTCCTTTTGTTTTCAGCCTTAATTTCATTTAAACCAGTGATGTATAACAACTGAAATACTTAGCAGGTTTTAAGTCTTGAGTAAACATGCTTATAATAAGTCACAGAAAAAAAAAATGCAGTTGTTACAGTGCCTATCAACTAAACTGTACTGTAAATATGCTATTAGAAAGTAAAAAACAATGCTCTATGTGAAGCCCTCCGTTTTCTTTTCCTCCCATCTCCTGGTAAGATGATCCTGTAGTATGGTCAGAACACAGCTAGCACTCTGCTTCCTGCACTTCAAAATGTAAAATTATTTCTTTTGTACCTGTGGGCAAAAGCAATGTGTATGGGAGCGTTACAGTCAGTGCCACGATGTCTGTAGCAGCCAGACGACCCAGTACCTGCAGTGAGATTAATCATTTCAGTTCAGTAATGCATTCACTCCTTCTTATTAGTGTTTCTCATTTACACAGCCCCTGCATGTACCCAGACACTGGCAATACAGGGAAAAACCCTTGTCCTTGAGGGTATTAGAGTCTCATCCAAGTTATGATCTCAAGGAGGTGTTGAGAGGTAGGAAGCAGTCTGAAGATTTGCAGTAAGATCTTCAGAGATAACTAACATCAACGGGGGGTCTTTGCTGGGTTAGCAAAATGGGGAAATAATGTTAGGTATCTTAACTTCTGCAGATTTCATTGGCTGTCACTGTCTGTCATCTGTAGAAGGTGATAGGACTATAAACAAGGAGATGAAAAAGAACCTGGAGAACTTTCCTAGTTTCTGTAGCACAGACTGCATGTAACCAGGAGGGAAGAAAATGCCATACAGGTCTTCTGAGGGAGGCTGTTGTCCTGCCCCTGGCATGCAGGGATGCCTCAGTCAGCTTTCCCGTTGGTGGGTCTTTCCACTGAACCTTGAGACAGAAGGCTGAGGAATGGGAAGGTATCTGTTGAAGCATATCGAGGATAAAATCATAGAATTACAAAGCAGTTTAGATTAGAAAAGACCTTTGCAGTTCATCCAGTATAACATACTACACAGATCAGACCTCACTTCAGATTTAGGCTTGGCCATGCTGAGTCTTGAAAATCCTCAAGGACAGCAGTTCCACAGCCTCTCCGGGCACATATTCAAGGGTGACTTGGTTTTGCCTCAACATATCCATAAAAATCTCCTTGCTGCACCCTAAGGCCATCATGCACCTCTCAGAAGAACCTGTCACCTTTTCCTTATAGCCCCTCATTAGCCACAGCCCCCCACTGCCCCCCTCAGCTTTTGCTTCTCCAGGGTGGACAATTCCAGACCCTTTAGTCTCTCCTCACACATCACATGCCCCAGCTCTCGGGGACCTTCTGCTGGACTTGCTCTGCCTTCTCATCCCTCTCCTGTGTGTGGAAACCCAGAAGTATTTCTGAAGTGTCCTCCAAAGCTCTGAGCAGAGGGGTCAGTCATTTCCCTTTACCTGTAGCAGAGGAGCTGTCTGAGCTGGGGAGTGAACTAGCAATGACTGGGATACTATAAGAAGAATAAATGATAAGATGGAAACCTCTTGGTACTGACATCTGAAAGCTGTGGTGGTTTGAATAAGACACAAATGAGACTTCATATGTTTAGGTGTTTATTCAAACCAGCCCCCTAAAACTTGTGAAGATCTCCCATCCCTAAATAATAAGAATAGTTTCAAGATGTTTCTGTTTTCTTCCATCTGTTCTTATTTCCTAGGGAATTTGTTTTACTGAGAGAAAAGAATGATCTTTTCACTTTTTATGAGAACCACAGCACCACTGACACATTGCTATGGAAACTGGAAATTCAATATTTTAGTGTTAAAACTTCAGGAAAAATATGCAGGTACAGTCAAGACCATTCCAGTTTATTTGCAAAAGTTTTTCTTTAATATACTGCTGTTTCTGGTTAACTGTACTAATAGTATTTTTAAGAGGTTGGCCAGTTGTCACTTAATTCATCAAGATGAAATGTGGGTTTCCTTCAGTATCAAACTGCTTATCGCAGAGGGACCCATACATGTGTGTACAGGGTTCAGACTTTCCAGTGACTTGGAGAAGGTGATTTTGACAGCCTCAAGTTTCTATTATCCCATCTAAGATAATAAATTAATTCAGTGTATTCTGAAAATCCTGTCTACCAGGAAACCTAACTGTTAATTGCTCATGACTGATGGTTAAAGACAGTCTGGATAAAGAGCCATCCTCAACGTGGATACTCATCCTACTGACCAGCACATGGAAATTAGGATGTGAAATGTTGTCTCTATTCACAGTAGAAACAACCTGATGCATATTAAATGCTTTTTGTTACTAAAATCAAGTGAGCTTTTTAACCAAATACACTCAGTCTCTCTGGCTTTTCCAGAAGAAAACACATGACAGAGAGCAGAGATTTTATCCCGTGGCAGCGGCTCCTGCAATTATATCACAAAGCATGTGGCTGGCCTTTATCTATCCAACGTACATGTGCTCCTGTTAAGTGATAATTGCAAATTAGATCTTTTTCAAAATATTGAGTGATTGTTAACACTCCATTTACAGCACTCCACTGTTACAGTATCAGCTGTCATAGAATTGTCAAACATCAATTTTCCTAAGTGTTTTATAATATATAATCTGCCTTCAAGGACACTTGATGCCAAAACATTTTTGATATCTCATCAGCAAACATGTCAAATTATTTATTAACGTTTTACAGGGTTAATTATGCTCATTACACCATTAGCAAATCTTTTTTCCTTCTCTTACATGTGCATTTCTGCTACACAGAATGATTGTGCTTATTACACAAACCTATTAAGCTGTTAGCAAGGCTTTGCAGCAGGACTCCTGCCTCCTCACCATCACCCCCTACTTTTTTTTCAGGTGAGAGCAGCAGTTGCTTTATGTTCCTCAGCAACACTGAAAGTTTGGCTAGTCCTATGCCATAAGAGAATAAAAAAACAAAGGGAGGATGGTCTGCTCTCTTGCAGATGAAGGTGGGGAGATGGAGGAGCTCATCTTCTGTTGAGAGGAAGTGCAACTGTGGAAAGTCCTGTCTCTATTTAAAATGCATACGTTCTCCATTTATTTATACATAATTCATACTGCTTGGATGAAGAAGAATGGGAGTAACTTTCCATTATGTAAACCATTTCTCAAAAATACCATTTGCTATTTAACAAGTAAAACAGACTGATGGCACCAACTGTGAAATATAATCTGTGTTTCAATGAATTATTTAGACTTAAAAACAAATGCTCCAGGGTGAAAGAACATTATTTTTTTAACTTTAAATCTCATTGTCATCAGTGAGTGTAGTTTAAGTGGAGAAGTAAACTTAAGCTGAGAAATTGTTGAACCCAAATAATTTGTTTCCTTCCTAATAAACATCATAATACAATACAGAGAATAGCACTGATTCAACCCACCGTTCAAAGGAACTGGAGAAACAAAGGAACATGATGCGTCAGGGCAGCAGAGTGAGATTGTGCTCCCTGTAATAAGGCAGATACTATTCAAAGAAGATATAAAACTGAGGTTGTTAATTTTCTGTGTTTCTAGATGCAATACACTATTGATTTAGAAAGGGTCATGACGGCAGGAACCCAGCTAATGTCAGTCTTAAACACTTGCACTAGAAAAAAACCTATTAGAAATCTGTCTAATACAAAGCACATGGTAATATTCAAAGAAACAACAATTAATCATACAATGAAATGATTCATCTGTAACATACAGCAAATGAAATGTGAAAATTACTCCAAGGACATTTTAAATATTAAAAAGAAATTTGCACATTAGTATTATTGAAAAATTATGACTACACTGTTTGTTATAGTCTATGTGATCATAATGAGGTTACACTGACAATATAGGAAGGTTTAGGTTTCCTTTGCACTCCAGCCTATCCAAGCAGGTAATACCTATTAAGAATCACTCTTTTTAGCAAGGGGTCCCCAGAACATTAATTTTTTATAGCCAATAAAGAACACTTAAGCGCCCCCCGATTACAGCTAAATGTAGTCAGTAGCAGAGGTCTGCAGGCTCCAAAGGCCAGAAGAGTTTGCAGGTCTAAGAGCAGCTGGAAGGAAGGTGACCTTAATCAGAAAATTGTTTTTAGAATGCAGGTTGGTGTAAAAATTTAGGCAGAAAAATGTATAGTTAGATGAATCTCCACGGAGTTTGGAGGCTATCAGTCCGAAGTAACCATTTAATTGTACAGAGTTGGCACCTCTTCCCTTTAATATGTGGACTGCATGAATATTTGCACTCACTGGCAGTCAGTTCATTCAAAAGACCATTGAATCCTGCAGCTCTTCCTTACTTAAAAAGTTGTGGGGTTTTTTTTTTTTTTTTGGGTTTTTTTTGGATTTTTTTAATTCAAAATGTGCATAAAGATTGAAGCTGAAATTGTATTGCTTGCCTTCACTGTCACAGTGCTACACCAGCCATATACTCCTATATTAATAAATGAGTAGATCTCACAAACCTTGCCTGAATACTAAGACCTATGAACTTTATTTGTCGCGTTTGTAGTCTTACTTTAAAACAAAAGCTGTTTAAAGAATAACTTTACCTTAGTTCCTGTTCTCTACCATACCAGCAAAGGGGAATGATAAGAGCCTGATGGCTTGTCAGTATAGAACAAAATGCCACCAGGAAAACAAAGTCTGTGCTTGAATTTAGAACACCTCTTTTCAACTGAAAAATAAAAAATCAGACAGAGATAAGCAAATTGTTGCATATCTACTGTATCTAAATTGATATGTATCTACTCCCACAAGCAGTCCTTATGACATAAATGTTCCTAGTGATTTCAGTGACTTTCTGTTGAAGCTGTGAGATGTTACGTACTCAGTGAAATTATGCAGAAATTTTTTTCAAGTATGATTTATAAGTCTAAGATCTAATCTTACTGTTTTCCATGAAAACACTTTAGAACATAAAATTACTCTGTATAAAAAGTAAAAACATACATCCTTGTGTCAGTTTTCTGCAGTTCACAAAAGTGTATTTTAGCACTATTACTAATTATATCGGGAATGACAACAACAGCAGCATATACATTGGCAACTTCAGATCTTTTTGAGGTTGCCCATTTATGTGTCATAAACCAAGGAGCCACCTAGCCATAAGCTGTGCTTATGTTCTTACATACTAGATGTCATTGTTGCAACTGATGTCATTTTAGTGAAGCAAAATGATCATTTGTCTACTAATGAAGCAATATGAGGTCTCGAGTTTGAGGTCTAATGATGCAATCTCCCCTGTGAAAACTGGGGACTCTGGTTGCAGGATAACATTAATAATAAGAATTTATAGCACATCCTGTTCAAAACACAAGTTTTATATAGAGAGCTCATATCTTTCATTAGATCAACTAGTGTAACTGGAAAAAAAATCACAGGGTTTTGAGTATAAATTCTTTGTTGCATCCAAATTGGGTTGGAAAGTTCAAAGTTAAACACAGACTGAAAACAACTGCTCTGAATTTAATTAGTAGTGTTAACCAGTTTGATCACATGAAAGAAAAGGTTATTAGTATCTGCAGAGTAAAAGGAGAGGTGATAAGCTGGTTTTCTCTTGAGAATAAAAGAGAGGCAGGCTATTTATTGCCTGCAGAACACTGAAGAATTAGTGAGAGAGAGAGATAATAATGGTCCAAGAACAGTAACTCTCTGAGGTCCATGATTTCACTACTCAGTAGAATTAGGAATTACAATTCACAAAACTGAAAAGTCAAAGGAGAAAGGTCTTCATAAAGTAATACTCCCATGTTGGTAATGGATGTCTCTATCCTTTCCTTGTTGTCTGTATGTGCCCCATTTATAGTGGTTCTCAGTTACTTCAAACAGGGTACAGCAACAGAAATCAAAGCTGTTGGAATGCAGACAAACTTCACTCTGTGGCATAGGTCATTATTGTCATTTCCCTGGAAAGGATAGCCATGCTCTGGTTATTTGAGCTGTTCTTTGTCAGCAGAGTAAGTGCTGGAGGAGTTCTTACCAGAACCTGGAAGAAACAGAATTTAAAATGGCCGTTGGTTCTGGCTTCAAAAAGGAGTGCAGACTCCCCATGAAGGTAGGGGATGGAAGCCTGGCCAGGGATACAAACTGCCACTCATGCCCATTCCCATCCCCTCTTCCCTGGTGTCTGTTTTGTTTAGAAATTAAAAGAACCTAAATCTTTGAAGATGCTTAGGGTGCACATCTGATGTTGAACTTACTTCTTACCTCCCTGTTCTGAGACATCCCAGCACCAGGATGACTTTCATACAGCACTGTCCCAACCAGCACCTGGGACAGAAACTGGGGTAACCCCTGGAAAGAGGGCTGAAGGGGGCCCAGTTGAGATGACTGCAGAAAGACATATTTTTAGGAGTGGTCTAGAGCTCTCCTTTCCTGCAGTCTAGATGCAGCCAACCTAGTCTGACCCTCCATGTCTATCATTGCCTTATCTGTCTGCATCCTTCTGCACAAAGGCTTCCTTGTGCCCTTTCCTGCAATGCAATTAAATAGACCCAGCAAATATTCACCTTTGCATTGAAAAAGAAATTGTTGATCTGTCTAGAGTGCTATGGGTCCTAGAGTTCCTAGATCTATGGATCCACATGGCATGTGAGAGGGGCTGTGCAGTATGCATAAAATTTTAATTTGGACTTTCTTAACTGATGCTGTGAATGGACATTACAAAAAAAAAAAAACCAAACCAAAAACCTCTGCAGTCCTAATCTGAGTCTCTGAATTTGGGTTTGAAAATTTTCATTGCATTTTTCTTTCATCTTTTGAATCACAAGCGCATGGACTGATCCTGTGAGCTTCCTTTTCCTCCCTCCTTCACATTGTACAACTTTATCAGTACATAACTTTTTAAAGAGAGAGAAGAGGATGTGAAAGGAAACTATTCTTCCATCTTCAATATTTCCCTCAGCTTTCTGCAATGGTACTATAGTTCTCTCTGAAGTAATTTTGCAAAATAGCTCCATGTTGCCATAGTTCCATGAAATATATAATTTTTCAATTTTATAATGCTGAAAGTAACTTTGCTGTGGAGGAGCTGAATATATTTTAGGAACAGCTGAGATAAGCACAATAATCCACTGTGATTTCCTTTGTCATGCAGGCCATAGAATCACAATCACAAGCATCTGAACTCTTAAGGAGAGGTATCTAGCCTTGATTAAAGACTGTGAGGGGTAGAGAATTTGATGTGTACCCAGTGAATTGTCCCAGTGAGTATTTACCTTCACATCTAATAACGCCTGATACTTCTAGTGGCATATTACTGAATTTTCACATCAGGCAACCAATCAGTGTATCACAATATATACTCAGAAATTGTTGCAAGCTTTCCTCACTCTTCTTATACCATATTGATGATTGCTATTTTCCTACTTACTATTGGTTCAATTAATGACATTCCCTGAAATTTCCTTCACTGTCTCTGCATTGACCAATATTATATTAAAGTAATTATTATATTAAGTAATTATTATATTAAGTAATTATTATATTAAAGGTTCAAAGGTTAAAATCTTTTCATATTAATGAAATTAGAGCAAACATCCTTTTACATCAGATGTGAAATTTATTTCACAAAATCCATTTCACACAATGGAGTCCTGCTGAAAAACTCTGCTTTTGATGTCTCCGATAAATCCAAGGTTTATCAGCTGAGGTATCTATTTAATTTGGAGTTATTTTGCAAACTTCAGGCTAAAAATGTGTCTCCTGTCAGGAATAAAGAGAAATTTTCTGACCATAACCACAAGGTGGGAATAATTTCACTGAAATCAGTGACAATTTTATCAAAGAAAATTAGCTCAGGGTTTTACCTAACATCTGTTTTTGACATTTTACAGGTTTTCTTCTGCCACTCCTGTTAATGTTAAATCATCCTTTGAAAGTAAAATGCTGTAGAAAATGGCCCTTTAGAGTATACTCATTTCTGTGCTGATGATCAGAAGGGGATGGAGTACTCAAATGAAAATTTGGAAGTTACGGTAAATCTCTATTTTGTTCCACTTCTTCACAGCAAGTGCCGTGGTACTTATTTGAAGTGCTCAGATGGCAAATCAGCTTTTACCAGCCTTTCTGTTTCAGCCACTGATTACAGCTATAAGCCTTTGATAAACACCATGGAATGGGATATTATCCTCATTTGACTTTCTAATTCTAAGTTTTATAGGTTGCTGCTGTTTTAAAAAATAGCCTGGTTGTACTTTTATTACCAGAAATAAACAGGAACCTGTAGTTTCCTTCCCACTTCAATGGCTAGATCATAAGTACCCATTTTAAATTAAAGGTAAATACAACAATAAATGTTGCTGCACATGCTAGGCAGCACGGAGCCAATACTGTTTGCAATCCCAGTTGGTAGTGTGGTCCTGAAAGTACAGACTGAGCAAAGAGTAACCACAGCCCCTCAATTTTACTGCTGCTGCAGAAACATTAGGAAATAAGGTGCACATTTGCACAGAAAAAATAAGCATGCTACAAAGGGTTTCTTCAATCACAGTTACTTCTGAGTACTGAATGCATTTGAGTGCATGAGTAAAACATGAATTTAAAATCTTTTCTATCCTGAAAAGGATACCTCATTTTGAAGTGTAGAGCCTAAATCCTAAATTTTACATATATATATTTTTTTTTTTTTAATTTTATTTTATTTTATTTTTTTTCTTGGGGGGTGTGGGGAGGGGTAATGTAATTTACAATTATGGAGTAAAAAAATTAGGGAGTAAAAACCGATCATTCAGCTGATCTTCTACAACAAACAGGTCATTGAACTCTACTTAGAATTTCTACAGGAAACACAGCTTTATAAATACCTAATATACCTAGAACATATTTTTGGATAGGAATTCAATCTTGAGCAAAACAACCAACTGATGGTGAGTTTACTATTCCTGTTAGCAAGTATTTCTTTGGTTAATTGAGCATGAAGAGAAAAATACTGCACTTTGCATTTTTATAGCTTTAATAGTTGACTACTGGGTTGAAATTGGATTTACAGGAAGGTTTCTAAATATTTCCTTTATGAACTTCAAACTTCAATCTTTAAATGTATGATCAGAGTGCTGAATCCTTCTAGGTTACAATTGTGTAGCGTCTTTGAGTTGAGACTGATAACTTATTTTAGCTTGTTTTTCTTTTGAAGATTCCCCTCTCAAGCAGCCTCAGCATAGAGTATACTCCAGACTATCTTAGTCTGGTAAGTCATTGTCTTTGAACAATTTTACAACATTATTTTCATGTCTGAACTCAAGACCTGGAAGAAATATTCTGTAGAAATCAAGGAAAACTCATTTTCTTGTTCCTCCTAACATTGTTTTTAACTTCCATTCCCCAAAATCCCATTGGAAGAACATACTGAGGTTACCTACCATTAACCATCTACCATCAACTTTAAGGTCTTTTCAGAATTACTGCTTCTAGAACACAATATTGTAGTCTGAACTTGCTCTTCTCAGTTTTGATGCTTGTTATGTCTCTAAAAAGCACAATAAGTTATTCTTTTGGAGATTGATTTTTCTTTTCATTATGCACTTATACTTCACATATTAAGAGGCATAGAGATTGCTGTTTGACTTGCAATGCTCAGTGGTCCCTAACATTTCTCTCAGGTCAAGCTAAATATTTGTTTAGAACCCACAGCTAAATAGATTAAATCCTCATCAAGGGATATTTGTTCATAAATGTCCTTTAATGCACCTTGGTCCAGGAAAGCTCCTGCCTTAAGTGTCCACTTGAAAATATATTCAAGTGATTCACTATGATTTTGTTTGACCTTTTGTTAAAGCCTGTCTCTGCTAAGTCACCAATTTCTGACACTCTTGAGTGGCTGTTCAGCAAAGGCTTAATGATGCATTATCAAAGCTGACAACCCCTGATTCTGTTTCAATAACATTTTGAGGTAACAATTAGAAAATTCTATGAGTAAAATTATCTAAACAAGTCTCCAGAATGCCATAAAATGGTAATTTTTGGAATAAAATTGTTTCCTAAAGCACCAAATTAGCCTAGGAGGAGTAGGTACGGAAGAAGTAAGAGGAAGGAGTTAATATGTTTCTTGCAAAAGAAGAAATTATATTCACTGTGAAATCATGGAAACAATAGCTAGGACATCTCTGAGGACCAGGAGCAGTAGTAGTACCTTCCCTAAAAAAACTATTGTTCTCCTCCACTGACTGTCCAGGGAACCAGTAGGAATTAGTAGCAAATACAGAGAATGACATCCCAGTGTGTCCTATCCCTCTCCTGAGCAATAAGTTCCTGAAGAGCAAAGCTAGCTCTTTCGAAAAGTTGGTAGCAGCATCAGTTTCCCTCCAATTTCCATGACCACATAGTTTGCATGAAGCTGAGTTCGATATTTGTTTCGTATATATTTGTATACATTTCATTTTATTATTATTATTATTTTCATTAAAGCTGGTTTAGTTTTCTTTTCCGAACTGTATGTCTCTCTTCCTCCTTGGGAAGGGAGAGGTGTTAATAGAGAGCATCTATCAGTTGTCTAGTGGCAGGCCCAGCTCTAAACCTTGACAATAGGAAAAATAAATTCAGTCTGAAGTCCTATCAGTATTTTTACAGCTGTTTATAAGAAACTACAACTATTTTTTCATATAAAAGGATCTAGCTAGTTCTACAGCTGCTACTATTTGGTCATATAAACATAAAAAGAAAGCCATCTACAACATTAAGTCTTGTTCGACAAGTTAGGTTACTTGTTCTGCAGTGAAGGCAGATGTCTCTTACTTTGGTGTACCTTTGTCAGCACATTTGGAACAGTGTTTTTTGTTTCTACCCTTAGTAAGTGTGCAAGCAAATGAAAATCCATCTGGATAGAGAAAATTCATAAACTAACACATATATTTATAAACCAGGAACAGATTTTGTTAAGCGATAGAATTTGGAAGGTTTCACATTCTTTCCAAAACCACCATAAAGTGGTGATAATTCAATAGGATGATGAATCAGAAGATACTGACCCATTCCTTGATTCTATCAAGTGCTGATGCTACACTAACACTTCAGATTTCAGTGTTGTGAATTGTCATGTGCCCTAAATATTGGTATAATCGTAAACAATCACTGAACAGATTAATGGGGGATTTTTTTTTTTTTAAATTGTATTCCAACAGGAGGTTATTTTAATCTTACATCAGAACTGGTATCTCAACATCTCTAGAAACTATTGGCAGCAGTGGTATCTCAATATCTCTAGAAGCTAGTGTCATGGCACCTCTTTACTCTTGACCATTGTTGCTCCAGTAGGATCAAAAGACACGTCTTTTAGGTTAGGAGGGACCTCAGGAGGTTTCTAGCCCAACCTCCTGCTCAAAATTCTATCAGGACCCCAGGTTGCTCAGGGCTTTGTTCAGATGGAGCTTGAAAATCCTTAAATTCAGTCTGAACATCTATTGTTTTACCTTAATCCCATTGTCTCTCATACTTCCATGATGCATCACTGTGAAAAGGCTGCCTCTGTCTTATCTTCCTTGTACGTACAAGAAAGCTGCTTATGAGATCCTCTGAAACTGTCTCTTCTGGGAGCTCAGCAAGCCCAGGTCTCAGTTTCTTCTCATAGAACAGGTGCTTCAGCCCTGCTGTCATCTTGGTGGTCCTCTGCTGAACTCCCTGAAGTTTATGAATGTCTTGTTCCGGGGTGCCAAAGCTGGATGCAGTGTGGTCTAAAAAGTGCTGAGTAGGAGGGGATGATCACTTCCTTCAGTTCACTATCTCTGTTCCTATTCATACAGCCCAAGCTCTGTTGGCACCTTGACTGTCAGGGATGACACATGGTTGCCTTGATGCTCACCAGGACACCCAGGGCCTTCACAGCAGAGCTGCTCCAGGACTTTGCATCCCTCTTTACTGAATTTGACAAAAGTCCTGTTGACTCATGCCACCTGGAAGCACTGCAAATCACCCTTCTTCACAATATTTTGGGCAATCCATTTTTGGTCCTAGTCACAGGTCGCTGACAATTCCCAATCTCCATTCCACTCAGATTTACTCTGTAAAATAGCCAACCTTTCTTAGGCCTTTCCCTTGTTACCTCTAGTGTTTATCCAGTTCAGAGATCTGTTTTAAGTAAATCTCATACTAGCTATCTGAAAAAATGCAGACTGTGTATAGGTGCAGTTAAATAGCACTTCTGTTGAAGCGGAAAGTTACTTCCTGAACAAAAAGTGTGATGTTGTTTTAAAGGCTGTGCTATGGAGCGCGAGATTAGTCACTTGCCAAGATAATAGGTCTGATTCTCCACGGTGCTACTCCAGCTGCACTTCTTCCTGTGCATACCCATTGTAACATCGCTTAAAACTGAAGTCATACACCGATGAATCAGGCCTGGAAAGTTTGAGAAAATAAGAAATGGAGGTGTGGTGGGAGGTTAATTTCACTCCTACAATATTTCACAACAGCGAAAGCAAAAAACTACCTTTTTTTTTTAATTTTTTTTTTTTTTTT
Source organism: Todiramphus chloris collaris (assembly GCA_025345505.1). Taxonomy (NCBI): domain Eukaryota; kingdom Metazoa; phylum Chordata; class Aves; order Coraciiformes; family Alcedinidae; genus Todiramphus; species Todiramphus chloris. The sequence continues at coordinate 33,144,874 of JANVCC010000035.1, forward strand.
TAACTGAAAGAAATATAATATAGCTCTAATCTCACCACATAAAGCAGAGGTGATATTGTTCAACAGCTGCCTTTAAAAAAGTCCTGGTTTGTGGCATAGAATGTTTTCTTCTGACTTGTTTTCAATGATAATTATGATTACACTAATTAAATATGAGAAGAGGAAAAATAAGAGAAGAAAACTAGGAAAAATAATATCAATGAAAGTACATACTTCAAAGAGCCAGAATTCAAACATTCAGACCCACAGTTTGGTGAATATATACAATATAGAAGAATTCTTCTTATTCTTCCAAAGCTGAGTTGACAGCAATTCTATTCAAGGATCTGGGGTACAGTTCTTAGAGTTGCAGTTCTATGGAGTGACAAATAAGTTCTCATCTATTTCCTTTCAAATAAGTAAGCTGTTTCCTGTAATTATTATTTATTTTTACTAATGCTGAAGAAAAAAGTAAAGTATTTAAAACAAGCTCTTAGCTTCCTTTCTTTTGCTTATTACTTTTCTTAACTCTGCCCTTTATGATCAGTATATAGCAAATTCTTACAGAAAAGTTAGAAGTTTCTAGCAATCTACCTGTTAATATGTAAGGAACATGATGGACTCCTGAAGAACTTCTCTTGATTTCCAAATACATCATATGAAGATCATGATGTGAAGACTTTTATTCTTAGTCTTTTAGTTCGTCAGAATTGGGTTTAGATGTTAGCAGATCTATTTGGTATTATTTAGAGAATTGTAATCTCTCTACATTTCCAGAACATTATGCTCAATAATATTCTAAACCAGTACTAATTTCTCTGCTGCATTGTCAAGTTAACCCATCTTAGTAACACGAAACACGGTAAGAAACTGATGAAAAAAGCTGAATAATAGTTTGTTTGTGTATAATTGAGTTTCCTGAATCTGTCCTCAGATGCTAAAGCACAGCTCTGTCTAATTTGCAAAAGCAAGAGAGACACATATATCTGAACAAAAATCAGGACTTACTGTTTAATTCCTTCACATATCTCCTTAGTACATTAATATCATTATTCTATTACTCTATTATTACTCTTTGCTGGGCCAATGTTCTCTGAAAACAACTTTCCCCTAAAGGCTTTAGCTTTCCTGACAAAAAAAGGAGTCCAATATGATTTTGATCTTTGTTTTATTTCTATTTTTTCAGGAGAAAATGTGGCTGTTGCAGCAATACCAGAAGCAAAAGGGTAAATCTTTTGTGATTTGTCTTCTAGCAGTAAAGCAAAACCCTTCCTTTGCTTTTATCATTAGCATTAAAATTTTTCATTGTTATGTTTGTTATCCAAGAAAAGGTCCCCAGAGTGCTTTATGAACAAAAATCGAAGGTGATCACTGCCACACAGAATTTTTCATTTAAATCCAGAAATGCGAGAAGAGCCATCAACAACCAGAGTCGAGGAATACTACAACACTACAATAATTCAGATGTTCAGGACTTTTGGAAGGATGAGGGAGAGAGGGAATGCAAAAGGCTCTAAGGAGGGAATTAGATTAGGGAAAAAGAAGGGGGGTTGGTGAGGTGGACATTTCCATGGAGAACAAGTGAAAGGTGCGAAGACAGATGGAAACTTGGATAACAGAGGGTGGAAGCCAACACCCATGACAGCAGGGCAGAGAGGAACACATCAGTGGTAGGGAACATCTGAAACCCTCTAATACCTGACTCCTAGTCTCACTGGCTTTGTAAGGTCTTACAAGGTTTGTAAAAGAAACCTCATCTTCTAGAGTTTTGTCATTCATGGCACATTCCCTAAGCCAACCCCCACAGCACGATTATTGAAAAATAAGAGAAGACTCAACAAGATTAGGAGTGTACCATAAGGATGATTAAGTATACCATCAGGGCAAGCTTTCATAGTTGAAGAGAGTGAGTCTGCAGTGAGAAAAAGAAAGATGTGCCTTCTCCACTCATTGCAGATCTGCATTTGAAAAGCCCTATGACGTTTGAGAAAGCACATTTAATGCTTTTTCTGCTAGGCATGAGGTCCCTAGGAAAGGAAGAGCCTCTGCAAGGCAAGCAAATTCAGCAGATAAGACTATATCACTCACTAACATCAACAAATATGTTTCTAAAACCCCAACCATTTCCTCTATAGAATTTTAAAGGAATTATTCTGAACTTCTTCTGAAAGGCAAAAATATAGCCATTCCAATGCATACTTAAGGATTTCCATCTGTTTCATGCACACGGGTTTATTTAAAGAATAAACCTTTCTGAGACAGAATATGAATAGCACATCCTAGGTCTTATATTACTATGAAGTTTATATATTGCTTAAATGAACGCAAATTAACTCATCAGTCTCTGATCATGTACATTAGAAAGTGAGGAAGCTGCTACCACATGTAGTCAGCACCACTGTCAACACAAATGTGTCACTGGTGTGGTGACTGAAGACATAGACCCCAATCTCAGCTGAGACAGAATCAGAGTCTGCTAGTCAAGATGTTTTGCAGTCATGAGCTTCTGCTTTCTTTCCCATGACCTTTGGCTGGCAGCCTAAGGCAAATAGCACAAGTGAATAGCAGGGGGGTCAGTGGAACATGCTGTTTCTGCATGATGTAGGATATGAGCTGCACTGGTCAGATTGCCTTCCACAAGTATTTTTCTGAACAATCATCAGAATAAATAAAGATATCGTATAGCCACAATGTATCATAAGTTTTTCATTGGGATGCTGTCCTGGGTTCTGTTCAGGTTAATTATCACAAGCAGTTGGGAGGTGTTGCATCTGGAAGGGGCCACAGCCTAGATAAGCAACCGAACCAGCCAATGCCATATTTGATACCATACTGACATCATGCCTGCTATATAGCAGGGGGTGATGGGGGTGAGGAGGTGGCCTGGTGTACCTGTTTTCAACTTCAGTGTGTAGCATAACTGTGGCTGGAGTGGGGAAAGTGATGTCTTGGGCACAGTTTAGAGCCTCCTGATCTCTATCACTTGCTTTGTATATAATTTCATTAGTACTATCATTAGTACTGTTGTTTTCTTCTCTCTTTATGTTGTTTTATTGAACTGTCCCTAGCTCAACCCACAGGGTCTCACCTTTTTCTCTTCCTCCCAATTCTCCTTCCCAGTCCAAAGGAGGAGGTGGGGAGGGGAGTGGTAGGGTGGGTGGAAGCAGTGCACGAGTGGATGCGTGATGTTTAGCTGCCAGCAGAGGTTAAATCATGACAGATCAACACTAATGATATCTTAACAAGAATTCTGTTTTAAAACCATCTGTTGATAAGTCTGATTCAAACTCTACTAGTGCTATTGAAAAGGACTTGTTCACTTCACTTAAAATAGAGACTTCTGCCTTTTAATGAGAGTGAGGTGAAGCCAGTGCATCAATGGTCCTGAAGGGTCTTAGTTTCTCATCGAGTTTTGACCCTCAGAGAACATCACAAACAACAGCTCACTTAGTACTTGTTTCTGTTAAGAAAAATGAAATTCAGCAATATATCATGAATTACATTCTTCCCTTCCTATGTCAGCTGAGCAGGTAGAGTGGAAGTAGGTCTAGTTCCATGTACTTCTAAAAGGTTCTCCAACATCACACACAGCCTTGATGTCAGTGTTGTAATCAGATAAATGTCAAAAAGCACATGCATCATTCTTTCTACCAACTGTCTCTGCCCTCAAGTGCTTAATCGATTTACTTTATACAAGCTGAATGATTGAAGCTACAATAGAAGTCTTCTTCACACTCCTTTCATGTTTCTTTGGTGAATAAAGATGTGTCCTCCTCAAGCGTCACCTCTCAGCTCTTTGTATTGTGCTTCATAGATGCTTAATTAGTTCATCTCAGCCTGGCAGAACTCAGAAGTTACTGCCAACACTGAGCTTCTTCGACTGTGTTCCTCTAGGGACAGCCTTTGGAGGTGAAGATGGGGATGTTACTATGGAGACAAGTGGAATCAGCATTTGCTCATGTCCTGCTCGTGCACAGTGACATTTCTAGATTTCTATAGTAACAGACAAGTTTCTTGGTCTGTTTGCTCATCTGTGGAGTGAAAGAGGACCCCTCAACAACTAAGATGCAAAGACTGGTTCAGATGACTGTAGTTAGATTGCACAGATGCCCAAATAAATGGTTGGTTTCCCTTGGCTCATAGCAGAATATTTCTGCTACCAGACAGCACCCTGAAACATGGAATAGAAAGTGATACTTGAGTTTCACGGCAAGAGAAGTTATGGTTTAGGAAAATAAGAGTTTACAAAATTAAACTATGTGTATCACAGACTTGCCTCTGAACTTTCATCTTCTCTTATATTTAGTATTTTTACACTGTGAGCTTTTACAGTGACTGGTCTATGCTTAAGGAGCTGAGTTTGATTTACAGCAGGCATTTAAAGAAAACCTAATTACCTCTATTTTTTTCTCATACTGTGAATTGTGATTTTTGAAAAAAATGTAATGGAACAGAAAGGGTGTTGAGGAATGCTTCAATCAGGGAACTGTTAGCAGTTGTTATTGGAAGCTGTCACCCAGGTGAAGAGTATTTGTAACTGCAGCCAGGATTTACAGCTGGTTCTTGCTCTCACTCTGAAAGACTTCAGATGCTTCCTGCAATTATAGGTAATTATAAATTTCCTGGTGAATACAAATGCTTCAGAGTAATGGAAGGTTATGTGGGGATAGTTGCACCCAAAGATGGAAATTTTGTGCTATCAATTAGCATATCTGTTATTTGCATAATCTGGGTAATCATGGAGTAAAGTGAAGTCCAAAGGAACAGGCATGATATCTTCTGGATTCTCTAGTTTTTGGGTAGAATCAGTGTGTGAATAGTGTGGAAGGGAACAGAGAATGATCGTATTTGCATTTACAGCAAGGATTTCTAATCCTTTCAGTGGAAGACCATACAGTAGTTAAGGTTCTGATACTGGCTTTTTGCTATAATTTTTCTGTGTCTCCTTCAGAAAGGTCCATAGAAAGGTACCACTATCAACACTTTGCTTTCGGTTCACTTTCCCAGACATCTGAGCAAACTTTGCTAAATCAGATTTTTCTGTGTGATAAAAAGAGCTGTGACAGATAGAACTAAGCAACCAGTAAAAGGAAAAATTTCAAGAGATCTGAAATGAACTTCTGAGCAGCTGTTCGGTGTTTTCAAAAAGATGCTATGATTGCTCAGAGTATGGAAATGAATGGGGCAGTAACAGCAAGCTGCATTATCACTCAAGTGTCAAGTGAAACAGCAAAGTAAATCATAGGTCAGAGGGTGAGCTGAAACTTAGTAAGTACAATTAAAAAAGAAAATCAACCAAAAAGGCAGAAAAAAAATCAGGCAAAAAGACATGACAGGCAGCAGCTGTTTCTATGCAAGTTTCAGAAGTTTCTATGCAAGGGCAGTACTTTCTGTAGAGTTTGCCTCATTGCCTTTTGCATTGTGAACTGAGAGTGTGATGTACCTTCAAGAGGATTTGGGTTAGAGATGTTCTTATGAAACATTCATCAAAGACTACAGGAAATAAGGAGATTGACTATGCTTCCTTGGATAAAGCAGTGAGCTTTCAGATGCAGTGAGGCAACTGGGCAAAGGTGGGAGCTGTAACATGACCAGAATTAGCAGGACCTGTCTAGTCACACACAGGAAACAGAAGAAGCAGAGAAGAGGGTTTTTAATTCTTTATGCTGAAAAGCCACAAAACTGCCTGCATGATTGTTCAAGTGTTGCCAGTTGGTTTATGGTCATCCAGTGGATAATAAAAACAAGGCCTGGAAGGAGAGAACGTTAAAAGTATTGAAGCTTGGGGCTCTGTTTCTATTCCCTGGCTGATAAAATTGCCAACTGACAAGCAATAACCCACAGCAAACAGAAAAATTTATTGAAGATGCAACTTAATAATTACAGGGGTACACTGTCCTTGTAGCTCTGGAATAGACTGATGTGCTTTCTTGCTGTGCCTTTTGAGACAGGCTATAGAAATTCACATCCTACAGTTATGTCCAGGGCCTTATTCAAGCAGACACTCAATGAATGAAGCAGATCTATGACTCAAGATTGAGGGCTTTCACTTGCCCTCCATGAGCATTTGATTTCTGTTGTGCAGGGAGTGAGTTGCATTTCTCCCTTTGAAGATTTCTGTCCCTCATATGAATATTTTTGAGTTCCAGATGGACCACCTAAGATGTACTCTATAACTTTCTGTGCTGCTATTAGTATCATCATGTCCCTAAATCTCTTTTCATCTTCCTAGGCACTGAAACTCCTATTTTTCACCATTTATTTCAAAAAAGAGGTATTTTTCAGTCTATCACTTAGCTCTATTAACATCTCATATTTCTTTGACAGCACAATGTGTATTATCATTATGATTTTCATTTATGATCTACTTAGGAACTCAAAGAAGGTGTTTTTTGTTTTTTTTTTTTTTCCCCTCCTCACATAAGTATTCTTTGCAAAAGCCCAGAGTCATTAGGACTAAATTAGGAGCTTAGTCACTTCTAGAGAGTGATTCAGCCCACCTCACACCTAAACTGACCCTTCAAAGTACCTTGATCTATGAAGGGAACCTAAAGCAACCAAGTTTATGATGTAGGTGTATCAGTTATGTGTGTAGAGCTAAGTGCGAAGGACCATAGTCTTTTTCTACTTGTGGCAAAATCTTAATTTTTTTGTTCTTGTTGATAATTATAGTTAATTTGCTTTGCCTTTTTAAAAATATGCCCCATTTAACATGCTGATCAATGTGCAGTTTTGGAAATCTATTGTCAGCTGTTCAATCTGAAATTAGAGTTTGTAATATCAGACCCTATGAGGCAAAAACTTATATGTTTAGCCTCATGTATTTGCAGTAGCACAGAATTAGTAAAAGCAGAAAAAATTCTAACAGAAATATGTAGGTACAAAATACATTTACAAATCTGGGACGTTAGCCAGTGTCCTCTGGCTTACATAGATAAAATGCCCAGTTTTTACTGTTTTAAGAGTTCTTGTTTAACAGTATTTCATTGTGTTTTGACAGATAAAAAATAACTAAAAATAAAGTAACAACTTCTTTCTAGGATCCCTATAATAATTATGAGTATAGTCTTGCCCAGCAGTAAAAGCTTTGACTTTGATTCTAATCCTGACCTCTCACCTGTGCACGATAAACCCAAGTCCTCGTACTTCTCTTTTTCTTTCACCTGCACTGATCTTTGTCATCTGACGTTAAAAATTACCCGCATTGCACCTGGGTTTTCTGTGTGCTAAGGAATCAGAATGGCAGAACAGGCTCATTCTGAAACCCACAGGAAGGTGAGTCAGACTCCAGTCATTTCAGAGCACTACTAGTGTTGTTTGGAGGAGAACTGGGGGAGCAGGAGAGATCAACTTGCCTATAAACAAGCACCAGGACACGTTTTTTCTAGTTGCATTGATACAGAAAATGTTTCCTTTCTTTTGGTTTACCATTGCCATTGAACTGTTCCAACTCACATAATTTATTTAAAATAGGTTTTGTTTTTACTCAGGGAACCCTCCCCTTCTTTTTTCCATTCTCCCTGTTTCACATCAGCAGTTCTCTTTCATGCTGCCAACAAACCTGGCCCATCGCTGATTTAGTGAGGAATACATTTGCATGTTCTGTACTCAGGTTTAAAAGGAAGCAAGAATTCAGAGTTTCATGAAAGAATTAAACGAAGGCAAGGGAATGTAATTCCCTACTCCGCCCAGTAAAACCTTATAAATCAGATCATGTTCCAAGGCACATTCTTCTGTCCTGATAACATACGTCTCCCCAAATAGTCAGCCAATGTGACCTCCTGAATTAGCACAATGGGAAAAGAAAGCTCTACAGCCAGTGAATGAAGTCAAGCCACCTTGAAGACAAGGTACCAAAGAGCGTTTTGTTCAACCGTACACAGGTGATCTGACGTTTTCTGTTTCTTGGAGTGAGGAAAAAAATATGACAATGGTCTATTACTGAAAAACAAAATGACCCAGGAATGGAGACACTCCTAGCTAAGGGGTTCCCAAGGTCCTGATGATTCCTTCATGTTCCTTTGGGAACATGATCATCTTGTTCCTGATATTGCTTAAGTAACTTCTGAATCAGTGATATTACGTCTCTGTGACTCCTCAACTCCACATGCCAAATGCAGTTGCATCTGCAAGCAAGTCCAGAAGGACCTCACAAAAATGAGTGAGTAAAAACATGGCAGGTGAGCTTCTACTATACACTAGTCTAAGGTGAATTATGTAGAGATAAAATTATTCCAGCATGATGCTCAGCTTCGAACTGGCAATGTCAGTTTAGGAAAAATGTTAAAGGATCGTCACTGACAGCTCTCTGAACCCATGGAGTCATTGCACAGTGGTAGGCAAATGCCCAAACAAGTGTTGGGTATCACCAGGAATGGTATTAAGAAGCCTTGGGGTAATGACATCATGATTATTACATTTACTTTTGATTACCTTAACACAGGCTAGGCTAGTAATGCTAGAATAGGTATGTAGGATAGCAAGCAAAATGTTAAAAAAATTGTAGAATATGTTGTATAAGGAACAACTAAGACATCTCGGATCTTCTGGTTTGGATGATGAGGCTCAAGTAGATACTGCTGAGATTTACAAAATCGTGAAAGTGATTAATAAGGTGATAATACCAACTCTCATAGAAATACAGTGAGGGAACGCTGATGGAAGCTAGTTGGATATTGACTTAAAACACATAAAGAATTGTTTATATAGTAGGTTGGGGACTTCTGGAGCTTGTTGCAACAGGCGGATCCGTGGCAGGTGGCATCAACAGCTTCTAAAGGGGTTAGACTAATTCACGGTCTAATGCTTAAGGGAGCAAATAAAGTTGTATCCTTTTAACTTTCCTAATCCAAAGACTGTGAATGCTGGGAGGAGTATGGAGGGTTTGATCTGCCACTAATGTGCAGGCTCTGGCTCTATCCTTAAACAGTATCACCTAGTGTCATTTTCAGAGACAGTGTATAGGGGTAGCTGGAGCTTCTATCAGTGCAGTTATGGCATTTCTTATGTTCCTAAAACTGATGAAAGACATGCCCAAGCAGCTGTCAGTCCCTTGTGCACTCCTAACACCTGCTTTCCATCACGCTGAGGTCCCAGTTCACCTGCTAAGGGTAGCAACCCATGAAGATGTTGTCTTAGACCCTCACCTTGGTGAGATGATATCTGTGTTATGGGCAAGTGTCTTACAGTGTAAAGAGACTGGACAGTCATGTTTATTGTGTGTAAATGTGCATTTTTTAATATGTGTTAAGCTGATTTTTGTGCTGTGAAGGATATTGCTAAGGCAGTTTACCATGAAGAACTGCAGTTTGTATTTAGAGCCTTGAACAGCCCAGGGTCAAGGACATTCACAAAAATTATTGCAGACAGTTATTTTGTACAGATATTCACCAATCTGTGTTGAAACTCCAGTTATCACAAGCTAAACTACCCCCTCCTCTCTTCTTTTTGCAAAGTTGAATACAATTTTGGTTAATTAAATGCCTGTGAAGTGTGCCAGGTAAGTGACAGAGAAGGCAAAGCCTATGAGCATCACCAGTTCTTTCTGTAAATTGCCCCCTCCAGAACTGCATTGCTTTATTGTTCTTTTGCCTTTTCTTCTTTAATGTATTTTGCCTTCTGTAATTTGCCTTAGATTGTGGTGAATAAGCAAGGTGGAGAAAAATCAGACTCCCTTAAATCACATATATTTCTCTTACTTACTATATTACCTCTTTTATTACACTTGCAAGAATGGGAAATACTTTAATAGAACACATTCCATTGTGTAACTGTAGGAATTGTCATCACAAACAAGAGACAATACAACAGCTTTGGATTTATACTTGGAACACCAAGAGGAAATAAAAGCTATGTACCTATAGGAAACACTTCATGTCAGCTCTACTTAACAACCATATTTCCTTGTGAACAGAGAGTCTTTTGGCACTGGGTTAATCAGAAAATGAAGCTTTGAGATGAATGTATCCCAGGATCCTAGATCATCCCACATGGAGATAGCATAACCTTTCCCTATGGCTAAATATACCCCTGCCTGCAGTCCATCTGAGGCCATCATAGATATCCACAAGGACCCTTGGACTTCCTGCTCTTGGACTCATCATATGACATAATTTTTTTAAATCACTTTTCCTCAACATTTTCTAGCTAATAATGGCAGTGGGGCATATCTAAATTAACATATTTGGAGTCTGTTGTTTTAATAATAGGTAGCCCTCCAACATACAGGAGATTTGTTGTACATAGCATGAGATCAAATGTATTATTTGACCTGAGGTAAGATTATTATATAAAAAGGGGTGAAAACAAGGTAAAATGACAAATGCCTTGGAAAGGGAAAATGCATTGGCCCAGGGTTCGTTTTTTTTGTGTTTTTTTCCTGTTTGTCACAAATAAATCCCTCAGGAACAGACCTGTTCTGGCACAGAATTATTCTTCTATACTGCAACATGCACAATAGTGTATAATTCCTTATGTTCATATTCATCTTCCATCAAAAGTTTCTTGAAGCTGCCCGTTAAAATTGTTTAGTACTATCCTCACTCAATTCCAACTGTAGCAAGGGTCACATACCAAGATGTAGTTTTTCTAGTTAGTATTTCACGTACTGTAAGTTGTTGGAAGCTGGAAATATTTTTCAATCTGATTGAAATCTGCCATGGTATTTTTTATCACACTGCACAGCTGTACACTCCTGAAGTAACCACAGAGGTCCCACTCCTTTTACAGAAACTATTTGTAGCGACAGACCCAGTTTCCCTGAGTAAAGTGGGCACTGTCTCATTGTCAAAGCCAGTGTTTGAGTATTCTTTCTCTTGGCAAAGGAATCGTCTTCCTCCCTCTCATGTTCCCAACAATTTCAACTAGACCATGCCCATGAGAGTGTCTTTTTGACACGACTAATGGTAGATTTTAGCCTTTTGCTAGTGAAGCACTGTATATACTTCCAGCAGCATGTAAATAGATTATTATTAAATTATTAATATTAAAGAAATTGTGTGTGCTTTCAACTATGGAGAAGTAGAAACAGGATAGTTTGGGAGACACTGTACTGTTGGACTAATATCAAAAAGCACAGAAAACTGATGTTCACAGACAGATTAGGTGTTTAGGAGAGATTCTTTAATGAGACATATTTAAACCTGACCCATAAAAATTCCCAGGAAAAGCTTGACCATATCACTATGTGGTTTCTTATGGGAAGGATTTGATCTTGTAATGTTAATAACAATACTGAAACTAGAAGAGTTTTCTGCTTTTTCAGCTTTATCTATTTGAAACAAGCATACTTGTATAGTTGGGCAGCAGAGTGAACTACCACGTGGATACTGCTCTATCAGTATAAACCACTTTGCATTTTTGCATATTTCTGTAGTTTTCCTTTTTTTACCATGAAATCACTTTCAACCACACTTGATCAAGTCACTAATAAAGAATGAATAATATGGAGGAAAGCCTGTCTTTTGTGGCATCTCTTGTGCAGCTACCCTAGAAGACATAAACTAAATTCAGAAAGCTTCAGACCAACACTTAATCCAATAAACATGTCTTTTCCATGTGCATGTATACATAAAAAATGTGTCTGTTTGTCTACCTGTGAAAAATCTGATTTGCTCTGTAACTTGAAGTATTATTGACATTCATATATTTTAGCAGAATTCAGTGCTCTGTGTCTGCTTTGAATACAAAACAAGTGACTTGTTAAACAATAACCTGATATTTTGGGAGGTGTTGTCTGTGGATAAAGAATATTCAAGGTAATTTCAAAGTCAAATTAGATCATCAGCTACTCATATCCTGGTAGCTAGGTATCAAATGCTGCAATTCTAATTAAATCCTCTGTGGCTACAGTATACTTATCAGGCAGTCTAATATGATTTGCTTCAATGTTTTCTTCAATAATTTAAATCAGGTTTTGTAGACGTGTTATGTGTATTTCTGGAACACTAATATTTGCTGTGTATCAATAAAACAATACAAAGCAATATTTGTGCTGTTCCTGAAAAAGATTTGATTTTTGTAGGAAAGTAGAGATATTAAACAAATTACACACCTGCTAATGTATCTGTCTTGAAGCAAAACTACGAACAGAAAATCAAGTGGACAGTACTTGTAAGCTCTTTAATGGACTGTTTCTTGTCTTAATTTTTTAAGTTAATGAACAATTTAGAAGAAAACATTGACTTACATTTGCAGACTAAACCATCATGAGGGAAGTACTAAATAATGAAGAAACCATGCTAGCTAATCAGGAGTGATAATAAACCATTTTCATAGGATGAAAACTAATGCTTGCGATGACTAGTGGTTTAGAAACATTAAAATTTTGAATTCCTAAAATATGGTCACTGGAAGTGTAAATCCCACTAGAGGTTGCATAAATGTAGACTGTCAAAACTTGCTTTTCTTGGGCACCTTTTGGAGTTCTTTAAAACTATTCAATAGTCTAGAGAGGATGACAAGCAGTGATTTAGATCCAAATACCTATGTATATACAGATTTTCCCTACAGATTTCTCTGTCCCAGAGGTCCCTAAGTATAAAAGAGATTGTCAGGCACCAAAGCAGAACAAAAACAGCGGGAAAAAAGAGCTTGTAGTGTGAGCTGCAATTAAATAAATTTGTAGTAGAGAGAGAATGGATTTCACATTGAAGTATAAAAAGTCCCCTGTAGTTCCTATAGAGGACAAAAAAATAACTCTTTGATGAGTATCATTAAATGTTGTGGTTCTATAATCAGAATGGCCCTAGATCTACAAGAGGCTTCCCTGCAAGCAAAACTGGAATAACTATTTCCCCAATGTTTGGTTCAGACTATACCTCCGTTTTCCAAATGAGGTTCCCTCTGGCAGCATGAATTGAATAACAACGTTTTGACTGTGAGCTTGCTGTACTATAATTCTTTCATCTAGGCCACGCAAAAAGTTAAATGCTCTTAATTTTAAATGATCACAGCTAAAAGAGTAGGTTAGCTCTTTGACTGGAATAAATTGATGTAGCCACATGAAATCGATGAGGCTAAGCCTACTTGTATATAGAATAAGTTTTATCTCTAGACCAAAGCAAACAAGAAGTTCAGATTATGCACAAAAATTACACAAACTCCTGCTAAAATGCAAATTTCCCTTGGAAAAAAATGAGAAGGGTAGGAGAAAGGGACTTCACTCTCATCTCTGCTTCCATCCCTGTGTGCTGTGTGATAGCACATCAAGGCATATACCTCCCCAACCAAATCACAGCCCTGCAGACAGCTCTAGTGTTAATTCAGCAAATATGGAACCACAGAGACCTCTATCTCTTTTCTTGGCTCCTGAAGTCTTGGTGCACCCAGTCCTTTAACAATCACACCCCAATGTTTGTAGCCTTCCTGAATTGAGGAAAGGACTATCGTTTTCTGTGTGGGATCCTCCGAAGTATTAAAAAGCCTGGAAGTCTTGTGCAGGGGAAGGCAGGAGGACCTCATCTGTTGCCTACTCTTTGTGACCACCCCACAGCTGAAGAGATGCAAAGAGATGGACACCAGGCAGGTAAGTATGAGCCAGGCACTGGAAAACTGCAAACTGTCAAGTTCATAACATGTCAATAGGGAGAGTAAACAGAGAGTAAAGCTGAGGATGACTTGGAGCTGAGAGTAGTGAGGGCAGGTTTGGGACAGAGACAGAGGAAGCGTGGAAAGTGTTGGGCATCATGTTATTAAGGATTGCACCTTTTTATGGCAAAGAAAGGCTGGTCTTACAGTGGTGAAAAGGATTTAGCACCTAAATGTTTAGGATGTCAGGCCTCATTAATCCTTCTCTTCACAGAGAGAGGAAGTTGTCTTACAAAAGGCAAACATTTCTAATATTTCTTCTTTGGTGGAAAAGTGTCAGGAAACAAGTATTTCTTGAAGTTGTTTTCATTATCTTTCTTTGAGAAAAACAAGTAATTCCCTTAAGTTTATCCTCCACTAGATTAATTTGGCTAGGCTAGACTGGTGGTCCTGTACCAGGAGCAGATGTAAAACTGTACAGGATAGAATGAAATGATAATCCTTACATATAGAGCAGAGCTGAGTTTGGGATGACCTGAATGAATACTGATTTGTTTTACTGCCAAGCGACACGAAGAATACCACGTGTGAGGCTTATGCCGAGAGCGATTCCTTTAAGGAAATAAAATCAATCCATTTGATAAAGTCTTGTTTCACAGTATTTAGGTTTTTATCACTGTTAGTTCTTAGCAGCCTGGAGTGTTTATCTTCATACTGAGGCTGAATCTCAAATAAGGGATTAGAAGTCCTCAGTTATGCTAAGGCTTTGCACCGACAGGAGAAGCATAAAGGATGAAACAAACTGTGCAACTGAATCATCGGGCAGTGCGCAGGCAGGCTGCTTCCCTTGGCATGTGGGTGCTCACCGACTTGCACCAAGGAGCATGCTCTGCCTGACACCAAAAGCTGCTGCACACCACAGACACCGATAGACACAGCTCTATGCCACTGCTTTGGCATTTAGTAAATACACGTATACATAAAAAGATGTGCAAAAATGTAGGACAAACTCAGCATTACTAATCTTTTAGTACCATCTTCAAAGTCAACAACTTAGTAGGATTGATTTAGGGATATTAAATTTGCTTAGGAACTCTGTAAACAGTAATCTTAGTGAAGGCTAATTTCACATGGATTTGGGTATGGAAGTTAGGTGTTCCCTGTCTCATAAGGGATCTAAACATTCAGCAGTCTTCTCAGCCTAAGCATTGTCATGCTTTCCTCCACGCAGAGGCTGATTTTTAGAAAGCTTTTAGGAATCATAGAATCATAGAATGTTTAGGGTTGGAAGGGACCTCTGGAGATCATTGAGTCCAACATCCTCCCAATGCAGGAACAGCCAGGAGCAGATCCAAGTGGGTCTTGAAAGTCTCCAGAGAAGGAGACTCCACAACCTCTCTGGGCAGCCTGTTCCAGGCTCTGTCACTCTCACAGTGAAGAAGTTTTTCCTCATGTTGAGGTGGAACTTCCTGTGTTGCGTTTTGCTACCATTACCTCTCATCCTATCACAGGACACCACTGAAAAGAAACTGGCCCCTTCTACTTGACACCCACCCTTCAGATATTTGTAAACATCAATAAGATCCCCTCTCAGTCTTCTCTTCTCCAGGCTAAACAGCCTCAGGGCTCTCAGCCTTTCCTCATAAGAGAGATGTTCCAGTCCCTTCTTCATCTTTGTAACTCTCCACTGGACTCTCTCTAGTATTTCCCTGTCCCTCTTGAACTGGGGAGACCAGAACTGAACACAATACTCCAGATGTGGTCTCACTAGTGCAAACTAGGGGCGGGAGAAGAACCTCCTTTGACCTGCTGGCCACACTCTTCTGTATGCACCCGAGGATATTGGCCTTCCTGGCCACAAGGGCACATTGCTGTTCCATGGATAACTTATTGGCCACCAAGATGCCAAGGTCCCTCTCCACGGGGATGCTTTCCTTTAGGTCTACCCTAACCTGTAGCGGTACATGGTGTTGTTCCTACCCAGGAGGAATTTCATACCTCTGAGATGTCTTGTTCTCTACAGTTAATATTGACCAGTAAATTAACAAGCTATTGCCGAGTCCCAGATGCAGATGGATGCATAGATTCATTCACCAGTGCACTGTCACTGAAGCTTCATTTCCTTGTGGCTTTGGCAAAATTGGATCCCAAAGCACAATGCAGAAACCATGCTACACAGCATATGGTGTGGTAGTCACATTATTAACATGTCTGATTCATGCAAAACATCAACAGTCAGCAGCCTCCTCTGCAAAAACTCTGTTTCAAGGCACTTCAACCAAACCTTGCCCTCCATTTGCCTAATGGCTTTCTGAGAAGAGCATCCCTTCTGCTCAGCTAGCAGGAACCTCTAGAAAAGCAAAGATGGGCAAAAGGAACCTATTGTATCTACTTCTTTCTGTCCCTCCTTGGAGGAGTGATTGTCTCCACTGAGATCACCTAGCTGGGAAAAGAGGAAGAAGTCTATCTCCAGAAATGTATTAACAGTGGCTGGTCTTCCCAGCTTAGGTATGGGTGACATATCAGCATATTTGCTATCATTTGCTTTGAATTGCAGTCCACTTTAAAGTCTCCATTTGTTTTTAGTGATCTGAGGACACTATTCTGCAGTTAGCGAAATAATTTATAGACAGCTCATTTCTGTGAAGCAATAGAAAACTGTAATTCAAAGTTTATTTCCTTTTCTATCATTCCATTCTCTAAGACTTGTCAGATAAAACACCATTCCTTGCCCTATGCTTCTAGAGTATAATCTATACATAGTTCATATTGTAAAACAAACACACTGGGAGGAAACCAATGACTATTAGGAGCATAAACCTCCTAACTAGTTGGCATCAAATTGCAGTTCAGCTTCTTTTTTTGGTAACAAATTGTTGAGACAGTGAAGTAAAAAATAACCTCTCAACTATTCAGGAAATGAAGGTTGTAAAATTACATTGAGGTGACTCCTGCAATTCCAGTTCAGGCTGCTCTACAAATGGAAACTCTAGCTTTGTATTTGTAATTTTTCATCATGCAGGTCCAAAGAAGCACAGCATTTACAGTCAGGTAGGGTGTGATGCCTGTGTGTAATTTGTGTACACCAAGTGTCACTGCGCTGTGGCATTTTGACCAACAGTGGGACACGATATACACTGGTAATGTCCTGTCTTTAAAATCAGCTATTAGAATCCAGTGTAGTCAGTCAGTTCAAAAGTAAGATAACATACATCAAAAATATCCACTTTTGATATACATCAAATATATATTTTTTAAAAATTCTAAAAACTGCTAAACTGAAATGTAAGCCTTAGAGTGAAAACTATAAAAATAACACCTATATTATAATTGAATTGTAGTTCCTAAAAGGTGCTAGCTGAAAAAATTCTCTGTAGCTATGGAGAGAATATTTTACCTCTTATTTTGTGGCAAAGTCAGAAGTCCTGATTCAAAGCATAAGGTGCTTTAAAGTCTAGAAGTGGAAACTACCAAATATAAAATTATGTCGAGAAGGATTACATTGCTGTGGAGCAGATAAATAGTTCATATTTACATTTTTCGACATTGCAAATGAAGAACTTGAAGAAAGTTTTGGGTGGCCAAGCATTTGTGTAGGTTTTACCTGATTCCAAGTCCTGATAGACATTCTGTTCTGATTGTCCTCACAGGTATGCTTGTTTGTCAGCTGAAATGCCACTTGTGTCAGTACAGTTTTGCACACACAAAGATTAGTTTCATTGTGGAAAAAAGTACCCATATTAGTGTGGTTTGTATTATTACAAGAAAGTAGATATATAAAATTAGCTGAAAGGAAAATGAAAGAGCAGTGCTCTTTCAGAGCTCAGAAGCACAGGTCTAATGCAGGAGGTTAGGCTGCCAGCCCATCTGTAATCAGCTGTCTGGCACTTAAGACTTTGTCTTGAACTGCCAAAGGTAATGATCTAAGGTAAATCTTCATTTTATTTCTCCACTCCAATGACTGCCCCTTTGTGGGGTGTGTTAAATTGTCAGTGAAGCAATGCACGGGTGAAGTAATCTCAAGAAGGAGGGAGAGCCACCAGGACCTTCATACAGAAGAGGCAAATCTGGGATTCCTGCATGCTCATTTCCTGCCTTATATCTACCAGTCATTTGAGCAAGGGTAGACCAACACGACTGCTGGGGACCAAGGCACAAATGAAGAGGGAGCTGCCTTGATCCTCACGGATTCCAGTTCATCTCAGGCAGGCCCAGGAGCAGCAGTGCAGTGGCCTAGGGTATGTTACCACTGAACAACTGTCAAAATTTCACCTCTTCACAGACAGGTGTCACATTAAGGGTAAGAGTTTGACGTTTGGCTGCCAGAGCCCCAATGGCTTCCATTGAAGTTGTTTCGCAAAGTCTCTGTTTGCCTGATTCAGAGCCCCACTAAGGACTTGCAGTGTGACAGTTTAAGGGTTACTAAAGAGATAGGTTTGATTTATTAAAGTTACAGATTGAATAAATTTGGAATTGCCATTGATAAATGCACTAACTGCACTAATGCACTAACTGCAAAAATCAAGCCTTAGTAATTCCTGGGTAACATCCGACAAAGTTGGAGATGTAAGCCTCTGTAAAAGTGCTAATATATCATAGTGATGCTAGTAAAAATTATGCTGTATATTGAAGGCACAGTTCTTACCCACAGGAATCCCTGTCTTGGGTGGAAGGAGTACAGCCCATCGAACATCTCTGCTAGACCTTCAGTCTTCTTTCCCCAGGAGAGGTATTCCCCTTGTGAGTTTTTTTATATCCTGATCCCATCTGTCCTAGCCTTCTAGGTGATGTTTACCATGATTTAGGTGAAGAGTTGAGTAATATAATTACGTATGTTTAGCATGTACTCCATTAGGCTCATTAACATATTTAGGGGTGTACACTTTACTATTAATTCTGCCTGACATTAATTAGGAAAAGGTCTTCACTCAGACACTATAGCCTTCAAAATCTATGTCAAAGCTGTTCAGTTTTGTTGGTTTAGCCAAAAAAAGACCATCTTATCTTCACAAGACCCCCTCATTCAGCCATTTGGCATGCCAACTCAGTGGGTCTCCACCCCCAGAGATAGCACAAGAATCTCATGGGCACAAACATCTTAACCTTTCTCTCAAAGTGCACTAAATTAACCACACTCCTGTCTCATGGCAAGCTAGGGCATTATCACACATCAACAGGTACATCCCCCAAAGTGCAGTACCTACATTATTTTGCAGCTCTAGTTCTTAGTGTTAATCACCTTGTTCATGCACCAGTCTAGTACTAGACCTGGGGCTAAATTTGCCTCTTAATAATTATGAGCTTGGCAAGGAAAGACATTGGAAGAAAGCACAGACCATCTGAGTCCTTCAGAAAGATGTACTCATGCACTGAGAGCATATGAACATAACCAATGGATCATCAACAAAAATATTAGTATTACTATACAACAGGAATGAAAGATACTGATGTACCAAACCATCCACACAGCTCCCCACCACACACACACACACACACCCAGAATAAAAGTGCACTGGAAAATTAGGAATTACCTGAGCAACTTGAATTTCCCCCATATGCATCTACTTTCTTTTATTATTTTCCCTTCTGTGGCCATAGGACTTGTTCCCCTTGAAGGTGAGAGAAGGGATGCTAGTCAGTGGGCAAGCAGGTTTCTGGCATTAATAGTTTGTCCTCATAGACCAGAGGGTGTCCTTTTGCTTGGTCTACTACATAAAATTAGAATACTGTTTGCACTGATGTCACAGTTTAGGGTCAGGGTGGCCCCTTAGACCTATAACAGATGCTCTCTCTTAACCCCCCCTCCCTCCTCAAAGGGGAAAGAGAAAGGGAATAAGGGAGAGAGACTTAGCGATTAGAAAAAGAAACTACAACAGCTTTGACGAAAATGAAATTAATAATTATAAAAATGGAATATATGCAAATATATACAAAACCAGTATGGAACCCAACCCCCTGATGGTAATTACATCACCATCACCACTGATGCTGTGGAGCAGGCACAGGGCAGTCCCAGACTGGGCCCCGCAGCAGACGGGAGCTGTGTTCAGGAGCTGGATTCTGGTACCGGGTTCAGGAACACGCAGACCGGGATCGAAGGCAGAACAGACAGAGTCCTCCTTGGGTGCTCTGAGGAAGGAACCGAAAGAGGACCTGAGCCAAGCCAAGCAAAGCTGGCAAAGCAGTCCAAGAGGGGAGAAGAGCCCAGAGACCCTTCGGATCCCTCAGCTCTAAACAGAATATGACCTATATGGGCTGGAATCCCTCGTTGGTCAGTTTGGGGTCACCTGTCCTGCCCACTCCTCCCTGCAGGTGCAGCCTTTCACTTTCTGCACCCTGCAATGTGGTACACAAGATCCAGAAGTGGCCTTGGTCTGCACACCAATCCTTGGTAATAACTAAACATGAGGTGTTATCGCTGCCAGAAGCAGACACTGTCTGTGAGAACAGGCTGCTAACTTCAGAAAGCGCAGTTAATTAGAAGAACTGAGCTGAAAAGCAAAATTAGTGAATAGAATTAGTTCTGTTCTCACTCAAACCAGGACAACTGAGAATTGTTAAAGTTCCTGTGACATCTATGGTATTCATCATTATAGTGTCATCATTGTTATAGTGCCTTACAAGCACTAGATAACTAAACCCTTATCATACCACTCTGAGGTGAAGTATATTAATTTTGCAGGTAGGGAGCTGACAGAGAGGTACTGAATACAAAAATTTCCTGCAGTGTTAGGAGCTCAGATTACAGAAGCTGTAAATTTCCTAGAGGGAATTTATTGATTTTATTTTCTCAGTAAGATTGTAAAAGACGCTTTTAAAATTTAATTTACATTGGTATACATAGATTAAACTTTCTGGTTTACTGACCACATTCACGAGAAGGTCTGATTTGGATCAGTATATGCTGCTTCTGATCCACTTTTCTCATCCTCAATAGAGACAACCTTAGGCATAGGCTCAACTCCTCACTGGGGGTAGTTCACTATAAAACATTAGACATTATATACAGTATTACTTCCAGAAGTAAGATTTTTACTATCAGCTTCAGCATGAACAGGGTACTTATTTATTTATTTTTATTAAAACAAAAATATGATGCTTTTTGTGTTTGGTACATAGAAAGGGAATATGCTTTTCAAGTGCCTTTCAAGTAGTACAATTATAAACAAAACAAAAATTGCCAGCTCTTGGAAGAGGCCAAAGCATTAAGGATGGATTGCAGTATTACCTTGCTTCATAAAATAAGAATAGGCTACTGGTGTTTTAGAGTCATGCTGGGTCCTTTCAAGAATGATTTTAGTTTCCGATTATACAGCATAAAGGAGTCTGGAAAAAAGCAGCCTTAAATCTAAACAGTCAAACCCAAATATTTTTATTTCCCTTGCTAGATTTTGGTACTTTAAACTCTATATTCAAATCTCTCAGAACATTAAAGGGCTGTAAATTTCAAATATGAAGTCTTAGAGAAGCTCATAATTCAAACAACTGAAATGGAGAACTCTAAATCCAATTTCAGCACCCAAAAGTACAGGACAATGTAGGACCTCAAACTGTCCATTATAATGCCTTGAAGTGTCACACACAGAAATAGCTTCCTTTCATACTCATTACAATTATCTGCTAAAAGCAGCATTTCATGTCTTTTGCTGAGTTCCTCTGTAGCTCACTGAAAGAACATTTATTGGTCCAGTTTTTGAGTTAAGGTACATAAAATGTAACTCATAATTTGGAGCACTCAGAAAGTGGCAGTTCATTTTAAAAAGTTTTAAAGCTGCATTTTGGGAACCCTTCAGCATGTCTCATGATTAGATTCTCAAAAATGGTTACCTACATTCACTAGCCATGCTAGAAAATAAAGTCATTTTCTTTATACTGTGGATTCTTATTGCTACCAGCACTTTGCAAAGAGTCATTTTGAACCATCAAAATGCTGAACGCAAACAGGGTCATACCAACGATCCTATACTTCACATTTTCCCTGAGGCTGAATTTTGGACATGCAGAATTTTGGCACTGACCTCTGTTTTGCAAAGTGAAAATAAATTTCAAGTTACCATGTTTTATCAAAACCATATGACTTAACTCAAAGCCATTCAACTTGGCAAGATTTGCTTGTTGAAGAAAACATGATATGAATAGATGAATTCCCTCTGCAGTTTAAATGTGTTCTTGGAGATGGCCATGACTGATACTGAAAATGAACTATATTTGCTTAAAAGTGATAATCACATGATTTAATTCCAGTTTATACTATAAAAATAAAGTTAGATAGAAATAGCAGAAAAAAGGCAACATCTAAATGGCGATTAATATGACCCAAAAGAGAGATGTCAAATATGTAGGTTAAACTGTAGGATTTGGTGGAACATCTCCAGTGCCTCTGTGGAAAAGACTAAAGCTGCCTCAGGACTAGTAATTGAGACTTCTTGCGAATTATGGGGTACAAGATGCTTTTTACAATCTTTTCTTAAGTAAATGAAAAAAAAAAACTATTGAAAAGAAAAAAGAGGATCCCATTTTCTGACATATTACAAATACAAGTTTCAAAAACCATATTCAAAATTCTGAATATATCAACTTCAGACCAACAGAAAAGAAAAAAACCTGGACTCGTTAAATTTTACCTGCATTTGCTAATCTCTACTTTTATCAGAATTTATGCACAGGTACAATTATATTATCTACAGGTGGATCTCAAAGGGGGAAGCTGGTTTGGTGCTGCCTGTCATGGTTCAAAGACAATATGATCACATTGCATTTGAATTGGCAATGAAATATGACCAGTTGCCTGTCCTGAGTGCACAGCTCTTGTGTGGAGAGAGCTTACAACTGGATCACCTTGCATCGTGTAGTAAGTTAGACTTGGAGGTGGCTTTCCCAGGTTTAGCCTTGGCTCCAGCAGAAAGGAAACCACACCCAGTACCTCATTGCTCAGGTGTGCACTGCCAGACTTCACGTACAGATACACACCAAATTTGAACCAAAAAGAACTCTTCTAGAGCTCTAAACTTCTAGTGTAGACACATCCATGAGACCCTACCCTTGTTCACACACATACACAAAATGAAATCCTCAGTGTTGGTGTGCTACATACCATACTATTTAAATATTTTACTGATTCCCACCAGCCGGGTCTTGTACTTTGAATGTTAACATTCTTTGATTTTTAAACCATAGCAAACCCCAATCCTCACAGGACTGATCATGTAACGTACTAGTTGCAGCAGAATGCAGGTCTGTACAGACACATTTCTATTGTGAGATATAGCATTACACTGTAAAGTTGGAGTAACTCCAGTGACATCAGTAGAGTAGCTCTGGTTATACATAATCTAAACCAAGAGTAAAGTTAATCATTGGTAACCATACACCAGCAAATCTATCCTCCTCCAAAACCCTTTGCCAAGCAACCATGCTCAGTTCTCTGCATCAACTAACTTCTAAATCCATTGCAGTAAAGATGATGGGGCAACATACTTTTTGAGTAGCATTTGAGATAGATTGAAATGTCAGTCAGAAATCTACATGTCTTTGCATTACCTTTACCTCTTGTTGAAGATTATCATGCTCACCATTTCCAGATAAAACTGAGCTCAATAAGTCATTGACATACATAGTTGAAGCTATGACTACAGGCAGTGTGAAACTAGGACAAGATTAGAGAGGTGTTTCATAGAATGTTCTTAGGAAAGACAAAATGTTATGGTATTCACCCCAGTACTTAGTATAGTAGACACACCATGATCATCACTTCTGTGAATTTCAGGTTTATGTAATGATATTTTCACACAGAATCACTATTGTTGGACCAGACCTTTAAGATCATCAGGTCCAACCATTATCTAACTCTACCAGGGCCACTACTACGCCATATCCTTATGCACCATATCTAGACAGATTTTAAATACATCCAGGGATGGCAATTCAATCACTTCCCTAGGTAGCCTGTTCTGGTCTTTGATAACCCTTTCAGTTTATAAGTTTTTCCTGATATCCAACCTAAACTTCCCCGGTGTAACTTGAGACCATTTCCTCTTGTCCCGTCACTGGTTATTTGGCAGAAGAGAACTTCATCCACCTGTCTACAAACCTCCTTTCAGGTAGCAGTAGACAGTGATATGGTCTCTCCTGAGCCTCCTTTTCTTCAAACTAAACAGGCCCAGCTCCCTCATCCTCTCCTCATAAGACTTGTTCTCAAGACCCATCACCAGCTTCATTGCCCTTCTCTGGACCCAGAAAGTGAGGGGGAAGTGATTTTGCCTCACTTAAAACCCATAGTACTCGTTACCAGAGGAAAAAGACCTTACCTTGACTAGTAAGAATAAAATTGAAATATTAGTGAGACAGAAAATCAGTTTTATTTAGGAAAAATATTTCTTCCAGATACAAAACTTCAAGAGAATTCACATAAAAACAATGAATATGATGTTTCTCTAATAACTCAGGTTTCCATTTTTCTCAGCTGTAAGTGTATTTGGTAATCATTTACTCCTCTATTGGGACTACTATTTTTCTTCTTAACTACTTTGAAGTCACTTAAAATCTGTGTCATGACACTAGATTCTCTTAGTTATATATAACCTAGATATTGATGTCTTAATCTCTGTCATGCTAATAGGCATGGATAGCGTACACGAAGAAACAGCTATGTACAGTTAGAAAACTATAGTTAGTCAAACTAAGAAACAGTTATGTACATGCTATGTAATAAAGATCTCTGATGAAGACATAAATGAAAGGCATGCCTGTTACAGCCTTGCTTTAGATGCTTAGGTTACATCTGACTGCTTTGTCATTCATTTAGCTGTTCGAGGTGTTTGTAGTAATAACAAGGAGAAACATCAGTGTAGTGTTTTGGCATTAAGGTTGCCTAAATTCTGCCCTACTGCTGGTTTTCCAACATTCCCCCCACCCCGCCCAGTGGGATGGGGTGGACAAGATCTTGGGAGGGGATGGAGTGGGGACAGCTGACCCAAACTGGGCAAAGGGATATTCCATACCATATGGTGTCAGCTTAACTATAAAAGCTAGAAAAAGGAGGAAGAGAGGAGGCAGCTGCTTGTCCTTTGGAGCAACTGCTGTGAGTTTAGAGCCCTCCTTCCTGAAAAGGGGCCAGACATCACCTGCTGATGGGAAGGAGAGAATAAATCTTTGTTTTCTTTTGCTTCCATCCACATGGACTTGTTTTGCTTTCCATTAAACTGCCTTTGTCTTAACCTATGAGTTTCATCTTATTTTCTTCCCCCTGGTCCAGCTAAGAGGAGGAGGTGGGGAGTGATAGAGTGGCTTCGTGGGCACCTGACATTGACCTGACATCAAGCCAAGGTCAAACCACCGCACTTTTTCTTTTCTGGAAAGTCTATTGGCTCACTCTCGACCAGAGCCAGAGCATGAGGCAACATGTAGGTGACAAGGGACCAGTTCAGCCTTTCTTTTTCTGCCAACATCTCTCCTATGCACAAATAATAACTATTCTTTGTTTCAGGTGATGCAAGCAATTGGTGTTTTACCTTTGTGATTACCTCTGAGAATGGCTTTCTCTATTTCAGTCCTGAAAAAGAACACATGTGCCTGAACACTGGTGTAGTTTTCCAACCGTATAAGTTGGTGTAATAAAAGATATGACTATTTCTTGACTTGTTTATATCCCTTGATCATAACAATGACTGCAGTACTACCCCCACAATAAAAATTAGGCAGTGGAGAAGGTCCTAAGCTTGGAAACAATAATAAAAAACAGTCATAAGAGAACACTCCCTCTGTTTTATGAAGGCCACATTTCATCAGTTTTTCAAAAATAAGTGTTTCAGCATTTTAGATTTGTATCAGTCATCTGTACATAGAACCTAGATACAACAGTGACACAATCCTTAGCATGGCAAAGGGGACACATCAGATGTATCGTACAGCTTCTTGCAGCTCTCGCTTTTTTACCTAGTCTCATAGCATAGATGTCCCTGCTAGCAGGTTCTTCTGCAGCTGTCTTCTCACTTTCAAGGTCTTAAAACATAACAGATTGAATCTTTGTCATCTTTGTCTATTACATATCCTACTTTGCCTTACTTTGTTATCCATTACATGTATTTTTTTTCAGGCTTCTGTACTTTTTATTGGAAACAAAACAGGTATCTTTAAAAATGTAGAAGTATATATTTTAGTTAAATTCATCATGGGAAACAATGTGTCCTACCTTTTACTGCTTCCCTTTTCTTAGACAACTTGTACAACATTTCTTATTACGGTCACTTCATCTCAGGTCTGGGTTCATTACAACCTTTGTCTTAACTGGATTTTAGCATTAGTTGGTATCTGTTTGGAGTTGCTCTACTGAGGAGATTCTGGGTATGTTTATTATGTCCCACTCTCAGAAGACTTTTGTAATCTTTTTAATATCCTTAAACAATCTTAATTAACCCCTAAGGTTTCTATTCTTTTTTACAAGCTCTTCTCCATTTAATACATGTTCCCTCTGACAATGCTATCTCCTTTTGTTTTGGTTGGTTTTTTTACGACGCACTTTCAATACAGGCAATTCCTTCACCATGGCAAAACATCAAAGAATAAATATTTTATTCTTTCATACTCCTGCTTCAAGATCCTTCAAAATCTTCATTGAGGTTATTGGATAAATGGTCAAGTTTTGAATCATGTATTTTTTCCACAGCCTTCTAGAACATTTGGACATTAGGAAGAAGTTCTTGGATATTAGGAAGAAGTTTTTTTTACTATGAGAGTGGTGGAACACTGGAGCAGGTTGCCCAGGGAGGTGGCGGAGGCTCCATACCTGGAGACATTCAAGGTCAGGCTTGATGGGGCTCTCAGCAACCTGATCTAGTTAAGGATGTTCCTGCTCACTGCAGGGGGGTTGGACTAGGTAACATTTAGACGTCCTTCCAACCCAAGCCATTCTATGATTGATTACATTAAAATTACATCCCTTAAAGCAACACAAAATGTGTGTACATCAGCAGCAGTATCATAATTGGCAATCTGCAGTATATAGATGGGGTCTAGGAACCATTAATCTTATTATCTTTCATTGTCTAACAGCCACTTTCAGGACCCCCTATTAAAATTTGATGCAAAATCTTTCTGGAATAATTTCTGTGCTCTTATTTGTGACATTCCCTCCAGTCAGGCAGTATGAGATCTTAGAGCTGAAATGCTGAAGAATATAACGTTTTCCTTTGAATTTAAGGAATAGCAGTGAAGTATTTGTTTTATTAGTTTGATTCATCCTTCACTTATCTCTAACTTCCTATTGCTTCAGAATTAATCAGCATATTTAAAATTCATTTTCTTAATTGCTTGTCACTCAAACACTAACATTCTGTCCATAAAAATTATTATCATTTGAAATTCTTCATCTCAGACACCTGGAAAGCCATATACAGAATGGGGAACAGGGCAGTGGTCAGATAAGAGGTTTAAATCCTGGGGATTTCTCGGGAAATGCAAACAAAAGTGGTTAGGATAAAACACAAAGAAACACACAGGGTAGGATTTCTTTTAAATTAAACAGGTAAGGTCTTGGAAATATGAAAACAAGAATTAAATTAACATCTCTTCTGAACAGGAGACTTGATGTAGTGAAGACCTTGTTTATGTGGCCATACTAACCATACTGAGAGAATACCTCCCTGCTTCCCAGGCAGGAAGTGCTTCTCTGTCCCTTTCTGTCCCTTAGAGGCTTACAGCTGTATCATTCCTCCCTGCCCTAACATCCCTTTTTGCTCCACAAGGACTGCTCTGAAACCATCTCATTCATTCAAGAGCACAATTTAAACTCTTAGCAAATCCCTTCAAAATGTATTAGATTTTGAATTTTCCCAGGCCTGGGCGTAAAGGTTTTGTACTTCTTCAAAACATGTCACTGGATATAAGACTATTTCTCCCTATAAAGTTTGTTTCATTTAGGTCCTTAGACTGTCACTGCTACTGAATTCCAAACAACATACTGTGAAAGAATTTAATATGAAGACAAAATAGTCTACTTTGATAATCAGAAAGGATCTTGCGTTTAAAAATTAAAAAATCAGTTGCCCCTCTGTGAATTGTTTCTGGCCTGTGCTCCTCTGCTATCTTGTCAAAACATTGTCAGTGCCCATCAATGTAATGCACAGCGTGCATCCTTCCTCTCTGACCGCAGCCAGGACTGGTTAACATAGAAAAGAGAGAATTTAAAATAATGGAGTCTTCATGTATTTATGCAGGGAAATGGGAAAGTTCAGCCTTACAGAGACACAAACATATCACGGCAGTACCACATCTAAATTATAATGTTCTGGGGTTTTTTTTTTTGTATTTTAGAACCTCATATACATGCATATATCCTAAAGAAAGACTCAAGGTCACACGACAGCCACGCGCAAATGCCCTGGGTAACTAATGTCAACGTGCGGTCCCCTCTTTTACAACACATGGCAGGGTCTATTACTTTTTTTTCCCCTGTATCTTCCACTGATGATGCTGTTCTGCATAGCTCACAGCAAATGCCTTCTTTAATGTCGTTATTAGACTATTGGGAACTCTTGATAATGTACTACCTCCTCTAACACTCATATGGTGTTAGGATCATGCTTCTTCATGCCTTGCCTTTGCAGATCCCATAACAAGCCAGCTGCTTATGTAATGCCAAGAGGCAAAGCTTATTTGAGGTCATTACAGCAACAACAGCAGACCCCTCTGTGGTACACTTGAGGCTTTGTGCTCTGGTTCATACGGGGATTTATGCTTAGCATTGGTGTCCTAGAAAGAAGATTTGTCTGGTAAGAGCTGAAAATTCAGCCTGAGAACCATCCAGAACTCATCCGCTTACAGGGGTACACAGGATCACATATTGCTGTAGCCTCTTTCTGTACTTGTAAGTTGATTTTGCTTCAGAATGCAAAACCTGTTAATGTCAGCTTGCACCCAAGTGACCTTTGGATGTCTGAAATGTATCTTTGACCAAATTCAAGACTGAGTGATTTTGGCTATAATACTAAGTTACAAGACCTATGAAGGTCCTCCAAAGTGTGTGCATGTAGTGTTGAAATGGGAACTTAGAAATGGGGGTGCAAGCTTTCAAATGGAGCAATACAGAAACTTTAACATCCTCCTGCACCCTTTCCTGCCCCGATTCCTGTCTGGAAAATGCTGGAAAGCCTCTCTTGAGGGTCATTGTCATGTGCCAGCATTTAGTGGCTCATTTTGAGCACTGGATGTGTCACCTACAAAAATTTTAGCTGTGAACACATCTTAAGCTCACTTATTTTTTTGAGAATAATACAATTTTCATAAAGAGAGCAGAACATTTTTGGAAAATATTCACGCTTCACATGTTTCTGGGAAGCATCTTTTAGATTTTCAGGATCCAAGAAATTAAAGCTGCAGTTCTTTATTGTGTTAGGGGAAGGTGATGGAGCTGACTAAGCAGTCTCCAAATAAAGTTTGGAGTTCATTCAAAGAGTTAAAAAATCCCAAGAGGATCTAGGTATAGGAGGAATGATAGGGAAAACACTTCAAAAATTGAATGCAGTGAGTTCCCTAGCATCAAACACAGGGTTAATTCAATCTGTTTGATACCCTATGTGCTTTCTGACTTGATGTGTAGTACTTGTGATATCTTAACTCTTTCTGATTAACTCTCTGTATTGGGTGTATTTGTACAGCACAAGATCACTAGGTTCTTTTCATTGACCTGCTGCATGAAGCCAGTTTTGGAAGAAACACATTCACGTTCAGGGAAACATTATAATTCTGTACATTCTCTCACACCTTGTGTTCAAAATTCAGTCTAATCTTACTGAAAGTACATAGCTCTTGAGTGTGATTGATAATAAAGGCAGCAATTCTTCAACATGAAAATGGTAATATCTTCTTTTACTGTCTCTTGTCCCTTTTCTTCAAGCCCCCTTGTGTATGTTGGATAATCCAAAACATCTGTTGACGGAGAAGAAAACATTGAACAGGTAAGACACAGAAGTACAAGGATTCTAATGGCATTCTTAAGCTCCGTAACAAGAGTAGACATGAAAAAATAGATTTGTTTTCCAGGGGTCTAAGTTGATATTTGTCCACACTATACAAGAAACTCAGGCTTCACTTGGAGAACACAGAATCACTTAGCATTCCATAGAGTATTTTGCTTTTTTTTTTTTTGTGGCTAGAAGGCAGAGGTAATCACCGACCTCATTCTCAGAAACTAACAGCTAGATCCCATGCTAAGTGTGCTCTTTACAGTACGGTAGAGTAAAGCTGGGAAATTGCCAAAAGCACTGCGTGAATCAAGAAGGATTGGAAGGAGGTGACTGCAAAGCAGCTATAGCAGAAAGCCCCTATATTCAAAACAGCAAAAATATCTTCTGCCTTAAGAAAAAAAAAGATCTTTAAAGAAGCTTGAAGTGTTAATACTATTGAGATAGGTTATAAATCTTTAGTAATTTAAATGTGAGGAAGAGAAGGATGATACAAACATAGGTTTTTTGCTTAGACTGAATTTCCCAGAGTCAAACACTGCTTTATTAACCATGACACCAACATGGAATCATGATGTGGTTGCTGCCTTCTGCAAGTCTCCTTGCCAGTCACTGCAGACATTAAAAATCCAGAAAGAAAGGAGCTGCAGAAATAATGTACATAATAGATGGAGTCTATATAGTTTTTAACTATCCCTGCAAAAACTATCCATGAACATCTGTTTTATAACCTCTGGAGAAAGCTGTGCAGAATAAATTCACTGTCATTAAATACAGAGCAATATTGAGCTATTCAACTCCCCAGATCAGAATATTGCTGTTATTTAAGGGCTTGAAATGTTTCCCTTCATGGATAATTGATCATGATCTATGTGACAGCTCCTCCTCTCCAAACAGGAGCTATCACTAAGGAATTCTTTGTCTTTCTTAAAGCCTGTGTCTTTATCTTAAAAGTTGTCTGTTGTAAGCTAGGCAGTGGTTCTAATGGAGTAAAAGCTAAGGTGGAACCAGGATCAAAACACAGCTCAAATCCAGACTGCCCTGACAGTCCAGAAAGCATCCAGGCATCATCCACCCTGACATAAAACCAAGGGATGAAGAAGCCAAACTGCCTTAATCAAATTTGAAAAGAGAAAATATCTTTTCACTGGAGAATTTGGGTTATGCCACCCTCATGACACACAGGAGGGACAGTTACTTACATGGCTTCTGGTGGGACACCATGTGAAAAAACCCAAGATGATACATTTGCTGCTGCATGGCTTCCAATCTAGCTCTTGGAAAACCAGTTAGCATCTTAATTTACCAGTTAGAAGCCTCATTACAAATTCACTGGTGAAAAAGTGTCTCTCAGCCTGACACGCCATTACTCATCGTTATTTTCCACAGCACGTTCCTGCTTGTATCTGATGCTTTTACATGGTGTCTCTCTGTATCTGCCTCATTCAGTTCCTGCCTCCTCAGCAGTCAGCCTGTCAAAGCTGGCAAGCTTTGCTTTTATCCATTATTCAAAAGGATACCAGGGACAACAAGATCTTTTAAATTACTTTGGTCCTTTCTCTCTCGAGTCCTGATCCAGTTCATCATCTTGGTGCCCCACATCTTCCTGTGGGATCTGCTTGCTGATGCAATTAGAATAGTCTGGCAATATCGTGGTGCTGATCACAGTTGATCACAGCAGCCAAGCATAAGATTGCCGGGAGGTAACAGCTTCACAAGATCCACAGAACAACAACAAAGCTAGGGTTTTTGGAAATAACTAAGCATCCTGTTTTTCATTAAATTTTAATGGGGATGAAGGTCATAGAGTGAGCTCATGACCCAGCACCGAGCTTGTGCCTGAGAGAAAGAATACAATCTGGAAACACTAAGATTATATCTTTGCTTTTTCTTTCTTTCTTCCTAGTTTCAGTAACTGCATTCTCTGGCCTGCTAAATCATTATTTATTATTTAAACTTAAAAAGAAAAATTTAAAAATCTTTATTTTTGAACCAGAACTATTTTGTACTGAGTAGAAATTACTTTCTGAACAATTTCTTAATTGGAATTTAACGAGGAATAAAAATCAAAAGTCGGAACAAAAAACAAACACAAAGGTGGCAGGTTAATTTGAAGAAAGATCCTTTGGGGTTTGGAGGCAGGAAGTCTGAACTTTCCTCCAACTCTCTCACCTCAAAAGTCGCATAAGTGAATACTCTAAAATACATTTACAGTTTTGGGGTCCCAAGCCTGGAATAATAGATCCTGATTCTTCCAAAGTGTTATTTCCCATAAATCCCCCCTGAGTGTGTTGTCCTGACAGAAGCAAGACAAACTCTGCATGTGCAAATGAACCACCCAAAATCTGAGATTGTGAAAGAAATTAAAAATTTTGAACATAGAATCATAGAATAGTTTGGGTTGGAAGGTACAGTTTGTCTATATCACAATGACAAAGATAAGAAGAAGGATAAAACACAATAATTTGCTGCCTAAAGGGACCTCTTGTTTGGGAGTTAATAACTGTTTGAGTAAAAATGATAAAAAGACAAATCAACATGAATACTGGAAAGACAGACAGTGGTCTGTGAATAAAACAACTTCCTTGCCAAACTGGGTATTCCAAGTGTATTCCTGATTAAGAACAGCAGCTGATACAGAGGCTTCTACATACGTACTACCTGTGTTTGATGCAGGACTGCAGCCTCTTTTGTGTTCACCACCACTGCAAACTAAAAGAAAAACTAAAAAAAAAAAAAAAAGAAAACTAAAGAAGGAAATTAATATGCGGTGCTCAAGGTGGAGATGATCAGACAAATCTGTAGTGCTTCAATGCAAACCAAAACCTACTCAGACGTTCATTATTCGTGTACAGGGTTTCCCTACTCTACTGAAACTGGTTCCTGAGCGAGCCTCAGGATTGAGAGGCCAATCCACTTTTTTCTGAGTCTATAATGTGCAGTGGCTATGTTCAGCCTTATTAAAAAGCCTAATACTGTGTGTGTTTGTGTGTGTGTGTGTGTGTGTGTGTATAAAAAAAAAGGCAACTCCAAACTGGTAGTTGATACCTTAATAGCAGCTTTTCCCCTAACATCTTCACATGATGTCTGTGCTTGTCAAATCAGGCACACAATTCACAAGAACTGAGGAGACAGACAGGGCAGAATTGCTGTTAAATTAAACATGTTTTAGTTTGTTTTGCATCATCTTATCCCCTTCCTTCCAAAAACTAGTTCAACCCTTTTTCAGTATCTTAACTCCAATTTACTCCTTTCTTCATTTATTTTTCAATCATGTGCTTTGAAGTTTTCCTCCATAGCGTTATTTCCTTTCCCAGTCCCTCCAGATCTTTTCCTGTTGCATTCCTAGCTAACATGGATTACTAAGGCACAATCTGAAGGGTGACTTGGTGGATGTTTTGTGAAATAAGTGTTATGGAAAGCAGGAGGTGAAGTGGACGGAAAATAATAATAATAAAGCCAAAAAAAAAAAAAACAAACCAAGAAATAACACCTTAAACAGAAGAGATTTAATGAGGTGTCACTTGGTCTTGCCTCAGTTCTGAAAGGCAGCCTTTGTCTCCAAGTCCTCTGGGACTCTCTGATGAAGTCTGGCATGTCACTAAAAATTTATTTTCTTGCGCTTTGCTGTCCTTTTACGTCTTTCATCCATACCCTTTTCTGCAAGTTAAAAGCTTTCTAGTTCAACAGCTGACATTTCCCTCAGATCTGGAGCTTACTGCTTGCCAGAAACCAACTTCTATCAGAAGAGAAGAAAACAGGTGGAAACCTCACATATTGAAGCTTTTCTCCTCCGTGTCTGCAGCTTTATTTTATACTGCTTGAGCATAGTCAGTAACCTCATTACCTCCAACTTTAAACGACCCTAGTGCAGACAGGAGATCAAGGAACAACAGAACACTTTTGTTTTGTTTCAAATTACTCTTTAGCCAACAGCTATCAGCTTGCTTTATTTATTTATAAAAATTTAATGTTATCTGATATACTGTACATGCAAACGTTTTTAAAGCTCATGCCTTAAGGTTTGGAAATTAACAAATACAGAGCTTCACATTTGGTCCTCGGGTGTTATCCACATCCCAGTAGGATCTCTAATGGATTTTCCACATCATTTAATGTCTCACAAGATATAACAACACATTGTGTCATTTTTCAAAAGCAATTAAGCTAAAGTTATGATTTGAGGGAAGATGCCTGACAGTTCATCAGAAAGCAATATGTTTCCTTTGCCAAAGTCTAGTACTCTAACTCTAAAAAGTAACTCTCAGAATTTGAAGAAATGTTTGTAGAAGAGCTCCCCTAAATGGTTAAAAGTTACATGCATGGGTGAAAACAGACCCTGGAATTCCTCTGTTTGCCATTACAAGCTGTGTGAGCATAATCAGGTCTGATCCAAAAGCAGCATAGCTCATGTATAAAAAAACAACTAATCCAGTCACTCTACCTTGCTAATTAGCTCAGGCAAGGCACTGACACATGAATGCAGTTCCCAGGGCTGCTGCATGCCCATCCAGGTTGGACAACAAGCAGGGAATTCAAAGCTCCTCTGATTCTACCCATGGAGACAAACCCTGTGTCCTCTTGGTCTTCAGGGAGAAGTGGTATGGATCAGAGCCCACGCGAACAAGTTTTACTGATTTTCACTAATGTTCTGCTGGCTGATCAAAACAACAAGGAAGAGAAAGGAAGGAAAGGCTGTGGCCAAGCTCCAGAGGCCAAGGAATAGCCAGGAGTGAAGAGATTAATATCAGGAGCTTCCTGGAAATGACTGCCTAAAGCCCTCTAAAAGCTCCTATGAAATATCTTTAAACAGACATATGAACTGCATACACATGCTGAGCCAACTCACTAATTCCCAGACATAAAATATTGGTCTCACTAGAGGTAAAATTTCATTTTTAGTAGCTTATAATACTCTAATTCCTTTTAATCCTATGCTTTTTTTGTGCTTTCATCTACGCCAAAGCTGAAATATTTTGTTAAAGTTGAATGGAAATCAGCTCACAATTTCTGATCCAAGTTTAAAACATAAGCAATTTTGCAAACCTAATTATACATATTTAGAAAAAGCTTAGAGGCTGGTTAGAAATCATTCCTGCCCTGGAGACCTTACAAGCTTATGAAAATCAGGAGATAACAAAGGGCAGAACCATCATGCTCGTTTTGCACATTTCATTAGATCTAAAGAGCAAGCCAAATGTGTGGTGAGGAGGAATAGGGCAGGTTAGGAGGTCTGGCTCAGAGCTGTACAGTTATTTGCATTTGCAATGCAAATTTTTCACATATGCAGTAAAGTTGCTATTACAGTTGATCAAGAGATGGTTTAAAAATATGTGAATTGAACAGTTTATGAATAACTTCGTTTTGCAGATTGTAATCAGTTCCAGTCCACAGAGCAAAAAACCTCATCTTGAATATTTGTGTTAGATCCAGAAGGGATATCAACCCTCCTACTTCAAAGGACAAAACAACCTGTAAATACAGGAATTACAAAGAAACTTCCCAAAACATGGAGACTTTTGGCACTTACCTGTTTTTCCACATGGTGTATGGCAGAGTACTACATACTCTAGGGAAAAGGCATTAAATTAGGATCAATAGGCCAATTCTTTCCTATGCAGCTATCCATTCTTTAGATCAGTTACTTATATTCCTCATAGAGGGTTCAGATATCTCATTCCTTAACAATTAACATAAATAATGTGGTCTTGCATGGCAAAAGAGATTAACCAGTCAGTCTTATCCCAACTTAAGCCTACCATTTTTTCAGCTGAACAAAATATTATTCTGATTGCTGTCTATAGTTATAGAAGGACAAGTTAAATAGATCTGTGTCCTGGTTTTGTCTGGGATAGAATTAATTTTCTTCCTAGTAGTTGGCATAGTGATGTGTTTTGGATTTAGGATGAGAATAATGTTACTAACACAGAGATGTTTTTGTTGTTATGGAGCAGTGCTTACACTAAGCAAAGAACTTTTCAGCTTCTCATGATGCCCTGACAGTGAGTAGGATGAAGGTGCAGAAGAAGCTGGGAGGGGACACAGCCAGGACAGCTTACCCCAATTGGCCAGATGGATACTCCATACCATACGACATCGTGCTGAATGATAAAACTGGGGGGGATTTGGTCACGGGGTGGCAGCCTGCTGCTCAGGAGCAGGATGGGCATCGGTCAGTTGCTGGTGAGCGATTGCACTGTGCATCACTTGTTTGGTATAGTCTTTCATCATCATCATTATTATTATTTTTCCTTCCTTTTCTGTCCCATTGAACTGTATTTATCTCAGCTTAAGAGTTTCACCTTTTCTCTGATTCTGTTCCCCATCCCCCTAAGGGGTATGGAGTGAGCAAAATATAAGTGGAATCTGACAAGATCTTTTATATTCTATTGTATTACAAAGAACTACCCATGACCAGATTAATGGAAAACTATTTTTACTTAGGTTCAGACAAGAAAAAACCCAAACCTATTATTAGGTTGGGATTACAGCTCAAACTCACTAGCAAAAATCATGAGTGTTTGCCATTACAACACGAAAAGATTGAAATCTTTCATTTTTAGGCAGTGTGCAACTTGGGATGCAAGTGTGGCACCTTGACACCAGCAAAGAGCAGGTCTCTTGCAATCTACTCACTGCAACGCAAAAATCAATTTACAATGACTTCACTGTGTGGACAGAAGAGAGACTGTATAACCCCTATTTTAAATGAATACAAAGCAAAGGGAGCGACTTCACAAGCTGAAGCACCTGCTGGAGGAATGACAGTTATCAGAGTGAAATAAAATACTTCTTTCTTAGTGACAGTGTATCTTATTTAATGTAAATCTGGTTAGCATCTCACTGCAAAAGACAGCTGATAGGGATTTGAGACACCTTTCATTATTGCTTTATTATTTGTCTTTCATCTGCTAATAGGAACAAAAGAAACTAAGTTATTTTTCTAAGAGGAAAGGAATTTCTACAGCCCCACATTGCATATATACTGATTATGATAATGTTCATAATACTGGTGGGTAGTCCAGTGTAATTAAACTATACAAATTGTTGAAGACATATTTTCAATGAAATTTAAGATCTTATGTTATTTTTGAAAACTTGCATGGAATCAAATGCATATTGAAAGGATGGGTAGAAGGCTGGAGGTATTCACCATCAAGCCTGACTATTCTTGGGGAAGGAGAGCAATTTCTTAGTAATTATGACTTGATACTTCTTCAAAGAAACAAACAGTATGATTGAAGGACAGGTCTGAAACACTTTGTATTGAAATAATATCGAAGGCAGAAGCTAGAGCTGAGAGTGAGGATTGGTACTTGTGGTGTAATAATGAAGTTTTTGTAATTGTTTCTATACCACAGGAAAAAAAGAGTATATCTTCTGATCAAATTATTGTTGAAGGAAATGATCCTCCAGTTACATAAGTGCAGACACCACGACCTGTTTGCCTTAAACTAAAAAACAGTCACATTTTCCACTGAATCTTCTTGTCACATGCATTCACACAGTGATTCACATTCCTCTACGTACATTTTTTGGAAAACAAGGACACAGTTTCAGGGACACTGAATGGTCTCCCCCAGCTCTGGGATGCCAGCATTTATAGTTCCTCTTTAGGCATTTTTAGATTATATTTGACACACCATAAGCTAGGAGATAAGACTTGCAGATGACATTATCAGCATTTGAACTGAAAGCCTTGATTTCTATCACAAATATAATAACTATAATATAACTATATATAATTATAGTTATATATTATAACTATAACATAACTATAATCACAATAATAACTATGTTGACACCATTCTACAATCCATCTCTATCAAAATCAATTTACCAAAATTCGCAATCAACTTAAAATAGTCAACTGAAAAACTGCCCTATTAATGAAACAGAGAAGCAAGTACGACTTCTACAAAATTTATTAAAACTTACAATCTATGTTCAGGTCAGTATAAGAAGACTGTATTTTGAAATATTTTCCCACTTCTCCCATCCCATGGCTCACTACAACATATCTCAAACTCATTGTGGAAGCCTGTCCACAGGCTGACAAACGTTTGCAACCAATCTGCTCCAGAACAAAAATTGTAATACCTGCAATCCTACCTTTAGAACTATGATGATAATTGTCCCCCAGAAGAAAGTGCTCCAGAGCTCTGAATACAACATGTGCCTGTGACTATTTTATCGAATGATACATTTCATCCAGTGCATGCAGGGAAAGCACATGGGTAGCATTGAATTACCTCGGTAGAGTATGGTTATATCTATTAAGCTTAACAAAAAACTGCCTCTGACCTAAGTTGGACATCTTCAAAGTTCAATAAAATTCCTTTGAGAGATGGGAGTTAACTTGACTACTTTAAAAAAGAAAGAAAAATAAAGCAAACAAAGAAGCAAACCCACCAGTTTTATAACCCACTGTAGTATTGCTCTCAGTCCGTCCTTTTTGATCTCTGTTTATTCTGTGCAAATTACTTCTCTTAGCTATCCCACTGTGACTGAGCCTGTCACCTCCATACCTGCCAACTCCAAAAGTGATAATCTTTCTTGTCATCTAATTGATTAGTATAATTAAATTAAAATATGAGCAGCTGTTTCTAAGTTGCGGTTATCTTTGAGATGGTTGCTGCTTTGTCAGATATCATGAAAACACCATGTGTCAGAAAGCCTTTTATACTGCATCAGACTGCTTAATAAAACCTGTTAAGTAGCTACAACACAAACCAGCTGTTACTATACTATTGTAAAGCAATTTCTCAGTTAGTTGAACCAATTCTTTACTGTAAAAATAAGTGGGATCTACTTGTTTATATTTCTGCTGGATAGAATTTTGTTCAGTTCTATCCACTTTAAATAAATGACACACTTAAGCAGTCATAATGGGGAAAGTTTAGCAAACTAAATGTCATACACAGAGCCAAAACTCATTTCACGGAACTTCTGTATTAGAACTCCTATAAATTTATTTTGTTTCAATTTTCTACTCAAAATAAAAGTGAACAAGTAATTTTTTTGTATTTGTTTGTTTTAGCTATGGGGCTTCCTTTCTCTTTTTAAACTTGGAGTAAACACCTTACATTTTAGGCTGTGCAAAAAATTTCAGTTATCCAAAAAATAATTGCAAACTTCTTAGAAGTTAGTCACATAGGAAGATGGGAATATACAGGAAGATATGCATTAATGTAAATGAAAATTTTTAAGAAAGTATTAATTTTCTTCTTGAAGAAGGGTACTATGCCTCACACAAAATATGTTCATTATTAAACATTTACGTTTTGGCTTCTATCATTATTTTTTCCCCCTGCCTTTTGGCAGCTGTCAGCATTTATAGAAGGAATATGAACAACTTAAGCTCTGTGGTATTTTTCTGATTACTGACTGTCTTTGAATTCATCTGGAAAGCAGAGACAGGCCTTGAAAGATATTTTTTATCTATCTCTATTCAGAAGAGTTTTCGATGAGTCTTTTTGTCATTTATGTGCTGGAACGTAAGAGGAAATCTTCAAGTCTTCCATACATAGAGTGTGTCTTCTGGACACTCTTCTTTCTGTAAAGACTCTGCAGTGATGGATAATTAAGGATTATTTGTATGGAAGTAAGAAAGATAAATAAAATCAACTAATGAATAATAAAAGGGATTAAATGTAAGCTAGGTTCTTGATTAACTGCCCTTTAAAAACTTGTCTTTAAGGAATATCTTGATGATTCAGACTAGTGTTTAATACTAGGACTCTGCTAGACTTTCATTCTTTCATCCCTCCTCCTCTTTATTTTCTACATTTGCTATATTTAATCTCTAATTAGATGTAAATGCTGGGAATAAGGAAGAGGTCACCTTGAGTTTGTGCAGCACCTAGTTCAAATGAGTCCTATTCTTAGTGGCAAATCTATTACTGTATGTCATAAGATCGTCCTCAAAATAGCACTCCAAGAAATCACTTTCATGGATCCAAATCCTTCAAAGACCCTGTCAAATTTAATTGGACCATTGGAGAAGTGTGAAATAAAATAAGTGCAAACAAGTCTTTGCAGGATCACAGATGCATATTGGAGAATATGAATATATTCTCTGCTGCATTTCAGAGGCAGAAATCTAAGCATATGGAGCAGGTAAGCTTGAACTTATGTTACTTCACATTTACAGAATGAACAACAGTGAAAATATTGTGAAAATATGTGGAGAGAATTAAACCTTTTTAATCATGTTTTTCACCAAAGAAGTCGTTCAAGACAGTGGGACTTTTTCAGTACTAAAGACACAAGGTATGCTGCCTTTCTTTATTGAAAGTTTCATCTGAGTGGAGAAAAAAAAAACCAACTTAAAAAATTCATTTTCAGATAGGGAAATTATTCCTGGGTGTGGGTGTAGATAGAAAAATAAGGATAGAGTTTAAGATTAAGCAAAGAGTAGGAGGAAATGTCTGTAGAGGGAAAAGTACGATTTTACATCCTTAAAGTAGGATTTTACATCCTTAAAGTACAAAGTTAAAAGACATTTGAAATACATCTGAAATACCATCAGTAAAGAGAATGCAAAGTTATGAAGCATACCTTGATTGTTTGTCAACAGGGGTCAAATGTAATTTCATTTTTTACTGACAAAAATTGATTCTATTTTCTTTTGACAGTAAAAAAAAATTCATTACCCTCAAATACTTTTTTTTTCTTTTTTTTTTTTTTCTTTTCCCCCTCTCAAGGCTTTATAAGAAAAATAGTCAAGAGAATCATTAAACTTTTGGAGGAGGAATCGTGGCCATCAGCCCAGAGGATTTTCAATAGGATGTGTTTGGCCCAAATTCTTTTCC
Source organism: Todiramphus chloris collaris (assembly GCA_025345505.1). NCBI lineage: Eukaryota > Metazoa > Chordata > Aves > Coraciiformes > Alcedinidae > Todiramphus > Todiramphus chloris. The sequence continues at coordinate 33,185,153 of JANVCC010000035.1, forward strand.
TGCTTCTAAAGCTTAAAGGGCTCAAACCTGAGAGAGATCTTAGGAACCTCCATTGAGTGATTTCAGCAGGAAGCTGCTTGAAGGAAACCTACAGCAAAACCTCTTTACAACAAGTGGTGAGACTGTTTCCCAGGAATTGTGAGACCATTCAGTCACTTCAAGTCAGGACAATATCTCTAAATATGGTAAAATAGAGTACTATGAAGGGAACTTTCAGACTCAACTATACATTAGCATAACTAAGTAAACCAAAGGCAACCCAGCAGAATGATTCACTTACCATCATTATAGTTCGTAAGTACCCACTTAACTCCAGGGTGGGGGAATCAGACGGAGATAGCAGGAAGTGTGGGAGTGTGAAGCAGGCTACCCAGGAGGAAGGTCTTGGCACACCATCTACTCCTACCTCCTCTTCTTGCCAGGGAAAGCTCTGACAGGAATTCATCTGTGCACTTGGCATTGTCGCTCTTCACTCATCCAGTTCCTGCCATTGCAGAACCTCTTTATTCCCTCCTTCTATTGTTTCCATTGGTTGCTAGTATTTACTGAGACTTTCCACCTGGTCCCTGAGATTGACTAAGCACTGGGCCAAGCCTTCTCTGGCTCTTTTTGAAGTACCAAAGCCGCTGATGCTTCTCAGAGGGGTATTTCAGCAATGTTATGCTGCAGCCAGATAAAGGAGGAATGGGCAGGAAAACCAGGAGCCGTGGTAAGGTGTCTGGAAGAGATTGAACTGTCTCGGGAAACTAAGAGCAAAAATAAACAGTTGTGCCACACACAGGGTTTTGCCTCTGACTTCAACTTAAATAAAATGAAAGGAAACAGACTTTGTTATCCTAAGCCTATGATTCTTGTAATCAGTAAGTATCGTGACTTTCATGCTTAAGTTGGTTACTGTGACACTGTCCATGTTGCACAATTGTCTGCTCCTTTGGTTCAGTCTCTTGACTGCCCTTAATGTAGACTCATAAAAGATTAGTATTAAAGTCCTTCTAATTTAACCCAATATTCACATCATAGTTATCCTACCACAACTCTTTCTGTCTCTCTTCAGCTAAGCCAGTTGTTGCCCACCAAGCCACCACGTTTCAGTACTCAATTTGCAGAGACAAAGGAAGGGCAAACACCTGTAAGTTTACATCTTACTGTGTTACCTTCACCTTTGAAACAATCATTACAAAACACTTTCCATCAAAACTACAGCATGAACAACTGTGCAGAGAAGGGCGATGAATTAAGGACTCTGTTTCCAATATTGTCAGGACAGTGATTTTTCTAAGTGCAGTGCTAAATTAATTTATGGTAACAGACAGCTGTATGCAGTATACCTTCCTACTATACATTACACAGCATCACAGATCTGACAAATAATTCAGAGGGAATTATTGTAACATTCATAATCATACTTACTCACAAATACGCCACAAAACAATCCCAAGCTGGCAGTTTAATAGCTTTATCTCTGATTACTGTTCCCATAAAAACCTCAGAGAAACAGAAGTGCCTGCATTTGGATGACAAAATCCCCAGCTATTTCAAAGACAACTAAAATTTTAAAACAATAAAGATGTTTTTATTGTTCCCTACAGTAAAAGCATGACAGACTAAATAACAATACTAGCATAAATTCAAGGAATGCCTCTATCTCTCTAGCAGAGGCTGAGACAGGAATCGTTGGCCCCAGGCATTAGCTCGGTGAAGTATTCATAGCTATCTTCATAGCAATTCCTATTTCAAAGAAAAACCCACCCATGTTAAGATAAATCTGAGATACTTTTTCAGTTTTAATGTGATTCTTCTTTCAGATATGAAAAGTACTTGGCATAGGGTTTTCAAAACAGTTTTCTACTCTCAGTGCATTCTCCACTCTGCACAGACATCGTAACTGTGAGACATCCTCTGTCATGCAGCTTTCCTTTTATTCCAAAATTGCAACTCTGATCTCCATCCCTTCCTGAGCTTGTTGTTATTTATCTCCTTCAGTCTATTACTTCCTTTCCATGCAGCATCTTAGTCTTCTCTATGCCCAGAGAGAAGGCAAGGACACCCACTAAGTTACAGGTCTGCACTACCAAATACATCCCCAGGATTGATTCATCAGGAGGACACACTCCACATAAGCAGCAATGGGATGGCCATGCACCATTGCTGGATCTCATCTGCAGGGACCTAAGGAAGAAGGTTTCTCCAGCATTGTGCTGAGATATGGGATCTGCCTGTGGTTTGTGTGTTATGCAGGGTGAGAAAGGTGACAGGATTATGTGTCAGACATGGAGTTTTCATCAATTACCGCTCATTTTTAATTTCTGATATTCAGGGTGGGATTTATGTCTCCAATGGGAAGCTGTTACAGCTGCGCTAGAGTTCTGGCAACACTTATATAGCCAGGAAAAAAATGGGAAATTCCAGGGTGCCTGTGGCAAAATGGTTAAAAAACCTGGTTTTCTCCATGGCTTATAAATGCCATTTGTACAGCTGGCTGTCTACACTGCAGACAAGCAAAGGTGTGGGAAAAAGGGGAGATGAATCCCCATCTTAATCATCAGCACTGTAGTTAGAATAAGTAGGGCAAACCACGAAATTTTTTTTAGAAAGGGAGGAGGGATGTTTTGAAGTAATTTTACAATTGTTATCCTTATTCCTCTTTAATTAGATGTCACTGGGTTGAGCAGAGAAATCTCACCAACAAAGAAGAAGAAAAAGGCTTTGTTTATTCCTAAACATGAACTTACGGTGATGATGCAGTAGAGTTGCTTCTAAGAGGTCCTGTCTATTCATCCTGTCATTACAGAACCAAAAGGCAAGTGTGTCTATGACTCTCACAATATTTGAAATTCTTTGAACCATGTTGTCTAGTCCTGTAAATTGTATTATTCCTCCATTTCCAGTCAAAGTGTCACTAGAGGAATGGCTTTTTATCACTGGAATCATACCTCCTCTGTTGAGAATCTAAAACGTTCTTACTGGTAAGGTTTTATCTACAGAGAGGAAATCAGGATGCCTGGAGTCCTCTCAGCATAAAAAAAGGGATATGGAACTAATCAGTGGTTGCAGTAAAAGCATTTGGGAACACAAATTTGTCTCCCATGGGAAATTCTAACATTTGAAATGGTTTTTCATTTTTAATTTGAGAAAAAAATTATCTTTGCAAAAAGATTAAAATTCAAACAGAGATAGAGAGTGACTCATAACAAGCAAAAGACTTTGTTTCAGTAAGGTAAGACCACAGAAAATGGAAGCTAAAATAATAACATGAAACAACAAAATAGAAAATACATATTTTGCCAATGCAATTAAATGAGCTGGAAATAATCCTTTCTACTGCCTTTCATACAGAAATTCATCAAAAGGGATACACTCTTATGAAGCTTTTCAGTTGCTAATACTGTCCTTTCTGAATTTTCTAAATGCCATTTCTTAAAAGTAAAATTTTCTCGCCAATCTTCGAACACATTTAGTTTAGGGGGTGTCATGCAAAAAGTGGTTAAAAGCTCCCAGGAGCACTCTAGTATTGTCAGACATGGATTGACCTAGCAATGCAAACAAAAGGAGGTTTCTGGAGTGAGGCTACAGGTTTCCACAGCCTAATTGGGATAACCATACATACAGCTGAGATATAAGACTTTCTGCTGTCTCCAAAGGTACATGCATTTGTGGGCAAGTGTTTTAGCAGAAGTTAGGCCATTTGAGAGAAAAGGTACCTGCTAAGTCCAGTCACAAGTGGACTCCTCAGGGATAAAACAGAAAGGTCAGGGAGTTTTTAGGATTTATTGCTGTTTGGTAAACAATTAAACAAATAATCAGGTTCAGCAAAAATGAGGCCAAGATATTTTTCTGTCACATTTGGTGGATACTTGCATCCACAGAATCATAGAGTTGTCCAAATGTTAACCCAGCACTGCCAAGTCACCAGTAAATCATGTCCCTAAGCACCACATCTATATGTCTTTAAAACAGACCAAATCTATATATGTAGGGATGGTGACTCAACCACTTCTCTGGGAAACTTATTCCAATGCTTGATAACCTTCTCAATCTAAACCTCCCTTGACAAAACTTGAGGCTTTTTCCTATCATTTTGTTACTTGGGAAAACAGACTGACCCCCACCTCGCTACAACCTCCTTTCAGGTAGTTGTAGAGAGTGATAAGGTCTCTCCACTTCATTTTAATATTTTTGTTAATGATCTGGACATCTGGATTCTTGCACATCTCAAAAAGGTCTGCCTGCAAGAATGTGGGAGAAATAGGTTCTGTTTCAGTGCAAGAAATGGTTTGAAATCAACAACAGACAATTGTGACAAGTATTTGTTCAAGAAAAAGAAATCAAGGAGATGCACACAAAATGGAGAAAAACTATTCTTGGCAGATTTCTGGTAGAAAAAGAGCTAGAGGGGGTCACACTGTGTCACAAAGTGAATATAAGTGAATAGGGTACTCAATCTCTGGGAAGTGTTTACTGGAAGAGAATCAACAACGATGACTAAATATACAGTTTTAAGCAAAATGCCCAAAGGTAGATTGAAAAAAAGAAAAATATAAATGTTAACAAATTTTGAAAAAAATATATTTGAAGAGAAGTAGATGTTTGATATCTAAACATTCTTACTCACGAGAATTGTACTATATGCTTATCTATGTTACTTAGACTCAGCTTAATTACCAAAATATTGTGGATTACCAACTTCCATTTGATTGTACTGTATTGTGTTTAATTTGTGAATGATTGATTTGAAGTCTTGACCTGAGCTGAGGGAAGGATTTTGTTAGTGCAAGAGTTATGTTTAATGATGTTGGCTACTAATGCATACAAAAAGTAAACACATAACATTGGGGTGTAAAGAGGGAGCAACTGTCAGGTTTCTACATTTCCTTCCTAACTCAGAAATAAAATAGTACCAGGTTTAGTAACAAATTATGAAGGAAGTTTTTTAAGTGAGTTTTAATGAAGGAAGTGTTTTGAGTGTAAGATAAGAATTTCAGCAGTTTTAATTGTAACTTCTGACTGCAAGCTGCAGTGAGATTTTTCTTTGGTGCTAATGCAGCACTCGTAAGTGAGTACTCTGTGCTCAGTAAATTATTATGCTTTGTATTGAGCCAGACATCAGCCAATGCAGAGATAAGATGGAGATTTGCCAAGTGAACAAAACCATACAGTCTCTGACTTGCATATTTTTTTTTTCCTTTAAGGGGAAAAAGGATATAACAAAATGTATTTGTTGGCTAAATGGACCTTATCTCAGTTACATGGTTGTACCCTACAGCACTGAGTACAATTAACCTTATTCCAGATATACGATACTGAAATTGTCATCAGAAGCAGGCCTGAAATTTGGGGCTATTTTGCTATATAATGAGACCAGAACAAAAACCATCACGTGTAACACTTATCTAAATGACTGACTGAATCAGTCAATAATTTGGAACCCTTTTTACACAACTTCAAACCTATTTTTGTCAACAATTCATCTTTTCAGAACAAGAGCCTCTAATTAGGGACACAGAAATTTTGTCTGCAGACTTCCTGCACGTTTACCTGAGCATACTGATGTTTCTATTTCACAACCATGTGTTAAATTTACAATTACCACTACATCTAATGCTAAACTTTGTCTGCTTTGTCAGATGTTACCACCCAACAGTGAAGATGATGAGGCTGAAGAAATGTCTGCACATTTTGAACATGCCATAGGACCAGATGGAAGGACCTGAGTAATTTGGCACTCTTGATGCTGACCTACATTATGAAGGGTTGAAACCATTCCTTTGTTAAGGAGACGTATGAGATGACAATGTGAGAGTCAAAGCTCCAATATGCTTACACAGTATTCCACAGTTTGCAACGTGTCCTGAGACTCCTTTTCAAAAGGCTGAAAAGAATTTGGTCTGATATATAACAGGAATACACAATTGCACTGCCAGTATTTTTATTACAGATTTGTTTTATGGTTTTGTGCTGAGAACAAAGATGCAGCAAGAGAGAAATCCACTTCACTATGAACAGGCTTCACATATAAACTCTCTCAAATTTTTAATGAAAAGAAATTATTTTGCTTGTAATTTGTGCAGCACAGTAACCTTCTCTGCAGCCCCTGTACTAAGCCTCCATAGAAAAATTTTCATGTCTGTTATCTCACATATCAGCAATAACTCATTTGCCTGATATTGAATGGCTCATGATTGTCATGTACATTATACTACACAATAAAGCTGGGATCTAAATCATGGATCTTTTGCAAGCCAAGGCAAGTTCTTTCAGCTTTCAGTCTCCTCATCTGTAAAAATGGGATAGAAATGATACTTCAGAGAGGCACTGTGGTATCGGCTCATCAAGTATTCAGTGTTTTGTACAAAGCTCTTGGGGATCCACGGCTAGATGCAATTTATAGTAGTGTCAAATACTGGACATAGTAACAGAGAGTAGCAGGACAGTCAGAAGGAAGTTTTAGAAACAGACTTCAAAACAATTCTTATGTTGGTCAAAACTGAAATTCCATTACTTTGCAAGTAAAGGTTTAGGGCCCAGACAGCCTGATCAGATATACTCAGAATTTAAATTTTACAAAGACCTAAATTAATGTTAATACTGCCAATTCTGACAACTTAATTTAACTCCCCTGTCCCAACTGCATTATCTGTAATGTCCCATGTTTCCCTCTACAGAACTCTTCATCTTTTGGTCAGTTATATGTCTACTTTTATAGATCTCTGTCACTAATACATTGAAAAGCAGATTTAATACAATAATATCAGTAATACGTTAAAAAGCAAAACTTACTCTTCTCCATTCCACACACGATTGCCAGATCCCATTATACTGCTCACCAACTTGTAATAATTTACTTTCCTTAGGAAATTCTTGGAGAACAAAAGGGACGAAGTCGTTATCTAAAGGGCTTTAAAAGACATTATGCCTTAGACAGCACAGTCTTTGCAGCAAATAGCATTTTGTCTTTTACTAAGCTGGAAAATCATCCTTTGCCTTCCAAAAGGGAATAATGAACCAAGAAGCACCAAACAACTATTTCATTAGAAGTTTTAATTTTTGCTTTTTATTTTTAACAAAGTAACACAGCAAAAGACTCTAGGTCATTAGCAATTCCCAAAACTACTTGCTAGTAAATCCTAGTAGTACAATTCCAAATTTAGGGCCTACATCTCTATATTTAACTCCACTTTTTGCAGAATATATCACTCCAATCAATTGCCATCATGTATATTTGCACTACACAAGTTATCCTACCTCTAATGGCTACACTAACAGAAGTAATAAGAGAACCTGGAAAACCAATCATTCAACAGTCTGGAAGAATTGTTTTCTGACTGATTAATCTATAGATTGCAATTATAGGCTTATGTTATACATCATTCCTGCAAACTGCCTTGACTAGAGGATTCTTGTATCCATAGAAATCCCTTCTGCTTGCATTCAGGCATTAGCAGAAATAAGCCTCTAAATTCTCTGTGGATATGTTAATGCTTAGTGACTCCAAACACTAAGGATTACTATTCTCATAGCTAGGATCAGGAGTCCCGAATACTGGAAAGCTTGTATCTGCAAATACAATTAATTACAAGCAGAGAAATGCAGAAACAAATGCTGTTGTGGGAGGAATACAATATGCATCTTGATGCAGGGCAGCCTAGGAATTGTGCATGGATTCCATCTGACATACTCAATATTCTTTATGCCAGGGTTAGTCAAGTACCAAGGTTAAAAGTACTCAGCAATCAGGATCTGGATAATCCACTGGTAGTTAGCACTTAGTTTAAATTCCTCTATCTATTCCAGATCTAGTAAACTCATAAAACTTAAGAAGTAGATGAAAACAATTTAAGCTATTGCATGGAAAAGGTGACATCAAAGATATTTTGTGGAAATTCAAAAGGTGGGCAAAGTTCTCCACTCTCACTTTCCCCACAGAAAAGGCACACTTTAGGTGTTCCTGGTAGAAAGGAGTTCATCTCTTATGTTGAGGGAATGTCTGGTCTTTAGATTCTTGTGCAAGTGAGCTGTACCAGAATCACTGCAATTGGGATGGTCTACATCTGCAAGGGAGATGAGATAACTGGGGGAAAAGTATAGGCCTGGGCATTCAAGCCTTTCTGCATGTGGTGTGTCGATCCTGGCTGGACATGAGGCGCCCACCACAGCCAGTCTATCACTTCCCTCCTCAACTCAGCAGGGGAGAGAAAATATAATGCAAGGTTTATGTGTCAAGATAAGGACAAGGAGACATCACTCCACAGTTTCCATTATAAGCAAAACAGACTCAACCTGGGGAAATGAGTTTAATTTATTACCAGTCAAATCAGAGTAGGACAATGAGAAAAAAACCTAAATCTGAAAACCACCTTCCTCCAACCCCTTTCTTGTTCCTGGGCTCAACTTCACTCTCGATTTTCTCTACCTCTTCCCCCACAGTGATACAGGAGGACAGGGAATGTCCATTATCACACCTTGTCTCTGACACTCCTTCCTCCTCTGGGGGAGGATTTCTCACACTCTTCCCCTTCTCTAGTGTGGGGTCACAGTCCTCCACAAACTTCCCCAATGTGAGTCCTTCCCACATGCTGCAGCTCTTAAGGAGCAGCCTTCTCCAGTGTGGGTCCCTCATGGGGTCACAAATCCTACCAGCAAAGCTGCTCTGGTGTGGGCTTCCCTCTCCACGGGGCCACAGGTTCTGCCAGGATCCTGCTCCACTGTGGGTTTCCCATGGGGTCATAGCTTCATTTGGGCATCTACCTGCTCTGGCTTGGGGTCCTCCATGGGCTGCAGGTAGATGGATATCTGTTCCTCTACTTACCTCCGTGGGCTGCAGAGGGACAGCCTGCCTGATCATGGTCTTTACCATGAGCTGCAGGGACATCTCTGCTCCAGCACATGGAGTACCTCTCCCCCTTCTTCTTCACTGACCTTGGTGTCTGCGGAGTTCTTTCTCTCATGTATTCTCACTCCTCTCTTCAACTGTTGTTGCTGTGTTGCACAGTCTTTTTTCCCTTTTCTTAAATATGTTATCACAGAGACACTACCACTGTGGGAGAGTGGCTACAGGGTAAGGGTCACGTTCCCATGCAGAGACTTGCTGACGAGGAGCTGCACAGGCACAGGACATAGATAGTGTAACAGAATAGCAAGGTCAGATTGTTCCTTGAGAATGGGAGTTCTACAACAACAAGATGCCTGGGGCCTAAGATATGAGGAGCTGCACCAGCTGCACGACCACAGAGATAAGCAACTGGGCAGGTCTGACTTTTTATAGCCTAACCAATAATGAGCTTGCTTTTGCACTATGTATGAGCCTCATTAATAACTGTATAAAAGAGTGTTGGTCTTAACAATAAACGAGATTTGCCTGATTGCTCACATTGAGTGCCGTAAATCTCCCACCTTCTCCGACAACCACCATGGGCCGATCACTGATAGGCTCAGCCTTAGCCACCAGCAGCTCCATCTTGGAGCCTGTTGGCATTGACCCTTTTGGACATAAGGAAAGCTTCTAGCAGCTTCTCAAAGAAACCAGCCCTGTAGCACTTCATTACCAAAACCTTCCCACGAAAACCCAGTATACTGCAGCAGAGATATTATCTGTTCTTGATAGTGAATTTAATATACTCACCGTAAAAGTGAAAGTTGAGGAAAGTATTAAACAATGAGACACAGGTACCTGAACCTTTGTGATGTTGCTGTGGTCTTAGATCAGGACAGTTCCTTTGACTCTGACCCTATGAGTAATGAAGTGAGCAACCCAGGCATGCATATTTAATAAGAATTCATACATTCAATGGTTAATATGCATGAATGCCAAGCAAATTTTTATACTCCTTGGTTAATTTGTTTCCACAATTACACAATTTGTTTGCACAATTGCACAATTTACATTGACATGCAGACATTTTAGGCTGAAATAAAGCAAGTGTTTTTCTTTATCTTTGACTTAGTCATTTTGAAAGATACAGTTTTTATGGAAAGTGGCTGATGAAGAAAAACAAGAATAACTATACAAACTTGAGTAGATTGCAGCTATACAAGAGCAAGTTCTTGATTCTTCTCCGCAATCATTCAAACGAAGGTGTTCATAGTATTGGAAAAAGTTTAAGAATAAGGTCAAGCAGGACCTACCTCTGACAATCTCCATAAAGGATACAACAATTGACAAATAAACAGAAAATTAATCCAAGATTGGAAGACTGTTAACTTCTAATCAAAAAGAAATTTGACCTGATTAGAAACTATCTGGATACTTAGTACCCTAAGAAAACATTCACCATACTTCTTTGTTTATAATTGAGGTGTTCAGCATTTTTCCTACAAACCCAAGATAATCTTGTCTCCTCTCAGGCAGATCCTGTCCCTTTCAGATCTTCCGAGAAATTTGTCAATATTCAAAAAAGTCTATTCCAGGTATAAAGTGATATAATTTCTCATACCTTCCAAATTAAGACCTGATATCCTTAGTTTTCAACATAAACTTATAATTCAGAAATACAGCAAAGACTTGATCTTTCCCTCAGTTAGCATGAACTTTTACAAATTAGACATTAATGTCTCATGTTGTACTTACTGAAAATTAAGCTGAGATAGAAGTTGATTTGTTAATTGTCATTGCTGCAGGAGGGCACAGAAACTATAATGTTAAGAAATTAGTAATTTTATATTAAATTGACATAATTTGGTTTGAAAGCACTGACTAACTTAAGTGGTGGTTTCCAAGCAGAATAAATCTTCAGGAGTACTTCTGACAGTAAATGCAAACAATGCTAATATGCTTGCAGATTTAGATAAGTAGCATCAGCAATGTTTCATAACGTAGCTATTCTATGGCCTTCATAATATTTGGTGTGAGTTTGAAATCAAAATTATATTATTTTGTTTTATTGCCAGGAGCTCCATTTGAATAAAATACATAATGCCAGGCTAAAGTTGCTAAAAGCATGTCTTAATGAGAAAATCAGGTTTATCTTGACTTTTCTGATCCTGCAAGCTCTTTGAAAGAGAAGCTCTTTCTGTCTTGGCCTGTTCAGTACTGAGAATATATCTAATGCTATGAAAAAAAGATTAATAAGTTGGGTGTTGCAGAAAAAGCCCCAAGCCATTTGAGGTAAACAATATCCATCCTAGCCACATAAGTAGAACAAAAATACCCACACTCTCTACTTCAACATTGATCCAACCTGCCAGAGGCATGGAAAGCTGGCTGCCTGTGCAATTTCAGCATAAAAAATACATTTCACTGAATCCATGCACTTCTGTACCACTGTACCTTTGTTACGGCACAGACACTGCTGGACATAGTACCTGACGATGCCTTCTGCCTTCTTACTCTGTAGCAGTTTCTCCAGGTATTAGTAGCAGAATGGTTTTCTCTCAGTTGGCCCTTGTGCACTCATACTGAGTTTTTCTATTAGTATGTAAGGCACCATCCCTGTGCTATACAGCAACTTCAAGGAAGATCTCATCTGAATAGACTGTCACAGTGCTACTTGTCGTAGTCAGTTCTTAATCTTCCCATGACTAATTAAAGAAAAGGGTTCAGTACAGTAATTCAAATACACCTCAGTTGTTCCCAAAATAATACTGAAGAAATAGATATTAGGAAATTATCAAATTTAAATTACTGTATCCGTAAACTAAACTATTTATTTCTTGTCCTAGACTCAGTGGATATGGAGAAAACTTGCAGTCCAATTTACAAGGTATTGCTGCTGGGAAACTTGAGTTCCCACTCTGCCTCTCTTTCAAGTATTTGTTTGAGCCTTTTCCTCTGAATCTGATATACCTCATATATAGCACCACAGGCTAACAACTGTGATTCAGCATGAAAACCTCCTAAAAGTGGGGTTTTTCATTCCTCAAATGAATGAAGTACCTTCATGTTGAGAGAGGGAAAACATGACCAATTAATTTACCCAGAAGCATTGTTTCCTATCTGGAAAAATGCAACTGTAAGAAACAGGAGTTGTCTAATGGATAGTCATCTGAGAACACAAATGCTGATCGCTAGGAGTGCATGTTTTCTTCACTGTGGGAGTTAGGGACCCCTAAATTGTTTCCAAATAACTAATGGTATTACAAATAACTTTCTTGCATGACAATTGCAAATGCCTAGTCACGAGCTACAATGCATACTGAGGTCAAAGATTATTGAATGTCAACAGTACAATCAAGTTTGTTGCATGAAGTGATAAACTTTTTGTATTAGAGAGGTTTAATCTAAGGGAACTGCAACTCTGTGAAAAGACCTAGTGCATGCCTATTTTGACAAGGAAACTTAAATGATAACTTGTTTCTCACTCTGCACTTAGGGCCAGCTGGCAAGCAAGTTTGCAAGTGCAAGACAGTGCAGATGCAGGCACAGTCCAAGATCTACAGTGTAGTGAAATGCATCATTATATCACAATGTTATGTTCATGCTATCAGAATTATATCACACATGTAAGATCTAGATGGTTATTCTAGGCATCAGCAGTGAGGATTCAGGTGTCAAGTGAGTCAAAGCCACTCAGATGTCAAATATTGAACAATTCGAAATGCATATGCCAAAAGACCACCCAAATCCAACCTGTTGTTCTAAAAAAAAAAAAAAAAATCCTGAAAAAAAAGAAAAACTCTGGAAAAAAATAAATAAATTCCATTTTCTAATGAAAAAGGCTCAGAGACACAGTACATTGTACAATGTCATAGCAGAGGTGGATAGCTTTGCTATGTGGAAATATCTAGACTATTCTGATGAAAATGGATATTCTAATAGCTTATGAACATCTATAGATGGATTATGTACAGCATGAAATTACCAGGAAAGCAAGTTTTCTGCCAAACAGCCAAACCCAAGTAGAAGCAAAGCTTTCTGTCTTCAGATATGAGGGGAAGGCAAAAAAACCACCAAACAATAGAAGAGCTGCAGCAAGCTGTAGATCAGAAAAAATTCCATTTCTTTTACAAAGACTTAAAAACTGTTTGCGGTTCTAAAGGTAGGGCTGTCAGGCCACTTCTCAGCAGAAAGAATCAAATACATTTGACTGATGAAAAGCAAACCTTGGTGTGAACACTGTAGCAGTTTATGAAATGGTCTGTCATCTTTGATGAAATGCTGTAAGAAGCCCCAAAGCAGCAACTAGCAACCCTGGCAAATTTGCACCCTCAAAGCTACCAAATGTATGTCACCAGGTGAGCTGAAAGGCATCATGGGTACTCCTATACAGTGATATATGGATGGCAGTCAGCAGATGGTCATGTTACTGGTGCAGGTACAGATCAGTTATCAGGAAGCTCAATGATGCTAATAATACCCCTCCACCCCCTCACAAACCTGAGAAGTGTCCATCCATGCCTTGGTAAATCACTGTATTTCACTGTGCTCAAACTCTCCAAAAATCCTCGTGAGATCAACAGGCAGCTTCCCAGTTTAGGGAGCTTGCTAGAAAACTGTTTCTCAAGGGCAGCTGAGATCTCAGTCTGACTGAGACCTGGCTGTTGCAATCCATTTTTACATCTGGATAAAGTGAGGTGAAACATGCAGCAAAATAAAGACTTGCACATGGTCTGTGTTAGGTGAAAGCCTTTCTGGCTGTAAATTATTATCTTTGGAAGTCTTTGCAAAAATCCTGGTATTCAGACAGTTTTATAAACACTGCTCACCAGCTTCATGGCCTAGAGATGAGGTTCCTGATCACAGCAGACTATCACACTTCACTGTCAGTGAAACCAAGGAAGGCTATATTTGCCTCTTGCTTCCCTTTTATCATGCCTGCTGCAGTGATATTTTTACACAGCCACAATTGAAGATCTTCATTAAATTACTAGATGGCATTGTTACCCATGGATGTTGGACTACACAACACGCTATTGGCTTATGAGATCCAAATGCCAGTCAGCTCAAAGTGAATATCAAGAAAATAAATTGAAGTCCTACACCTTTCCCTACTGGAAGGCATGTTTAGTCAGTTGAGAGTGGTGACAACACAGTAGCCAGATCCTGCCAAACAGTGCAACTGATGGTGGAGTCACATGGAAGATTTCAGAAGCCAGCACAGCTTTGGGAGAGAACAAAACACTGTATCTGGAATGAAAAAAATCATACAGCTTCAAGTAGAGTAAATGTATGTTATGCATGTGTCATCACTATTCTTGTCTGTAAAAAATTTACTATTTCTGTATCAACAACGTACATGCTTTCTTGTGTCCTTACTGTTAGCAATTACTGAACACTGAGTTCTTGGGGTACTGAGGACTCAAAGCTCTCAGTATTTTTGTCTGTGTGTCTGGTACACGTGTTGGGAAAAAGATTTTCTGTGTTTTTTTTGTGTGACCAAGTAAAGTAGGTTGCAGGTCTGAAAACTAAGTTAGAAGGATATACTCATTAGTTATATGAAACTTTCTGTACAGCACAGAAAACTATAGGTAGAGGCTGTCTGCTATGGCCAGATTATTGTTTGAGCATGTGAGCAAAACCAGTTTATAACACAGTACAGGAGGTGGCAAAGGACAGATGTTATGCATTTTGTGGGACAGATAATATGATAAGATAATCCTATTACAAAATCAGATTAAATTTATCAACAAAACCCACAAAAGTTGCATTCTAATAATCTAAATCAGTGGAAGACGTCATGGTTCCCCAATGGCAACAGTAACAGAATTTATACAATTTCATAGACTCCAAAACCCACTGAGTTTGAAAACAGATTTTCTGTGAGAAGGAAAGTTATTCACAATGTAAAGATAGTAGCTTGTATACAAAATCATAGAATGGTTCTGGTTTGAAAGAACCTCTAGTTCCAACCCCCCTACCATGGTCAGGGACAACTGCCACTAGACCAGGTCTCTTTGACCAAAGATCTTGTTCCCTGGAGTATTGTGCACACAGTTCAAGCTGATGTAGTAAGAGATTTCCTTTGTTTAAGGGAAAACCATTTATAGCCCGTAAATCTGAATGACAAAAGTCAACAACAGAATTTCAAATTAAATCTCATATACATAAAATTCAAATTTATGGTAGCATGCACAGCACATTTACTGAAAAAGAAGGTGTAAGCAAAATGTCATTTGCTAGATAATTTTGAACCAGAATAAGAGCAATGCATCCTGAGAAAGAAATAAGGGAATGGACAAAGGTCCTTGTAATCAAAACACACCCCTTCTGTCATTTCATATAGGTAGCTTGTTTCAGGTATCTCAAAGTCACCTATAATCACCATAGACAGCTATCATCTCCATGCAAGCTGCAGACTTGCCAATGAGCTCATTCAACAAAGAGCTGTATTCTTTTCTCTCTCATTTGAGGTAATATGTTAACTACCACAAGGGGTTCTGAATTTTTTGTTTCAGTTCCAAAGAGCATAATTCAAACTTGTCAAAGATCTATAGTTCCCTAAGGGCTTAGCCACTGGAGGAAGACTCCATAAACATGTTTTACTCATGAAGACAATACTAAGATAATAGGTTTCCCAGCTATATTTAGTTAGCACTGCTTATGTCCTCTGCAGAAAACACGTGCATCTGCTACTTGTCCTTTCAAATTAATTAGTTAATAGATTATTTTACATGTTCACTTGTTACTCACTAATACTGTTTTTGACCCCAAAAGCCCTTTACAGCATTTATACAGTAAAGAGAAATCAATATTCACAGTGTTTTCCTTGCTATCTCTGTTTATTTCACAGTCTCTTTGTTTCTGTTTGTCTAATGTGTGATGCAAACTCGCAGATCACCGACCCATACAGACTTCATGCTTAGAGTTCACATTTAAATACTTAAAAACCATGTGATTTTCTTTGCCCTCCCTTGCCTTGTATTGATAGTTCTCTTAATAGGAGCCAAGGAACATAGGCTCTGTGAATTCTTGGACTTTACTTTTCCCTAAGAGAAGTGATGAGAGAAAGCCTAGGGGACATTCATATTACAAGAATATGACATACAAGGCTAAAGGATTCTTTCATTCTGTCTCATGGATCTAGGCACTGGTGCATTTCCAGGCCAGTATATTATCTGGCTTGAATAAGAATAAAGGATGAGCCACTGGTCAATGCCTGAAAAATTCTGTCACCATAAAAACCAGTAAAAACATGGAGGGAACACTCAAAGAATACTTAACTCTCAGGAAGACACATTTGACTCATACCACCAGTTAATATTGTGGAAACCATATCAAGTTAAATGTGGAAGAAAAAGTTTAACAGACAAAAATCCCAAACTCGCTAAAAGATTGCTGAAAACCTATAACAAAAAGGAAGAAAGTAGCAGCACTATGAATACAGAAGAAAAGGAGCAGATGAAGATGAGAAGGAGGAAGAAAAAGAACAAGAGAGAACTGTTTCCTCCTTTCAGAGTGCCTGCAGCACCATTTGTCCCCAGCCTCAGCTGCAGGGTGAGAGGCCCTTGTTCCCAGCTGTCAATGTGTCTCTATTCATGTTCGTAAAACTGACCTAGTGAAAGAGAAATACCTACAACTGTAAGGCTGGAAAAATCCAAGCACCCCAACATATCCAGGAAATTTGAAGGACAAACCACTGCCCTTTTATCCTGGTTTTATCAGTAAGGTATTATACACAATTAAATGTACATCCTAATTAGGCAGAATAGAGGGCACTCCTGGTGCCCATGCATTTAGCTGATTTACTGATTTTGCAATATATCTTATACAGTCTTGCAAGGCAAACCTGAGACAAAACATAAGGCCCTGCTGTAAACAAGCAAATCACTGAACAAGGCAGAGAATCAGAACTGACTCCCCCAGCTCCAATGAATAACCACAGTTTTGTGCTTTGAATATCTGAGACTTTGAAGTGTCTGATATCTGGTATTTCATTCATGTGCAGTTCCAAGAGCTTCACAGCAAAACACTGAATAAGCCTGGAAAAATAAGATGCTTGTTACACAATCTGCAATCAACAAATAAAGAATGTTAATTTTAAAACTTTGATCTGTTAACAGCAAACATTTACAGCATCTCAGAGATACATTCCTGTGATTGCAAACACAATTTACTGTGGAATAAGTAAATAATCAAAAAACTTCTATTCAATTGCCCAGTGTAAGTACCGTTAATTTATTCTTTATGCTAGAAAGACATCAGTTTCCCAAAAGACTAACATGTTGCAAAGGAATAGAGATTTCCATGATATTAAAATTTTTGAAGTAGGTTCTGAGCTGGGTAAAAAGCACCTAAAGTGAAGTTTGTACAAGATTTTACATCATTTATCCATGTTAGGTCAAAACCCACGTTCACACTGAAATGACTATTTTAATGAAGGTCATTCTGCCAGAGGTTGTTCCACCTTTGAAATGATTTTATAATTTGGATTAAGAAGTGCAATTCACAGTGCCACTTGGCCTTCATTACACGCATCCAGGACTGCAATGTCAATCTGTACAACTAAGTGCAGTATAATTGTTGACATTAGTTTAGTTTTAACGTCTTCAAACCTCCATAGTACGCTGATCAAATTTTCTCAAAGCAGTTTACCATTAGAGTACTATTATATCAAAATTTTAAAAAGCAGGATATCAATTTAGACAAAAATGTGTTTTGAAAACAATGGAGGAAGCTATTTGACAGTGTTGAAACATTTTGTTTTGACATTTGCAGCATAAGAAAGTAGGAATAAGTGTTTGCTAAGCAGGAACAGTGTTAAATGACTCTGTGCAGTTCCAGAACCTGTTTTGATAATTTCAAAGCTCTGTTTACAGTAGCTATTATTTATACCCGATTTCTGCAGTGGGGAAAGTAGCTTACTAGGAAATTAAACTGTTTTCATATGGACATGGAAAAACTATAATTTTAACCCAACCATACTTTAAAAAGATTTTTCAAGAAACAAGCAAATTGATACTTATGGTCTGTCTTCTTTGGATTCAGTTTTTAGACAGAGTAGAATTAACTAGAGCTTATACGCACTACCATCTTTAATTTACACAGTGATAATGGTTCATCTTGTCACACTCCCATTCCATTTGGACTACAGGGACCAATTTCATGTAGGATTTAGGATGCCTGTTTGAGTTCAGTAAGACTTTTCTGGGCAGTTGAAATTCACTAGTGCTGCTAATCTCCAATTTTCCTTAGAAGGAAGATTAGGATTTTTTTAGAAAACAAACTACAAGAAGAAACAACAGGGTCCTAGAGTGAAATTTCAGGAAAGAAGGCACTTGCATCAAGGCATAGAGTAGATATGTGCCTGTGTTACAAATAAACCCAAATGCTAACTCAGTGTTGGACTTCAGGGTTTGTGAGCATATTGAAGGAACAAGGTAAAGCCTCAGGTACTTGGTAGTGTGTAAGCAAATAGAGTGAAACAAGGGGTGAGAGGAGGAGGATAAACAATCATCCAAAGTATGTAGGTTAGATGGGTCTTCTTTCCTTTAGTCCTTTAGTTCCTCTTAGTTTCTTTTCTTGCTGAATTCTTACTGCTATATCTCATGGCTCTGGCAAATTATGAATGGGCTGTGCAATTTAGGCCATGCGGGAAGTAAGACCTAAGGTCAGGCTTAAATTGTACACAAAAGCATGAACAAATAAATTACACCATCAGATTAAACTTTTAATTAGTAACAAGATTGTGTACAAAGGAGCCATTTGCCCTTGTGGATGCAACACTGTTCAAATTATAGTTCACAATAAACAAAAGATATGAAGGCTGTGTTAAAATGTGGTTGACAAGATATTGTTGTGATTTGGTAATGAGGAGAAAAAGAACAATAAACAAATACATTTTCTACTAAAACGAAGGACTGAAATAACTATTCAGTTTCTGAAAAGGTCATAATTTAAAACCAGACAGCAACTAAACCCCACACATCCACTCGGTTTCTCCCCCTCAGTGGGATAAGGGAGAGAATCTGAAGAGTAAAAGTGAGAAAACTCATGGGTTGAGATAGAGACAGTTTAATAAGTAAAGCAAAAGCTGTGCACATAAGCAAAGCAAAACAAGGAATTCATTCACCACTTCATTCACCATCAGCAGGCAGGTGTGCAGCCATCTCCAGGAAAACAGGGCTCCATCATCTGTAATGGTTACTGGGGAGGACAAACATTATCACTCTGAACATCCCAAACCACCACCTTCTTCTTCACCAAGCTTTATAATGCATCTGAGCATGATGTCATATCGTCTACTTTGGTAGTTGGGGTCAGCTGTCCCAGCTACGTCCCCTCCCAACATCCCAGTCTACTTGCTGGTAGGGTGGTGTGAGAAGCAAAAAAGGCCTTGACTGTGTAAACGCTGCTCAGCAATAATGAAAGCATCTCTGTATTGACAACACTGTTTTCAGCACAGATCCACATCACAGCCCCATACTAGTCACTATGAAGAAAATTAACTCTATCTGAACCAAAACCAGCATATTTATTTACAACTGAATTTCCTGAGTCATCTTGAAGATGTGAAAAATGTTGCATACAAATAATTTTTAAGAGATGTAAAAAGAGCTGAGACTATTAAATGTGTAATAAATACATAGATTCATTAACCAAAAACCCCTCTGTTTTGTAAAGGACAATTTGCATTGAAAACTGTTTTGGGGCATTCAGTTTGGATCACTTCATTAGAGCTGCCTAGAAAGTCTCATTCCCACAGGTCAGCCAAAGAGGGACACAACTCTTCAAGGCTCTGCAATTAACTTGACTTGAGCAACATGATTCCCAGGTCTCCATTGCCTCCTTGCATTTAGCTGTCTCCTACCAACTGCCTTTGAAACACAGAATCCCTTTTGGACAGCCCTGGTCCTGTACATCTGGAACTAATTTTATACCATGTGTCCTGTACTCCAAACAAGAAACCTTTTGCGCAAGTAACCTAAAAGGCTGAGGAGGAGCTGTAGCTATGACCTAAATGCTCTATTTTGTAATTATTTGTGGATTGTCCTCTGTGTTTGAATCTAGCATCACTCTATCAGTCATTCCTGCATGAGCTGAACAAACTTCTCAGACAGCCAATTTTTTGAAAAGAGATTCAATGAATTTCTAGACCAAATCATGAGATGTCTATGGGCTTAGACAACCACAGAAAGGAGATGACTTAAAATGGTACCTAACTAGATTTTCTTGTTATTTACATTCCAGCTTGTATTGAATTCAGGTATGCAGTTGAACTGTTGAAGGGCACAGTTAAAGAGGTAGATGACATCATTCCACAGCTACTGACTGGTTCGTTCTCTTGTTGGAAATTAATGTAAAAATTTGTCTGTCCACTGTTGTCTGAGATGCCAAAGAAGAGCTGAGATGTATCTATGGGGCTGGCAGAAGTAAAACAGGAGCTAGAAGATATACATGGTCTGAGGGTGAGATCTGTTCACAGATTCAGATGTCAAAATTTAGGCATCCACAGGCAGGTATTTCCAGATTAATTTTGTGGAATTCAGAACCTATTCTGTGGCTTGGGAACAGTCTTTTCTCATTCCATGCAACACAAAAGTCTGAAGAATTTTTTAATAAAGTTCTTTTTCATAGATAGTAACTTGTTTCTTTCAATGCCACCAAAAATAAGCTCACAGAAATGCACAAGTATTACTTCAGAAACAGCAAGGGAAGGTTTTTTCATTGCCAGGACAAAATGCTCAACAAAAACACTTATGTCAAGTGTCTATCAATTTTTCTTTGCATTTCAAAGGTAGGCAGATGCATCTGCATCTTTTCTGGAGTATATTCATCTTCACTGACATATAAATAATAGCAACGGATAATTTCATTGTATCAGTATGATTGAAAGTAACATGAAATCTATGAAACAGAATATGTAAGTTAAGAACATCAGGTAGGTACACTTTGTTGAAATGTTTGGATAGATGATGGGAGGAAAGTGTAAAATAACTGCTAATATCAGCATTAATTTGAGAGGGAACAGAATTGAGTTTGCAGATAGAAAATCCTGGAGTATACATAGATTTTACACTAGACCATTATGAATTAAAAAAAAAAAAAAAAAGAGGACAGTTTTAGGAGAACACTTAGTAAATTTTGCTCCTCAGCCACTAAGTACCATAGTCTAGTCCAGGGTCAGACTCCCTTACAATCTGTGTTGTGGGTAGATATTCCAACCTCTAGATTACTAATCACAAGGTGGAGTATTTAGACACCTAAACACCGATGAATGTGAGCATTACGTATACAGATATTCTGCACAGATGACTTAAAAAATTCAATTAAGGAACCTACAAGATAGTTGTCAAGTCAAAAGCTATTGACAGCCGAGGCAGTCATACAAAGGACATGGTCTTGATCGCTCTTTGGAATCAAGTTGGGTAGGATCTCAGTGTAAAACAGATACCTATGCATGGACAGCTGAATCCCACTATGGCTGTCACTTGTTTAATTTCAGTGGGGATCTAGTCAGAGTCTAAAGAGCTATTAAGCTGACCTGGCACTGGTGTCTAGGATGAACTGAATAGCTCTTCAGACTCCATTCACAGCACTGAGAACATCTCTATCAATTATGATGCAGGCTTAGACAGCCAGCTCAAGTAGATAGACTTACATGTAGACAGCTAAAGATAAGCATGTTAATCTGGAGCTCAGTCCTGCCTTCAATAATTCATGTAAATAGTTTAAATTTGTGACATGTAAGTTTACTTTTTATTGTTACATTAAGAACAGAAAATGCTCAAATTATTCTCAGTAAAGTTAGGAAAATGGTTTTTTCTTCACGTGGATAATATTTGAAATGGTATGTGGTATAAAGGAGATCACTAAATATAAAACTCAGATGTGTTACGAAAAAAAATCTGGTCACTAATTGCATTGTTTTGGTGTCAACTGACATCCGTTAGTATTTTTGAGGTGAAGAGGATAAACATCAGCCTAAATGTGTGTCCAGAAATCCATTACCCAAATCTTTGTTTATCTCTTTAAAGTTTCAATTAACTTTTTAAGTCTTTTACACATTAAGATGTTACAGAAAGGGTGAGATTTGGAGGTGGAAAATACTTGCTACAATTGTGTTAATGCTATAAAGAGTTTTGTTCTTGCTCCATCCTCAGACAATAACAAATGAATTGGTTTTTTCTATCCTCAATTCAGAACTTCTTCAACCCCAGCTATAAGCAGTTCAAGCAGTGTCTAATGCTCAGATTCAGGTACATGGAAACAGCATTGGTGCAAATCCCCACCTTCACCAGCATATTAGAAGACAAACAGCACAAAGTAGTAGCATTTCAGAACTCTTGAACAACTAAAGCAATTTCCTGACAACTTATTGTGATATCCCTGGAAGAAATGTACCAGCATGAATAAGGACAGCTGACTTTTTCTTTATGTAGATAATCACAGGTATCAAAGGCAGAATTCTCACTAGAGGTGCATAATCTTTACTCACTACTACAAGGAGCTCATCAGGGGAGTGGTGCAGCACTAGGGCAGGTTAGTCCGAGAAGCAGTGGAGCCTCCAGCCATGGAAGTTTCCAAAACTCACTTCCTTTTGCTTTCTTATTACTCATGTCCCCTGTTTTTTTTTTCCAGGTGAAAATTATTTTATTCTAAAGGGTCAGTAGAATGATAAGATGGCCTTCAAGTGACTCCATATACAGCAGAAATAATTTGCACTGAAAGCAAGCGGCTTTGAAAATTGTTTCTCCAGTCTTCACAGTGAATACTTTTCAATCATCCCACCATTCAAGGTCAATTCATAAAATGACTTTGCAGACACACAGACAGACTATATTTGCAATGTATGTTATTTGCAGAAGATAATGTGACTCATGCCACCTGTTATCTCTGAGTCAGACATGACCCCTTTATCAATGGACCTTTCAAAGAAGGTTCCTTTTGCAAGTGTTAAGTCACATCCATACCCTCTGCCTAATGTGTCATTTGAACTCATTAAAAAAAAATTGTCTCGTTTAATATTTACATTCTAAAATATATTCTTTTGCTCACTTAAGATACATGTCTCTCTGGCTAATGAAGTGCTGCCAAATGATCTGTTCTGTTGTAAATGGGGCATACAGAGGTGGATAAGATAATTACATTATTTATCAAGCAACTTTTCAATCAAAGTCAGGGAGTCTTACTAAACCATAGGCAAAGTGAAAGAAAGATCTTGGTGTGCTTGCGAAACATCAGACTGCTTAGTAAAAGGATTGTACTGGTTCCACACTTGCCGAGTTGGTGGCAAATATGGAGTGAGCATTGGGAAAGCCAAAAACAAGAGGAGAAATGAGAACAGACTAAAATCCTGTAAAAAACAACTGTGCTCTCTGCCTTGAAAGGAAAGGTTGACTTTAAGAACATCTGCTGGAAGAAAAATGTAGAAGATATGCATACATTTTTTAAATGCTAGTTGGACTCTAGAAACCAATATAAAACACCTGCAGACTGGCTAGACCAGTCTAATTAGCCACTCTCTCTATTTTTCTCACAAGAGGATCTTCACCCTTAATGCAGTAGAGAGCTGTATAAATGTAATGGAGTAGGAAATTATCTCCACAATGAAAATGACCTCACTGTTGTGACAACTGAAGTACATTAGAAACTTTCCATCAATATAACCATGGTGTCAGAGTAGAAATACTCTATTCTCTGTCACCCTTAATATTGCCTTTACAGCCTTAATAGACTAGATATGGCAAAACGGAATGTTAACTCAGTTATTGTTTCTTACTAAATGCTTATTTAATGATGTGGGTAGACTACATTGAAGACAAGGATAATCTTTGATCAAAAATAATCCTTCATCCTAGAAGCTTAAAACCTAGACATATTCACTTAGTGAAATATCACCATTTTGAAAGTTAACATTATGAACTCAGCTCCTCCACATATCAAGAATTTCTTCAGCTTGCGTTTGTGTTTCACTCTATTCCAGTGTAAGCCATTTCCCTTTTTTATTCTGAGATTAAAAGAAGAGATGCTATAGAAGGACTCAGTTCCTGGGAGAAGTTATACTGATCTATTTTTATTACTCCTGGGGGCTTTTCCCTAGCCAAATTAGGTGTTCTGTGATGCTATGTTCTTACTCTGCTATTTTGATATCACTTCTTACCTAAAAGCATCATTAATAAATATCATTAAGGAATAGAAAGAAGTTTATAGAGAGGTACTAAAACACAATGGAAAGTAAATTACTGATTACTGATACTGAATCAGAGGTTTGAACACATAGTCTCTTTTGGCATTTGCAGAACATCTCCTAGAAAAGAACTGCATTGGCCTGATATCGACTGAGGGATGTTGAAGGAGCCATACACAGGATTCCTTTCTTTCCTTTCTTTCCTTCCTTTCTTTCTTTCTTTCCTTCCTTCCTTCCTTCCTTCCTTCCTTCCTTCCTTCCTTCCTTCCTTCCTTCCTTCCTTCCTTCCTTCCTTCCTTCCTTCCTATCCTTTGCATACCTGTTTCAGATTTATGCCCTTTGAAAGAGAACTATGACAGGAACTGGCACTGTGACTATTCATGTTCTGCTCCATGTGTTGACTTTGTGCCTGGTGGGGTTTTGGTAGTGGGGGAGGAGGCTACTGACATAGCTTAGGTAAGAAGCTTCAAGAAGTTTCCCCAGCTCCAAGTCAAACCCAACTCTGGCCAAGGCCAAGCCAATCAGAGCCTCAGAGAAAGCATATTTAAGAGGGGAAAAACCTGTTGGGCAAAATTCTTTGTTTGGGGAGTTCTTTTGTTTGAGAGAGGAAGGGGACTAGAGTACAAATTAGCAAGCAACTGCATGGTTGTTTTGTTGCCAGCTGGGTGGGCTTAAACCATGACACTCCACCAAGTTTGTGAAGAAAAAGTCTTCAGTAAGTTTACAAAAGTAAATACAAAAGTCTTCAAAAAGTTTACAATAGCTCAAAACACTTTTTATCCTGGGAAGTCAGAGTACTAATATAATTATTACCAAGCTGATCTAAACCTTTCCCAGGCTACCCTCTTCGCCTATGCTGTACATATCTGTATTGTAACCTGGGGAACTGCTCCTCATATTTCTGGTTCATGGTGAGTCAGTGCTTTTTACATAGGTGAGACTTGAGTGAAACAAGACTGATAGCTGTTTGAACTGTTCTTTAACTGTTCATCTGCTGGATGGTTCTTGATATTCAGTTTAAAAACTGAAGGGCTCTGAGCTACAGTAGTACTTCAGAGAACCATCCCTGGGATATTTATTCAACCATTAGAGCAGAAAATCTGTTTCAAGGCAGCTCTCAACATGTAGATGTTCCTTTACACAACTAGGATTTGATACAGGGAGGCAATTTATGCATGAAATTGATCTCAATTTCCTTTCACTTCAGAAGGAGTTTCTAAGGACTCATCTTTGCAAATCTCCATTTTCCTCTCTGTTTCTTTAATCCACAGAAATACAGTATATTAGTGTTATAGTGAACTGATATAAAAAAGGCTCCCAAACTTCTTCACAGATTTTTCACTCTACTTTTTTTCTCCACCTCTGCATTATCAAGTGAAAGAAAATGTTGTCATTACCTTTCTTCTGCAATGTAAATGAGGTAAGGCATTTTCTTCTCAGTTCTGCTCTGCCTCCCTGTTTAAAGGATCAGTTGCTAATTGGCCTTTTCCTTAAATGGTCTAGCAGACATTTTGTCTTTTATAGACATTCATTTTTACGGGAAAATTTTCCTATATTTTGAGTCTATGTATGTTATATGAAACCCCTGTTTTGATAACCCTGTTACTTCTGATAGATTACCAGTTTATTGTAGCCATGTCAAGCCACATCATCCCATGTGCAAGGAGAGTTCATAGGTTCATGATAGATAAGAGTCAGCAACACCAGACATGGTAGTGAAATGTATAAACAGGACTGTAACTTGAATGACAGATACACTAAAAAGAATATATAGGACAGAAATGGGAAGCAAAAAATATGGAAAAAATTATTTCACCTTGAAGAAATCTGTATGGCATTGGGGTTGTTTAGATGTGAGAAAACTGGGGAGATGGCAGTGCAGCAGTGTTCTAGAAAAATATTGTCTTGGTCCCTTCTGGACAAGATGTGAAGGCATGTATAAAGAACTTCATGATGGTAAAGATAGTCAGACTCTGAATGCATTGTCTTCCAAAAGTTGGAAATGGTTATCATAAAAACCACCTTTCAACAGGAAATGAATGGGATATAAAACAATTCTTTAAAGCAGTACATTCCTTGGCTAGTTCTTTGCCTAGTTTATAATTCTTAACATATTCACTCTTCTCCAGCTGAATTAATATTTTCTCTTGCAATCTAAATGTACTGGCTTTCACACACTCATCTACTAAACCTGCTTAAAAAGGACACCAGCTAGGTGAATATATCCCACCTTACCTTTGGTACAACAATTCAACTCAGTCCAGTGAAGAGCGAACCTGTAGCAGCAAACACCACAGGTCCTTCTCCCATCAGTGGTATTACTGGAGGCATTTCTTGCAAGACGAAGAGTACCGTCAGCAGTTCCTAAGTAACAAAGGAGAAAGATTTCTCCCCCTCACCAGGATGTATGATTACTAAGTGGCTCTGAGCAGATACCAGCAAGTTAAGCCCCGAAGCTGCAGCATATGCTATTCAACCATTAGCCTGGTTTTTTCTCCTCTGGCCGATTCTTCCTACAGACCTCAGAAACCTGCCACCCAAAAGCCTGCTGTCTAATTTACCAAATTTATCTGAAGAAGGAGTGACTGAGGAGACACCTGTCAGCTTGAGGCAGTCTGGGTGGGAGTCTGGCTGTCCTTAGAGAGTCTATGAATGATGACGGAGCTAAATTTGGAGAGGTAAATTCTTCTGATGTGACAAATAATCATGTGTGAGGTATATATTGTTGGCTCATAACTGAGAATGACAACAAAATGTAGTGGGAGTGTTGTGATAGAGATGCACTGAGCCAGGTGCCTGAAAATTCAACTGTGTCAGCTGGATTAAAGGCAATAGTCCAAAGGCGAAGTACCAGTTGTCACTCTCTGTATACAGGATGATTGTTGTTATGAGCTCTAGGTTTTTTTTTGTCTCATTAGGAACACTAAGGTTGTGACAGAGATAGTCAGAAGGCAGGAAATAGAAGCCAGTTGCCTTTATCCCTGAGGAGATATAGTCTTTCTTATAGGACTGTTGTTGCTGTGATTAGTTGCAGTCTGTCTTTGCCTCAGCATTTAGAAGGGTAAGGCTCATTTGCTGTGATGTTCATGCAACAATAAATTGAGATCTTCATAGTTTGGCACAGTTTGTCATATTTATCAGAAGCCCAGAGACGTTTAGCAATTGAATTTTTTTTTTAAAATGCATAAAATGGAGAATTTGTCTCACTACTTTGGATTCCTTCAACACCTCAATCTGAGCACAACACAGCTAAGCATCACTCCATACCCTGAAACACTGTACAGCTAGGCAGTGGTAACGCTCCTAAGCAATACTGTCATGCACTATTTGTGACAGCTTCTAAAAACCACCTTACAGAGTCATGATCCAACAACTCACTGATGTGTTTGTTGATGCCTATCAGAGTATCATGCTGTCCAGGTATGTGCTCCACACAGTGCAACTCCACACTTCTCTAGACAACAACATGATCTTTAAAGGATGATATACTGCTTCTGTGTTATGCCTTACTATCATTTTATTTTTTAATTATTTTTTTTTCTGTTTGGTGTCAGGAGTTAAAACAACTTTTTTTTTTCTTCCACAGCATACAGCTCTTCCAGTTTGGTTCATGCAAATACATATCGCTACCTGAATGAATTCTGAAGGTTACTTGTGCTTCAATACAAGGTGGTTTAGTATGTTCTGCTCAGCTCTCTGCATCCCATTCTACTATAATCTCTCACAGCATCTCATTCTCTTCCTTTGCTGTAGCTCACTCTGAAGTGCAGCCTGCACAGTGTGATCCTGTTCAGGTTAGGGATTAGCACCTGTTCTCAGACAGACTGTGAAAAATCAGGCCCTAATAAGTTCTTTCAATTAATGATACAGCTGCCTTGTATATGATGCTTTCTGAGAAAAAAAGTGCTGTCCTTGTGAATTATGGCTAGTTCCCTTAAAAAACAGCAATTTCCAAAATTTTCCTCTATGACACTTTGCACTGTTCATCTGTTCAAGCAAAAAGGGTTTGGCCTTTTTTTTTTCTGCCTCCTTTCTGAGGAGAAATGCAATCATGCAAATACATATTATCTAATAAAGGGTGAGTTTTCTCTTCTCAGCTAGGCTAATAGGAAGGTTTCTTTCCAGATATTAAATTTCATTAAAATTGTAGGAATTTTGATTTTACCCTTTTATTATTTTCAACTAATATACACTGTTGGTTCTAAAACTGTACATCAGGACAGTTATATCCACACAAAGAGATCTCATTTCCATAGGAAACCAGGCTAAGTACACAGTTCCTGCCCCATGAGCAGAGCTAATGAAAGAGGAGTAGGAGCTAAGTAATAGGGAGGAAAGCACAGCCAGAATATAACACTGTGAGGGATTTTCTTTTTTACTGCATTTGCCTTGATCAGTTGAGCTTTTTTCCCCCCTTATTACAGATGTGTTATAAATGAGAGGTGATGCCACCTATTTTGTGTAATGAACAGCAATCCCAGCACACAAACCCACTGATTAGTAGATTTTACCAGGAGACAGACTGCCACAGAAAATTCAGACATTTTTGATAACCATTTTCTCCCCCAGAATTTGACCTACAATGACACAAGTTCTCACTAGGGATACTAAACAAGCTACAGTGTCCTCCACGAGAGCTTTCCTTCTATGGAAAGACCAAGAGTCCCACATCAAACTTGGCTTTCTTTTCTTCCTGGCTATTCAAAGAACTACCCCTGCCCTAATGCTTCCCATATGTCCCATCTCCACTCCTTCCTCCCCATGGACATTATAAAAAATATCTGAATTTTCTGTTCCTCTCTCGCACAGCTTTAATGCATGCCACAGCAAGCAACTCTATGTGCTGCCTCCACTCCTGTCCTCCCTCTTTCTACTTATTCATCAAAATACCTTCAGGCCTCTCAGCCCCTTAACAATTATCTAAAAAAGAGAGAAGTTATGGGTTTTGTAGTGAAAACTGGCAAAATGTAATTAAGCAGCTGCCAGTGATGTCTGCTTTCTATACTCCCAGCAGCTGTATTACATATCCTTGCTTTTCTTCCTCTGTCCCTCTGTGCCAGATACACTTGACCCCCCAAACCAAACGAGCAGTACTTTGATACAGGCTCCAAATGAGGTAAAGTCCTGAGCTGTAGTCAGGCCAAGAGCTCCTCTAGACAGCCCATGAAGGAGCAGAGTGATTCAGTGAGCATCAGCACATATGAGCTTGGAACACTGATCATACAATTACTATGAGAATAGGAGGCGACTTTTCCAAGACTCATTTATCAAGAAACAAAGAGATCGCTCCTTAGACCAAGGCAGAGGGACCTCTAATTCACAACAGATCATCAAAAAGTGACTCGCTACATACTGAATTAATACTAATGAAATCCATGTAGCTAATTCCATTAGACATAAATTGTTGACCGACTGAGACTAAGTCTGGATCCAGCTACATCTAGACTCCTCTCCAAGAAGGAGTTTTGAAAGCAAGGGAGTCCATTCTGAACCTCATGATTCAATGCAAAGCTTTCCTTACCCTTTATATTTTTTCCATTAAGCATAAACCATTGACCAAGTCTGAGACTAAGTTTAGACCTATCCCACCTAAGCTTCATCAGGAATTTAGAAAGCAAGGGGGTCCATGATGAACTTCATGACTCAATGGGAGGTTCATCCCTACACTTTTGGGTCTCTGGTCTCTGTGTAAATCATTCTAGCTCAACTCTAACTTGTTTTTCCTTTGTATGTTTCTTCCATGCATTAAGCAACAAAGTGAATCTTGACATCAAACTTTGTTAAGTCACACTTTTACAAATTCACATGAAAATCATTTCTGCTAATACCTTTGACTGTGATTCCTTAAGTGATCTAAATTACTCATTCACAACACCCTCCTTTGCTATCCTAGAATGTGTTGTGATCTATTAGGCTGAAAATTGTGGTCAATGTTCCTCATCAAGGCGGAGCCTGCTGGCTTCACACTTAAGTACTGCTGAAACCACTCAAACTGTGCCCATGAATATGGAGTGCATGACTCTCTCAGGGGTCTCACACACAGGCAGAGGATGAGCCTCCTGTCCTATTACACAGCAGAACAACTGTAGATGGCTCTGTAAGTAAGACAGTATAACAGCTTGGCTTTTGTGGGTTTTTTTTTTAAACACAGATGTTAGCGCCTTTCTTCATGTGATAACAGGTATTTTTTTGCCTCTAAGGCTATCATTAATTTGTAATTTCAATATTATATTGTGTTCCTTGTTCATTTAATTGGGTTCATCTTGTTTAGCTGTCTTCTCTCTGGTTCTAATAGTAACTTGCTATATTTAACATTGGAGCAGCCTTTCATACAGCCAAATTGCCCACTTCACAAAATCTCTAGTCTTCTTTTTCCACTGTTATCTGTTGCACCTTGATTATGATGGTTTAAGAGAACGTATCATATAATTACATTGAATATCGGTTATCTCCACAGTGTATTATTCTGACTGTGGTCTTTGAACTATGTAGAGTATCAGATATTGTACTAGGTATTTGACTAAGCCTTTCTCTGTGTTGACAAAGTAAAATTACAATGACGCAGTGCATAAAGCACTACTCTATACCACTGCATCATAATATAAAGCACAGACAGCAAACTGAAGAAAACTAAGAAGGCTGTGACAATTCTCTTCTGCCATAGAACATGCTGATATTTATTGACTTCTTAATTCTTTCATTCAGCAGAACATTAGAGAATCTATGCACTACAAAGCATTTATGTATTTTTCTTTCATTAGTTAGTTAAAAAAACCGAACACAACAAACTTGGTTTACATAAAACTGTAGATATGAAACTTCAGATACCTAAAATTATCCCCAGAGCTACTTCCAGTTTCAGATGAGATAAACAACTGGTAAACTGCAACATCAAAAAAGGTCCTCCACTTCCTAATGTTCCCTTAGAGAAAGTGGATGAATCTGCTCAGGATCCAGGTTTGGAGTACTCAGGTTGAGAAGAGAAAGATTTAGATTCGAGTCTTCCCTTTTGCACATATTCTTAAGGCACAGCAGCAACTGCATGTCTGACTGCTTATGTTAACATACACTAGGGCTGCACAAAAGTAAATCCAGCAACACAACGTTCAGACCAAAGAATGCTCAATTGCTCAACTCACTTGCTGAGTGAGTTGCCTAGGTTTATGGTACCTGACAGATGGACACCTATATAGTCACACCAGTACCATACAGGTAGATTGGCATCATGCTATTTCTATTAAAACAGTCCTAAATTTCCCATTCACTTGATAAGTCTGGGATGGAGCAAAAGGAAAGCATTGCCCAGGATTACAGTCACAGACAAGCACTTCAATTAAAGAAGAGGTCTTAGCAAAATAGCATGCTCTCTACCATAGTTATCCCTCAGCACTATTGCATTTTAATGGAGATCTACAGCTGAAGGAAATTAGAGTAGGATAGACACATCCCCTATGGAATCCATGAGAAATAAGGAAGAAGCATGCCTGTAAGTACTACAAAGGCAAGGCAGTCCCCCACACTTGACAGCCTGCAGTATATATAAATATTTGAGACATGAACATGCAAGAGAGCAGCAAAGCATCAGCAAACTTCTGTGGCTGATAATTGACCCTCTCTTCCTGAAGAGTCATGAGTACATAAGCCTAAAAGAAAAAAATGCTTTACATTTTCTCTTTTTAAGACCAGAGATTAAACATGTAGTATCTAACCATTAGAACTGATTTCACACTAGGGCTGTAACATATATAAATTCTAATACAACAATCCCAGCCGACTCATTGTCCTCTGTTTTGTGCTCTGAAGAATAAAAGCCAGCTAATGGCTTCCCATATCTCTTTTTACAGCAAAACACTCTCTGAATAAGCAGGCTGCTGGAAAAGATAAAATCAAGCAGCTGCGAACTAAATACCAACAGCTGCAGAAGCGCCTTGCTGAGCCATTGGTAGCACACACCACTCACTTTATGGAGAGTTGCTTAGGAAGGAGATTTGTTAGACAGACATGTTAAAACAGAAAGGGAAATATTTTCCTTCCTGGTGCTGTTTTTAAATCCCCCCTTCCCCATCCTTTCATGGCTCAGTTTGTTTTCTCATGTTAAGCAATGGCAGAAATTCATATGGTAATATCACTGACAAAAAATCTATAGAGATGGTTTCTCAAGTCCTCCCTTGTCTGGGAAATCCCTCCCTCTCCTCAAAAGCAGAAATATATGAGTTTCATCTTGTGAAACTTGTATACATACAGTCTTTCTATGATGGTGTTGACTACCCTGCATACAAGGCTCTGTCAGTAGACTCAATTCACCCCTGGCTGATGGAGAGGACCTGCAGGGACCACCTGCAAAGGACAGGATCATCCATGCAAAGTCCAGTTACAGCCCAGCCCAGAGTTTCTGACAGTGATAGCTCAAGACTGCAATGAACAGGAGCTACCATTGCTGAAAGGGAACATGAGAATATCATTTTTTCCTCAGAAGTATTCTGCCTGTCTTCAGTGATATTGCTACTAGCAGGAAATGTTGTAATAACACTTTTTACAATTCCTCCAATACTTATTGTCCATTAATCCACTTTATATAATCTAAAAATGTCATATTCTTTAGGTACCTTGCCAATGCTCATCTTCATTAGTGCCTTTTATACCATATTCTTCATTTTGATAAATAGTCATATTCAGAAAATTGTTTGAAAAACTCATCTCAACATGCAAATAGGAAGTCTGACCACTGTTTCTGTCAAGAAAGTCTTTAATACCAGATTAAAGAACACTGTGCCAGGTAGACTTCAGTCTTCTGACAGCCAAAGGAGGGGAAATATTCTGGATTTATGGAAGTATGAATCAAAACCAAGCTCTACTTTCCATTGATACTCCATTTATTCTCCACAGTTGCACTACATATGAGCCAAGCTCTACCTATCACCATTTCAAGACTGTAATTTAACACGAAGCAAGCATTTTGTGCTGCTATGATTTTCCTATATCCTAAAGCTATGTTTCTGTGCAAATTTAGTTCCAGACTTTTATTGCAACTTAAAAAGCAAAAACTACTATGCTAAGGAGAATGTCAGGGAAGAAACATTCATAGAAGAGACAGAGAATCTGAGCTTCAGAATCATGTCAGGCTGAATTATAGTATTTACCTAACAGAGATGTCTGCTATGTAGTAATAGACAATACTACAAGTCTGACAAAAAGGAGACCATTTAGGTGGGCTCCTCCCCAAGTGGTGTTCTCCACAATCCCACTTTCTGCCTGTCAAGTCTTGAAATTGTCACATTTAACTTAAGACTATATAGAAATCATATGATGCTCAGCTATGAAAGCAATAATGAAAATAATGACATTATTTGATAATGCCCAGAACATTTTGTGAAGAAAAGGCTCAGGTAAAAAGCAACGATTTGGGAATTCAGTGAAGAGTTTCTTCTGGAGTCATATATTCACTATAATTCAAGATTCAATGAATAAACAGTCTGTGTTTCTACCATCACCTGGGGTGTAGCAACAGACACTGTTCAAGAAACTTGCCTTGTCCTGATTTTACTATCTGCTTTTCAGGATCTTTTTGTCCTCCATCTGTGAATAAAAAGAAACATTGCATTGTGCTGCTGTAATTTCCTGGAAGATTTCATCACCAGGGGAACTGAATAAGTATGTGTAACCTAAGGGTGACTTTAGACCATCAGTTGTTTTCACAAGGCATAATCAAGCTGGCATCACTGGGTAATCCCTACCCCCAGCCCCAGTCCCATACTCACTAGTCTGACAAAGAGTACCTTCCTGAATCTGGAGACAGAACACTTTCTCTGCTCCCAAGCTATAAAAATGAAAAGATAAAATATACCTGCCAAAGGTACATTAGACTTGTCAACTTTCATACAACATATTAACTATTCCCAGCCAATCCTTCATCGTTTGATCAGAGGCACATGTATTTCTGCTTTGGTCTGGCTCAGTAAGGCCATTTCTACATTCTCTTTCTCTTCCTTATTTTTCCTGAATGCTTGGAAATTTAGTCCTTGTAAGATTCTGTCCAATTAGAGTATAAAAATATAAAGATTGAGATATAAATTCTGTTTATAAAGAAAGCTACACCTTGAAATGTCAGCTACTTTTCCCTGTACACTTGCTATGAGAATACCAAAACATCTTCCCTAAGTCCATTCTCCTGGCCAAGGCAGCACATTTAATGAAGTGCATTGTTTGTTTGTTTGTTTGTTAAGACTCAGCAGTGATAAGCACTTTTTTATTCTTTGAATAAAAACCTAACAAGTGGTTGAATGGTATAGTCAAAGGTGAGAGAACATGGACAGAAGTGAGGAGCAAATAAAGACAGGTTGTCTTTTCTGCTATAGTTTTGCCTCCTCAGTACAGAGCACTACACATGAATATGATTCCTTCTAAATTCCATCTGTCACAGAGCCATCAGTGTCTTTGTGCTGAATATGAATTTCCTGCTAAACCACTCACTCATCTCAACCCCATGTACTTCTCATGTCACTAAATGGCTGCAAGAAACAGCTTCTTTAATTCTTGTGAATCAAGTGCTACATGTGGAGCAGTTTTCTCAAAGAGAAGATCTAAATTTTGTTTCCTTAGCAACAAAAGCATGTAAATTTAATATGTATGTGTGTTTACTTCACTTTCTTCAGATGTTTTGAATGAAAATATACTAAGAGATATTCCCAGTTTCTAAACCTGAGATTTTAGATTACTTGAGTAAGAGTCAGAGTATTTAATAATATCATGAGTTGTTCACTTTGTTATTCACCTCCAACTCACCCAAGCAGAATCTTCTCAAACTGAGATGACCAGAGGTTGCGATATGGAGTTTGTCCTTCATTGTAATTTTTAGATTATTTCTGTTTCAAGAAACAGTAGTTCTGTGCTGGACCAATTTGCCACAAGCTGTACTGAGTAGCTGTCCAAAAAAAGCACTAAAATGCCTCTTCCAGCTGTACTCTGTTCCTGAACCTATAAAATGAATTTAATTAAAAAGCCATATAAATTAACAATATTATTTTGGAGTTGGATTAGAATAAATTAAATATGTTAAAGGCTTTTTATCTTTCACAGCTCCCATAGGATGTCCCAGAGTTCATTCAACCAAGAACATAACTCATCTCAGTTTACAGATTATCTAAGGATTCCTTCTAGAGAAGAAATCCTCATATATATATCAATAGTTTAAGCCATATCTTAAATCACAAGTCACGCAATATTTTAAGACATGAATTAATACAACATATTTCAGCAGAGATGTATACATTTCAAACAAATAAACATGTTCTAAAGAATGTTTCTTTGCAACCCTGGTAAGAGCAAGCTATTTCTTCTGTAAACTATATTTTTTCATAAAGAATTTGGTGTTTTACTTTCTAATGTAAAAATGTATGAGGACAATCAGGATGTGGCAGATATCTCAACAAGCATCTGTTATCACTCAGAAAGAGGAAGAAGATGTGACAGTGAAATCAGCACAAGCACGTTGTCACCCACAGCCCAGACCAAGCCAAATACAGCTAAGCCCCAAGGCCAGTTTCTGTGAAGCACAACTGTGTGGCCTTTGCTCAGCTCTGTTGGAAAAATTACACTGAGCTGTAAGACAACATTAGCTAAGCTACATAGGAAAGTAAAAAAAAAAAAAAAAAAAAGAAATTGAGAAAGATGGGAAATGGTTGAGATAATAACAATAACTCCAGTGAGAAATAATCACATGAAATGGAATAAAACCCTAAGAAATTGACATTTCAGAAATCGGTCTTCACACGATGAGCACGTTGAGCAGGCACTGGAGACCCATATCCCTCACCTCACTGCACACCATCTGGCCATCATGGACTCCCTGAGTGCCCATACAAGAGTGAGCATTTTAATGCTCAGTTTAGTAATATGCTAGTCCTAGGTCCTACTGTGCCTGTCACCCAATAAGTAGCTGTTGGTTGGTTGAGAACAACCCTGCTTGCAGGTCTCTGCACGTGGTGAAGATGTCCAGACAAAAGAGATCCAGCTGTGGGAAAGTGAGGGTGCAGGATCCTATGATTAACACAGCATGCCAACTGTGGGGAGGGTAGAAGTGTCCAGGCATTACTGAACTCTTCCTGTTCTGCTTATTACACCATTGATATCTTGGTCAAAAAATGTTTTATGTAAGTATATGGCATTATTATGAACTGACCAGTGAACTTTCACAGAAAGAATTATTCTCAGAGCAGACACCACTCCACAAATTTTAGAAGTGGGACAACTAGGATCATGATGTTTTGCTGTTACTGGCTTTGCTGCAACTGGCATTTGGAGACTTGGCCTCATCTGAGCCCATGGTGCTATTGGCCCAATCTTACAAGAGTGATTTCATCTAGCACACTTTCATACCGTGCATATCAGCAACTCCATTAGGAGCTGTTATCATACAAAATTGATATTGGGCGGTCTCTTTTTTTTTTTTTTTCTCTTTTTCTCTGGAGAGGTGCTTCATTATCTTAAGGCAAAGATTGTTCTTTTACTGGTTTCAGGCAGCAATGAGAAGAGAGAAATTAAGTACTTTGATGTGTACACAGGAACTAAGTATGATACAAACAGAACATAGGCAAAAGACAACAATGCTCCAGTGAGTGTCTTCAAGCCATTTAATTAAACTTTACATTGGCTTGCAATCACATAATCCTGGTGGCAACTTGAAGCATCTGAAACAATGAGGAATAATTTGGTGCTCTGTTCATTTTCCACTTCGAAGAGGGGAACAAAATGTCTCATTATGCACAACTGGGAAGGATGCGGACTTTTGGCTTGAGCTGTCTGTCATAAAAATAAGGGGGCTCAGTCAGGACACACTTTCTACCAGTCTGCAAACCATCAGCTGAAAACAGCATCATATTTTCTAACTCACTTAAATGAGGCAGAGATTGAAAAAGGAAGATTCATGCTCAGCAGCAGCATTTCACTCCATAACCAATGGATTGTGCCACTCAGCAGGACCATGACCCCCTCCCCCCCGCTGCAGTCAAGGAGACAAGCACACATAAACAAGCAAACACATAAACTGTAGTTTGGCTTTCAGGAGACAGACGATTAAAACAATGCCTCAAAGATGGTCCTTGTCTCTTCTTTCCCCAAAATATTAGATGGTGGTTGATTTTGTCTGCTTCTTGTAGAGGCCTAGTAGGGGTGGAAGTCCGTGTTACTAAAGATTAGGAGATGTGAAGAAAATAAAAAAAACCCCAAATTCCTGCTCTATAGAGCGGTTGGATTCACAGCATTTATATACACAGATGGAGTTTCTTGCTCCACCTTGCAGGAGAGAAGGCATTGGGATCAGGAGCCAAGCAAACTTACAGCTGTTGCTCAGTTCTGAGATCTCAAGCACTGGATCCAATTTTTTCACAAGTGCACAGGCCAAATATGCAGTTCACCCCTGTGCACCTTCTGGCATCAGAAACTGTCCCAGAAAGCCATATCGTCCCTTTGTTTAAGGATGACAAAACCAGCAAAATGCAGAGCAAAGTAACAGCTCTTTTTCAGCTCCAACAAGAAACAATAGTATCAGCAAGTTCTTAATGCCCTATTGACTTTGCTTCTACATGATAGCAATACAAATGGTGCAGTGAAAAACAAGCAGTGAGAAGAGCTACATAAAATGGAGAATTTCAGGACAATTCTGCAAAGTACCATGCTGTCGAAACACATCTGTTCAGCTACAGAGACAGTCTGTGCTAGTTGCAGATCAACCTAAAATGAGTCTTAAGAAGGTACATTACAGTCTGCACTAGCACAAGCTGGGGGTTAAAACAACTAGCAGCAAGATTTTGACTTTGGACTAACTTTGACTCACATTAGAAAGAGTAAAGCAGAACAAGTAGCTTAAACTGTCTAGTGGAGTGCATCTGAAAACAAGTTCAGCAATAAAGCTCTAGTCTAGTCAGGGATTATATAGGGGTCTATCATGTTTGTTTAATATTTGTTTGTATTCTGCAACATTTTATAACCTCGGGAACATTTACTAGGGAGCCATATCCTGCCATTTATTTTTATGCCAGACTTCTTTAAAAGTTTACAGGTTTTTACACCTGAATCATGATTAGGCATGTTTAGGACTTTGAATGTTATATTAGGAAAGGAACATAATGGTGAATATCTCTCCTTCCAGAAGGAAGAACATAAAGGACTAAGGAAGAACATAAAGGACTACAGATGGGTTTAGGAAAAAGCAGCACCTACATCCTACTGCTGATTATGACTGAAAACAAGTATCACAGTTCTTGGGATCCAACCAAGGGTGCTGAGGGAGATAAAGGAAGTGCTCACCAAGCCACTTTCCATCATTTATCAGCAGTCCCGGCTAACCAGGGAGGTTCCAGTGGACAGGAGGTTAGCTAATTTGACATCTGTCTACAAAAAGACCTGGAAGAAGGATCCAGGAAACTACAAGCCTGTCAGTCTGACCTTGGTGCCAGGAAAGGTTATAGAGAAGATCACCTTGAGTGCCATCACATGGCATGTACAGGACACCCAGGCGATCAGACCCACTCAGCATGGGCTTATGAAAGGCAGGTCCTGCATGACAAATCTGATCTTCTATAACAAGGTCACCCACTTAGTAAATGAGGGAAAAGCTATGGATGTTGTCTATCCAGACTTTAGTAAAACTTTTGACATCATTTCCCACAGCATTCTCCTCGAGTAACTGCCTGCTCATGGCTTGGATGGTTGTACACTTTGCTGGATAAAAATCAAACAGACAAAACAAAGCATCAGATCTTCAGACATGGGTATCATTTAGGACTGGAAAAAACCCCACTTTAAAATACGTATTTAATTAAAAATTGTCCAGACAAGATTTCTTGTGCTTCCCTCTAAAGAATCTGGCTGCTTACAGAATACAAGAGCAAAGTGACAGGTTTCCCCTGGAGTTATGTCTGCTCTTTTTGCCTGTGCTCCTAGACGGGATAATTGGGAATTGACATTATTATTATTATTGAAATTGTCTGTCATTAATGACAAAGAAAGATAGTGTATATGCTACTGGGTTTTTTTCTAGAGATTAATATAATCAGTTAAAGTTGTGGGCAAACTTTTTGTACTTGATTTTTACTTCCTGCTGTTTCTAGAACCAGAATAAATATACTGGTCCTCCACTGGAGAACTCCCTGCCCCTAAAATATCCCTCAACCAGTGCAGTACAAAAGAAAGTCACCTTAGCTCCTCTACAGCCCCATATGCTGCATAGGAAAAATCTGTGTTCACTAAGGATTTTTACACAGTCATCAGTCTCAAAGATACCATCACAATATAGATGTTAATTTATAGACTGTAATAATTTGCATGATATTTCTCAGCCTTCTAATTTAACAACCAGCTGACTTTTCCAGTTTTAAAAAGCTTTTTAAGAATACATTCTCATTTTCTCACAATTTAAGGGTGAAAATCATCTAGGCAATTCCATAAGGAAAAAAAAAAAAAAGCATATATACATAGAGAGAGAGAAAAAAATGCTATTAGTTGCTAGGTGACAACATTTTTACCTGTTCTGTCAGAGTATTTGCAAAATACTTACAGTCAAGAACATGAATGTTTCAGGATCTCATCAATTCTGTATCAGGTGAATATATGCAAAAAGAAAGAAAATCACGCTTGAGAAGCAAGCCAATGCTGCAAAAAATAGGCAACTAAATAATTTAGATGGACCTGTTAAAGTTAGAAATGCAGATGGAAGATTATGAAATGAGATTATATTGATTAGCATGTCATGCATATTGTGGGAGAATAATCAAAAGGAACGGCTAGATAGCCATCATGCCCAAAGATAAAGTGCTATGATTGAGTTTGCAGTGCAAAATGAGAGCAGAGGAATACAATTTCAGGTTTCACACACAAGTTAAATATCAGGAAGTTGGATGTTAGCAGTTTTCCAGTGCAGCAGCAGGTAAAATACAGGGCAGACTTGTGGGAACTACATCACCTGAAACAAAAAAGCAGATGGAGGAATTCTGGAAAAAAGCATAGAAATGGTACCATGGATACCAAGACAGATTTAGGTAAACAATTAAAATCATGAATGTCAGCATATTAAAGCAGAGAGTTGTACAGAAATCAAAATTTCATTAAGTTTTATTCTTCCAGAGGATTCTCTTAACTCTGAAAACAAAAACAATTAGTGTTGACATGTAAAAATCAACTAGAATGCTCACATTTTTTATTAATGTACATAAAAATTAAATAGAAAATGAATATTTAAGCAATTTTTCCTTTGATGAATTATGTACAAAGCCACTAGCCTTGAAGTTATATTCAAGCTAGACATACACGCCAAAAAAATGGTAAACTGAAAAAATAGAAGAGTAATTTTCATACAAAATGTGAAACGTGTTGTGAGAATTACTTCCCAGACATTAACCCCATTTTGTGACACTGCTACCACATCACTAAAAACTAGTAGTACAGAAACAAAATCCAGTGTAATTCTTCATCATGGTAGGGACCAAATGTCACAGCTGCCCTGACCTGCAAGGAGGCTCCATGTGAGCTGGAGCCTTGAGCGTGCACTAGCAGCTTGCCTGGCTGTTGTACTTACTTGAAGAGGAGAAATCACCAGTGGGGTGGCAGTTCCCTGTAGATATAAAAATATAAATACTAGAATTGAATAATTGCCCCTTTCACATCATTTAGGACAATTATGGTAGCATACTTCGCCTATCAGTATGAGTTTTATACTTGGCAGCATCAGGAAAATAATTGGATTCTCCTGGGTCTCCAAAGTGAGCACAAATCAGACAAATCATAAACCAGGTATTAAGTCTCATTTAAAATAGTACAGTACATTAGTGCCTGATTGCTTTCTTAATCACCTTTGTTCTGTACAGAGCATCTTTCTTAGTCATTCTTTTCCCCTATACATATCAACCCCCATGTAATTATGCTGCTTTAACGTTATACTATTTTGGATTAAGGAAGCTCCTCCTCTGCTCTTAGTGATAATTATTCTCCTCTGTACAAGAAATTGGTTACTTTTTCCCAACAACAGAATTGACGTCCATTGTGATATTTGATTAGTTAAATGGTGATCATTTTCAGAAATCACTAAGCGATGATTATCTACCTTTTTTGATACCATGTTTTTGATGAATTTGTCTCCATATATGGTGTCTGAGAATGCCTTGCTAGGCTTTAAGCCTAAATCTTAGTAAAATAATAGAAACTACAGCAAGATTCTTTGCCTGACATATAACTCAGATCCATTTGTCTTCACTGCCACTTGCCATCTATGAAAATGTCTCCCACTGAAATGTCTATCCTTCTCTCTCACCACAAGTATGGTGAATACAAATGAATGCAATTTGTTAACACTGTAGCTCTCTTAATTCTCACAAAACCTTACCTGTCTATGGCTACGTAGCGGCCAGGGCAAAATGTGATTGATGGTCTTACCATAGCTCCAAGTGGACACACATTGTTGTGGATGAATATGCTTGACACAGTTTGATTTATCAACAATTCAAGATTTATTGATAAAATGAGATAAATCAAAGGCTGATTCTAGCAGCACTCACTAAAATAATAGATTTAGTAAAACAGCAACTTAATTATGAGTTCAAGGATGACAAGATTCATACTAACTTACTACAAGGTATCTCCAATCAAAGCATGTGTATACACATAAACACAAAGAATACGAACACAGAAATACTTGGCCAGTGAAATATGTAGATGCCCACATTCTTAAAAGCAAATTCATAAAGTCAAACACCAAGATAGGCAGAGGTAGGTAAAAGAGACTAGTCTGTAGTGAAAATTTCCCCCTTCAGGTTTAGAGTAAATACATTGCATTGGCATTTCTCAATGGTAGGAATTGAGTCTCGAGGACATGGTCTTGCCCAGGCCTGGCATTGACTTCTTTGCCTGGTGCTCCTGAGAGTTATCTCAATTCAGGGGAAATGTTCAGTGAAGCCCATTGTAATCCAGGAGAGCTCAAAGGGTCTCATTTTGGATCAGTATTTATAGGGTCTCAGATAATTGACTTTTGCCAGGTTCTTTTTCGTTTCATTCTATCTTAAGTGTTGCAATATTCTGTCTTACACGTGCCCAGAATGTACTGGATCATGAGGTCATGATATCACTGCTCTGGGCCACTATCCAAGTACAGGTGGACCAGGTCATAAGAGGGTTGACTTACCATCCAAGATGATAAGGAGAGGAGTAGGAGCCAGGTGAACCGAAGGGGTGCCTTGACTCTCTGGTCCACTGAAGGAGGTGGAAAGGAAATTGTAGAGAAGTGGGGGTCGGTCTGTTTTCACAAATAACAAGTGATAGAACAAGAGGAAATGGCCTTAAGTTTGGCTAAGGGAAGTTTAGATTAGATATGAGGATGAATTTCTTTACAGAATGCATTATCAGGCACTGGAATGGCTTGCCCAGGGAAGTAGTTGAGTCCCCATCCCTGGAGGTATTTAAGGGTTGAGTAGACATAGTGCTGAGGGATATGATCTAGTCAAGGTCTTCTCAGTGTTAGGTTAATGATTGGACTGGATGATCTTAAAGGTTTTTTCCAATATAGGAAATTCTGTGGTTTTGTGGTTCTGAGTTGTACCCTGTATTGAGTGGTCCATGTGTGTGGAGGGGGTGTAGAATCACTACACACATGCATTCTGAAAATGATTAGCATAGTGCCAATAATAAGAAATTCCTCTGGCGGTACCAGCAATGAAATGAATGAATAAATAGGAGATGACTAAGCTTCTTCTGTCTTTAGAGGTTATCCATGTTGAAAAATCAGTGTTGCTGTAAAGTCCATGTGCAGAGTATTAAAAATGATGGAGGCTTCATTGCTATTGACTGTGGTGCTCTGCAGGTGGAGATCCTAATCTCTCTCAAGTGGTTTTATAGAAAAAAAAGATGGACACATACTTGTGAAAAATGAAAATGAATGCATTTACCGCTTACAAAGGAAATTACCTGAGTTGCCAGAAGTATATGACAAACCACGAGGCCAGTTTTCCCATGGCTCATAAAAGCTTGATCTCTACAAAATATAAAGTATAGCTCCATCATGTATCAGATGGAATCCTCCTTCATTCAGAAGAAGGATGTTTTCATTGTTACATTTAAATATCATTGAATCTACCCAGGAAAGTGGTCGAGTCACCATCCCTGGAAGTTCTTTTAAAGATATGTAGATGTGGTGCTTAGGGACATGGTTTAGTGGTAGATTTGGCAGTGCCAGGTTAGCAGTTGGACTTGAGGATCTTAAAGCTCTTTTTCAGCCTAAACAATTCTATGATTCTATTCTATAAATCAGTATATGTTGGTATCAGTATTTGTGACTCCCGGGGATTTAAACTAGCGATAAATCATGGCTGAATAATATTGGTCCAGATCAAAACAAGCAGACCAAGTGCCACTTTTTCATGGGAACAAATCTACAAGTCTTACTTTATGATGCTTCTAGATGGAAGTATTTCTTCTTAAATGAGGAATTTTAATATAACAACAATGGGACATTTAATGCTGATCTCTGAAGACTATTAAATCTTAATATTCAAAGAACTGAGGTTTTTTCAACAGACTTTAACTGCTGAACTAATTTATTCAATGATGAGTTCAAACTCTATCTGAGAAGAGATGGAGCTGCAATAGGAACTGTTTGTTCCAACATCTGTGTTGCTGTTCCAAAACTTCACAGTAAACAAATATGCACAGTAAAATCTCTTCATATCTAGGGTAATTATTTCAGATGGTTTTTATGAATTGAGCACTAAAAGTGTCTGACTGGGTCTGCCAAACTAAACAAATTATAAAAATTCATAAAGGAAACAAAATATTTTCATTAATTGCAAAATAAATGTACTGAATATCAGCAAAACTCAATGTGACAGGAATTCCTTTTGTTTTAAATTCTTGAAAAGATCACAAGTGAACTATATTGTTCTTATATTATACTTATGCTTAAGTATATCCTTAAATACCTCCTCAGTATTTTTCCATGTACAGAAATTATGATGTCACCCACCACCTCTT
The DNA here is from genome assembly GCA_025345505.1 of Todiramphus chloris collaris. Lineage (NCBI taxonomy): Eukaryota > Metazoa > Chordata > Aves > Coraciiformes > Alcedinidae > Todiramphus > Todiramphus chloris. The sequence continues at coordinate 33,229,162 of JANVCC010000035.1, forward strand.
TTTAATAAACATGAGCAGGAGTTTCAGATTTATTATTCCCCCATTCCCCTGGTATTCCACTTCATCTCTCAGGAAATCCTCACACTGCCCTCTTCTTTTTCATGTCTTAATGATTTTTTTTCTTACTGGCCTTGAAGAGAGCAGTTTAGGTATACCCTGGGCAGAGCAGAATTGCACACAATCTGTCCTCATCTCTCATCTCACTCCATTAGATTCTCTGTCCCAGTCTCAACCAGAAAATAAAATTCCCAACTGTTTTGCTGCAGCTGAAAATGTTCCTATATAAAAACCAAAATCAAAGTATGAAAAGTGAGTACACCTATCACAGAATGATGCTTACTCCTGTCCTGAAGCTTATTTCTTCTCTGAGCCATCTAGCTCCCAGTCTACCACCGCAACCCTCATTCTGCTGTAGTTTTTAGGTTTCATTCCCATTGCCTCTATTTATGCACTTCTAACCCATCACCTGGTCTGGAGAAGCACAGCATGCAAAAGCTCCAGTCTGAAGAAGGAGGCATCTGGACTTTAATAACACATCACTTGTTTCTGTTTTATGTGGGTACTAAGCTGATTAGCCTTTATTTGGAAGAGAGGCCATTAAGCAGAAATCAAAGATGGCAGCTGTCCTCTTCCCAAGGAAATAATTCAGCATCCTGCATGTCCCTGAACAAGCAGGAACCATAGGTGAAGACCTCTTCTATGTTCCTAGGTGAGCAGGAATCCAAAGCACTCAAAAATATTCATTGAAATTGGCTCATAATTTTCTTTTTGCTCTGTCAAAAGAAATCTCTCTCCCAGTAGAAATCTCTCTCCTAGTTACATGTTTCTTACAGGAACCAAAAGCAGAGCCTTAGAATAAACAAGAAATGAACAGGAAATAGCACTGTGAAGTTGTCCCCGCTGTATACTCACACCTTCTGGTGAATCATAGAATCATAGAATCATTATGGTTGGAAAGGACCTCCAGGGTCATCAAGTCCAACCTTTGTCCTAGCATTCCTCTAACCACCACACCATATCCTCAAGCTCCACATCTATTTGGTCTTTAAACACCTCCAGGGATGGTGACTCCATCACCTCCCTGGGCAGCCTGTTCCAGTGCCTAACCACCCTCTTAGTGAAGAATTTCCTCCTAATATCTAATCTAAACCTCCCTTGACACAACTTGAGTCCATTTCCCCTTGTCCTATCATTACTAATTTGAGAGAAGAGACCAACACCAGCCTCTCTACAACCTCCTTTTAGGTAGTTGTAGAGGGCAATAAGGTCTCCTCTCAGCCTCCTCTTCTCTAGACTAAACAAACCCAGTTCCCTCAGCCTCTCTTCCCAGGGCAGGCTTTCCAGCCCTTTCACCAGCTTTGTTGCCCTCCTCTGCACTCTCTCCAGCACCTCGATGTCCCTCCTGTACTGTGAAATATAGTTCAGAGTTTTCCTAAACCAGAGCTTGTATCTGTATTCTTTTTTTATTATTATTATTATTTTTTTTAATTAATACATCTCTGAGTCTTTTAAGCTTTCAAGGACCACATCACACCATAGAAATGCAAGAATGGCAGTGCTTCTTACTGGCAAAAGTTTTCTTTCTTGTATGTTGTATAAAACTGTATGTGATCATTAAAGTTACCACCCTGCAGGTCTCAATCTGTGAGAAATAACATTTGTTCCTTACTCACTTACTGTACGATACCTATGGTTTATGTTTCTAACTGCTCATTCTCCCTTTATTTTGCAACTGTTCTGTGCTTTTTTATCATGTTCAGCAATCTTCTATGCTTCAGACCAAAGAAACAAAGTAATCAACACATGAATACACAGTGGATTTTAAGAGTAACAAAATTACATTTTCTGATTTGTTCACTGGAGCCTTCCTAGTAATTGTTTAATACACTATCCGCCTTTTTGACCATCACTGAATATTGAATTGACATTTGTTTGAACTAGCCACAAAAATGCCAAGATATATTACCTGAATGGTAATAGCTAATTTACAGCCCATTTCTCTGTAGTTTAGTTAAGGTTGATTCCCTCCCATCTTTCCCTTCCTCACATTACTTGGCACAAGTCAACACTGAATTTCATCTGTGAATGTATTACAGATCTTTCAGCCTCATTAGATGCTCTTGCAACTCTTCATGGACAATTTTTGTGTTTATAAACCAAAATCATTTCATACTCTCCATAGATGCTTTCTTTTCTTTCATCGTTGCTTTTTGAGGTTCTTTTGATCTTTTATCCTAGCATAAATGTTTTAGATAAACTTCAGAACTATATCTCTGTAATTCTGAGCTTTTCTTCACCTACATGAAGAACTGTAAGTAGAGCATGAGGAATGTCAGAAATATATTAAATAAAAAGAAAGATTTCAAAGGAAAAGGAGTGAACAGAACTGTTGTGAATGAGACTGCTTATACTTGAGATTGCACCTGAGACTATTTTCAAATCAAATGTATCTGATTTCTTTTCCCTCTTTGCAATTGATGATTCCAAATATACATAGGTATCAAAGTCAAAACTGTTGAGAAATGTGGGAATTAAGAGAAAAAGTATCTATCTATTCATAGCAAATTCACTGTAACTACAGTGCCAGCTCCACCCCAACCAAAATCTATGATTAACAGGTAGGGGAGAGAATCAATGCAAATTGCTGCAGACAGCAATAAGTTTAGTCATCAGAGGCATTGCTGTTCGGGAGCCCAATGAATCCTTTTGTTATCTAGCAATAATGTTGCTACATCAGTTTTTAATTAAGGTTAGAAAACTATTTTCCTCTTCTGTTTATTTCTTCAGGTACATTGTTCAGAATGTGGCAACATTCCTGTAAAAGAAAAGGTGTATTTCTATGATTTCTCAGGGCTTTTTCCCTTTAAGTGGCACATTGATTACTCTGCTACCTGAACTCTATTTCCTCTGTGCACCCTTTTTATAAAGCACCCTTTATTTGAATGATGATATAATATTTCCCTCCTCCCCTGGATATCAGCTTAATTTAATACAGAATGTTTTAATGTTTCAGCAAAGAAACAATTTTCACTGGGAGATGTAATTTTTTCTTATCCCTCCAAAGCAATGTTTAATTTTTTTTTTTTGTTTGTTTGTTTTCCCCTTATAGATATTTCTGTAGCATTGAATACCATAATCTGCGAGCATTTCATGAGCCATAATGAGTTATCTTAGTATCTTCCTGGGAGATGTTGTAGACTTCACACTGCCTCACCAACCATTCGTCTTTATGTTCCTAACAAAGTGAACAAGACTGTGAAAAATAAGGTAATTAGATAACATCAGTTCAGTATTGTGTAGCATATTGTAAAAAGAAAAAAAAACCCTCTATAATATTCAGTTCTTTGGTGTTCTGCAGTGAAGTGCATAATATTTGCAATGCATAAGACAGCTACTGTCATGTTCTCAATACACACCTCTGGAAATTCTCCAGTCTTCACTAGTCATAGCAGATATTCTCATTAAAATCCTTTAATTTAATCCATTAAAGACCATTAAAAACTCAGAGGATGCTGGACCATCTATAACCTAAACACTCAGAGAAATCTTATTATTCCAAAGTCCTCACATTTCACTAAAAGGCTCAATCATACCAGAGAAGTTTTCAACTGCTGACACACCAGAATTATTTGGAAATATTAATTTTATGGTTCATTTTCATGCTTTTAAAAATGAACTTGACATAGAGAAAAATGTTTAGCTCTAGTTTGAGTTTACAGGTGAACTATATAAACTTGAGGGCAAATCACTATCAACAACATCTTACTCACTTGGCTTATTCCTGAGTAACTCTTTCCCTGACCTATTTTGACAAATATATCAGTAAAGATATCAGTTGTTACTATAGCTTTTTGTGAATGCACGTCTGATGGTATAGAGCATACAGATTTTCCAGGGTTTCACTGCCTATCTCCTGCTTAAAAATGAACAAACAAATAAAAAGTCTTATTTCTTATTGTTCTCGGTCTTTTAAAACATATTCTCTGCCTATTTCTTCTCACATTTCACCCCCTCATACCCTTATCTGTGAAAAAAACAGGCTCAAATCATACAGTTAGAGCCTGTATAGCTCATTCCAGACTGTCCTGGTTTTGTCTGGGATAGAGTTAATTTTCTTCCTAGTAGTTGGCATAGTGCTGTGTTTTGGATTTAGGATGAGAATAATGCTGCTATGACTTTGTTGTTGCTGAGCGGTGCTTACACTAAGCAAAGAACTTTTCAGCTTCTCATGATGCCCTGACAGTGAGTAGGCTGGAGGTGCACAAGAAGCTAGGAGAGGACACAGCTGAGACAGCTAACCCAAACTGGACAAAGAGATATTCCATATTTTATGATGTCATGCAAAATGATAAAACTGGGGGATTTGGCCATGGGGTGGCAGCCTGCTGCTCAGGAGCAGGATGGGCATCGGTCAGTTGCTGGTGGGTGATTGCACTGTGCATCACTTGTTTGGTATAGTCTTTCATCATCATCATTATTATTATTTTCCTTTTTTTTTTTTCTGTCCTATTAGACTGTCTTTATCTCAGCCCATGAATTTTACCTTTTTTCCAATTCTCTCCCCTGTCCTACTGGGGAGTATGGAGTGAGCGAGCTGCTATGTGGTGTTCAGTTGCCTCCTGGGTTAAACCACAACAAAGACTCAAACAAATATTTATCTATAAAAGACCCATACAAACAGCTCATCCAGAGCAAATCTTCTACTTGTGCTACCTTTGAAAACACTAGAGTGTAGAGCAGTGTTGTTAAGGCAAATTACAGTGTGGTGTCCGTGAAGGTAACACAGTACAAATAACAGTAGTCAGTTTATAAAAGATGTAGAAAAGGTCTGTTCAAAACCCTGAATCCACCTGAGCAATAGTCTGAGTCAGATGCCCTAAATAATCAAAACTGTGCTTCTCTCTCTTTTCCTAGTCCCTGTGTTAGCTGCTTCCTACCATGTAAAAGTCACTTAACTCTCCTACTCATCACTGCTTACAGGAGTGTTTGCTGCCTCTCTGAAAACTTCCCTGCTGGGAGTGTTTGTCAAGAGGGTATCTCCCCTGCTTCAGCCACATATGAATATTCTGGTTGAATATGGGAAGTAAAAACCTTGCTGCTTAGAGGTGGATGGAGAGAAAACGTACACATCCCTTTCTGCCTTACCTATGCAGCAATTTAGAAAGTCCCAGGAACCTCAGCTAGAGATTATCTTAGCAATCACGTGTTATTGGAAAGAAAACCTAAAATAATCTGTGTCATCTTTCTACAAACATAAGGGAAATCTTGTGAAGTCTATCAGTTGAAAAAAAATGGGAACTCTTTCCCCATGCTTACTTTCTAAGAAGTATTTCTGCTTTGCTTAGCAGCGGAGGACTCCACGTAGAGTTTGGATAATCATTAGTTTGATATCAGCCCATGAAAGATGGGCTCAAAAGGTGTCGTCTTGTAGATGTCACCTGCAAAATGACCCTCCTCCTGCTAAAACAGAGCAGGCTATTTCCCTACTGAATAAGCAACTGGAAAGCAGGATGGCATTCGATATGAGCAAGGGAAGAGACAGGTCAGCCAGCCAGGTACACATCTGTGGTTCAGTAGAACTTCAGACCAAACACAAAGGGGTGGATTTTTGGCAACACCTGTAGAAGGGTCAGTTCCATTTCTTCAATTCCTTTATTTGACCAAAGCTAAATACTTCTGTCTTGTGAGATCTACTTGCCTGTGCTCTAGACAATGCTGAGATAATCTGTGAGTATGCTCCAGGATTTCTGGTACCGTTTTAAAAGGATGATACTGCTTTTCTTGACTAGTAGTCAGAAGAAGCTGAAGAGATAACAATGAATTCAGAAAGGATAAAGCTGGTGGCTTACTGTCTGCTTTACATCTGCTGTCATCAACTCAAAAATATCCACATCTGATATGTCTGCAAGGACATCCTACTAACATTCATTTGAATTCAGGACTCTTATCTCACTTTTCTTCTCCTTTCCCACCTCTATCTAGCTCCACACTAAAAGGTATGAAACACTTCAAATATTTGCCATGCTATAAAAATTGTCATAACTAGAATTTTCAAAAATGGGGAGGTCACAGAGTACCTTCCAAATTAAAGCTTTAAGCATTTGGAAAGTATATATCTAGGTTGTGGGTTTTTGGTTGTTTTTTGGTTTTTGTTTTTTTCCTTAATTGCCTAGATAATAACATAAAAACATAAAGGATACTGCTCATACATACTAATGAACTGTATTTTTTTTTCTCTGAAAAGCCAACAGTGTAAAATCCCTGAAATTGCAATGAAGTGAAATTCAGAGAACAGAGGGATACTGATCCATATGAACATTAACATACACGGTAATAACACTAATACAGTATTATAATTTTTATTTTTAAAATGGAACCCTGTCTAGACATGTATTAAATCTCTGAGGCAGTGGTTAGTAATGTGTGAAGAGTAAATTGTATAGCTCAGCTTTGAGATTGGCCATTTTCCTGCCTTATTGAAATACTGTGAAGTAGAGAGATACACAGAGTAAATGTGAAACACTGTAGTAGGAAGAATGAGCTCTGACAGCCTTATTGATTCCCTGTTTTTTCTGATCCTTTTATTATCCACTGTTGAGCAGTCTCGCCAAAGTGCTTAAAATTGTGGCAGGCTCCATAATACTATAGATTCCTAAAGTTTACATTATAACCGCAAAACCAATTTGCTTCTTCCTCCCTGTATCATCTGCTTATTCCCCTCTTTTTTTTTTCTCAGAGCACAATTGCTAGCATCATACCTTCAATACTCTGCACATTAGAAAGGAAGGTGATTTCAACTGGGATATCTGGAGGCACTAATGGACAATAAGGTAGTTCCCTTTCTTGGGTTGAGCTCAGGTCTACCAAGTCCAGCAAACAAACTAATGACTCTAATAAACACTGCATCCAGTTTGAGGTGCCCTGAGAAGGGGAAGAGGTAGGGAAACAGTTGCAGCTGTAGGGACAATCAGGCAATGTTGTTAGAGCAAGCCTGGTACTCTCACGTGCTGCATCATGTCAGCATTGCAGGTCTATCATAGTAGGAGACAAAATTGATCACAACTGACTTCCCACAGATTTTGCTTTCTGAGGCTCAAATAAAAAAATATAAATAAATAGATATTTTTTAACCACACAAAATGTAGAAGGCAGTGTGTCAGAGAGAAGGTAAATTTTGAGAGAAAACACACTGAAACTCATTTCTGTGAAAGTCTATCACTTCTGAGGAAGAAACCATAAAGATTTCGTAAGTTAGGACTGCGATGCTTTTCTGAACAATATATTTGCTCAAATTAGAAACCTCTTAGACCTCACATTGATTTGATGGAGGGATTTTTTGCTTCCAAAAAACATGCTTAATGCCATAGGTCTGTATCCTGATGATACTGTGGGGCTCTCACTGTTTATAGACTTCTGTGTACAATTCAAACATCCTTGTTTGCATGAGTGTAACCTCCAAATTGGAGATACTGGACAACACACTCCCATCCAGCTATCAGATTCTCCCAACTGCTTATGCCCTTATTAACCTGGAGGTTACCACCACAAAAGACAAGTTTCCCAGGAAAGAAGGGGCCAGCTTCACCCACTTCAGAGAGAATTAAAAAAATTATAGAACAAGTCAAGGTGGTTTGAGCTAATGCTATTAGGAAGGATTAGGAGGAGGTTAGAAAATTAAATACACCTGAGAAGAAGCGACAGGAGGGGATGTCAGGTTGTAAACTTATGTCACTGACTATCACTTATATTGGGCTGATGTAAGTAACAGTCAAGAAGCTCATGCAGCCAGCTTTCCACTAAAACAGGTTTCAAGTAACCCACTGTCCTCTGTAGCTGAACTGCAAGGCAGTAACTGCCTGCTCAGGGGCACCAGGAAAAACAGAGGGAACACTTTTATCTCAGGTCATGACAGCTATTTCTTTTCAGTGACTGTGCATTTTAATCACTGTTCTTTGACAAATGGCAATTAGTATGCTGAAGAGCTTGACAGACACCTAAAGAAGTAGTATTTTTCTTGACTGTCTGAAGGAAAGGATGGAGTGATGAGTGAGTTGAAAATTCCCAGACAAGATGGAGAGGCAGGCTGAAAAAGAAGGGATTTTAAAAGGCACTAGGGAATTTAAAAAGACACCACAGATGTGAACCTCTGAAAGGCATAAAGGAAAAATTGGTACAAGAATTAAAAAGAAACTTCAGATGGGCCTTACTAAACTAAAAAAAAACCACAAGCAGAGATTAGGTAAGATGGTTGTGCATGTAAATCCAAGAGCTGCCTCCAAAAGACTCGTAAACCCTACCTAAAAGGTGCTCCTAATCAGTACAACAAGCTTTTCCTTTGTGTAGACCTCTTTCTCAGACAAAACAAGGGGCGGTGGTATTTTGAAAACCCCATACAAATGCCTCTGTTCCTCTGTTTGCCTGTATCTATTGGAAACTGTTATGTTGGCTTCCCAACCCATTTGGACATTTTTCTCTTTCAAGAAGCTCTCTCTATTGTCACTGGAGACTTCTGTTTTCTCTAGACTTTCCAGCATGAAGAGACAGCCGGTCTTCTGTCACCTTCCTCACAGTGAGACACCTGGGACTTGTTAGCAAGTTAATGTGTTTCCATGAGTTACGTGGTTTAGAAATCCCACAGGGTGATACTTTAAAAAAGTGTTTGATGCAGACAGAACTGCATAATACTATGTCGGTAATAATTTTATTCGAAATGCTACATCCTGCATTTGCAGCTCAAAAACTTCTGAGTCTTGCAGGCACACAACTATGTGCTCAGCTTTATCTGGGTGGATTGTCCTTTAGGAGGCACCGGCAGCAATGTTTTAATTCAGACCAGGAGGATGAAGTAAATCTCCATTTCCCATGCTTTGGTTCATGTGGTGGAGAGGTTTTTGAGAAGGTGGACCTCATGAAGTCCAACTACAGAAATGGTCCCAGACACACCTCCATCTCTGTAAGCATGCATACTTTGACATCTCTCACATCAGCAAAGCCTCCAGAGCACAACACAAGGATTTCATAATTCTAGTTTGAGTTTTGCTGGAATGACACTTGGATGGAGATAGACACCAGAAATGAGCTGTGCTGTATTTCCTGCCTGGTTTGTCATGGTGAAGAGTAGATTTAAAGTCCTGCCCTAGATTTCTTGGTTCTCAGAATATCAGTGTTACTGAACACAAATTCACAGGTCAGGAAAGAGAAACCCAGCACTTAAGCACTTGCACTGTGTGCTCTGTTCCCTGTCGCTTCTCATTCTGCATCCTATTTGTTAGGCTTGCCCACAGCTCTGCATTTTTCTTTAGGGCTGATTTTTACAATAAGCCTTACAATATAGTAAAAATATTGTTACAGAAATAGTAATAAGAAGAAAATAATTATGCAGCTAAAAAGCAACACAAATGCAAGAGTAAGGTGGTGCTGTAACTGACAGCATTAATTATTCAGGCTTTTTCTTAAATTATATTTTCTGTAGTGATAGATTTTATTTTCACCCTTTTCTGTTTGACCAGTTACTCTTTTAATTCTGAATTCTCATAAGGGAGACACCCTAATGTTCTTTCACACATTTTTTAATGCCATTAACAATACCATTAAACTTATTTGGGCTACTCATGGAATAAGGTAAAACTAAGAGAAATGTAATCATGATCTTTTCATTTACACATCCCTTTTTCAATTGAGCCAGACCACAGTAGTTCTTTCTTGTAATTTCTGTCTGGGTCACAAAGGCTAAGATATAGAGGTAAAAATTAAAGTGGCAGTCTCTATCATCTTCCACATATTCTGTCACAGGAGGAGAATTTGGATTTCCTGCTGTGTTCTCAAGGGTCATAACAAATTTGCACAACAAGATTGCTTCATATTATTTGCAACTTGATGGGCCTGTAATGCATGGCATTTAGGTGTAAAGCTCACGTTTACCTTATGGAATTGCACTTATGTCAAGATCTGCGTCCTATTAAATGCTAAAGTGCAGGAGTAAAGACAGAAATAATTAATGCTGAAGGAACAAAAATAAAATCCAGCCCTGGATACTACCTTTTATTTTAGAGAAAAATTACTAAAATGAACAAACCAATACAAAATTAATACTGATTTAATTTCCCCCAAAGAGTGGCAGATTTAAACAACCCATCTATAAGGTGCTTTAAGGTCTACATCATTTCAGCTCCCTTTCCTCCTAGACGAGACAGGATGTAAAATTCAACTCGGTACACTGCTTAAATCCCAAGCAATTCTTTGGATTTATGTGGGTTTCACACTAGTAATGCACAGCTGAAACTCATTTAGTAACCCATGAGACCTCCAGTCTTCTTTTTTTCCTCTGCAGTTTAACTACACTGAGTAAGTCTGGACATTATAATCAAAATCCTGTATCACAGTTTGCCTTTGAGCTATTTGAAATGGTGAATGACTGAAAAGTACCAGGGCATGGAGTGCCACCACAGAAGAACTAACCTGTGAGCAATTCAGGCATAATTTCTTTACAAGAAGGGCATTATGGAATAAATTGCTGGGGGCACTCAGGCAGTAGAGACAGGCAAGTATCATAAATCATCTCTGAAATACAAACTGGGCAATTGAAAGCGTGAACAATGGCTGGGTTTGATCGCGCTGGTTAGGTATGTCAGTTAAATTTGTGATAAATAAATACGCTGATCTGAAAATGCATCACATCAACTGGGGTAGCAGAGGAAAAACCTGGGGTTGGCAAGAGGAGGAGGAGGATATGACAGTCCTTCTCTCAGTGTATTGCACTCAGCTGTGAAACAATTCTGTTTTAATAAAGCCAGCAGCCAGCACTGCAATCTCCAGATAAAGATAACCTGATTTTAAATGCTTCTTTTTGTAAGTGATGGTTTTATATTTCCTTGCTACATTCTAGTCTTACTGGAAAGTCAAACTGGAAGGGGAGACTGTGGGTTTTTTGTGTGTGTGTGTGTGTTTGTTGTTTGGGGTTTTTTGGTGTTTTGTTTTTGTTTTTTTTTTTTTTTTTTAAACTGAGCTTGAAGGACATCATCACTTGCCCTTTCAGCTCAGAAATCAAATCCCAGAGCATGGTCCATTACCTTTCTGTCTGCACAGATAGACTGTTGGACTGTGGTCAGATATAGTTGTCACCTCAACAATTCAGCATCAATTCAGATGAGTAATGAGTGGGTGTTAGGAAGAAATCCAGCTTTTTACTACATATGGAGCTTGGTCCAAAACTTCAATAAGGAGTCATTCAGGGGAAGACATGGGCAGAGAAAGCAAATAAATTGTAACTGAGAAACTATTTGAGGTGTATTCAAATATTTGAATGAGTTCAAAATTATAAGAGGAATGTATGAACATAGAAATGACATGACAATATTTTTATGACAATATAAAAAAAAACCTGTTATATGAAGTAACATATGGTTATACATCTCTGTTAATTTCTCAAAATCCTAACGAAGTTCTTGCATCTTTAGAAGAACTTTTTATAAAAATATATGTCAGACCAACTCAAGTATTTAGATGTATTTTCCTTATATCTGGAACCAATAATAGTTTATTCTATAGATTATTCTCTTTTGCCTCTCCCTTAGAAAGGGATATCAAATAAAAATTATTTGAAATTATTTCTACTTATATAGTGATTTACCATACTGGCCCCAAAGAACCACTTGCACCATAGCAAGAGTGTTTTTCGAGTGTTTTTCCTGTGTTTCTAACTCTGGACATGAAATGCCCCTGAAGTCTATTTGTATCAATTTTTTGGATTTGTTCCTTTTGAAATGTAACCTGCTCTGGGTATGTCTGTTTCAGACTTAAACTCTAGTCCATCTTAAAATCCAAACAACCTATATTCAACCCCTACCCAGGGTTTAGGTCTTGGTCACATTCACTGAAAACAAGACAGGACAGCAAGGCAGAAAAAACAAGTCCTGTTGCTTTAGTAATGGTGGATCACTCTTCCTACCCTTGCACAACCTGGAAGCCTGTTGTTACTTGCACCTTTTCCTGCCCAAGCCTCTTTTCCTACTTCTTTTATACATAGCCAGGTAGATCAATCACATAGCACTCATTTCTAGATATGGCTGACAATGGTCTTCTCTGTCCTTCGTGATGCTCAAAGGTTTCCATCTTCAGCTTCCCCTGGAGCTTTTCCACAGGCACATTACTGAACACAGTTTGTCCAGCCTGAGGGGTTTTCTTATAGGTCACAGTCCCTTTACAACTACCACCATATAACATTTTCCTTATGAGAAATACAGCACATGCACCTTAAGTTATCATGTTCATAAAGCTCTCCCTAGAGTCGATATTAATTAATAAAAGAGAATTGACATTAAAAGTTATATTGCAAATTACCTTCTCTTCCCCAAAACCCATGCACTCCCACAATTATTGTCAGTTTGGAGAAGGGGTAGGATTGCTGTCAAATAAGATTTTCATGCTAATAACTGTGATAAACAGCCTACAGTGATGTCACAGAATCTGATATCCTTCAAGTCCTCTTTCCCCATCTCTCCCTTCACCATCCCTGGGGTGCTCTGCTAAGTGCTGGCTGCTAGATGAAGTGTAGCATTAGGATATCAAAGGTATGATGGAAATTCACCTCTCTGGGAATTAGAAGATTCCTCCTCATTTAGCTCTGGGAGGTGAGCAATAAAATGGTGATGAATGAGTCTTACCTGAGAGGACCCCGCTGCACAGCACACACAGCCTGGAGAAGGCATTTTTTGATAATCACTGAGTTATATCATAGATGCATAAGAGGAAATAAGCAGTCACAGCTCAAGGGCTAAAGAAACACATTATAAATTCTTATAATTATCTGCTATGACAGTCAGCAGAGAACAGCTTAAATGCAGGAAGTATTTATGGGGCTGAGAAGAAAGCACACAGGCTGGAGCATTCACTATTCACTGAATACTCCACTGGCTAGGAGGGAGGATGAGCAGACTTCAGAGGGCCAGACAGAAAAGACTGATTTTTCTTTCCTCAGAGATTAAAAGCTGCCGTACAGCCAGGAATTTTTCCATCATGACCCCATGAACTTCACCCCTCGTTCTGCCCTGTGCACAGCCTCAAGCACAGAGCCCTTCTCCCTGACCATCTCCCATGGTTTGTGTCAAGATGTTCATGGAAGGGCTGGAAAATGTGGATCTGATCTCAGCTTACCTGCCTCATTTCCTTTCTGTCCTGAAGGTATTGGTACTGCAATCACAATTAATTTTATTTCTACACGTGCTAAAAAAAAAACAAGCCGTAACCAAAGGCATTCACACTGAAGGTGCAGGAGCAAGTTTGGGGCAGGGATTCCCCATTGCATACTGGTGCTGAATTCATCTTCCACAGCAGAATCAGACTCTGAACTAAGTTCTGCTTTTTGCAGGAAGTTTTTTTCCAAATAGTAACTTTAAAGGGAAAAAAAAAAAAATCTCTTTTCACCTGCAAACTATCATTTTTTAAAGCTGGAACTGCTGGTAGACTACAATCACTTTCAACAAATTTTGACATTTTGGAAATAAACTATTTCCATTTTTCTGGATTAATCCCTTCACAGAAACAGCTGAGCCTACTGGTATAATATACTTTGATCTGCTGCTGCAGTGGGATGGAGTCCCCTACCTTATTTCATGAACATTTTTCTTTTTTTGTTTTTTGCAAGTTTTGTTTGCAATGATTGTGGATACTGGGCAAGCAAAGTTGACAGGAAAGAACGGCTCAGATGATGAGACTTCTGCACGTTAGTGTATGAATGTTTGGATTGCTCCAGTATTTGTTTTGTAACAGCACTGAAAATTTCAAGCTAAACAGCGAGATCCCTGCCTGAGAAGATACGTGAACATAAACTAATGATAATAATGATAATTACATCCAGCTGGAATTCAAATTCCCTTCTGAGCTCCATCAGTGCTGTTCATTAAGTGAGGTAGAGTTACAGCTTTTAACTTCTTCAGTTAGGCAGCAAATGCCAGCACAACCTCAGGAGGGTATGTGGTTACTGTTACCTCATGAGGACAAAAGCATCTCACCATATTCTTGAAATATGCATGTTTGCAAAAAGACTTAAAGCTTTTAATTTCTGATGTTCTAATGGCTTAATCTACTTTAAAATACCTGATTATTCAAATTCCCTATATAGCTCCCTCATGCATAGCTAAATATTAGGAATGCAAATAATCTTAATTAGCTCGTATGCTAATATTCCCATAGCCCTTTGTAGTCACTGCAAAACTCTTGTATTTGAAAAAGTGAGCTACATGCACAGTTTTTCCCCTACTGCAGCAAGAAATGCTGTGTGAAAGTAAATATGAACTCTCAAGACAGAAGTGGTTATAATTACATATTAATTTGGTCTTTTTTCCCAAGTCAATGGAAATTTCTGTAAGTACATGGCAAGTGTATGAGTATACACCTGTAGAAAAACTACAGCTTCCCTGGTGAAAAAGGTGCTGCTAGCATTTCCCAATGTTCAGCAAGATGACTCGATGGGCAGTCTTCCAAAGCATCCCATTGATAATCTTCCAGTTATCCTTGACATGCAGAGAAAAAACCTGGAGGATAGAGCTGAAACATCATAAACATAATCTAGATTTTTCTTAGATGCCATTTGGGCTGCCATTGAACAGAAGAAATGTAGGTAAATACTTTTCAAAACAGTTTCTCTGTGCTAACACAATCATTTTCTTATTATTTGTTGTGATGTTTTTCCTTTTATGTATTGGTTGTTCTGATTAATTTAGGTAACTGCAGTTCAGTTAAAATGTATGATTATATTTAAAGGCACAAAAATCACATTAAAAAAATCAATGTTTTTTTTGGCTTCAATACAATTCAGTTTACTTTCTACAATTTGATGAGGAAAAAAATGAGGCTATGGTATTAAATTCAACAGAACTGAAAGCAATAATGAAAATTCTATGAACAATGCACTTTTAATTGGATGGAAATTAAAAAAAAAAAAAAAAAAAAGAAAAGGAGGGAGACCCCAGGTAATTTTCTTTTCAATTTTCTTTTCACATTTTTGTCATGAATGTAAAGCTGAAAAAATTTTACTAGCTTCAAACATTTTCTAATGGTTCTTGTTTTCTAAAAAGAAAGAAATCTCCAATACTTAAAAGCAGACATATTGCTTAAATTATTAAAGTACTTGGATGTGTGAAATCTTTCAATAGGGCTAAGTTTTTCATCAACGCATAAACTTAATATATTAACTTTAGACATATTAGACACTTGGGTCTAATAATAACACCATAACACTAAGCTTCTGAAGCTGCAAGAGCAGTCACAGAAGTAAAATCCAGGTCACAGAGGTAAAATCCAGGTCACAGAGCCTTATAGAGGGTTTCCAGACAATTTTTTCACAAATCTACTTGCTTCATGTAGCCACACTTTTAGCCACAAATCCTGATACTCTAAGCTACCATAGGGATATGGACACCACGATGGCTGCCCCCCAGTGCACCTCTGTAAGGCACTGTCAGAGTTATTGGTCTTGTGTTTCTGAGACACAGTGAGCGAAAGGAGCATAAGACTGAGCAGGGTGTGTGGTGGCAAGTCAGGAGCTGGAACAATGTGAACCCACCAAGCAGCTTCAAAGGCAGATCATAATTGCAGCTCCTCTGAAAGCACATACATCTGAAGCAGCCCCAAATTCCATATCAATAATTCTTACTGCATTTGTCATATAATCAGTAACTTCTCTTCTGTAGGGAAACAGTGCAATGTGCAAAAAGACTGGTGATGTTGGGATTTCCCTTCTTTCTTAATCATCTTAATTTCCACATATAACCTACTTATCTTCAATATCAAAAGCAATTTGCAGAAAATATTTAAAGGCTAAATAAACATCTTACTGCAGGAGATAAGGTTTGAGAAAGAAGTTTGGAAGGTTTCTTGACAACAGTAGATAGGAAACTTTCACAGGTACTAGAGGATATCTAATCTAGGAGAGAAATGTTTAACAAGAACAACTGGCTAAACTTAAGCCAGAGTCAAATTCAGATATTAGGCACATATTTTTAACATTAGGTTCACTTTCTGCCTTCAGATCAACATAAGATACCTTTCCAAAGAATATAATTCAGACAAACACAAGTTTATGATTTAATAAGGGGTATATTAGGACAAAGTCAGTGCTCACATAAGATGAACTTAAGGTCCCTTCTGACCTTCTAAGTCTATTATATGTAATATCAATGATATTATATAAATATTGACTATTCATTATCATCCGTTGTGAAGGAAGGTGATTCTGTTTCCATGGCAACTCATACATCTTGCCACCAATAGTTGGTCACCACTTTCTTCTGGGATGCCACAGCATGTTTTTCTCGTGGATACTGCAAATGTGGCCCTACTTTAGTTCCATCAATTTTACTAACTACTTAATTGCAAAAAAAAAAAAAAAATTATATATATATTTAATCAAACCTAACAATTCCACTGTTTGCATAAAATATAAGAAGACCTATGCATTTTCATTTCTTTCTTGGGATGATTGGTTTCTCTTTTGTGATTCATAAATTCCAGTAGACACAGAAAAAAAGTTACATAAAAAGCTTTTTAGGGTAATTATGTCTTCAGCTGGAAATTTTGACATTTGTGATCTCGCTCTTTGATTGCTACTATTAATATCACCTGAGCAGATATGACTTGCTGAGAGTTAACTAATTGAGAGAAAAAACTGCTTGGAGTTGCAAGAGTTCTTTTTTGCTTTATTTCAGTTTAAGTGGCAAGGCTGCACTGAACAGGAGCATTACCTTTCCAGTAAATAGAATACTCAACAGACAGTGGTAGAAATATGACTATGACTAGGAAAAAAATGTGAAATGTGACTTTTGTCTTTTATCTAGTATTTAGGTTTTTATTTATACTGTACGAGTGTTTGCATTAACATAGTGACTGCAACTTTAGTGAATTTCAGCATCTTGTTTCTTTAAGAGTGGAAGAGATGCAAGGTGACATCAGATATATTGCTGGTGAGATAAAGAAATTGGACAGAGGATAAAAATACAGAATTAAAATGTCTGTACTGATAAACAGGGAAGTGACAGAGGGAAAGATTCAGTCCATCCAGATGCATGTTAAGAACTGCAGAGTTATAAGTCCAACAGCTATATCTCCATGGAACACCTACTAAGATAACCAAGTTGTACTGCCCTTTGGACGTCCCATACTCTCTTGCTTGACCATACAGGAAGCCTATGTTAGGTTTCTTAGACAATTAAAAATTATATGGCATCAATTTACCTCAGAGAGATTAAGGGATGTGTCCAGTGTCATAATTCCTTGGTTAAAGTGAGAAACTTGCCCACACGTTTGGCTCAAAATTATGGCTTATGCTAAACTGCTGTCAGAAGGCCTTCCTTCTTCAGTTTTCACCTATTGTCCACACCTAACATGCAAATCTGTCTATCACTTGCCACCTTTTCTGATGTAAGATTTTGTAGAGCACTATCTGCCCCAGGAAGCTACTTAGATTTTGGGTTACTTCATTGAGAAACAACATTGTAGGAAATTTTCTTACTTTTCTAACTTTTGTTAGAGATTTTGTTACACTAGCATAACTATTCCAGTGTGTGAATAGGTTAGATGTGACATGGCATATCCTTTTACTAGCACAATGCTTTATTATTTTTTATGGTTGAAATATCAGCTTCTTAATAGAAATTACGCTCCGTGGATGCAGTTATTTATTTCCACATCCAGGAAAATTACCCTCCTCCTTTACCACCATCCCCCCCCCCCCCCCCCCCGCCAAATCTGTCAGAAAAAGAAATTGAATTAGAAGAGAGAGATTTCTGAGGAAAAGAGACATGAGAAAAGGTTTCTTAGGATTACGCAGGGATATGGTTGTTATCAGTGTCAGAACAAAGGCAGGCCTCTTATCAGATGTATCAAACCCTGCTTTAGCTGGACCATGAGACAAGGTTAAAGCCCCTCTGATGTGTAGATGAAACAACTTTGTCTGAGGATGCCAGGCTCAGCCATGTGCTGTGAGCAGCAAAGCATCACCTAAATTCTGAGCTGCACCAGAGGTTGGACAGTGTCCTGACTTTAGGCTGAATTGGATTCATATCCTCACATCCCAAAATTTCTTACAAAAAGTAGAAATTGAAAATCCAGTATTCATATATGTCAGCCTATGGAAATTATTTACATTTCTTTTTTAGTCTGTCTTCTGATAAAAATCTCTTGTTAAATAGCCATCACTTGGTCACATTTAGGGGAGGAGGAACATCTTTTTTCTTGTATAAAGAGATTCCACAGGAAAAAATTAATACAACTTTGGAGTAAAATGCAGTTACTTGCTGTCTAAAAAAGAAAAAACAGGTAGGAGTGAGACATTATGAGGCAAAGAATTACTAGACTTCCCACTCCAATGAAGCCCCTGCTGAATAGATGCTGACCAGGCAGCCACAGAGGGAGGAAGGTCAACCTTTGTTGCACCTTGTATCGCTCATCTACATCCCACAGGATGTGCATCTTCTCAGTCTCTGCATCTCCCTTTAGGGTTTCGTATCTTCCTGCGTGGTATTTTTCTTTTGAATTCTTAAGCTGCTAATTTTTTCTGTCTCAGTACTTCCATTCAGACTTTGTTTTTCACATTTATTAGTGTGTGTATCCACAGCTCACAAACTTCATCATATCTTGACAACTTTCTTAGTAAAACTGAGAAAAAATCATATGGCTCAGCTGCACCAGATCAGGCCTTGGACCAAAGACAGCTGAACTGGATGACCCTTGGGCCAGGGTACATTCTGGCCATTTTAGTTGAAAATCTGTATGACCTTAGACCAGTCCTGATATTTATTCATCTGTTTTCTAAAATGATTTCTTTTAGTTCACCTCCTTTAAGACTTCAGTTAAGGCAGTGCAAAACGTTAGCTGAGCCTCAGCTATTTTGAAAGCCTCTTCTATTGCCTGTCAGGCCTGTCCCACTGTGACAACAGACATAATCTCTGACATAAACACAGAAAAGCCTACACCATCTCACCTGCTTGTGCCAGAAAATAAGGAAATTCAAAATCAGGGAAATTCAGGTCAGAAGATGATTGGGTGGGAGACTAGGTAAAATGTAAATCCTCCAGGAAGTTTTCAACAAATTGAACTAACTTCTGCCTCACCTGCACAGGGTTTAGACTCGTTCTCTAAGGACCCATTGCTACATTCTCACAGTAACAGGAGAGAAATGTCTGCCTTTATTTCCATAATTGCTGCCTTGGTGCTGCTTAGCAATGCTTCTACTTTGGTAGGAGAGCAATCATTCTCATTAGATGTCAGAGCGAGACAGCAGAGTGCTTTTGTTTGGAGTACAGCATGAAGAATGATGATTATGAGTCTGAGAGCTGGGGAGAGCACTCCTGAAGTGAAGGGGTGCCCCCTTTGGAAATTAAGCAACTGATAGATATTATAACATCATTGAACATATACAAGAACTCAGGCCCTTCTTGCAAAGTTCATTGCTGTACGCAGAAGTGTCTAATTCAGGGAGAAATTGAAAGGAGTGTTTGCATTCTGCAATATGGGTTTCTCAGCCTTATCTCATGTGAGAATGCTGGCCTGAAAATGAAGGTGCCAGCAATGACCTTCCAGGAATATTAGCCAATTAATCTCAGCAGCAGAGACTTTTAAATGTCATCCAAATCTCATCCATAGGAGCATGCCAAAAATATTTTGTCTTCTTCACAAGCAAACTCTGCTTTACAGGCAATACCTTCTTTCTCATGAGAGCAAAGGAGGAGTTCTGTCTTTATGCCTTATGAAACAAGCAATTATTGAGTGTGAAATTTTATTGACAAGACACTGATGAGAATGAGGTTCATGCACAGAGTTCCAGTCACAGAGATGATTAAATTGTCTAGTTTAGTCTTCTGTACATTAAGTGAAGCTAGCAAAAGATGAACCACAGTTCTAGAAAGAGGAAAGATTGCTTACACAAGAAATTCAAATAGCTGCAATAATAACTGTCTGTTTGGATATAAAGTAAGAGTAGGAAAGTACACTATTTAGGCAGACTTCCCATGTGGGACAACTAAAAGTGACTGGGAAAAAAGATTGGGACAAAAAACCACAACTCTAAGTAGAAAAGACTAGGATGAAATATGTAAGGAAAACAGGGCCCAGCCTTAGCAGAGGGTAAGAAGAGACAGGAACAGAAGAGTCTGCAATGGTTTTAGAATCACATATTGGTAGAATGTTAGGGGTTGGAAGGGACCTCTAGAAATCATCGAGTCCAAACTCCTGCCAGAGCAGGATCACCCAGGGCAGGCCACATAGGAACAGATCCAGGCAGGTCTTGAAAAGTCTTCAGAGCAGAAGACTCCACAGCCTCTCTGGGCAGCCTGCTACAGTGCTCCATCACTCTCACACTAAAGAAGGTCAGAGATATGACTTATGATGCCAGACCTCATGTATTTTTCTCCTACTGCTAAATACCTTGATAGCTCTTGACAAAGCACATAATTTTATCCCACCTATTACAGTCTTTGACAAGGAAGTTGTGGTGGCCAAAAGACTGCCATAGGCTGACAGGTTTTTTTATTATACTGCTGCATACTCACCAAAACTGCTAGCCTGGCTATCTGCCACTTTTGCACGTTCAGTTACAGCATGAACTTCTTTTAGAAACACTGTGTTTCTGCCCACAAAGTAGAGAACAGGTGTGTTATTGTGTTCACTTTATCGTGTACAATTACTTCCATGAAAGCAGAGGTTACCATTAAAGGCACAACAGCAAGAAGTCAAACTAAATCTTTGTAACTATGGAAAAAAGTCTTAGAGCAGAAAACACTGTCCCCAGAATAAGAAGGGTGTTTTGACACATTTATCACATCTATTGTTTGGGTGACCTTTTTGGTATCTACTTGTGTTGCAGTTATTGTTATATCTTCTTCCTAAGTGTTATTTGTAGTGTTGTATTTTGTCATGATATTACTTCCTCATGTTAAAAAAAGAAAAAAGTGTTAGTGTAGTACTTAAACAACCTCTTTGCATCCAGGAAAACAGTATAAGAAATATTAAAGTTTAGCTCCAATCTCTCCCTCTTGCAATAGTGCAATGGCAGTTGTTGACAATACAGAACAGTCTGTGTAAAGGGTTCAATAGCACAAAGCAAAATGATTTGTAGTTTAATTGGCCCTTACATAGCATGTTTTTATTATGCAAGATACAGGAGAAGGAAGACTTGATTCTGTCTACACCTCTTCTCAGCAGAGTGCTGCCAGTCTGAATAGCTCATTCCCCCTGCCTCTAAGAGTAATGACAGGTTAATATTTCATCCCAATGACTTCTGCCTTCTCACTACCAAGTAGGACAAGCTTTTTCCTTCCTCAAATAAATTGAGCCTCATCCCATCTCCATAAAATACCTCCTCACCAGCCCATGTATCATTAACAAGCCCCTCCCCACAAGAAACAAAGCTTCTAACAACAACCCACAAAGCATCATCCTCTACAGAAAGGAGCAAACCCAATCAATATGTGTACCTAATGGAGACAAATGAGCAAGTCAAGGCCTGGCAGTAAGAAACCAGGGTGAGGACTAGGTGACAGGTGGTGAAGGATTTGGCACAGCAGATTCCAACCCAATTTACTGAAGGGTCTTCAAGAGCCCTACAGTTTGACAGTGTAGTGAAGAGCAAGCTCCAGATGCAGAAATCTAGGGCAAAGTCATCACCTCTTGCAATACACCAGCTGAAACACATCTGGTGAGCATCCACTCCTTGCTCAGTTCTACGGATGGGTTGCAACGTGACATTTGGTAAAACCTCCTTTTGCACTCAAGGAAAATAACCGTGAGTTAAGTAAGCTTTAGGAAGGAGAAATGAAGAAAATAAAACCTGATGTCTCCACAAGCTGGAATGCTTTCTGAAGACAGTCTGGAATGACCACTAAAGGCTTTGTCCTCAGCATAAGTGGTCTAAAATCTCTTCTACCTCTTAGAAAACTGTCAATATGGCTGCCACACAAGAAGACCTTTTTTTTTTTTTTTTTCACTACATGCTTGAATGTACATTGTAGAAAATATATTATGATAGAGCTAAAACAGGCATATTCTTAAAAAGTAGTAAAGAGATAAAACACAGTACTGAGTTATACAAGATCAGTACAAAAATTAGCATTACAGGGTTACCCCCTTACAAGCTCAATCTAGTCAAACAACTAAAACTCTCATTATCTAACATGGAATTACATAGTCCCTAATTCTCATTAGAAATAATTAGGTATGTTAAATTGATTTAAAGATTTTATTTTTTTCCATCACAAGAGAGCAGAAATAGTTCAGGCTGATGTCTTTGATAATCTGATGTTGTCATTCACAGATGAGATTTGAGTAATCTTAAAAGAGATAAGGTTCCTTACTGTAAATATAAAGCTGTAATTATCAGTAAGCTTCTGTTAAAGTCATCCTTCCCATAGCTTTTCATGTCATTTTTTGATGAATTACAAACAGTTGCAAAATTAACATTTTAAGATTTAGATAGTAGAATTAAGTCTTTATAAGTAAGCCTAGTACATAAAAACCAAATTTTATATTTAAGGTTAGTTCATCTGTGGAGGTATTTCTTCAGTCAGAGATATAGAACTTGCTTGCTTAAAACTATAGAGTTTTTAAAAATAGGAACAAACACAAACCAAACAAACACAAAACTAACAAACAAACCCCCAAACAAGCAAAAAAGAATACAAATGTTATTTGCAAAGGACACAAGATGGGAAGTATAGTCAACATGGTGAAGGAGTGGAGTAATGTACAGAAGAACTATATGACCTTGAAAATGTAAGGAGTATTAAAAATGTCATGGTCATGTCCATAGGGAACAGAAACAAGGATTTTTTTTGCCACAGACCATGGGTTTCCTGTATGTAAGTGACAATGAATGAGAAAGAGGTAGGTGTGTCAGTCAATCATGAGATGACTATGAGCTATCAATGTGATACAGACATGAAAGAGAGAATTGCAATTCTAAAATATATCAGGCAAAGTATTTTCCATAGAGACAGAGAGCAGTTAATGCAATTTTACAAAGCACTGCTAAAACTTGTTACCCTAAATGTAATCCTGGCCACTGAAGTTGAAGATGAACTGAAAAAAATGATAATGTAGAAAAAAGATATTAACATGATCAGAGTAAACAGCAAGTAATTTCTGAGAGAAATCAGCAGAGTTTGTTTAACCTTGTAAAACCATAACCACAAGGGGTAGAATGTTATTTCTCTATAAATACAGCAATGAAGTAAAGACCAGTTAAGAAAGACAGTTTTTTAAGCCTAAGGATAATGATGGAAGAAAAGGATGAGACTAAATTGATCATGAATATGTGTAAACTGGAAAGGAAAATAAGCATTCTAAACTACTAAAAAAAAAGTAAATCAGTAGTAACTTCAATTGTACTTTTTGCTAATGGAAGATTAGAGCTCACGGCATCTGAGCATGGAAATGCCAGTCATAGTTGCCAATTTATTTCTTTGAAAATCTCTATTAAAATGCTGCCATACCTTTCCCAGAGGCCACAAGGAACTCTGTTACAGTAGGAGGAAGGATCAAGTAACTAGGAAATTCTGAGCCTGTGTGTTGGGTTTGTGCTAAGTGCTGTTTTGGTAGTGGAGGAAGAGACTACTGACATGGCTCATGTAAGAAGCTTTGAGCTCTCCAAGCTCTAAGTCAGACACACTTCTGGCCCAGGCCTCTATGGTAACATATTTAAGAGGGGAAAACCTGTTGGGTGAGTTCTTTTGTTTGGGAAAGGAGGGGGACTAGAGGGAGACAACCATGCAGACACCAAGGTCAGTGAGGAAGGAAGGCAGGTGCAGCCATTCCTCTTCAGCCTGTGGTGAGATGGCAGGCTGAGCCCTTGCAGCCCTTAGAGATCAACAGTGGCGCATAATCCCATCCACAGGTCTTGGAGCACGCCACGCTGGAGCAGGGGACTGCTCCTGAAGGAGACCATGACTCCAAGGGAAGCATATACTGGAGCGATCTGTCACTAGGAGGACTGCAGCCTGTGGAAGTGACTCACACTGGTTGGAGGAGTTCAAGACTCCTGTGGGAGAGATGCCACATTGCCACAGGGGAGGATTGTGGGTTTTCCCCCAGAGGAAGAAGGAGCAGCAGAAACAACGTGGAACTGATTGGGACTGACCACAGCCTCCATTACCTGCTCCCCTGAGCCGCTGGTGGAGGTGCCTGGGAAGAAGGGAGGTGTGGGGGGAAGGTGTCTTTAAGATCCCATTGTACTGAGTGCTGTCCTACACTGATTCAGCTGGTGAATTGGTGATGGTTCTGTTTAGATTAAATTGATTTTGTTTCCCCAAATCGAGTCTGTCTTTTGTCTGTGGCCATAACTGGTGAGTGAGCCTTCCCCCTCCCTTGTCTCCATCCTTCAGACTTGTGTTGTATTTTCTCCTCTGCATCCCACCAGAGGGGGGTAGGAGTGAGCAGATAGCTTTGTAGTTGCTTTGTTGCCAGCTGAATGGTCTTAAACCACAACAGCCAGGAACTTGTCATGATACTTGTAAATCATTGCTTTCCTCTAACAGTAACTATCTCTTCGGCTACCCAGGCAGCAGCCATCAAGGAAGTCAGTTCAATCTCTCTCTTGCTAGATGTCCTACACAAAGTCCTGCACACTGGTCTAGTTTCCAGATCTGAGTGAGCAATATCAAGCCAGTGCCATCCAGCCTGAGTCAATGATGCTGTTCCCTTTCAATCAGATGATCTCCATCCTCATCCCGGCACTGAAAGTTATCTGCTCCTAATGTTAATGGGCACAACTAGCAGAAAGCTATGCTTTTTTGTTTGCTTTGGTTTGGTTGTTTGGGGTTTTGGTTAATTTTTCATCTCCCACATCTGTTCCATAGTCTAGCTCATACTGGGATCAGCTGAAAACCAGCACTGGATGGGGGAACTCATGTCTAGGAAGGGCAAAACAAAAACAGCACTTAGGTCAATTTAAATTGTGTGTTGCTACACCCGAATGATTCTACAGTGCTAACTTGCTTCCTCTTCCACTGCTACCTCCAGAAGACATTGCTTAAAATTCTTCCTACTGGTCTTTTAAAAGTAAAAGAGATTCAATATCTGGAAGAATAAAAAAACCATACAACCTACAACCTTACTGTAGACCATGGATTCACTTGGTACAAGACTGAGTTCTCAGAAGCATTTTTGCAGCCTCTGCCTGGTTTTAATCTCCAGAAGAGCAAGGAGGGGCAGGGATGATAATCTTGCTCCCTGACATCTGTGACTCTTTCCTGCCTTTCCTAAGAATACCAAGTGAGCACCCCTGCTCATGACTGACATCCTAAAAGACTTAGTTTTTTTACATCTTCCCAGGGTGGTGCCAGGACCCTTAGTTTTGATTACTGGAGCAGCACTCCCAGAGTGTCAGAGGTCAAACTCTAGACTCAAAATTTAAGTGACAGTTACTTCAAGGCACTATGCAGATAACAAGAGTAGTTTGAGTTTTCTGCAAACACAAAGCCAAACAGATGTCCTTGATGCCATTCAGTCAGTATTGCTTCATAAGCCCCGTTTTTCCAATCATTAACACATTTAGCAGCTTCCTAATGCTACCTGACATCCTTGGAAGCTGAGGTTCTCCCACCATCAGAGCAGGCATTAAAAACTGGATTCCATGGTGTCAGATATTTGTCTTTTGGGAGCTGGCAACACTAATTTGTTGATTTAGGAAGTCTAAAGTTCAGACTTTGGCTCATAGGTCTCGGCTAAAGGGCCAAATTAAAAAGTGATGAAGTGGTTACATTCTGGCAACGTTTCTTCTTCACAGCAAGTAAGCACAGCAGGGGCCCTTCAGTAACAGACTGCAGAAAGCAATCACTTCTCAGAAACCATCAGCCAACATTGCAAAGCTTAATTTCAAGATGTAACTCTTTAGGCTACACATACCCTTCAGCCAACAGCCATCAAAGTCAGAAATTACTCTCAGAATCATAGAATTATAGAATTGTTGGAGTTGGAATGGACCTTTAGAGACCACCTAGTCCAACACTCCCCACCAAAGCAGGCTTCCCTAGAGCACATTACACAGGATTGCATCCAGGTGGGTTTTGAATATCTTCAGAGAAGGAGACTCCAGAACTTCCACAGCAGCCTGTTCCAGTGCTCCATCACCCACACAGCAGTTTTTCCTCATATTTAGATGGAACCTCCTGTGTTCCAGCTTGTGCCTGTTGCCCCTTGTCTTGTTTCTGGGCACCACTGAAGAGTCTGGCTTCATCCTCCTTGCACCCATCATTTAGATTTTTATGGACATTGATAAGGTCTCTTCTAAGTCTTCTCTTCTCCAGGCTAAATAGTCCCAGCTCTCTCAACATTTCCTCCTAAAAGAAATACTCCAGTCACCCAATCATCTTCATTGCCCTCTGCTGGACTCGCTCCAGTAATTCTCTGTCTCTCGAACTGGGGAGCCCAGAACTGGACACAGTATTCCAGATGTAACCTCACCAGGACAGACTAGAAGGGGAGGATGACCTGCCTTGACCTACTGTCCACGCTTTTCTTAATGCACCCCAGGTACATTCTTCTCTTTCCTGTCTAGAAATTATATCTGAATGTATTGTCTGTTTAACAATTTTACCAAGTTCCTAAGATTCATTGGCAAAGGGCTATTCATATCCTGCTTACTTTAGGTGATCAATACAGAGAAGTAGTGGGTACCTTAGAGATTACAGAACTATTGTAAAGCTTTGGTTAGACTAGTTTTAATCTTATAAGCAGACTCACATGCCTATTTTATTTATTTCCAAAGGAAACAGGGAAAACCTTTTCTCCCTAAGTAATAAACACAGTCATGGGAATAAAAAAAGGTTATTCATTAATTAGGTTGAGGTTTATAAAAGTTGAAAAAAAGGAAAACAAATGGGAGTAATTAACAAAATTGTATTTTAAATTTGCCAGAAATATTTTGGCTACCTTCAAAATATTTTCTTTCTAAATTCTCTTGTTTTTATAAAATGGGAAGGTAGGTGACTGGCTCATTGCATTGTCTGCATTGACAGGAGACAACCTAGAGGAATTGTTGTATTTGAGAGAACTGTATGGCATTTATGTGAAGGAAAAACAACAACAAGGGCAAAGTCCAGTCAAATGGTAGGAACCAGAGCTACTATGAACTATACTGGAAGAAAAAAAAAAAAAAAGAAAATTTATTAGATTTTGCCTGAGAGTTTTTCCTTCTGTTTTCCTTATACCTGTATGAGTCCCCTATACAATTAGCATTATTTGATTAAAAGATCCAGTTCAAATAATTCCGGTGTTGTCTGCCCACCAAGCAACTGCAAACCTTGCAACTGATCTTTCACTTCCTATGGTCAGAGAGTTTCTAGAGATCAGCCCATCATGGAGTTAAATCTTCCAGAGCAAATAATCAAAATTATTTAATAACAACAGTAATTTCAGAATTAACAAATATCATATTTTCTTTTTCTCATTCTTGAGCTATGCTTCCTTGGCTCATTAGTGTCAGCAGATGTTATGGAGTACAAGAAGGAATGAGAGGTCAGGACTCCAATCCTGCAGTCCAAACAGATGGACATGAGTCAAGGCAGCCAAGAGAGCCATCCATGGGCACCTAGGAGAAGAGTGATGAGTTGTGGATGAAAAATCTTTCAGTCCTAGATTTATGGTACAACAAGATGAATATCACCATGACTTAGAAAGCAAACCACTGCACATCTCTGGTAGGTTTATGAATTAATTTTTGGTCTAGATGCACTACCCGCAATGCAGTATTTTAAGGATGTGTTCCTTTAGCCAGAAAGCCTACTAAAGGTCTCTGTGAAACAAGTCAGCAGCTTTCTACAGGCTGGCTGAAATTCAAGTGCATAAGTGACCTAGTTGTAGAAACCTAGTCTACAGCTTGAAAAGTGTAAAGAAATGATACTTGATATGACTGCCACAGAAACTGCCCAAGCAAAGAAGCAGCAGAAGACAGACAGTTTTTCAAGTTTGAAGAACAAGTCCTATAAGGAGAGGCTGAGGGAGCTGGGATTGTTTAGTCTGGAGAAGAGGAGGCTGAGGGGAGACATTATTGCTCCCTACAACTACCTGAAAGGAGGTTGGAGTGAGGTGGGTGCAGCCTCTTCTCTCAAGTAAATAATGACAGGACTAGAGGAAATGGCCTGAAGTTGCACCAGGGGAGGTTTAGTGTACATACTGAGAAGCGTTTCTTTACTGAAAGAATAGTCATCTCTCTCTCTCCCTGGAGCTGCTTTCCAGAGGGTCTACCCCTAACCTGTACCAGTACATGGTGTTGTTCCTTCTCAGGTGTAGGACTCTACAGTTACCCTTGTTGAAGTTCATTAGGTTTGCCTTTGTCCAGCTCTCCAGCCTGCCCAGATCTTGCTGGATGGCAGGACAGCCTTCTGGTGTATCAGCCACTCCTCCCAGTTCAGTACCATCAGCAAACTTAACTGAGGGTACACTCTATCCTTTCATCCACGTCATTGATGAAGATGTTGAATAAGACTGGACCCAGAACTGACCCCTGAGGGACACCACCTGTTACAGGTCGCCAACTGGACTCCACTGCTGATCACAACACTTTGAGCTCTCTTGTTCAGCCAGTTCTCAACCCATCACACTGTTTGCTCTTCTAACCCACACTTCCTGAGCTTTCCCACAAGGATGTTAAGGAAGACAGTATCAAAAGCCTTGCTGAAGTCAAGGTAGACAACATCTACCCTTTCTGTCACAAAGTCATAGAAGGCTATCAGATTAGTTCGACATGACTTCCCTTTAGTAAATCCATGTTGGCTACTGTTGATAACCTTCTTTTCTTCCATGTGCTGAGATATGATCTCCAGAATGAGCTGCTCCATCACCTTTCCCAGGATGGTCTGTAATTTCCAGGGTCTTCCTTCTTGCCTTTTTAATACTTACAGAACTGACACTACTTGTAGGCTACCATTTAGGACCAGTTAGGAAAGCTGTTTCTTTTTCCAGTGCAAATTAGATATGTGTTAGATCTATTTTTTCCAAGTTGCTTAGGTGGTGCAATTGATTACATGCATTACTATCAGCAAAACTTCCACTATTTACAGTAGCTGATCAATTGTATCACTGACAAATGTATGATTTTATTTACTTACTTTGATGTTTGGTTTTTTCCAGTAGCTTTATTCTGAGTAATTTTATTCTCTTCCTGCTCTGAAAATCAAAATATGGTCCATAATCTTTACATTAAAAGGCTTTTAACATAAATGCATGTTCTAAAAGGGCTATGAGCTCCTCAGCATTTAAGAAGCAGAATCACAGCAGAATTTGTTGGATGTTGTTTGAGGTGGGTACCCTACAGATCACCTCTAGAAACCACCCAAACAAACACATGCAACAGTCCTTATACACAGGAAAACTTGTCAGTTACTTAATTTTAAATCTCGTCATTATTCACAATACTGAGTCCCGTTTTTGAGTTTCTAGGTCAAATTGCAAAGACAAATGTCATAAGAAATCTGTTACATCTCATTGTAGTTATCAGTCCTGTTTCTCAGAGACCAATGCTGTTACTTACATTTCTTACCTTGCAATTTTTTACTGAGTCATGCATCAGTCACCTTGTTATTTAACTAATATAGGCTATTAAGCTATTACTTAGGCCTGAAATTACCCAAGCCTCCTCTATACCATTTTTCAATATCGATCCAACGTTTACTGTTCTGCATATCTTCTGAAACTTACTTATGGACCAAAGCTTATTAAAGATAATTCTTTGGCTGACTGTTTAAAAACTCTTGCATTCAAGTTATTTCAGATCCTTTTTAAACTAATTGGTTTTAATAGTAGCTGTTTTCCATTCCAGCAGTAGTTGAGAAGAATAATAAGTACCTTCAAATATAGTCTTAAATATATAAAACAGAAATAAGAAACATTTATCAATTACATCTTTGTGGTCTGTATTGTTACTAACCTGACCACTTTTCCCATTTCTATCCAACCAATGTCAGAGCTAGTACATCTTAATTGTCTTTAATACATGTGTTTCTAACAGTATTCTTATTTCCTTCTCTTAATAATTTTCTTTGGTCACCAGCACCCTTTATCTTCCCCAACGTTGGGCTCCAATATCAACTGCATATCACCCATATAACTGTGGTAGGATGACAATATACTTGTTTTCCCAGAACTATTTGGCCTGAGAATTAGAGAGCACCTCTTTTACACAACTCTGGAAGGCAGAGCCTGCAGCTGTACCATGAGATCAAAAGTATTTATGAAGTCCTGGAATAATGGTGACCAAAAAATCTTTAGATATCAGAGTTGGATATAGTCTTGAGAGGAAGGTCCTAAAAAGAACCCTTATATGCATTTCAGTTTAAAAAACTCAAATAAGTGGCACCAGAGATTAGGGTCCCACAGCAGAGAAGCACTGATATGCAGTATTTTCCTTTATATCCTCTGTGTCCCAGCAGAAGTGTAGAGAGAAAACTGAACCAACATTAGGATGAAGATTCAACTTGAAGTTAATGACTAGCCCTATTTCACCTAATTTTTCTTTACACACTAGCAGACAGATTATGCTGCTCAACTGGAGGATGCAAATTTTTAAAATTAGTTTCTCCAGAAAAGGAGATAATTTCAGATAAGCCAGGATGGGCCAGAATAAAAAGTATAAAGAACAAGGTACCACAAAAGTACTCACATGACTATATTATCAAGGAAGTTCTGTAAAAAAACAATTCCTTTAGCTATCTAGCAAATAGTACTGTTTGTTTGCTCTATGCAGGTTGTGCTTAGTTTAACAGCTGTTACTACTAAATAGAAATCTGCACTGGTAGTGAAATAGTTCTAAGTAGATACCTTTTGGAAACCAATTTTTCTTCTTCTGACATTTATCTTCACTTTGAAGTCATACAAACTCAACAACAATAAGGGGGAAGTTCAGTTCAGAATCTACAATAATGCCCTTCTTTTAAACATCATATACTTTAAAGCCTTGCAGGGAGGAGTGGTGGGGAGAAGTGACCTTAAATGGTGGGAAAATACACAAATTTAAGAAAAACTAGTACATATATTTTATTAGTGGACTGCACACCCTAATGTCCTTTGTCTTTAGTCTAGACATCCTTGTATTCCAAGAGCTCCTTAACTGATAGGAAGGACTGATTTTTTTTTGTCATATAAACAAGCTGAAGAAGCCACGAAGTTTTCAAATTTCTTTACACTAAGTCTGTTTCAGTTACAAAAGAAACATGATCTGTGTGGTAAGGTCATCTATCACACATCCCATAGATGCTCCTGGAGATGGCAAAATAACTTATGACACTGAAAATCAATCTGAATCCTCTGAAGATCAGTTCTGTAGTACTAAGAAAACATGAAATAGTTGTGCTTTTCTTGCCCAGCAATATTTTGCTAACAGTGGATAAAGAAAAGCAAGGGTGAAGAGACATGTCTAAAGATAAACATTTCAGACAGTAATGATCTAGGTAATAATGACAGTAATGATCTAGGTAATAATGACAGTAAGGATCTAGGTGATCCTGCCTCAGCAGGGGGATTGGACTGGATGATCTTTCAAGGTCCCTTGCAATCCCTAACCTTCTGTGATTCTGTGAATCATAAATACATGTTCACAGTGTTCAAAGAAATTCGCTATTCTATTCTACACTACTCCGTAGCCTTATATATTTCAACTTTTTACGTCTGTATATTTATGGTTTTTAACTTATTAAGTACCCTCACAATACTTTAATGACTGCTGCAGACATCTTAATTTTTGTTTTGGCCAAGGACAGAGGGAGGTGAGGTGTTGAACATCACAGCAGCAAAGCATGAAGCAAACCCCAGTTGTGACCATGTTTCCTGCACTCATGTTTTGGACCTCAGTAACCATCTACAAGGTTTCCCTGGTGCAGCAGTACTAAAGGAGAATTTGATTTGGAACAAATGCAGCTTTTCAGCTACTTCTAAAGTTTTGAATCCCCACCATTGGGTTTTTATTCTTCCCACAAATAAATCATTCTTTAAAAATTCTATGATTTGTCAAAGTTGTACAGCCACAGCTTCAGAGGAAAAACATCTTTACTGACTAACAAAGGCTCATGATGTTTCCAGACAGAGGACATGCCACAGCTTATCTAACTTTCTAGCTCAGGAAGTGAGGATATGGATGTAAAGTATAATTCATATAGAGTGGAACTGCAAGGTAGCTGAAGGAGAACTAGAAACTTAAAGCCAAGAACAGAGGTGAAATTGAAAGCACTGTGATAGAAATATCTTGGCCTCAGCTGGTGAAAAAGAATAGTTTGGCTGGATCATCTGAACTACAAAGGAAATGTTCATGTAAATAATATGATCATCATCCCTTCTTGAGTTTGGAGAAGCTGATAGAAAAGATAAAGATCACAATAGTATTAAAATGTGAAAACTCAATATATATATCCATATAAACACAAAAATGTTGGTTTGGGGTAACTGTTACAGTTTGGACCTCTGGGAAGTCCAAATACTACACTACACTACAAAAATCATTCTTTGCTGCAGTGTCTGCTAATACGATAAAAAGACAGCTTCAAGATGTTCACCTTCCATGGAAATAAAACATAGGTGAGTCACCCTTGATCTTATTTTAAGTAAATAACACATTTAAGTAAATCTGTTCAGGCTACAGGCAAATAGCAACTTCACTGGCAAACCCTGGCCTCAGATTTTCTAACTGAGCAGGGCACAGAAAACTGTCCCACTCTCACTTATAAAGCAGAATGCACTAAAAAGTTTGATCCATGTACAAAAAAAATTAAAAAAAATAAAAGAAAATCAAGTCAGAAATATAATAATAGTAATAATAATAATAATCCTTTCTAATCTGTTTCAATAGGAAGAAAAAGATGGTGGCACTTTTTT
The DNA here is from genome assembly GCA_025345505.1 of Todiramphus chloris collaris. Taxonomy (NCBI): domain Eukaryota; kingdom Metazoa; phylum Chordata; class Aves; order Coraciiformes; family Alcedinidae; genus Todiramphus; species Todiramphus chloris. The sequence goes on from JANVCC010000035.1 coordinate 33,262,009, forward strand.
GGTTTTTTTGTCACTATGCCAATACAGTTCCTTATCATTCATCTTGCACTACCTTGCACTGATGATGTAATGTAAGACACACAATTCCTTAATATTTTTTTTAAAGTTATTTACATTGATATGAGCTTCAATTATTTCTCTGGAATAAGTTGTCAGTTGCTGTTGTAATTCTTAAACAACCTAATTCAAAAGGCATTTTTCTTAAATAATCCACTTAAATATAACTCAGTATTAGGTACTGAGTATTAGGAGGACAGAATATATAAAACTAAATAGTCTAAATAATTGGTAGATTAAATATTATTATTATTACTGATATATGAATCACTAATAAACACTTGAATTGCTAGTTAGCTTTATAATCCAACATGTAAATCATCAGAAATAACTCAGTCTAAGCACAGTTCAAATACACTTAAATACACTTTGCTTCAAAAATGTTAGTGGAAATTTTTTCTTCCCACAATGCATTGATGTAAAGTTATCTCTATCAAAAGAAACTATTGTTTCCCTAAAACCTTTCTGTTTCCTTTCTCTCATGCAGATGGCTCTACTACAACTTATATAACTCCAAGACTCCATTTAAAAATTATCTGTTAAAAATGAATTTCCAATTTCAATTTTACATTTGCCTTGTCAGAACAAAATCTGACAAGCCTATAGATTTCCTGTGTGTTACTGAGAAGTTTAATGTGTTTTTGAAAGTGAGCTACACAACTTCCTAAGCCTGTTTATTGTTAGTTTTATTTGAAAAGTTTTTAAGTCATTAAGGTTCCTTCATTGTCATTGCTGAAGAGAGTCAAACGAGGACACCTCCTTGAGTTCAGAATAATTGTCATCTTAGTCACAAATATTCCTTTAAAATTAGATGTCATTTACAGTTTCCTTTGGAATATGGAAATAGTTGTTGCTCATATTCAGACAGAAAACTGCACTTAACCAGGCAAGTGACTGTGGATCAGTTCTGAATTTACTGAATTTAATTTCCCCCTGGCAGTTGGGCAGGCCAGAGGAGTTATGCCAGATCATTTGTGATCATTTAGATACATCAAAAATAGATCACCTACACAATGGCCTATTATGTAAATCTGTAATACTCCACCTTTTCCAGCTTTGAAATGGAAGTGAGACTTCCCAAAAACTACTTTCTGCCATTACATGTACCTTCTAATCTGTGTGTGACTATGATATTTTTTATCATAATGAGGACAAGATAATCTAACATGATGTCTTTACTCTCGATAACTCACCTTGCTGATATTGAGCTCCTCTGCTTCCATGACCACGGCAAGTCTTAGAAACAGCACATCTGCTTTTGCCTGTCAGAAGGTACAGAGGTGTATAATGAATAAAAAGCTGCAAAGAAATTGTGTACACTACAGCCTGGCTTTCTTACTGCTAGAATAAACAGTACTGAAAAAAGAGTGTTAAATAGGTGTTGGTTTGTTTCTTTTTCTTGCAGCAGTTGGAAAATTAAATTCCTTTAAAAGACGGTTTTGTTCACTGCTGAGCTACAAGCCAACACTGCTCCCTAAAGATATTTGTTCATTCCCCCCCTGCCCCTGCCCCACCACAGGAGGATTAAACTATTTCTCAGTGCAGTGAGCCGAATCATCTTTTTCAGCCAGTGCAGCTCCTGCCTGGGCAGGGGACTATTACAGATTTACAGTTTTCATTACCTAAGGCTGCAGCTGTTAATGAGGTTTATGCTGGCTGCAGGAGTTGAGTGAAGGCACCCCTCCACTTGCATGGCTGGGCTGAAAGGACCTTTTGGAGAAGACATTGGATGTGACTCCAGACCCATGTACACACTATAAATAGTTATTTCGTTTGCGCTGTATGAGTACTTCTTACCTGATTCACAAATCATGGTGAAATCATGGAGGTTTTTCTTAGAGCTGCATATCCTGACAAAGGTTAGACTGGCTTTTTTCCCTAGCAGACAGTTCTAAACCCTGAATTGGCCATAAACCTTTATTTTTTGGTTGGCTGGTTGTTTTTTGGTTTGGTTTGATTTGTTTGTTTGGTATGTTGTGGGTTTTTTGTTTGTTTTGGGTTTGGTTTTGGTTTGGTTTTTGTCAGTTTTGGTTTGTTTTTTAATTACCAAAGGAAAAGAAAGGAATCCCTTTTGTATAGCAGTAAAATGCTGCCCTAAGAAGACATCAATTCTCAGGCTGGCTCCTCTGTTCATCTCCAGGATATATTTCTAGCCCAAAGGACTCTGAGTTGAGCTCCATGAGGAAAAAATCAGTATTCTTTCTGCTGAAGCTGTGCTACCATGGGAAAATAATTCAAAGGGCTGGACTAGGGACTGCAAGAGAAGACAGCATATGGGCTAAGCCTGTCCTTCTGGACCTGCAGGGAGGTTATCCTTGTAGCTCTGCAAACCACAGCTGCGGCTCCCCACAGATCAGGTGCTGCAGAAATGGAGCTCTTCTGGCCTTCAGATGTCTTGGAGTTGCAGAGGAACTCCAACAGCTTCTTTTTAGCAGAAGATCAATATATCCAATTGACAGAGAATGGCACAGGCTCCTTTGTATGCAGGGACAGACAGCTGGAGATGAAGAAGGTCCTAGGCAGGTCTGACATAACGTGCTGCCCCTCCTATGTTTTGATGGGTATATACACTGCCATCAGTGATCCAAACACACCAGTGGGTTACAGATGATTAATATTTACGGCAAAAAGGAGTCTGAAAACATTTACTTTAAGTGCTTCCTCTTAGGTAGGAGGGAGTTACTTCTTTTGATGCACAGTATCAGAACAGATCTACTCAGAAGTCACAATACACAGTTGAACATGAACTCTGGGCTGTTGATGTAATTACTAAGAAAAGATTAACTGCTTTATGAAATGAGGACATTGGACAGATTTTTGACAAATCCATCTAACAATACATTGTATTTAATATGTTTAATTAAAACCTAAATGGAATAACAGTGCTGTCATATTTTCAGCTTTCTAGCATAAAACAGGACTAAAGATATGAAAATATTTCAGTGTTAGTTACTGTCCCTGCCTGAACAGAACAAGAGTGACAACAATTATTAATTTTATAACACATAGGAAAGAGCCATTTTCATGAGATAAATGATATACCTGAGTGCCAGGGAAGGAAGCAGCTTCTGCTTTGTAGTGTAATATACAACCCAAACTCTGTATTCTTGCCTCATCAAACACGTGGATATTTTGGAGCCCAAGATCAGCACTTTCCATATTTGCACTGAAGCCAATGTAAAAGCATTCAGTAACCTGATTAAAAAAGCCCAAAGAAACAGCAAGCTACAGGCATGGGGGCACAGCTAGCAGTAGCAGAGAGGACAAAGAGCACTTGGGAATCCAGATTTTCTTTATTTATTCATTTTCAACCTTAAACTCAAGTATACCTGGGAAGTCTGTCTTTCACAGCCTTCAAGCTGTGAAGGGTTTTGCAAGCTGTTATTATTTTAATTTGACGAGTCACCTATGAATAGAACATGGAGCTCAAAACACTGAAAACCTCTGGTTTTATGTTTTCCATATTCAGCTGAGCCTAAAAGATATCTAATTTGTGTAAGTTAGCTGTGCAGCAAATATGCTCTTGGGGAAGGCACTGGGATGAAATGCTGGGGAGTGAATTTTGCTTCAAAGAATGTAATAGCCCAGCTGTGATCAAGAAGAAATCATGGTTAGATGTGAAAGCATAATAGAAACTGTATCGAAGTTCCTTGAATATAGCTTTTTAGAAAATACATCTTAACAACACAGAAAAAAAACAACCAAACTACTCTGGGGCATTTTAATATAACATAGAAACAGATGTTTTACAGTAAGTAGTTCATTTAAAAACCCTTAGAAGTAAATTTTCCATAGACACAGACTCACGCTGTGCATAGTTCTGTTGGCTTTCTCACAGAAAAAAATACCCAGAGTTGTTAAACTAAACATCAAGCAGGATGTCACTAGAGTTACACAGCATGGGAGAGTAAGGCTGAGTATTGTTTGATACTACCAAGGTAAACCACCCTCCTGTGACTAGCACTTCATCTGGCCTTTCAATAATGTGTTTTCTGCCTCTGAGAGTGAAAATAAATTCAGTAAAATGTAATTTTTATTCAAAGAATAGGTGTGTGTTTGCTTTATAAAAGCTCATATCTGGGTTAATTTACAAACTCCCTCTGGGTTACACTTTGAAATGAACATTTAATGAAGACAAATATATTCACCCACTCAGAAAAAAATATTTTAATTGCTGTATATCTGATATTACCATTTTCGAGAAGTATTCTAAGGACGTCAAGAATGCTAGCAATGTAGCAGACACTTATATTTCATGTAAAGTTATAAGATTAAAAATGACAGTGTCTGACAGAAAAATTTTCAGTGCCTGATGAATCAGTCCTATTTGAAGTCATTGCAAACATGCCTCTTGGCTGCAACAGATTTTGACTAAGGCCTTTAATGGGAATGTGGTACCATGCCCTTGCTCCTAGAACCATATGTACCCAGCTGCCAACAAGGTTACACACCTTATCTGTAAAAGAATCAAAAATGTGTCAGGATCCAGTCAGAGCATGTGTGCACATATACTGGCATCTCCATGTGGGTTTACGTGTGCACATATGGAGCAAAGGATACAAGAAGTAGAACTGGCATATAGTATAAACGTCTTTTTTGTCTAGTTGAGTTGCATTATGGAGGTAATTTAGATACTGTTGTGTGTCATTATTATCATAATGAATGGATTCTCTCCTGCATGCAGGGAGAAATGATAAAAGGGGCTGAATGTGCTAGAGCAAGAGAGTAAGAATACAAAAAGCTGTGATTTGATTTTTAATGTCTCTGCATTGTCATGAGGCATAGATCTTACTGAAATATAACAAATCCAATCCAGAATATGAGTAACTTAAAGTTCCTCAGTTTTACAGAAGAAAATAAAGAATATATGTCTCCTTAGTATAGAAAGCATCTTAGGTACAGCTCTGAAGAATGAAAACCAGAAGTTCTGAAGTTCATTTAATTAAGATTTGGAAGTACAGGAAAATATTAAAACACTTCAGACTGAAAATACACACCTATAATTTGGTAAAGGATAACAAAATAGATACTTTGTATCAGAGCCAAATTGAAAGTGGTAGTCCTGAAAGAGCTGATCATAGTAAAGAAAGAAGCAAACAAGACATTGGTAGTCATCCCTGAACACCTGGCAACCCAGTATCTCCTGGAAAAGTGCACCCTGGAGAAATTATGGCAGAAGAGGAGATGAAAAGTGTTGCGCTTCTGCTGAATTGTTTTGTTTCAGAAGAGCATAAAGAGAACAGTGGTAGAAACTGAAAACTGGGAAACAAGGCCTGGTATTGTTGGCAGAGACTGAAAATGGCCACTGTAAAGGCCAGGAAGGTTTGGACAGATGCTTTTCTTTGATTTAATGCAGGGGAAGGGTTGCTAACAGACTAGGTTCAAGGTATATTTTTATCCCTAATTTTGAACCAAAGGATGTTAGGCATTACCTAACGTGAAGCTTAACCATGTAGCATTTCTGAGGTTGCCTTGTCCTGTCGTACACAACTACATTTGTCTTTGTAATCCAGTGCTCTTTCCTCATTTAGTGTTTAAAGAGAGTTCCAAGTCATTGCTAAATTAGATGTCAGGAAGGAATCCACCTTACTAGGATAAGTCTGAGTCTGAATCAATAAGCATTTCATGAAATCTAGATTTCTGTCTTGCACCTTCACTTTATTATAAAATATCACAAAGGAGGGTCTTCTTCAACCTGATAGTGATCAGAGGAATACTCTCTACTAAGCAGAGTGTACTACAGTGATGCTGAGAAGAGACATCCTCCCATGTAAAATGTTTCAGTCAGTTCATTCTTGCTGCTTAATTCCTCTGTCAATTCACATCAAACACATGGGAAGAGCAGTAAGAAGACTTACATAAAGACTCTTAGCTCTATGTTCTGCTTGAGACATTACTCTGGTAAGTTTGGAGGAAATGGTCAAAGAATTAAAGCCACAAGATGCCAGGCTGCAGTTTTCACATTGTAACTGCAACAACCAGCACCTTCCCAATTTCATCTTCAAATTCATGGAGTGAGAATAGCACTATAGCATTTTGGTTAGCTTGCTTCCCTAGGAACAGCAGGATTTGCCCTCTGATAATGATCACTCACATTATTTATAGCTCTTTAAAGATAGCTCTTTCAGACCATACTTCAGATTTGCTCGGTCTCTGCAAAGGTCATTTCAAATCCCTGTCCATATCAGGGACAGCACTAACTGGAAATCAAGTTTCCCTCCTCTCAGGGGATTACATTGCCTCTTGTATGTGGTGCAAATGAGTCCATGCCCCACCTCACTGCATTTGAGGGATACTCTCTTTGCCTTTTCTAGCACCAAAGTCCTTTGTCAAGTCAGCCCTTAATGTCTGAAAAACAAGTAGACGGTGAAATGTGAAGAGAAATGTGCAAGATGGTGACAGAGAGTAAAAAGGACCACAGAAAGTTGTGGAATCAAGGCAATACATAGTTCCCATGATGAAATGCCATCTTTGACTGGCAGAATCTGTTATCTAGAACCTGCACTGCATCAGAGGCCAGGTTTTTCTTGGAACTGTCACAGCAAGAAAGCAACTCACGCAAAATAGCTCTAACTGAAATCTAGGAATAGTTCTGGCTCCTGCCTAGAGTGCGACAGTCACACGTCTTGCTTATTCTTGACATGGGAAAGCTCCTCATCCTGGTGGAAAAGATGGCAACATCTCCGTAAGAAAATTCTGTAATGCTTTCTGCCTGTTCCTCCACTGGATGTTTTTAATTTTATATTTGCTTAATTTACACATCTTAACTCCGCTGCTCAACCACAAGATAGAGGTCTAAATTACATGAAACAAGCCTAAAATCCTATACGTCTTTTTTAATTTCTGCTAATCACTGTGCAAATCAGGGCTATTCCAGCATCACCAGGGAAAAGAAACATAGTTCTAAGAGCTAACTGCACCTCTGCTAAAGCTCTTAAATACAGTTCTCTGATGGAAAGGGTTCCATTAATTGCAACATACAGTTTTGACATCATCACTGGAACAAGTCATCAATTTGGGTGCAAACCATTGCCCTGCCTGCATCTGCTCCCTCAGTAGCCTGTGCCTTTGTGCTCTTACTGAAATTTCTTGCTACCATACATGCACCGAGGCATAATGGTTATTTCATTACTTAAACTGTTTCTTCTGTCCCTGTTAAGTGAAGGGAACAAAAAACGGCAAAACATACTCAGTGGAACAGTGGAAAAACAGCAGTATAGCAGCATCTCATTGGTTTTTTCATGCAAAACGTTCATATAACCCCTAACAACTGTGACATCAACCAGGTCACAACTACTATAAACTTGGAAGCTCTTACTGAAGTAGAACAGTTTCATATTGGACCAGATCCTAAACGACTATAGTTCAAAATATTTCTATCTGCAGCCCAGGCCCTCATTGTTCCTGCTCCCCTCTTCCTCCCATGTCACTGGAAAGATCAATATGTCAGTCAACTGGGTAATATGACACTTCAAAATATGAGCAAAGAAACAGGTTAACATATAATAAATATATCCTTCCCTCTTGGGGGAGAAGAGCAGACATATCAAATGACATGGAAGAATAGTTTACTGAAACCAATGGAAAGAACAATATTGTCACAACCAGATGGAAAAGTACAAATTTTAATTTGAATATCTCTGCAGACAAGTAGGTAGATTTCCACTGACACAACTTTACATTCATGGAGTACAACTGCTTTTTTCACCATTCCAGGTGTAGTAAAGGTATAAAGTATCTTTTTGTTGGGTTATGACTTTTGGGGTTTGGTTTTTTTTGTTGTTGTTTGTTTGTTTTAAAGGATTTTAATGCCAATCTCTATTATTACAAAGAATCACTTAGTGTAGAAAACAGCAAAATTTCAGAGGACGTCATGTCTGGAAAACACCAGTTTCCCATTGTGGATGCCTATATGTGAAAAAAATCAGGCTTCCTGACACCTCAAGTCATGCTTAGCACCTTCAGAGCGTTTTGTACCATGTGATATGAAATTCTCTAGGGTTCCTCTAAATCTTCACAGCAACTCTGTATGTTTCACATCTGGAAGTCTGATAAGGTTTTGGAGAACAGGAAAAGATTGGCAAGAGCATTCCCTCTCAGGATGTATATTCAAGCTCCGATGTCCATTTTTCCTGTGTCAGTATATTAGTGTTTTTTAATCAGTGAATGACATAAGAAGCATTGATTCCTTTGGACCTGAAAATACCACAATAATGCCATTTTTGTGTACACAAAGCCAATTCTGCTTAGAAGTAAGGTCATGTACTGCATTTTCTCTCCATACAAAGAAATGTAAATTTAATCATACCCTTGACTATTGTAGATAAGACACATGTATATGAGATGATGAGAAGCAAACATAAATGGTATCATAACTAATGAGGACAGTCTATCACAGATACCAAATTTCTCAAGAAAGAACTTAAAGAAATACTCAGAAAGCACTTTCACTTGGATTCTTTAGGAACGAGAACATATAAATACAGTCAACTGGGTGTTAATAATGCTGAAAAAATAAAAAAGGTGTTTTGTGCAAGCAAGGTCTGAAGTGTAGTCTGAAAAGTCATCCAGCAAGTTATGAGAGTTCCCTTCAACTTGTGAGACCCTGGACATCAAACTCAGGAGCACAGAGGTGCTCATTCCCTATGCAATGTGTACAGTTTTGTTACTCTTTCACAGCTGATCTATCCATAAATCAATGTATCCCATATTAATGGTACAATCTGGGATCTTACTAATTACTGCCTGAAATTGTCTTTGGGACAAGCCATTCCAGACCCACCTTCACAATTCCCTGAGCCAACCTGAGCTTACACTACACATTTGCTTTTCATAACCCAGAAACATGAATCAAGGTTCACCTGCAAGTCTCCTCTGCTGAACAGCAGGGAACATTAGGGCCCTTCTCAGAAGATCCAGGGCCATCATGTCTGCTGGAGGTCATCAACCCTGACAGCTGCTTTTGGGTAGGTAGGACCTGCATCTTCATCTCATGCCACCCAAGAGGAGTGGCCAGCAGAATTTACCTATGTGGAAGGTAAGTTTGTTCCCTGGTTCCCCACCAGCATATCCAGGCTGTCCTGGAGACACATATTGGTGAATCTGATTTTAAACCCAGCAGCAAAGCTACTCCTGCACAACAGCTAATCATCTGCATAGAATAAAAATCAAACTAGCACATGCAGAGTAAGCAATAAGGGCATCCACATTTGAGAGGCTGATTCAGATAGGTATGTACTCCGAGTATAGAAGTCTACCTACTGAGGTCTCAAGACCTCAGGACTAAGGCTTTTCATGCTTGCTTTATATGAATGTTTCTTGACCTGCTTGGAGCTCTGTTTTTACTTGCTTTAGCAATTTTTCGTTCAACCAGGTGGCTACACATAATTTGTTTTACTTTTGTTTATCTTTGTGTAGTAAAACCATAGCTTCTTTAGGCACAGTAGTAACAAGTCATCGTTCTGTGTAGGATGAGTCATTTATGACTCTAACATAATGTTGCAATATAGAGAATTACAGATCTGATTTGATAGCAGAATCTGTCTGTCTCCTGTGTAGGAACTACAGGATAACTTGTAGAGGAGTATGGGCATGGGATGATAAAAGATGGGACTGATGGCCCCAAGGCTGTGACTCACCACTGGTCACTTAGAGAAGTGCAGACCTGGAGCTGAACAAAACCCCAGCAAGCAAAGAAATAGCATCCAGCACACATAAAAGGTACCAAGATCAGATGTAACATGGTGCTGAAGAAAAATGAAGACCAAGGTGTAAAAGCATTAACATGACATCACTGTTCTCTCAGTAATAGTCTCATGATGCTGATAGCTCACCTTTCCCCAAAAGTGCACCAGGCTGAAGCCATCAACATTGTGAGCCAGTGGGGTTGTGGAAGGGTAAGCATAGCATCAGGGAAAGGGGTAGTTGCTAGAAAGTGTACATATCACAGGCTTTTTCTGTATGGCAGTATTAATTTAATCTGGTTTTCTGTCTTTTATTTTTCTTTATTTCTTTTTTTTTTTCTCTGTAGCAATTATATTTGGATTATAAACATTCCTGAATGAGACTGTTAAGACTTCAATTATATTAACAGTAAAACATTGGCTTTATGTGTCAAATATGTTTCCTTCTTGCCCATAAAGTTATTATGACTGCAGTGGCATGCCTATATTCCTTCTCTAAAGTAGCATGATGGCTGATGAGAATATCACATTTGTTTCATACATGTCAACAAGTGCTTCCCTTTCCAATATGGTTTTAACACTGATATCGCCATCTATAGCATTGGAAGAGACATTCTACCTATGATTTCTGGCAAGAGTTTTTCTTTCCCTTTCCTGTTGCCCCCTTGCAGTGATTTTGACCACAGTGCTTTTCTACCAGCTCTTTGCAGCTTGTCCCCTCACTGCACCCAAGGTAAGAAGAAAAAAAAAGTCCTCATAAAGCTGAAAAAGGCAAAAGCAAGGCTACTCTTGCTAGTTTGATGTGCCAGTAATCATATTTCAACCCATAACTCAGAAACTATGACACCTTATTTGAGAACGAAAAAAAACAACTCAGCAAAATTACCTTTAAAATTGATTTAGCCATTAAACTTAAATTTTTTCAGTCAGCACTTTTAAACTTACTCAGATCACAAATATTCATAAATATCTTAAAAGAAAAAAAAACCCAAAAGATTTTAAGTATTTTCACTAAATAACTCTGTGACTGTACATGCATGTAGACACTGAAGGACTTGTTCTTGCAGATAATTTGGTAGTTTTAACATGGTTGTGTCAGACTGGATGCCATCTGTGACAATTCTTATTTGACAGAAATATGAATTGGAGAATGAAACAACAACACTGTCCCTAAGAAAGGAGGGAAAACTTTCTATTCCACGGTAAGCAGAACAAGCGAGCAAACCTCCTGCTGGGAACAAACCTGTCTACTTGCTAATATGCTTTATTCTCACCAAGTTGTATGCAGTGAGATTCTGTATCATTAGCTAACACAAATCCAGGTTCAAAGAGCTCTTTGAAGTGACAAACCTAAAATGACAGGAGGTAGAAAAATAAACTGTGTACTCAGCAAGGCAAAGCTCTCTTTAATGAGGAGTGTAACTGGAGTATACAATAAAGCAAAAATACTAGCTTTAAGGTCCGTTGTACAAACAACTCTCAATCGGCTGTTATGAGTTAATGAATGATATATGTAGGGATAGTTCAAAGGGTGCCAAATTCTCATGACAAGGCTTCTGATGCAGAGATTTTACAGCTCAGGAGTACTAGAGTTAAAGCTTTCAGATCACACAGACTGTCATTGTTCTTTGGCTGACAATGGTCCTGTGATGATTTGCGTCATTAGAGGGTTTGGCTTGTTAATTTTGTTGGGACACCTCATATATACGTGCAACACTGGGATCTGAATTAGAAAATGCAGGTCCACAGCAGGTAGAGTGCCACAGACATAGGGAATGACAGGACTAAAGGGTAGGAGGAACTTTTGGGATTGGTCTGGACAAGGTCAGGAAGAAGGAAAAGTTATTTATGCATGCATAGAAGTTTAAACCTGATATTATATTGAACAGGAGCCATTTGTACCCTGAGCTTGTGCAGTTTTCAGGCAGTGACCTCCCTCCTCTCTTGGCTCCATCAAGATTCTCACATTAGGGTGTTTTTGCAAGAGCTGGTCTACTTGGGTCTCAGGTCAGATATGACCTTATGCAGGATTTTCCTAAAACCTGTAATATATAGCTGGGATGTGTTAGGGACAGAACCCAATGCAGAGGGAAAAGAAAACTCACGGCTTCAAGGAAAATATCCAAGCTCTGAGGCTGTGGGCACTAAGGCAAGTACACGTCCCTAGCTGTAATTTTTGTGAGGCCTGACACTTGAGAATGTCTGTGAGTCTGCTTTGAAAACTTCCTGTTGCAAGTCAGACTTCCAGACACAACATGGCATATGCATTGCAGGTAATTTGAGTGCTGGCTGGAAGAAATGTCAGCGTCTCTTGGGCCAGGCAACAAGATCTGAGCAAGTGCTTTGAGGATTTCAGTGGCATATGACCTGCAGCTCCAGTGGCTAGCATGGCAATGATATACCCTGGTCCCTCTGTGGATTTAGTCCTACATGCACAAATACTTCTGCGAATCTGAGCCCTGAGCTTTGATCTGAATCCTCTTTTCCTCCAGTCATGAGTGCTTTGTGATTACTCTTTCATGTAGCCTACAAGGACTAATGTCAGCTATTGTTCTATCTTCTCTCCTTTGGGCACTTTAAACTCAGAAATTAAAGAACAAGAAGCTACCAAGGGCACGTAGTATAAGGGCACATACTATACACCTGAGACCTGGGAGTCAGCTTCAGAATCAAATAGCTTAACAGTTAGCAAAACCATTCAATCTCTCCTTGAAATCTCCTACTGAAGTATCTAAAAGAGGCAGATTCTGTGCCTACTTTAAAAGAAATTTCAAGGCAACTGGGATTTAAAGGTGACCTAGTTTGACTTCAGATAACAACAGCTGAAGTCAGAACAGTAAAACATAGTGACTAACATTACACAAATTTATGAAAACTATTTGTTCTGTTTCAGTAAGGGAGAATGTAAATAACAGCAAACAGTGAATAATAGCAGGAGTTCCCATTTATGTTTTTTGACAATACAAGAGCTAAAGAGCATTCCATTATAGCATGCAGCAATGCATTTACTCAAATCCAAAGAACCCCTTGTCCCAGGGTCTCACCAAGATCAAAAGGAGAGGCTGCTTTTGAATCTTCTAGAATAATTTTTTTCATCAGCGAATGGCTTCTTGTTGAAAACTAAAATAGGACTTCAGAAGCTTGTTTTGACATAACTGGTTTCTCAAGTGCAGAATGGATGTACTGGTGAATAAACAATGCAAGAAATGTAATTTTTCACCTGCTGTCCCACCAAACCAGCATGCTGGGCAATGCACCTTGTTGGAATGTAGAGCATGTTCAAAACCTTGCTGCCACTTAGAATTTTAATTTCTTTCCTCCCCTTCTTAAGCAAGTAGCATACGAAAAGAGCTGTGAGCTCATTCTGTCTGACCCAGCAGGGAGCCTACACTTACAGAAAATGGCTACTAAAAGAGAGAATAACACAGGTTTGTAAGAAGAAAGGATTCAAGCCACAACTTTGCATTCAAGTGCATACTTCAGCTATAAAGCAGAGGGAAGTTTCTTCTTCAACAAATGCTTAGAAATTTTTTGAGCATAAATTCATTTTAAATTTGTCCTTTTCTTTCTCAGACACCCACTTAATGCTCAACAGTTCTGAGAAAAAATCAGCCATCAAAACAGATATGGAACCATCAGCAAACACATTGTGTCCATACTGTGCTTTAAAAAATGCTGAGTGTACTCCACAGTGGCCAAAGAAAACAGCCTTTGATAGCTTTTTTAATATATCTTTCTCCATGTTGATTCTCGTTTACCTGCTGTTGCCTCCTTTAAACAAATGTCAAATACAGAACCAGACACCATTATATATCTAATGCAGCATGACCACCTGCATACTTAAAAAAAAGAGTTACATAAGGACTAGTAGAAACTGTCATCATGTACCCACAGTTGCAAAATATTTGTAGTATTAACCAAAAAAAGGTACAATTTTAATTCCCATTTCATAGTGATCTATATGAAGTGAGATATATTAGATCCTTCACATCCTCATCCGACAGTAAAAATCTTAATCAGAAGCATCCACCTTGTAAGTACTGATGATGCCAGACAGTACAGCACTGTTTGCAAATTGAGAAGTATTTGCAGACTTATGACCTCTGAAATTGCGTTTCCCTCATGTAGTTCATATAATGTGTAAACAAACTGAACCAAGACTACTCCAAAGGAGCATTTTGATAGCACTGAAAAGATTTTTGTGATTTAATTGCCCTGCATTTAAAAGAATGATCACACACTAAACCTTCAAATAAATTAATGTGATTTCCACTAAGCCTGTTTAAACAGAGGTTCAGACAGTTGCTGTGCTCTTTACCTGCAGACACATGCACATAAAATTTTCAAGAACTGACTTCATATACACTTTAAACCATAGACATTCTTCATAGCAAGAATGGTGAGTATCACCTCTTTCTAACTGGACTGCAACACCCTGTGCATCCAGTCACTCAGCTAAAGAAGCCTTTGTGCTCTCAAATAGGAAAAAACCTGTATGTGAACAGAAACAAATTCTGGAAGCAGTGTTGCTTGTCATTTATAATGGGGCTTCTGTACTTCCCATGCTTTCCCACTGGGCATATATACTGTAAGAACGCCAGATGGATTTCATTTTAGAAACAGGCAAACTGGGGATACAAAACAGAAAGGCAAATGCCTTCTTTGAAGCATCTTCAGTATTGTGACATTCTCTGTCTAGAATTACCAACCTTTTGTTTTTTTAATTGCTCACTAGCTATGACCAGGCTATGCCACACTGACATAAAATTAGTAACATTTCATTGCAATATAGAACAGTTCACAAGACTTTTTGGGCAATCTTTATTTTCCAGAAACATGTTGACTTCCTGAGGAATGATGAAAAGATCTGATTGTACACTGCTATAACTGCACTTTTCTTTGATGTACTTCAAGTGTCATGCGTGAAAAGAATAAACAACCTGATAATTGCTAGATAGAACTAAAGTAGGTCTAGAAGTTGCATTATGTCATGAAAATTGTAACAAGAGATGTAAAAAAATTACTTCAGCTCAATCATCTTCACATTCTGGCTCAGAAAAATGACAAACTGAAATCACTGCTCTAGATTTGGGGACTGAGTGTGTCTAATGCTTTGGGCTAAATGGACAAATGTGGGCGTGAAAATAACTCTTTAAACACTTTGTTTTCCAGGTGAGCAGCTCAATGCTTCTCCAGGCAATCTCTCACATGCTTTTATCTAAGGCAGTTCCTATTAGTGCTCTCAAAGCATATTTTCATTGCCTAAAACTAACATACACACAAAACTAAATGTCCTTACTTACCCAGGGTCAGTTCCTGACACTCCATTTAAATTGATGGGAATCCCTCCAGAATATGAAGTTCAGCAGTTGTTCAGCATCAAATCAGCTTTCTTAGTGGAATTAATGATGGGAATTCAAATAGAAATTTCAGAAGTATGTAAAGAGCTGATTTAAACTACAAAATACTCTCATAGGAGCACTGCTGTAAGCATGTCCTGCAAGGTTTTCCTATCAAATCTGTATCAATAATCTGTTATGCTGCACTTTCCAGATATAAAGAAGAGAGAGTATTATTTTCTCATAATTATTAGACGATAACTATGTATTTTTTTGACACAGGATCAATATCTACTCCTGAAAAAAAATGAAAGTATAGCCAAAGTCCTCAGATGGTATCCAAAAAGTAAGAGTGCTTCCCTCATCTGCTCAATAATTCTCCTCAAAACCTTTGCAAGGAAGTAGCCTGCCACTGAGTTGAAGGACCTTGTAGAGAGGCTGGTGCTGGTCTCTTCTCTCAGGTAATTAGGGATAGAACCAGAGGGAACGGCCTCAAACTGCAACAAAGTAGGTTTAGACTGGACATTAGGAAAAAATTCTTCACTGAAAGGGTGGTGAGATATTGGAATGGGCTGCCCAGGGAGGGGGTTGAGTCCCCATCCCTGGATGTGTTTAAACATCGCTTGGATGTGGTGTTGGGGGACATGATCTAGAGGTGAACTTGTAGAGTAGGGTTAATGGTTGGACATGATGATCCCAATGGTCTTTTCCAACCCGAGTGATTCTGTAATTCTCTCTCCCAGAAGGTTTGTAAGAAGCTAAGAGAGAAGGCAGAAGTAAAGAAAGTCAAGGATTACTTCAGTCCAACCCAGGATCTAGTTCAAGCCTTAGGTAAGCCTTAAGAAGAAACCAGAATCCAGGACCATGAAGAACTCCCTACAGTGTCAAGGCATAAACAATATTTCATATAAAATATTTATTTTTAAATGTTGACTGTTTTTTAAATGTCACATTTTGCTTAAAGATACCAGCTCTAGAAGTATTTTAAAGATACCAGAAACATTTTAGCATCATAACTTTACCTCCATTTTTCTTCAGATTTTTTCTTTCTCTGGTTTATACCTTAATGATTTTTTTTTTATATTCCCAGAATTTCATGGTTCCCTCTCACCCCTCTAAATCCACATCACCCATTGCCCATGGCAACACTGTAGTTTTTAGCCACCAGACAGGTTGTAACACATTCTAAGGGTGAGGAACCACCTTCTTTTTTTTACTGGTTGACCAGGCAACTAAGAATACAGAAGACCAAAGAAAATCAAAAGGAAAAGGAGGACCTGAGCATAATGCAGAATTAGCTGGACTATATCCTGCCATTGGGAGTGGGGACACTAGTTCTGGTGCATTTATCTAATCTGCATGTTGAACTATCCACCCTCTAGCTGGAAAAGATAAATAATACCAAACACATCCATTGGACCAGGTCCCTAGAGAAATCTGCAAGCCAAAAAGCAGGACCAGTCTGTGTGACTTACAATACAGATGACCAAGTGTGTTCCCTGTGGTATATATGCGGCCATTGTCATGCGTTATATGGATACAAAGCAAAAGAAAGCTTGTCTGAGAGATAATATTACAATGCCTTTGAATATGCATTTAAGGATATTCAAGTCAGAGTGTATCAGGTGGGAAAGCTGAAAAATACTTGAAAAGATAATAAACAGTGGAGTCTGGTGGGTGATGTTATTTTCATATTGACATAAAAGCATGAAATAGTATTTGGAGATGCCGTGGAGGACTTGAAAACATCTGAATTGTGTTTGGTCTACCAGAAATAGTGACCCAGAGAAGAAATGTATCATCTCAAGTGGTGACAGTGTCACTGACTGAATTCCAGGTCTGAGTCTGAATTTGATATTGATGTAATGATGATACAGTCTCTGCTGCAGGGAGAGCTCCTCGCATAGTGAATGTGGATACACAGGCAAAGGTGTATTACTGGTATACACTGGCATTTCATGACTGGTTTCACAGCAGGGAAAATTAAGGGCAATACTTTACCTAGTTATGTTTTTAACTGCTGAATTTTTGAAAAAAAATCAAGTACAGCCTTAGCTGGAGTGGGTATGACCCATGCTGAAGTTACTAGGATAGTATTTGTTAAAGACCTATTGAAAAGATGTGCAAACACCGCAGTTTATAAAGCACCATAGCTGGCTCACTGAATTTTAATAGCACTGAAGTGTCTGATTCCTTTAAATTCTCTTGAAATCCCCAATACACAGTCTAACAAAGTGTTACCATACAATACATTTCCAAATTATGTCAAATTGAAATTGAAACACGGCTAGCCGCACCAATACATACTAATAGAGCAAAATACTTACACCCCTAATCCTCCCTGACACTTCTGGTTTAGAATTCTTCTCTCTAGTGTCTCATTATGTACGCTCTCACTACTCTTATAAATTTTCATTGATGTCTCTTCTTCCATACTTAAAATGCGAACATCTGGATTAAATCAACTGAATTCACACTGTCAGTTTTGCATATACCCAACAGTTTTCAAAAATAGAGCTCCCAGCTTCTCTGTATTTTCAGGCCTCCATCATTAAGAAAACATGAATTCACAGCTGGTAGTTTCACTGTCTGGTCATGTTCCTTTGCATGATTTGTGCTGGAATGTAAATATAATCATTCTGATTTGGTATTTGTTAACAAGATGCAGATTCACAAATAAATACAGATAGGTGGCTACATAGACTACATCTTTTATTAGCAACATTGAACTGAAATTGAGCTTCAACCTGAGCAAGCAATTCTTGCCAGGTCCAAGGCAGGCAGATGTGTCTTGTGCTCCCACGCTGAGCCTCTGACACTAGAAATGTTGGTGAGTCTTAGCCCAGCTTAGCATGTCAAACTTAGTCCACAGATTTTTTTTTTTAGCAGCTGTATTGTTCTTGGTGCGTTGACTAATAAACCACATTTCTAACCTTCTTTACTGATATCTCCTCAGCAGGTCATCTACAATGCACTGTCAGAGCAAACAAGTGGTGTCAGAAACAATGAGATGGCAAGTATTTAAGGAGCACAAAGAAACATGGAAACTACTTATGGAATAAAAGCTTAATAGAAACAAAATACAGGAAAAATCCTTTCTAACCACAGTGAAGATAAAGCCATCCTTCAAATCAGCAAGGAAGAACATGACTGTCAAGCATCTTTAACAGAAAAGGTGGTACCATTGTTCAACATCATCCTGCAAAAGGAAGTCTGTGTGCCAAAGGTGGCATGTAAGCCAAAACCTGCTTAACAGCAGCTGCTACCCAGAGGTTCTAAATGCAAAATTTTTGGTATAGCCTCACAAATCCCAAAGGTATCCTGGCTGTTACTGCTGCTGTCCACCACACTTCCTCCAAACCTTCCAGAACAGCTCCATATCTTGACTCGTCCCCAAGCAACTGCTCATATTTAGGGCCCCTCTAGACCCCAGGGTGTATGATGTAGCACAGTGTGTCAGAGGAGAGCTACAGCAAAGCTAGTCAGGCTGTATGAGAAAAACTTGCAAGGGATGCAGTAAAAAACAGCTTCTTGTTCCAGAGTGGTCCTGTTTTATGCTACCCTTCCACATTGCTGGGACATCTGGCTGTGATATGTCCCTTCCTGGCTGCAGCAGGCCTTGAAATAGTATTCACTAAAATTATAATTCAAGTAGAGAAGAGAAGCAGGACTGTAATCAAAATGGCATTGTTTCTAAGTCTAGTATATCACTATCCCTCTTGCCTAGAAATAAGTGCTATCCATCATTGGTGGCTGGAAGACTTCTCCTAGTATACAGCAGTATTTATAGTCTCTACAAGCATGGAAAGCAATTTTCCTCAAAATTTATTTTTTGTCTTTAGGCTAAGAAGTGTCTTTGGGTCAATTACTTCTTTTTTTTTTTTAAATCCAAAATGGAAGATAGTAGCCACAAAATTATCAAAGGTTATTAGCTAGTTATTTTCAATGCCTAAAACTGTTCTTATAATATTCTTTACTTGCCATGACAAATGTCAAGGACCTCTAAGATGACTTTGTGAAATATGTGACTGCACGTGCCATCTTTACATAACCACAGATTGTAGCTGAAATAGCTATTCACATAACCCAAAAGAAGTGTCCACCTGAATGGAGGACTTCTGTTCAGGTCAGACTTGTGAGGAAAGGTACGAGGTCATACCACCTCTTCTGCCTCTCTGCTCTGCTAGCATTTCATGTGATGGCATTATGCAAAAAACTCTGCAAAGCCCTTCCTTCACTCCCTGGCTCAGGCAATACCTCTGGCAACCTTTGGCTTTGAGAGCAAGAAATATCAGACATACAAACAAAACTGAACACTGGAGAACAGGACCAGAATCACCAGTTGGTTCAGACCCCAGAAGAGTTATACAGATGTCTTATTTAGACCTCTCTTAGTCCTGAGCACTGATGTTGAAATAAGCACAGGGAACAAAACCTCCATTCCCTCCCATTTGGTTTCTCCTGGGGTCACTATATAAACAGGACACCACCAAAAGCACCAACTTTTATCACACTATTTTACCTGTAACTTCTATAAAACCCTGTGTTTCATTCCTCTGACCAGTATTTTTCAACTATTATTTCTCTCTAGTCCCTGGCTTATTCGATCTGTTGGAGAGCCCAGTTCAGACCCTATTCATCAATAGCCACCTAAAGCAAGTACAACCTGTCCAAGCAACAAAGAAGGGGCAAATCCTTTCACTAGCATGAGAAGAAAAGCCAATACCTTGTTCAAGAAGCTACACAGACTATATCAGCCAGGCTGGGATATTGAAGCTCTCAGATAAAGTTTATTAAAGGACTGATTTATACCGGGTGCAGTTACCCACTACAGAGGAATAAAGTCACTGAGATAGGAAGGGTCAGTCTGACATGAGTAGCAGACACTTGGTGCCACATGCAAGTGGCAGCCATAAAATGAATGTATCTTTCTCGTTGGATTAAAGAAGATAAAGAGTTTGGCTTACATTAAGAAAAGTGACATGCAAAACTGCCACGTTTCACACTTCAATGCTTCATGCCCCAGTGTGACATGCCCAGCAAGGTCTTCCCAAGTTGCATGGATCCATGCTACTCCCCAGGAGCAAGAAGGTCTGTATTCAAAACCAGACTTTCTATTTTCACTGTTCTGAGCAGGTAGTAGTTGAAGAAATGTGGCCACCTCTCAAGTGCCACCCTCAAGTAACCCTCTCTGTGCTAGTGTCAGTGCATTAATCCCTCAAACATTTTCATACACTGCAAAAGTTCCTTTTCATGTTCACCATAAGCTGTAAATTCAGTTCCACATTAGAATACTTTTATAAAATATATAACACTATGTTTCAAGCTGGACCTAGAAATTAATCTCCCCACCTGTGAGAACATACACAGTTTTGAAACAACAAAGTTCTTTTAATGAGCTAGTAAATATTTTGATGACTTTAAATGTTTAATTTTATCCCACATTAAAATTATTGCAAATGAATAACTTGATTTTTAAGTAGTTTTCAGCTGGCAAATAGAAATCTTTTCAAAATGTTAATAAAAGGTGATTCTAATAACTTCAAAACTTTTTAGAAGTTTGTCTATGAAAATTCACAAAATGGGTACTCTCCTACAGCCACATTTGGTTTCAGATGATTATCACCAGAAAAAATGAGTGGAAATGTCCTGATTAAGTCTTGTACTAAAATGTCAGGGAAGTAGCGTCTGCAGGGATGAGAAGCAATTAAATGTTCAAGTAAAACAATCAGATGGAGGAATCTTTGCTCTGAAAGTCAAAAGTCACAGTGCCAGCAGAGAAAATTTGGAAAAAGAACAAAGGTGACTAAATGTTAGTAAAAAATGGAGACTTCTGGGGACTCATCAGTGTGAAGAAGCAATTAGTATCCTTTGTCAAAAGAGTAAGTGGAGGAGAAAATAGAATATAAATGCAATTGCCAGAATGAAGTTCCGAGAGATGTGAAGCTGACAAGATGTAGAAAAGAGACTTAGAGACTTGAAAGGAAAAATTGTACCAGAGTAAGGTGTATTGGTCTTATTTCTCTGTAAGAATTATAAAGTTAGCTGCTGTTACTTGCTTTATGACAGAAGACAGTTGCAGTTCAAATGTCTTCATAACACTTTAGGGCTATCACCATGAAATTGCCAAATGTTGATATTTTCAGCAAATGAATAATTTCATGTATTTAGGCCATCAAAGATACTCTGTAAATTTTCTTGCATGCTGGAAGAAGCAGATTATTTATTTGCTGATAAATTCAGATGAATGGGACTCCTTTGTAAGCAAAGAACCTTCACTCACATCTCAAAAGGTGAAGTGTTATTGCAACAGTTACCACTTCACAGCCAAAAGAAAACAAAATGTATGGATTTTAAAGCAGGCCTATTTCTGTAATACAATAGGGGACACCAATCATTCACATTCAGGTAACATTTTACTTTTCAGGAAAGGAACACTGAGTATGTGCATCACTTCCAAGATGAGTTGAATTGAATCCAGTCTGATAAAAATTTTTGCCATTAGTCAGGTGAGATAAGTAAGAAATTAAAATAAGGCCTAAAAATAAGTCTGGAGTTGCTGGGATGAAGATTCTTTGCTTTTACTTTATTTTTATATGATTTCTCACATATCACTGGTTCTTTTCATTTGAAAATATATTCAAGTCTTACAAACACTTTTAAAAATGCATAATAAGTTCTGTGATTTGCATAAAGAAAATTGTGTCTAGAAATGTCTCTTCCACTCTTTTTAATGTAACAGAAAGAGGTTTCCCTTCATCTGCATTTCTTCTTTCCATTCTTTGTGATGGATGAAGGATTCCCTTTGATCGTTCTACATGAACCTTTTTCAAGTTTGTGCTCACTTCATATTCAAACACTTCAGTTATATCTGCTCTCTCCCATAGCAACATTAGATTTTGTTTCCCTAATGCTGACATCAGTTAAAAAACTTTGGAGATCTGTAACTGCTGTAGTTAATAGGAAGTGCATGTCACATCCTTTCCCTCCAGCCTGTGTCATGCTGGATAGATAGCAAGAACTTCTTGAATATTAAGTCTTCCTTAGTAACAATACCTATGTGATTTCTACAGTTAATACCTTTAGCAAGACAGCTGCCTTTAATCTGTTTGCACAGTATGTGGGGCAGGAAAATAAGTTATTTTTCTTTTCTACTTGAATGTCATACTAGTGAAATATGTGGAAATGTTCTTCTTTTAATGAGTATTTTACAGAAAACATGCTGCCTACCCTCAATTGAGGCTACAAAACAAAGATATGAGCATGGAGATGACCTGGGGTAGGGAGTGACATTCACATCAAAAACCTCATTAAGTTTCCACCTCAGATAATTTGCTACAAATAGACTGGTTCCTCTCGTGAGCAGCAAGACTGATTTCTTGCACAGAGGGAGAAAAAGCCAGGTAATGTGGGAGTTCCTCTGGCTAATTATTTTGTGCATGTGTGAGTCAGGTGCTCCAGCTTTTGAGTACCAACTCTGACATGGCCTCCTTAAGGAGAAAGTCCAGCGCTACCAGGGCACTGGAGCCACACTCCTATACAGCTCTGGCATGCTGCATGCAATGGGAGAGGGAAACAGCCCATACATCCCTCCCTGGAAAACACCACAGAGAGAGATCACACCTGTGAATGGAAGAAGGGCAGGTGCATGCTCTTTTGTCTCCCTAGGAAGCAGCCTCTATGGCTTTAGAGGAGGTGATCATTAGAAGCAAAAAGCTTTCTTTCTCCATAGTTACTTTCATAGTTACTCTGACACCCAAAGATCCCCAGTATGTGGTAAGATTTCCTGTCAGGAGAGGTGTGGTCAGAAAAAGGTGGAAAAGACTCAACAAACCTCAGTCTTTCCTTACAGTAAATCTTAAAAGCAGAATTATGCTCTTTTTAAAAAAATGAAACCTAAAGACACCTCGAACAGTGTCTGTAGACTAATAAACATAACATCTCTCTGATTAAAGTTTCTTCATTGTTCTTTACTCCACATAGAAAGTCCAAGTATTTTCTATGACACTGCCTAAGAGATCACACTTAACTTGGAACAATTAATTTTGACTTATTTTGAGCCAATGCAGTTTGTCAAGATCTACTGTTGTCAAGAAAAGGCAAGCAGTTTTTTCAATTATATGAAATGTTCTGTGTGCTGACACAGAAGATGCCTGGAGCAAAACAGAAAATGGGGTCTTTTTTTTAATTTTTTTTTTTTTTTTTTTAAGATATTGCCATTAGCACTGATCTTGAAGCAAGCTGGAAAGCATGGCAGTTGCTAACTCCTCTATGTGATTGTCAGGGCATAGCAACATGACATCTTGCAATTCCGAACAGAATACGGAAAAATAATGGTCTCAATGCTAGCCCTCTTGAAAAGTATTCACCTTTCTAAATTGCATTGGACTCAATGTGCAGACAATAAAAATGTGAAGACAACAATAAGTTTGTACACAGAAATGATGACATGAAAGTAATATCTTGCAGTAAAACAGCATCCTCTCTGAAATAATCTCTAGTGCATTTTTGCAGCACCAAAAAAAAAGATTTCAGTTAGGACCGTCTGTTCCATCTCTTTCACCAAGCTTCAGTGAAATTCAGCCATGATTTCAACTATCTGTTATTCTTAATTGAAGAATAAGAATAGCCAGAAAGTCATAAAAAGCATCACCTGTATTTGGTATGGTGCACACTCTCACCTATTGTTCTGCCCTACCAAATACATCTATCATTCCAGGGCTGCTGGTTGACGAGGAGCTCTAAGGACTCTTTCCACAACAGGCTCTCTAAGTACACCCACTGACTAGAGATGCTCTTTCAAGAGTTTGTTTTCCAGTCTGACTCAAAGACAAGACTCAGTCTTTCCCAGACATCATCAGTTGTGTAACATCTTATTACACATGCCAACATCTACTTACCACAGTGATGAATCATTGAATTGTTTTGGTTGGAAAAGACCTTTAAGATCATCAAGCCCAACCATCAACCCAGCAAATGGTTGCACTTGATGATCTCAAAGCCCAAGCAAAACGATTCTATGATTTCCTGAATATTTTAAGGATGAAGAGGAAGTATTTTAGAGGTGAGAGTTTTCTCAACTTAAAATAGAAGTCTTAAGTGAGGTGAATGGAACTCTGAAAATTTTCTTATAAAGGAAACTGGAGTTACCAGTTCAGCTGCTGAAATACTGATACTTTGAACTTAGGGGAAGAATCAGACCAGGTCACAGATCTGTATAGTTGGACATTACCCAAGCTGCACATCCTCCTCTATGGAACACCGCATTATGTCTGTGCCTTTAATAGTCCTCTGATGGACTTCGGTCATCTTCCTCATTAATGCAGTGTCCAAGTGCTTATGGCACACACTCTAAAGCTCTCCATTACTGCAACTGCATAATTAAAATAATTAAATTTCTTAATTTTTGGGCTTTCATGCTATTTCTTTACCATACAATGAGATTCCTAGATCAGTGAAATCTTAAGAGCTCATTAATATCACTGGAGCACAGCCTTGAATAGGATATAGAAAATATGATCTTAAAATAAATAAAAATGTAAAACAAAAGGTACTATCTCAAGTGCAGTTTCCCTAGAATTACTTTACTTTCTGATTTTCCAGCTCTCACCACATGTGTTCTTGGTCTGGCAACTCTCCTCCAAATGTCATGTAGGAGAGTCACTCTTTATATCTGTGACAGAGATCAAAAAGGGCTGTTTTGCCACTGGCAATTGCTGAGTCCATATTAGTATCTCACCATTTCCTTGTCTGGCTACTGAGGACATGACAAGGTCTAACAATGTTAAAACAGAAAGGATTCCCTAACCATGGTATGCCCAAATAATGGAAGCTTCTGCCTGAGGGGCTGTCTAATGTTGCTCCAATGCTGGGTAGCAGTTTACTACAGTTCAGCATATTTAGTGAAAGGAACACTGGATGACATGTTTTTATTTCATCTCTGGGGCAGAGAAACTTGCAAGTCATGGGGAGTGGGCTTTGTTTTTTCAGTAGGTGGAATAGATATCCATAGTTTATGCTTTTGGCTTATGTTATGGTATTATGGTTTATATTACAGTATTATGTTTTCTTACCTGTGCTGAATAGTGGACTTGTAAAGCGAAAAACTATTCCCCTCAAAAAAAAAAAGCTGTTGCAGGACATTATCCCCATGCAGTATTTATAATGAGAAATATTTCTTCAGAACTGCTCTGTGTGGTTGGCAGTTTTATACACTTTCACATTAACAACTTCCTTGAAATATACATAGAAAAAACCCATTGTTTAAAACCACAGATTAAGGCTATGCATCTCTCAAAGGCTGTCTGGCATTAAGAGGCTGCAATGTCTAATTAACATAAAATTTCAAAGGATGAAAGCAATCACAGAATCATTGTATCATAGTATCATAGACTGGTTTGGGTTGGAAGGGACTTGAAAGATCATCTACTTCTAACCCTCCTGGCATGTGCAGGGACACCTCCCACTAGACCAGGTTGCTCAAAGCCCTATCCAACCTGGCTTTGAACATTTCCAGGGAAGAGACATCCACAACTTCTCTGGGTAACCTGTTCCTGTGCCTCAACACCATCACAGTGAAGATTTTTTTCCTTATGTTTATTCTAAATCTACCCTCTTTCAGTTTAAAGCCATCACCCCTTGTCTTATCACTACATGCCCTTGTAAAAAGTCCCTCCCCAGCTTTCTTGCAGACCCCCTTTACATAC
This sequence comes from Todiramphus chloris collaris, assembly GCA_025345505.1. Classification (NCBI taxonomy): domain Eukaryota; kingdom Metazoa; phylum Chordata; class Aves; order Coraciiformes; family Alcedinidae; genus Todiramphus; species Todiramphus chloris. The sequence goes on from JANVCC010000035.1 coordinate 33,287,794, forward strand.
AGGAAGGCTGATGTAAGGTCTGTCTGGAGCCTTCCAGTGAGCAGCTTTTTACTTCACTGTTTCTGCACGCACAAGAATCTTAAGAATTTCCCCAAAATTTTATGAACCAAGTTATGTCCCTGCTATTTTTTTTTTTCCTAAATTTCATTTTCATTTTCAAGGAATGACATGGATACATGGATAAATACAAATAATGTATTTTTTTCTAGCAAGTTCATTTAGCTGCCATGAAGTAATACTACTGGAAAACAAAGAACTATAAAAACTATTTGTTTTTTCCAAAGGAACTGTGAGATACAGTCACTGAAATGTATCAGAAATTCACAGTGGGCTAAGCCAAATGCTGAGTAGTACAGGTCAACAGTAACCAAAAAGATAAGATTTAGCCCAGTGAGACTCCTGATATTTTATTTTCATGTATAACAAAAACACTTCATTTTGACAAACATGGGTCATCTGTCTTTCCTCCATCCATAAGTATATACACCTGCTAGTTGTCTGCAGTCTAAGCCCTTGAGATAACCTATTTATTCAGATCCCTAAATACAGATTTAGATGCCTTAAAAGATTCTTCTAAATTTGGAAGCAATGTCCCAGATGTCTGGGCTGGTATCACACTGTAAGTAATTAAATTCACCCTCAGCCCACTACCAAGAAGAGGCAGTATCAGTCCCACTTTACACTTGCACTCTGGCTGTCCCTCAGGGATGACATACTTCAAGAGACTGATGGTTTTATTTACAGCTGGGATACTGTCTCCATCTCCCCTTCCTCCCTGCTCAAAAATTTCCCCAGTATCTGAAGCTGACATACTACCTGCAGAAAGCTCTTGGAAATTCTTTTTCATTGTCTCAATTAGGATTTTGAATCTTTTAAGCCTTTGATGCAGGTGGAATTGGCATCCTGCCCTTTGCTGTCTTCAGTGGGCTGTGCTCACCCCTCCTTCTTTTTTCATCCACATAATGCCCCAGACAGCTTTCCCCTTTCTATTTCACGTAATGCTCTTCCTCATTTAATCTTTATTTCAGCTCACCTTTCTCTGTTTGTCAGCAAGGCTGGGGGTTTTTTTCTTGCATGCAGACACACTAAAGGCAGTCTGATTTGAAATGTCACCTATAATCTTAGTTTTAATTGCAAATGTTTTATGAATACTTCTGAAATTTTGAGGGCCATAGTCTGCTCTCAGTTGGCTAACCTAAGTCCAATTATCCTCACAGCAGTAATTCCAGATTTACAATGGTATAAAGAAACAGAATTTTGCACTAAACCTGTATTTGATGGGGATTACAGTAAAAAATTCTTGTCCCCTCTCAAAAATCAGAAAAGCTTAGATTAAGGCTTTTCCTTGTTTATTTAAGTAGTAATATGGAAGAAAAGAAGCTGTAGTTCTGAAAGATAATGCAGAAATGTATGTATATATGTATTTATGATAATGTCTAAGAAGTCTAGCAAAGATCATGGATTTATTTTTTTTTTTGCTAACACTAACAGCTAGACATACAAAAGAAGAGCTAGTTTCTAATCCCAACAGCATAAGCAAAATATGGAAAGTTCAAACAAAATGTAAACTGAGATGCTCAAGAAGCCATAAGGATCAGTGCTTAAGTGGAATGTGGACTCCCAAAAGCACAATCCCTGTCTTTGCCAATCCAGCTCTCCCTCACACAGAGTCTGATTTAAGCTTCAGTCCACATACACCAGAGGGCTTTTTTACTGTTTAAGCTCATCCTCCTGCCACGATTTAGTCACTATTTTTTTTCAAAGCTGAAACTCTTGCTGAGTTACTGTGGCAGCCATCAGGCCATGCTGCAATATGTTAGTATCTGGAGGAGGAAGTTAGGGAGAAAAATTTCAAAACAGTGTTTAAAATGTGTACTGTGTTATATACTGATAATCAAAGAGGGAAAAAAAGTCAAAAAAGGAGTCTGGGGTGTGAAAAAATATTCAAAAAACTTCTATGCCAGAGATATCCATAGTAAAACAAATCTCAAACAGTGCCCTAACTCACTCTCATCAAATTAAGGAAGACAGGAGTAAATGTGTATCCACACATGGAGGCTCACAGAAGGAATCAGTCCATTAGCCTCTCCAAGTATATATGATCCCACACAAAACTTTTTAAAGCTTTCCTGACATGGCTGTAAATCAAACAAAGGGGAAAAGAGGTGTAAATCAGCTTAGAACCAGGACAGCTGTTTTCAAACTTGAAACAAAGTGTTACAGGAGAATATGGGATTTAACTGTCTGAGAGACTTAGCTGCAGTTCTTGGTGTTTGGTCATTTGAACACCAACATACATCCTTGGCCAAATGTTCATATATTTAGATTTATCCAATCCATGGCACTTAAGCCTATACTTTGGTTATGTTGAAGTTTAAGAAAAAGCAGTACAAGAGAGCAAGCTGGTTTTAATCTCTCAATAGTTGCTTTGAATTGCATTTAGTGTTCTTTCTGGAGGTCAGGCCCCTAACTCATGTCTGTACATAATAATCTCAGCTTTTGTTTCGGAAATAAAAAACGTTAAATTTCCAAGTTCCTAGGGCTTATGAAGGTAAGTGGAATATATACAGCCTAAAGGCTTCCACATCAGAAAAACAAACAAACAAACAAACAAATGAAAAAATCTCAGAGGTGATCTGCTATAAAATCACATTATTTATACTCTATTCTGGTACCATCTTTGGCCTCTGACTTAATGACTTTTGTGAGCATGGGGCTGTAAATATTTCCCTTCCCATACAGTCTTTTAGCAGGGTTCTGCTCCCATTTCTCCTTATCCCAAGGTTTATCTTGTCATAAAACTTTTGGTTACTTCCACTGTAAAATTGGCCTGTACAATATCTCTAGGAGTGTTTCTTTAACATGTGCTTATTACAAGGCATTTTAATATGTTGTTGATGAACTGTGATCTAGCTGGCATTTATCACTGATGCAAAAAACACTACGAATAAAACACCTAAATGGGTTTTATTCTTATTCCTGATCTCAGTGAACATTTCTGATTTGAAAACCAGAAATCATAATAATTTTAATGCAAATGAAGTTACCTTATTCCCTTTCCATCACTGCACAATCAAATAAGTGGCAAAGGAAATTACTGCAATTCCCTGAACTTGTTTTGCCATGCACAGAAACTACTGAATGCATATCGTGTGAGGCAGTAATTAAGTTCCTAACTTACTTACATCTTCTTTCAGTGCTGCATCATCCTTGCCACAGCCTTTTGGCAGGAAACCCACACATTCATCTATTATGAGATGTATAATGTCCTGAGCTGTTTTAGCTGCTCATATTTTAACTTGGAGATTAACCATAAACACACCTGAGATTAGACAATGGCTTTACACTGCCTAGAAATAAAGAGGTTGTAGAAACCCCCGTGAAAAATCATGAAAACATAAATGTTATTCATGAGAAACTTAAAACAGAGATCTCTTCCAGTGGGATTTAAAGTAAAAACAATTTGAAAACAGCAAAGGCTAGAGGAGAACTGCCATTTTCTACAGGTCTCTTAACAGGGATTGAAGACAGTGAGTGGATTTTGTAATTCCACGGGCTCTCAGGATTTTCTGGAAGACTTCAAGGTGGATATTTCCAAGCAAGAGAGATAATAAGATGGTTATCGTGACAAGCCACGTAGTATGAGAGAGAGTAGCAGCAAAGGAGAAGAAGCAAAAGTCACTGGGTCACAGCCACCCACCTGTGTACTAAACTCAGATTATCCCAAAGGCTATGTGATAACAAAAATATACAGCAATCAGGCCAGAAATTTTATGTCATCAAGTTTTGCTGGATGAGTGATACTTGATAGTGAGGGCTTGTAATTCTTCTCAATTGTCTTGCTGTTCTGACAGTTTTTTGTATACATGAACTGTTTTTAAGTATAGAGTTTCTGCCTGCTGATCATGCACACACTCAGTATCTGTCCAGAATAAAGAAATCTGTAACAGTAATTCCAGATGTGGAACTGTATTTCCTTTCTACTGCAAGTGCCAAATTCTCTGTTGATTCCAAATTTAGATTCAAGAAGAAAGTAGTATTTATCTTTAAATTGGGCAGTTATAACTCTGTCGTGATTTTACAGGCTTGTTCAGCCATATCTCCTTTGTTTTAAATCAAAAGTCTGAAGGTGAATTTCAGTTTATTAGTATCACATTAATTGTTTTGCTTTGTGCTTAAATTTGTGCTTAGGTTGTTCTAAACAATTTCATTAAGAAAATACCCTGTTCTTCCATAGTTTAGCTCTAGTTGCCAAATGCACGTTAGCTGCTAAATTGTAAGACTGATATGAATGAAAATGTTATGATAATACAGCATCCTCAGGCTGAAGTCCAGTGGTATCAGTGAAAATACCATCTGGGAATGGAAGCAAAAAATCTGAAACAAAAGGCAGAACCATGAACATGAGTTTTTAAGAACTCAGTCAAAGAAGAGCTATGGTCTTTGGTCTGTTACAGAAGGTGTCCTCTTAGACAAGTACTAAAAAAAAAACCCCAAACTTCAGTGAGTTCAGTGGAGGATCACCAAGATGAAAATGGAGCTGAAGCATCAATCCTATGAGAAGAAGTTAAGGGACCTGGGCTTGTTCAGGCCCCAGAAGAGAGAGCCTCTGGGGACCTAAGAGCAGCCTGCCTGGAGGCTCTTCATCATGATGCATGGTGGGGCAATTGGACATAACAAATTGTCAGAGTAAAGCAAGTCTTGGCTGCTCCCAAAAGGAAGGTGAGGTAGGAAGTCATGGTGACCCCAGTGCAGGCAATGCCCTCACCGATAGGGCACAGCCCTGCGGGTTCTGGATGCAACAGGCAGAGCCAGGTCCATCCAACAGGATCCACTGACAGCCACAGCGAGTCATGAACCAGATTCAGGGTACCTCTCTGGTGGCCAGCCAGGCACAAAAGGAACAGAGCCTGACACAGGACTGGGGACAAGGCTGCAACACACGGTCAGTCAAAAAGACTGGGCGCCAGGCTCTGAGCTTAAATGGGGCTCTGAGACCCATGGACAGAAGTGTGGCTGGGGGACCCACATGAGACCAGTCATGGGGATTAGGGCCTAAGGGTGGCCTCAGGCCCAGGCATACATTGAACCAGAGAGGTTCAGACTGGATATAATGGGAAACCTTTTCCTTTGGGAGGACAGTCAAACAGTGAGACAGTCCTGAGGGTCAGTTCTTGTCCAAACTCAACCAGGTAAATTCCTGAGCATCCTGGTCTGACATCTCAGCTAACGCAGTTTTGAAATGCAGGTCACTTCCAGTCTGACTTCTTAAGAGATCCTATATTTCTGTGAAATTTAAGTGACACTATTTAACTTTATCTTAGTTGTCACATTTCACACATGAGTACATATATGCATATCAGCGGCCTTTTACTTACACAGCTAAATACTGTGAGAGTTAGATACTGATTCATTTACTTTAACAGAGGTCTACTATGCATCATTTATGCAGTCAAGAGATGGAGCAAAAAGTAGTACAGACCAGACATGTATCTTAATATTCATTTGTTTTGCCTTGTGCAACCTGTACATGACACAAAGTGCTTTTATCTGTCTTCACGTTTTGAATGGATTTATCCTGTTGCATCTAAACATTTCTTGTATGCCTTTTTGTACCCTCCATAGAGTATTGTTGTTTCTTTAACAATTTAGTACGCTCTGAGATGCTTGAAAACAACATGTATATCCCTATCAAGTCTGTGATTTTTCACTTGGTGAGACAAGTGTTACAATGGCTATTTAATTATAGTGGTAGGCAACTGATCGACTTCTTTGCACTTACCAGCAGTGAATGAAAATGTTTCTATTAATTTGCTGCTGTGTGCTCTGCTGTTGCCACTGGTGCATGCAAATAACTCTGATAAGAATACAGAGGAACCTGCTACTTCTCCAGATGGGGGGAACATCACCAGGGCAAGAGAAATGTGCTGCATGCCCATGACTTTTGTTTAAAAAAAAACCCCCAAAAACATAGCAGAGGAGTATGTGGTTTTCCCTTAGCAATATTTTACTGTTAGTGTTGATGTTTAATTTCAGATGTGTTCAAATAGAACACCAAGTGTCCACTCCACTTAAATAGGCATTGGTTCACCTTTGGTTATTCTTCGCTGGTGACCTAGATTGTCCCAAAGCACAAATTCTCTGGAGACCCAGTCCACTGTCACCTGCCTCAGTTTACCAGGGCTTGGCTCTTCTTGTGACTTCTTACAGCTGTCTACAGCTCAGAATAGCAGCTTTTTCCACCCACCCTGTGGAAGTGCAAATGATTACGAGGGGAGCACCAGAGCAGTGAGTCAGGTCTTCAGACAGACTGAAGGGCTTCCAGATCACCACTGGTCTTAATGGGAGCTAAGGAAACTTCAGCTTGCAAACGCTATGTTTACTTCTACAGCTAAAGCAAGCAATTCCTTCACCAGATCTCAGAATCCAGAACCCTGAAGACAAAGAGCTGTTTAATAGAGTCACAAAGAGTTGGTTTTTTTCTTGAACTGCTTTAAATACTTTGACAACAGCTCATTAGAAAATTTATATAATTTAATCCCTTTTCTATTCAATCGCTTCCCTTTACTCTTGTACTTGTAACCATAAGACTGTATGACATGAATACAACCTTCCCCTATACCCTTTCTTCCTCATCCTTTATCATCATACTTGATATCAATTTATAAATTTCTTTCAGACTTGTCCAGCACACTGCTAAATGTTAAGGGAAATAATGTGAATTCACTAAAATGACAGATGGAAGAGGTTTCCTATATGTATTTTCTAGCAATGTATGCAGACAATACAGTACAACTAATAACAGGAGTGCAGAGAGCATGTACAATACTGAAGCACACTAGATCCATTATCCAGGTTACCAGTCACTGAACTCACTTGCATCTCTAATTTTATATATGGGGACATAAAGCTATATATTGTTAAATACTAAATATATGCTTCCATCTGTGATAATCTAGGCATCTGAGACCTGAATGACACAGAAACAGGTCCAATTTATCTACAAGTGTTGTTTTTCTTAATGCTGTTGTATAAAATAGCATATTTCTGAACACATTAAGAGCACTCTAAATCTGTGTCTTGCACATAAGATTCAAAACAGAGCCCCATCTCCTCCTCTAGTGACTTCCTTGGTACTTCTTTTCATATATGAAAGAGAGGCTCTCCGGAGAAGGGAATTAACTTAAAACTGCCACTTTCAACTTCCAGTTACATACTAAAAGATTTTTATTATGTTGCTTCTCACTGTTCCTAAAGGTAAGCAAATCCCATTTTTTCCCAGCTTTTTTCAAAAAGCATGTCTTCTAGCGTCATAATCTTTGTCACTGCTCTTGTTGATATCCTTCCTGAATCATGCTGCCCCAAACTGAATACAGCGCTCTCACTAGAGACCAATAAAACAGAAGGACTTGTTTTACATAACATTTTATCAAGAAAAAAGTTGGAGTCTTTTTCCCAACATGCTTGCATTGTTGATTCATGTCCATTGTTTGGGCCATTCTGTATGATGGATCCTTTTCCCGAGGACATTTTTGTTAGGTATATAAGGGACTATTCCTGAATGAGTGCAGGGCCTCATCCTCATCACTTTGCATCTTGTTCCTTACTGTGTCAAGATCAGCTTAAATACTGACCCAGCCATCCAGAGAATCTGCGAGGTGAGCAAGCATCACTTCCATACCATCATTCAGTCCATTAACAAAAGTACAAAATAGCTTCAGTGCCAGGACAGATCTCTGAAGGTCCCTTACAACACAGCAGTGCATCAGCCAGTGCAGAACTCATACCTACTTCTTTGAAGTCTTTAGCTAGTTTTGCACCACAGTTCTCCATTTCACAAAGAGAAGGAAAAGCCTGAGTTTCAAAAATAATTTTTTTTTTAAATGGGGTGGGGAAAGAATTTTGAATAAAATTTGAAATTTAGAAAAATGAAGCACAAGTAAAATTACTCACCAGTCACAAACACAGCAGGATCTCATGTATACTATTAATAATAGATATCAATTGTAAAGTTCTAAACAATTCATTCAGCAAATAAGATCTTTTTTTGTCTCAATCTCAGAGAACACAAGCTTTTAAAATACAGCTGGCTTATTAAACATTAACTCAGGTGCATTTCTTAAAAAGAAACCACTTAGCTCCTTTGTGATTCTGTTCACAATAAGCACAACTATTACCATATTTTATCATTAAGCTATCATGAGATTTGAAAATCAAATCTGCTTAATGGGAAATGAGGCTTTCATAAAGAAAAGGCTTATTTAAAGTTCATTATAACCATACAAGGCTATTTAAAATTTTCAGGTTCAGGCACTTTGAAATGACAAGGGTCATCTTTGGAGGAAGCTCTGTTGCTAGGAGACTCAAGCCACAAAACATCATAACAGCTTGTAATTTACTCTTTTTGTCAAGGGATGTCAAAGACAAATGTACTTGCCAGAATGTGCAGTGTTTTTTACCAGGCTTGCATAATTTCACAAGAAAAAAGGAGGAACAGAAACCTCACCTCATTGCTTTCTAACCCCTTCCCAAATCCCTGAATTCACAGTATAAGGGGAGTTGCACATTTCCTTGCCTTGGAGCAGAAGTATTTTGCAGCATCTCTTTCCCAGGTCCTTTCACTCCAGTAAGGGCTCCCAACTATAACTGACCCTAATGGGCAAGATAAATAGATGCAAAGAATGAGAGTCAGCTGTTTAAAAGGCTGGGTTCTAAAATGTTGCCCAGTGTAGGAGTGACAAGGGGAGTTCAGGAGGGAGCAGCTTTTAGGGCTAAAATGTTGCCTAGATTGAAAACAACCCAAACTGGAGGAGAGGACCCTGTCACTCATATCTGGTGGAAATGATGCTTAGAGATTTTTGCCTGCTTGTGGCTATCAGTCAGCCTCCAGATGCATAGGAGCACCAGCTGACTGCAATAACCTCTTTGCATTTGCTGACCTCAGGAAACTGGTATCAGAAAACAACCATCTTTCTTTCAGCAGTGCAATACTTTGACTCCTTCTAAGGCAGAGTTCTAGGGCACAGTCAGCCTCATAATGAACAAATACCTTCAGAAATTATTTTTAAGAAGTGAAATGAAAGTGTTGAAGACAATCTGCCCTCAGCACTGAAATGGCTATGGAGACTTTTGGTACCTTGACTGTGACATTACTGAGATGGTTCCAGCACAAATGAACTACATATGAAGTAGAAAATAATGGAACTAAGACATCCTCACAGGGACAGGTTATTCAAGAGTCTCTGTACCTCTAGATGGACAAATTCCAAGAACATTCTTTGTGGGGGAGGGGTGTACAGAGAAAAGAGTGATTCTTAAAAAAAAAAAAACAAAAGAAGGCCAGAAAACATCAACTGAGACACTTCCATGCCAATATACTGACAACATGACACTGGAATAGTATGTTTCCAGGAAGGTCTTCAGAATCCACAGAACAGCATGTAGCAAAAGGGAAGATGGGGAAATGCCCAGCAGAAGACATACAAAGTTGTTTGCCCAGGTGACTACTATTTTAACTAATGTAATCATGAACAACTATTAGAGTCCAAAAAAACAGTGGCTGCATCCAGCATTTTGAATAGTATGAAACACACGCACAAAAAAGTGGTTATTGCTGGACCAAGGAAGGCAGTTTACCCAAAATGGGAGCAGGAAGAAGGCTTCTGACTCTGCATGAACAGGAGTGAAGGTGCTATGAGATTAGAAGAGTGTGCATGAAGGAGAAGAAGCCACTGAGGATTCTGGCCTCTGTAATAATATTAATTGAATATGAGTTGAAAATAAGTAGATTTTGAGTGTTTTTCTTTTGTAAGAGTTTCTGTCACTGGAGTTAGTTTTGGATGAACTGCCAGAGTCTTCACTGGTATAAAAAACTTCAGCAGGCTGATAATAAGCTTTTATTACAGATCTTCTTTTTGGTCAAGAAAATAACACCTGCAGACTAGTGTCAGCCAGGGAGCTTTTTTCAATGGTTTCCCCATGTCACTGAAAGTTTGGGATTGCATTTCTTATCATTACAACTAACTGTGACAAATATGAACACACAGACCACAACAGCATATGAAAAATATGACATTTTCTTAACATTGCCTATATAAAGCTCTTCTGATGAATCCAAGCAGGATGAAGTCAAAATGATTAGCAAAAGCTGTGAAACAAAAATCAGTAGAATGAATATTGATTCATGCTTGTTATTGTTTTTGTCCTTCCTTTAACATTCTCCTTCCTCTTTATTGTCTTTTTTCAGATTACAGGTTAACTACTTTGTATGTCTTGTCTCTAGTCCTCAAACTGAGCACTGGGAAGACATATACTAAAATACTGGTTTTGCCCAAATGGCCACCCAGATGCAAACCAGAACACATGAGGCTGGGAAAATAACTTTTATCAGGAGTGATGGATAATACAGAGAAGAATAATCTGCACACTGGAAAACTACATGTTCCTCCAGCCTAAGCAGGCAGGAAACATAAATAATCAGGATGGTTATTGTGCTAATAAAAGTATCTTATTTTGTGAGTATGTGATGAGTAGCACTCCTCATAAAATGGTCATTATTAGGCTTTACTAGCTCACACAGGCTGAAGTGCTCAAAATTAATGAGGCATTTGTTCTTAGGGATGTACCCTGTTAAGAAAACACTCTATTTATTTATTTATTCAAACAATGAATCATGTCAATAAATTAATAGCAAATGACCTCATTTTTGCAAGGATGTTTTCTGCTTTCACTCTGAATCTTGCCTCTGTAGTCTACACATAGGTGATGGAATGGCTTAATAACTATGGCATATCAAAGAACAGATCTGCTGTGACAACAACAGAGACCCATGTACTTCTATGCAAGCTGTACTGTCTACAGATGTGGTGCAAAAACTTTGAAATGCTAAAGTTTAAAGACAATTCTCTGACTTGGAAGTACAAGACATATAAGGGCCTAGCAAAATGTTAAGACTGGATGCAGGACTTGGTTTAGCCTTGACAAATAATCTGTCTGAATTGCTATATTTTGTAAAGGTGGCATAAGAGCCAGAAGCGTCGAGTGCAGAATGAGATATTTGCTGTTAGCAGCTCACCTTTGCAAGGGGGCCACTCAGTACCAGAGACACTTGGGGTCACATTAGGATAGAATAGAATAGAATAGAATAGAATAGAATAATTTCAGTTGGAAGGGACCTACAATGATCATCTAGTGCAAAGAAGGTGCCCCAAAAGAGAAAATCTGTGGATATCCCTTCACAATTTGATAACCACACTACGTGCTGCTCTAGGAGCCAGTAAATGAAGATATAAACACCATACAGCTACAGATGGGTAACTGACTTGCTGCACTAAGATATATTACTAGCTGCATAGGACTGAGGTTCAGTTCCTAGAAGAAAACAGTAAAATGTTTACTGATATATTGTGCAACCTAATGGGTCTGAAAGGTCCCTAATAATTAAAACCGAGAAAGTTCCCTGTAAAATCTTAGAAGGCCTATAGGGAATCTCTTTGACAGAACAGAATGGTGCACTACCTTATACACTTTCCACCTTACAACATGAAGCTAAAAATATATACTCAGAGATGGACTATAACAGTCTGTAGCCCTGAGTCCATTAAAATAAATAGGGTTATCTTATGTTCCTTGCTGCAAAGCTATTCCTAGAATAGTTTCTATAACACAGTTATTCTGCTCTTTCAGAGTGATGCCTTCAAGTCTCTGGGGAGTGCATATCCCAGCACTCTCATTCCCTGTAATAATCTTAAGACTTTGCAAGATGAGAAATTGCTGAACAATGAACTCACTGGACATTTGCTGTTTCCTCTCCTGTGTTATACATCTAGGAATTACACACACACACACTCAAGGCAGGTTACATGTCGTTGCTGACTCCTCAGAGATAGCAAATTAAAGAGTTTAACTTCCATAGCAGTGTTAACCTAGTCCTGGCTCATTGGCTCCAGACAGACATCCAGAGCAGGAACAGAGCAGTTCCACAGTTCTTGTTGCTGCCCACCTATTGCTGTGGTCTGCAGAGCACAGCACATCGGTAGCAGGAGGATAAGAAGTTCTTGCTTCCAGGGGATGGTGTCTGTACCCCAAATTTGCAGTCAATCTCAAAAGCTTACCTGTTCAAGCATATGCCGAATTATATTTAACAATGTCCACGTTAGAAAGGTGTTCAACACTAATTTCAATCACATACTCTGCCAAGGTGAAAAAATACTTGAGAGATCTATTGATGCTTGGTTCCCCATCCACACCGATCCCTCAGTCCCTCACTGTCATTCATATCTTGGTTCATTTGCATCTTAAATACAATTATATTCAGATCAAGATCACAATGTATGAATTCATTCCATATTTAACTTCTGGTCTCAGAGAGGTCATCAGTTTACATATGGGGAGCAGATTTAAAAGTGTTGGCACTTCAGCATCTCTGTGTCAGGTTTCTTTTGACCTCATAGACACTCTGCAGGGACATGGGGTTTTGTCAGCATGAGATTCTCTGTCAAACATCTCAGCATAGCAGTAATTATGAAGCCATTTATTTAATACAGTTGTTGACATGCATTTTCTAATTTATAGATATCTTAAAGATAATTGCTTAATTTCCTTAAAAGTAAATCTGAAATGGTAATACACTGGACTGTTGTTGTGTTCATAATTCACTTTAATGAAAAGAGATACAGGCATGTTTTAGAAGTAAACAAACTATAGAGAATTAATGAATATGGCCACTTAGGCTGATTGAAAAATGAATGAACACTGGTCACACTAGTGTGGGCAAAAGAGTCTTCCCTCTTGAAAAATAATTGTTTTTCTGTCCAGCTGCAGCAAAGTAGGTGGGGTGCTTATGTTGTTTTCTTTGGTCAAAAGATGACAGGACTATGGAGGTAGATCTATACTTTCAATTTAGGCTCATTTCTAAATAGAAAAATGCCATTTTGAAGCAAAGCTGAAGTTAACCTCAAATACAGAGATGTAATACTTGGATACTTTAATATTTTCCTCCACTTTTTGTGTCCTAAACTACTTACCAAGTTGCATTTGAACTGGTAAAACAGATTAGTTCTCCCCGTACAGCTCAAGTTTTAATTGAATGTATTTCACACAGAATAATATCATTCTGCCTCCATTTGGAGTATAAATAAACAATTTAAAATTTGTTATGTTCACAACCAATCATTTTCATCGGTTATAAAATCATACTGCATTTTCATTTGAAAGATGTCAGCTATTAGTCTCCAAGTGTATGGTACCAAATGACCAGCCTGTCTTGAGAAATCCAAAAGCAGTAATGGCCTATCCTCCTCGAGTGGCCAGGAGTAAAGCTTTTATTTGTGTTTGCCCTTCTGTTACTATCATTTTTCCATCATACTTTTTACCATTCCAAGCATCTTAGAAAGGGAATATTTTCTCTTGAGGTTTCTCTTTTTCTACACCCTGAACAAAGATGATGTCCTGCTTCAAGAGCTTACGAAACAGATGAGACACAGTGGACGGACAAATTTCACTGATAGACTAAGAGACATGACAGGCCTGTGGCTGAGAAATGAATCCTTGGTGCCTCCTGACCTGCAAGCCTGGTAGCCCATACTACAGTATCTTGCTGCAGGCTATCTTCTTTCCTATTTGTCAGCACTGAAACTAGATGATTTCAGGGTGAAATCCAAGTAGCTTGGCTCTGTAATAGCTATAAAGAAAGAGACATTAACCAGGAAATTAAACAACTAAATCCACTGAAACAGGCAATGAACACATTGCTACTTGTCCCAGTGCTCTATTAATGACCATTTGATGCAGCATCTCACAGCTGTATCACAAGCCCCTCATTTTGAAAGAGGTAAAATCTTAATTAATTAGTTGAAATACAAAAGGACTGAAAATTAGTTCAAAAGATTGTCTAAGGCCAACATACCTAAAAACACTGGGGAAGATTTTAAATTGCTCCAAGCAGAATGTGAACTTTGTGGTGTTGTTTGTATAATGATCATGATAGTTACCTTACATTTACAGTCTGACTTCCCAAACCAGGACCCATTTGAAATGCCACAGAGAATCTGAAATGCCTTGGTTTAATATCAAGTGAAAATGAGTACTGAGAGGTCACCACAGGTATACAGTTGTGTCAGTGTGCTGTCCTCCAGAATAAATTACTTGAACTTATCAGACAAGCTTTTGTCACTTCAGAATTCAATGCCCAGTTAGCAGGGATGTAAACAAAGGAACCATGATAAAAAGCAGGTTATTGAACAGAAGCTGAGCATCCCTGAGGCCAGTTGCCATTCTGTTCTCTCCACCAGCAGACATTAATGCCATCTAACTATTCATCCATTCAGCTCTATATGGTAGTAGAAGAAATGACACACCTTCCAGAAGGACCCTAGAGGCTGCTGATTTTAGAGAGCAGAGCTTTCATCTTGCACTACAGGACCCAGTGCAACAGAAAGCCTGATCCAAGAGGCACAAGTGAAAGCAAGGCTGAAAGAAAAAATCCACAATAAAAACATCTGACCTTTCCAACCCACTGTCCAAAACCACCTGAAAATTCAACAAATCTCTTGTCCAATACATCCCCTAAGCACAGAAGCAGGAATCTTCTCAAAGTAAAATGAAGATGATAGATCTTGCCAAATATATGTTGAAAACAGTAGATATCTTGAAGGGGGGGGGGGGGGGAAGGGGAAATATGACTAATGTAATCAAATAATAACACAATAAATATGCCCATTTTAGCCAAATTAAGCTTTCATGAGTGGTTTTAATTCTGGAATGTCCTACATTTCTATTTTCTTTGCCATCTTGAAATTCTTTTAATATCTTCATTTAAAGCAAAACAATACTTTCATTTATAGATATCTATCAGACAATTAAGGCTATTTTCTGAATGACCTCTGTATACACGAAAGTCCTCCATATTTTAGCATCACTGACTTAAGAAAAAATACATTAACTACAAATATTAGTGCCAGTGAAGGCACTGAAGTCCCAATTTGTAGAGTTCTGGGGTATCTTGTGACCTTTCTGAATTGAATGGGACAACATGAAAAAAACAAGATTGGAGAACACTGCATGTCTTGTGGGGTTAGAATTAATGGGGTTTTTTTAATTTATAAAATACAGAATTAACATAGAAAATAAAACCAAATATCTGTCATATTAGTCATGATAGAAGAAACTGAAACCATTTAATGTAAAAACACAACTAGATTGCAAGTCCTTACTGAGTGGGAACTGCCTATGAAAGGGCCATAGCTTCCAAGACTTACAGCACCACAGGGGAAAGGTTATCTTGAAACAAAACAGCTTCCACATCCATCTTCACACAGGTTGATGAAGCTTGCCAGAATGTTCATGTGTTACAGAGTAGCAAAATTCTTTCTGAAGGAAGAAATGCATCTGTTCTCAGAATATATTAGACCTAAAGTTCCAGAAAAAAAATTAATTAAAAATGTTACATCTCCAAGGGCACAAGAACAGAAGAAGATCAAATAATTAAATTGTCCTTTAAGTTTTTAAGTTGTTGGTCAGGTATGAAATGAGTAACATCTATTCTACATGAAAAAACTAAGTGTGCCTTTAGACAAGTGTATGTGACTCTCTTAGAAACAAACTTATAGGAGAAGATATGGATGATTTGTAGATGGCAACTTGGCCTTATGGTGCATCAGGTAAGTTGCAACATTACTGCTGCCTACCACAATATTTTTCTGCATCTAAGTGACATCTGACCATCAGGAATGATCCTCCAGTGAAAGAATGTTATTGCCCAGCTCTGTGAAAACTATAGCTTGATATTCCTGAAGTAATTAGAAAAAACAAGATAACAAAATACTTGCTGAACTAACTTATCATGGCTATGCATGGTGGGTTATCTAATACTTGCATATCAGAGGGTTTTATTCCTGAAAGTCAATTCTGAATAGGTGATTTTGTCACTTATTCATGGATCACTATCTACAATGTAAGGTGAACACCAGTGTTACGGAAATAATATTCAGTTCCTCATCAGGAGGAAGGTCTCCTTGCCTTAGAGGAAACAGGAATTGTATAATCTTTTGCAATCCTCATTTGAAAATAATTTAATTTTCAGTCCTTTCTGACTTCACAAATACTAATCAATGTACACATACTAACTGCTGATTTCTTCATATGAAGACATAGCTGTACCTCAACATACCAATTGTTCTGGCAATTAAATTATTAAAAATTGTACATTCAAATATGCAAACTAACATACAAAAAGTAAGAGGAGGTAAGTTTAAAATGAGGACGCCAAGTCCTGGTTCTAGGTAGGTCTCAGATCCAGTATTACTCACTCAGTGCTCCTGATGCTGTGGGTACCCAGAGAGTTTGGAAACACAGACCTCAAACATTCACTTCAAATAAGCAGACAAACTGAGTGGAATCAGTAGCAACAGTTTAGTGGTTGATAGTTACACAACAGGACAGACATTTATTGGACTAAAAGACTACTGCAGAGCTCCACTTACTCAGTTCTCCAGTGCAGTATGCCAGCAGGGATTACAACCGTGGATGGTACAATCCTGCAGTAACTGTATTTGAAGTAAATAAATAAAAACTTTACCTCCAATCCAGCACTTGAAGACTCCAATGTAAAACAAGTCTCTGCTGGGCTCTCTCACATCTTACAGCCCAGTTTGTGAATGCACACATCCAGTAATGACACAAAGCAGGTAATCGCAAATGTCATTGCCTTGTCAGAACACAGTGCATCTACCAAGCTGCACTGCACTCTGGTTTAGTCTTAACAACTTGAGAGAAAAAGGCTTGTGCCTTGTGCAAGTCAGATAGACATTCATACACATACAACCCAACCAACTCATTTACTTAAATGCATGTTACTGATCTGAAGTCTGAAAGCTGAAATATAGCAATATTTACCGAATGACATCTGGAAGAGGGCAAATGTTACCACTTGCTTGTTTTACACAAAAGCCCATACATTTAGAGGATGATCCTAACTGCTTTGTAAATTAAACAGCAGCTGTGGTTTGATTGAAATGGCCCAAGTATTTTAACCAATCACTACGCTGTTTATTAGAATTACAAATCAAGAAAGATAATCTTTGGTTGGTGCCATCATAGTTTAAAAGATTCATCATGGCCAAGAGGCCAAGACCCTGTGTCATACATATTGGCCCTCTCCTAAGCTGTCAGGTGTGTGCAGTATTCATGATCTAGATCACCTATTCAGAAAATATCTGATCTGTTTGCATCAGCCCTGAAGATCCCTTCTTGTTTCACAAATGAGTTTTCCAGTTCAGTCGAGTAAAGAACATTTGTGAAATGTTCACTTCTAAGAACAATAATCCTCTATACATCACGGTGACAACTAGATAAATTAGAAACAAGCATTTGATCACCTTGGTAAACCCTCCCTACATTGTGAACCCCCCCCCCCCCCCAAAATACTTCAAATTTGGCTTAACCCTTGCTTATAAAATGTGCTCCATTTGAGTAACACCATTCTTCATTTTGTGGTATGACTCATTATTCTGTTCATATCTGAACTAACACAGGCAATATTTTAGAGTTTTTTACTTTTCCTACAAGGTGTAAGGTCTGCTTTTTCTATCACTTACTTCCAGGTGACTCCAGTCATATCTAAGGAGACACTTCTGATTTTTGTCCTCAGTATTATTAGATTTATGATGTCCTTGGTTTTCCGAATATTTCTACTTGGCTTATATCCATTATTGCCTAATATCTATTATTGCTACAATATCATCTTTGTAGGAAGACAAATAGAAAGGAAGTCAGCATTGCCCTGTTTGTCCATTCACGCAAAGTTTTAATAATTTGTTCTAGTTTTTGCTCAATATTTCCATTAAGAGTATAGTTTCTTGGATCTAGGTTGCTTGTAGAAAACGAAGTTAAAGTTTATTACAACATGAAATCATGATTTATTTTCTGCTGTAAGTCAGAGCACATAAAATATTAAAAAAGTTTTCCACTCTAAGTGCTAAGGCGTTTTGTTAATCTGCTGCAGTTTTGTAGTAATTTAAAAAGGTCACAGGCTTCTTTATAAACTTTATAATGCAGTGCACTGGCATCCTTCCACCAGCCAAGACAATGTAGCTCTCACTGAAGTCAAGTGGAGTAACACCTATTTCTACAAAACACTCAGGGCTCTCCATTATGAGCACTGCTCTTTATCACTCTGATTTTCTTATTTCCTGCTCCATTTTAATGGCACAGTCAGGGAGATACTGTCAGTGCAGAAGAGCTCTGTAATGCTAAATAGAAAGAATTTATCATTTCAGTTAGCTATTACACCTTGTTATTTCTGTGCTGAGGGAGATACAATTTCTCCATATGGCCAAAGTAACTCTTTAATAGACATTGTCCAAGAAGAGATCTTTCTTACTGGGATTATATTGCTTACGAGTTTTGTTTTGTCCTTTGGTTACATGCCAAGGACTTTAAAGTCAGAATGAAATACCAAAGACAAAGAAAATTAAGTGTACCTAACATACCCTCCACTAGAATACAGAGGTATTTACAAGAAAAATCAATGCAATCAAGTAAAATGAAACTGTGTATGATGAGATCATATGATAAAATATACCACAAAGTAGGGCCTAATAGGTGAATTACTAGATTACTTTTAAAATGTACTGTCAGTCAGGACTCTGGTGTCCTTGTACTATATGCTCATACAGAGTTGCTCTGAAACTCTGACTGCAAATGTTACATGAGCTGGTGCCTGGCCACACAACAACCAGAGCTCTGCAGCTTGATAGCCAACATTTATTTGGGTAGACCAGAAGGAAGCCTTGCTAGAAACCAAGATTGTCTCCTTGAAAACCTGATACCCCTCTGATATGTCAGGAATTCCCTTGCAGCTCACATGACTATAGGATGGGCTATAGGATGGGGCATTAGATAGGGCAATAAATTCCCAATCTTGGCACTACCAGGCTGTTGTACAGCTGCCCCCCGTACAATGCAAAGCTGGGTTTCTCCAGGTCCTCTGAAAGAAAGAAAAGAGGTAAGGCAGAAACTGGAAGCTCTCTAAAAGAAGGCACTTTGAGAAGGATTATGGGCCTAGCAAGTGAAAACTTCTTAGCACTTTGTGGAACAAGTCCTGGTCCTCCTGGGGACAGGAATGCCATCAAGAACAGCCCTGGGATCCCACTGTTGCAGTTTTGCTGAAACACAATGATTTCACTTCTCAGATCTGTTTCTGTCAATAACACTGTCTGAGTAAGACAGGTGTTAATTCAAATTATGAATCTTTCTTTGTCTCTTATTTATTTGATTCCATTCAAATTTTTTTCTGTTTTTTAAAGGGCACCTGTCTACAGTTTAAGAGTGAATAATCCAACTGTAGAGCAATCTGAATTGATTAGAACAGAGATGAAAGCTGTTATATTTAATACAAATTATTCTGTTTCTGAACTGGCATGCATATATCACTATCTTTTGTCTGCTTTTTATACAGCACTTAATGGATTAATATTTGCATAGTGCCTATAATAGATTAATATTGTGCCTAGTAGCCTCGGAGATGTGTTGCGACTCCTATTTTCTAGGTCTACAATGAAAAAGGAAAAGAAGGTCACTGCTCCAGTAATTTTAGAGCCAAAGACTTAGATAAGGAATGAGAGGCACAAACACTCCTGGCACAGGCAGATGGAAACAACAGTCAGCTGGAGAGATGGCAGCCTCTTTCTGACAGTTGTCCAAATATCAGTGCGTTTCAGGAAGAAAGAGTTGAGATGTGTTCACAAAATGTCCCTGGGAATCACTTAATTAGGGGCAGTTTAAATTACTTAACTCACCAGCAACTCAGTGCAAGTGATGAATTCTGAACACCGTCTTAGAAATACAGCTAAGGAAACTACTGGGCTAGCAAATACATGGCAATCCTTTTACAAAAACATGACATGGGTAAGAAAAACCTCTGTGAAAATGCCACAGTTTCTGCAAATACAGCTGTGAGTAGCTTAATACTAAAACCTGCACAGGGGGATGGACAGATCAAAGCAAGCTATTGCCACAGACTTGTTCACCTCAGACAGTTTTCCAAGCTCCAGAAAGTATTGTAGGGTTTTGCTTGTTGGTGAGAAATTAATTCGTAGTCTGTGCAAATGTAAATGAATACAAAACATAAAATAATCTGGGGGACAGTTCTCTGAAGTGTCAGAAGGAAATGCAGTGTCTGCATTTCATCCACAAAAACCTTGCTTAACCTTTTTAATTAAGCAGATAAGAGAGGCAATGAGCCACATGAAAAAAAAAAATTAAATGTGGGAACTATATGCTTTGATAGTTAACCATCTTGCTAACTGAAAGAAAAACTATGGTTGACACAGAAAGAGTGAACTCGCCTACATCGGTGGCATGAAAGCAAGACTGTGAGGGAACTCACATACCTACTGTCTGACATTTTGCTTACTGCAAAATTCTTAATGCCACAGAAGGTAATGACATTTTAAAAGACTTGAAAGCAAAAGCTGTGCAGCAAATTCTAGAAACAGCTGAATTAGATGTTTTGTGGGTGATGTGTGAATTCTGTCCCTCTGGGTCTGTTTATTAATATGATGTAGAAAATACAGAACTGAATGAATCCTACAGAAATAAGTTCCTGAAGGGCCTAATCAAAGCTCATCAAGGTGGACATGCAAGATTGCCATTTCCTTTAGTAGCCCTGCCATGAGGCACTAAATGAATTTGTTCTGCGTGCCTGTTTCTGTGTTTATCTGCTACAAATATTCCAGCTGTTCTAGGACTGAAAAATGTAGTGAGTTAATATTCAAAGAAAGTGAATTTTGAGTCTATGATAACATAGGCTCCAGAACTACTAAATATTTATTTGAGAAAATTATTTATTTTTAATTGGAGACTGGGAAGAAGAAGGTTGAGATATTGCTGATAATCTCAAACATGCATTAAGAAAATCACAAATCACTTATTATCAGTCTGTAGGTTGAACCCAATAGTCAACTAACCATTTTGCTTTGAAATTGAGGCCAATAATGTGTTCATATACAATCCATAAACAGAAAATAGGTTCCTGCTTACTCTGACTTATTTTTCTTCTTTACATAATGATTTGACCTGGCCAATTTACACACTTATATCCCTAGATACTAGTTTGTCTGGTGTGAGTCACATTAAATTTCCATGGTTGGAGCAAGTTTGCATGTTGATGTTGACACTTCTGGCCCACCAAATCACAGATATCCATCTTAAGACCTTCTTGCTGAAGGCAATATTGCAATGGAAAAATAAAGAATTTACCACACCACATGATTATGAACCTGAAGAAAAACATATGTCATGATATCCCCTTGTGAAAAGGAGAGATTTAAGAGAATATAGATTTTATAAGAAAAATGAAGAAGTTCTGGAATCTGGTATTTAGTAACTTACTTGCTGCCTGGTTGAGGGATGAAGGTTTGATTCATAACAGAGTCCACACCTTAGTTAATTTCTATGGCAAAAGGTATATGTGGATCATTACATAAGTCAAATGGCTCATAGACTGCAGAACAGTTATATAAATATATAAATGTATATATATATAAAAATAACTTAAATACCTGGGAAATGGTCAGCACCACTCTCTAGCCATTTTTTTAATGTGTCTTAATACCTTACTTGCAACATCATTAACTTACTTAATTGGAGATTATTTTTGCTATCTATTACAGAAATAATACATCAACCTCTACTGTCCTGGAAATTATTTTGCCACAAGTGCACTGGAAAGAAAACAAGACTTACAAAGAAGATAAGACTTCATATTAGATGAGCATACAGAGAATTCCCAGTCAACACTGGAAAAAAGATACAAAGATATGATTATGAGGTTTAATTTAAAGAATTGTTCTAGGACGTTCTGTGCAAACTCTTGTCCTAGTTTATATCAACCTAAATCAGAGCAAAATACATCAGCTGGAAATAAAATTACACTGAATTTGGTGTAAATACTATAACAATCTAGTCTAATAATGTCACCTAACAAGTTTTTTACTATACTGTGCAAAATATCCTATATTATGAGTACTAGAATCTCCCAACTATCCTCTCTTCTGGCAAATGTAACATAGATACTCTCCATGTTACATTTGTCATTTTTCATGCTGGAAATATATTGGCCTTCGAAGTTTTACAAATTTCTATACACAATACCATTTTCTACATATGTTTCTTAATTGTTTCAGAACCTACCTGTGAAAAATAAAAGCCATTTTGTTTCAGCAGTGGTCAATTGCAACAATGAGGTGACAGCAGACTCATCCCTACTGTTTCAAGTAGCTGATTTCTGTATTTCAAGATTACTTTTACTGGCTTGGCTACTGCTTATGATCGGAAAGACCAAAGTCCCCACCAAGCACTCATCTTGTTTTTATAAAAAGCAGTTGCTTCCAGTAGCATTGAAGCAATCCACTATACATTCAGATCACAATGTACAATATGCCCCCTGCAAATAACAGACCATGACCATATTGGACATAATAAACGTGTTCTTGAAACACACCGTTTTAAGTGGTTTTCTAGGTAGGCTTCGTTAGGAAAGGTTATTATTATTATTAACAAAATGCAAGCTTCATTGTCAGGGTGTCTCGAACCACTGAGAATGTTTTTGAATTGTATAAATTATTATAGCTTCAAAAGGTCTTTATTTCTTTATCTCTTGGAGCAGTACCTATTCACAACTGTGGAGAATCAGGACTACAGCTATTCTGCTACTGTCATGAGGAAAGATTTCTGCCCTCTTTTTCACTGTACCTACTCCTCCTTTCCAGGAAATTATGCCTGGTACAGATATACACTTTGCTATTCTTTGGTTCTGCAGCTTTTCTCCTCTCTGCAGATCCTCTTCCCTGAACTGTGCTCCTACTTTAGATGTGAGTTATCTTTACCACCACACCCAAGCCCTCCAGCCATCATTTTCATCCTGGATGTAATAATTAAAAAGAAAAATAATCAGTCATGCTCTCTAGCAAGTTTCTAAACAAAACAGTGCATAATTTTAAAAGCCAGCAAGCTCTACTCAGTACCTTCCAAAACCTCTGCTGTGCAAAGGCCTCCTTATCTTACCATGACTGAGAATCTTTGTCCTCTTAGTAAGAGCACAATAACATGCAGTAGGAAAAACAGACCCTGGTGCTTTACCTGGAAGGCAATCACTAAAGGAAGAGGTCATTGAGGGACAGGGGTTTTTGCTCATGTTTCAAATCCCTAGAGAATTGAGGGCCTAGATTAACCTGCACACCTACAATAATACCACAGTTAATGATCTGGGCCCAGGCATACAGCAAATTCAATGCTTCATTGACTAAAGCACTCAGGGCAGCAGCTTCCTATTCTGCAGAAGAGGAATAAAACCCTAGAAAGTCCCTTCCCCTCCCTTTTCTTACTCTAGTCCTGGTTCAGAAAATGTTGCTGCTTTGTGGAAACCCTTATGCAACAGTGAAAGTTATCTGAAAAGAAACTTGACACAGAAGCCTGTGGAGACCAGACTCTCTCTAATAATCCTCCAACTGCAATATGTATTGGAAGAAGATTTTTCAGACCATGGGGAAGGATGCTGAATATCCTGCACGTGCCTGTCTTCCCTCAGCCTACCATGCAGACACTGCTGGCTGCATCCCATTCACACCTGGGTGAAAGGGAGGATTACCCTTGTTCATTCTCACTTTCAAGAAACAAAAAGGAAAAGAGGAAGTAGGAGGGAAATTAAACATTTGGAAGCAAAAGCTGTTAATAAAATAAAATCACCACTTTAACTGAAATTTTGTCATCACTGGAAGTCTCAGAAAGACAAGAAGTCAGTGACTGTGCACTGCTGGAAGCAATGAATGACAATACAAAACATTCAAGAAGAAATCTTATGTCAACTCGAACAGGAACAAAAAGTTGTCACAGAGGATGTATGTAAATATATTTTAATCTTGCAGTTTTACAAGAAGAGCATTGGGGAGTTTTATCTACAAAATAATTATAATAAAAGTCATACAGAAAAAATTTACCTCATGAACTGTTTTCTCTTTCACTTTGGTACGAAAGCTTTCTCCTGGTGAAAAGATTTCACAGCATAGAGTGTGCCTATTTTAAGTGCCTACAGTATTAGGAGATGTTGACATTTAAAAAAAAAAAAAAGACAGAAGAAAAAAATTCACTGGTTTGTAAATGCACACTACATTTATCTATGCATTATTCATTAGCAATTGCTTGCCTGTCTTTGGACTGCTGTGGTCTCAAGTGGGATGCTAATCCCATGCATGCAATTATTTGTCAGGACAATCAAAAGTCACCAGACCAAAATAACAAATTAGATGTCCCGTGTTGTCCAGGCAGAAATGGAAGCTTCTTTGGTAAAATGGTAAAGCTGGTGCATTCTCTTCCCAAGAAGGTCTTGTAAATTAGGTCTCACCTCTGCTCCAACAATATTTGAATTTCCCAAGTAACCAGGCACCTGGTAACTACACAACACCAACATCTACTGTGATCTGGGAAAAGCACCTCCTTCTGAAATACTGCAAGCTTGTACCCACTTTCCACGGTAGAATAACACCTTCCCCATCCCTACATTTGATACTTGCTCAAACTGTAATACGAGTGATACTGGTCAGACAAGCTGCTGTTAAAAACCTACATGAACCAGTTACAATTGACTACTTCAGTTCTATCATTTTTCATGTCTTACTCTTTTCTCACACCCACAGTTTTCTTCCAGATGAACTGCAGCAATTCCCCTACAGAGTGACCTCAAAGGACAGGATTAGCTCATGGTGAAGAACTGCATGGTTAGTAGTTTCCTGGGTGGACAGGTCACTGAGGCAAAGAGTTGCTGCAGTTTCTGTTATAGTGCTTTGCAAAGTGTTTTGCTCTTAAAAACCACTAGATAAAATATAGGTGTCACTGCTATCATTTTCTGTTAGCTGCCTTTGGGTGAGTAAAAAGGTGTCCCTAAATACAGCAAACCATCACTTTATACCCTCAGTATGTCTTCAATTGCTTGTCCCTACCTTAATAGACATGAGAGATTCCACCTGGTAATTTCTATCCCCACATAAAACAGCTTATAGGAATGTAGGAATGAAGGTAGGAAGGAACACTGGCACACAAGGTATGCAGTACATCACTTGTACAGACACAGATCTGCATAACAAAGAGCTTTGTGCCTCTTAGGAAAAGTGAATTGTATGAATCTCATACAATTTTAACCCTACCAGCTATAACATTTCTTTTAAAGCCTACGTGTCAGTGGATAAATGACTTTGGAGAAGTGGGAATCTTGTGATTCTCATCACTTATTTCTGGGGGTGGCAGTCTGTAAGACACTGCTATGCTACAGCAGAGTAAAGAATGTGCACCTCTTCACAGCTATGAAACAGAAAATGTATTGCATTCAAATATGATTTTCCTAGAAGATTATCAAACTTAACAGGACATGTGCATTTTAATAGGATAAAAGAACAATACCAGTGAATGTCTGGTAGAAAACATTTATTGCAAAAGTGTTTAAAATAGGAGATTTCAGGAATTGCCAGGCTGTTAGTCAATCTTTTCCAGCATTGCTGCTCTGAAAGAAGCTTGTTTCAGATTAAAGACTAAAATTTATCTACATATGTATCATACCTAGATGCTACACCATGATGATACACTTAGTTGATATACATGAATGATATAATTATACCAGGATATACTCAGATATCTAGACATAACACAGTATACTGAAGTACAGATGGCACTTCTATGTATGTATACTATCTATGTACAGCAAGTAGATAATAAGGCCCATGGGATTATCTGCTCTCAAACATCTGTATAACCTCCTCCTGTGAGATATTCCATTACAGACTCCAACAGAAGTTAAATTTTGCATAAGGTAAACAAGAATGAAGGACTGAAGATGCATCATTTTAATTAGCAGCCAGCCAGCACAGTGCCAAGGCTCAAGATTTCTATCAGGGTAACGTATGCAAGCAAGAATCTGTCAGACGCCATGGCATGCAGAAAGCACAACAGTCCTGCAGCTGTTGGGGGGGCAGTGATGCACTCTGCTGCTGGAAAAGGTGAATGGAAGCATTATCAAGAATTACTTAGCCCCTTGCATTGCTTTGGTAGCTATGGCTTTAGGGCAAGCCTCTGTTCTAGCTCTTCCACGCTGTACTTCTCAACATGAACTACATTATCCCAAGACACCAGCCACCAGTGCTTTGTGGCATTATCCCTCATTGCCTCTTTGTCTTTACCTATTTAATGCCATGTCTCTCCCAGTGTCCTCTGATCACAGTTTTCTAATTAAAGCCACTTCACCCTCTGAAGTATGTATTTACTCAGTGAACTGGGTTCTGTTGCCTCTATCTTATTTATCCATACTTGGTAGTTGTGTGTAAATTTAATATCAAAAAACAAATAGCTGAGGCAGGAGAATGTGCTGGGAAGATTAAATATGATTAATTTAAAACTGATAGGACATTGTGACAGACTAAATTTTGCACTAACCTACTTTAAATATAGTACAAAAAAAGTCTACAATTAAACCCAAGGAAAAAACAAGAGTGACTTATTCTGTGTAACTGCCTGATTTCATTACCAAAGCTAACTTGTACTTAAAGAAATTGTTCTGGGAGATACTTTGTTCATTGGTTAAATTAAGTAAATAAAGATAAACAAATAATTTTATTTCTTACCTGAAAACCTCTAGTTACAGCCAGCTTTTATTTTTTTAACTGATGTTTCCATCTTATCTTAAAAGGATAAGTAAATTTCCAGACACAAATAGAGAATAATTCTGAAATATTTATTGGAATATACTCACAGTTTTCCAAATTGTCATGTTTACTGATATTTGTGTATAAAGTGCTTCTCATACACCAGGCTCTCCCCTTGACTGGATTTCTAGGCACTGTTAGAGAACAGACAATAAGAAACAGCTGTAGCTTACTTCACTTTACATACTTAACTATATAAATTATGGCTTTATGGTTCTGTGTAGAGCATTAACTGAAAAATTAAAGCCCTATCTGGGAATTGATGTGATTTAATTATGGTTCCATAAAGCTCTAGATTTTTGCAAAGCATCTAAATTGCCGTTAGGTGAGCCAGCACTTCCTTGCATTTAACACCATTTGTGACACTTCACAAATGTATTTCGTCCCCACTAGTATACCCACAGGGTGGGAGAGGCAGTGTTTCTGCTATGCAGTTATATACAAATTGTCTTTCTTCCTCAGAGGAAAACTTGGTTATGGCTCTGCAGGGAATCACAGCTGAAACTGCAATGATCAATGTCAGCATCAGAACAAACATATGAGGTTGTCACACCTCAGGAACAGAGAAAGGCCTTTTAGGGCAAAATAAAGTTAAACTTCTAATTAGAATTTGGCTTTTTCCATATATAATATCATATCTATCTCTTAACATAAAACCATTAATAGGGCAGCAGTGTCAACTTTCTGAAAATCACTTCTAGAATCAACCACCATTCTCTGCCCTAAAGCTTTCACTTTTGACCAGAGTCTTGCAAGTCTCTTTTCAATTGCTCTAATTCAAAACAGGAATGAGACAGTATTACCATGGCATGGTCACAGCAATTTTATTTTCAGAAAACTGTTATTTCTAGAATAATGTTTCTGGGCTTTTGGAAGAAAGCATAAAACCTCAAAGTTCTAATATGATAATCCAAAATATTACTCTAATTAAGTCCTCTATGACAGTCACCATTCTGTACATTTGTTTCATGCATTTGGCATAATCTGATTAACATTGTGTTTGTACCTTGAAGTTTTCATTATCTGGTCAGAACTTTCAACATCCTGGCAGGCTTCTTGATTCCAGTGTTTGCTTCCAGGACAATTTATTGTGGCTGAAGCTCCTGGAATGAAGTGTTCATCTATTGACGTCAATGAGAAAGTTGCCATTGTCTTTAACAAGCCCAGAAGTTCATATTCATCTCCTCTGAAGAAATATTGGTTTCACTTGGCAAAAATGCAGTGCACTCATCTGACTTTAGGAAGAAAGGTAGTTTTGGGTGACATCAAACGTCCATGTGGCCTAATCTTCTGTCTCCACAAACCACTAGCATCAAAGTTCAGTATAAAGATGATTTACCCTAACTTCCTGCCTTCTAGCTACCTACTCTTCAGGGGATTAATGGGCTGTATGTTTTTTTCCTGTGCATGTAGTTACACTCAATGAAGCCGTCTTCCACTAAATTGTCCAATCCTTCTCTGAGCCCATGGTAACTTCCTTTGAATCCAGCAGACAGAATATCCTGGACAATGGTATTCACAAGTCTACAACCAGTCATGCAATGAACTGCTCCCTCCTGTCTGATAAGAACATGGCACACATTATTTTTGTTCAGTACTGCTACTTTTATATAAAGAGAAAACTTCCCATCTATTTCTCCAAGTTTGCTGTGGTTTTGTGTCTCTCACTTCAATTGTCTCTTTTACAGTCCTAAGATTCCAAATTTACACAACTGTTCCAGAAGCCATTTCACACCTTTGATCCTTGTTTGCCTTCCCAGAGCTTGGTCATGCCAAATCCTCACCTTGCCACCAAGTGGTAACACCAATTTGGAGCCCATTAGGTGAAGTTCACACAGCTTCTTCTTTCATTCATCAATTTTTCTATACCAAATCCTACCAGACATTCAGCTGACTGGTCATTCAGACCTGCTTTCTGCTCTTCCTTGCAGTCAGCAGTCGCTTTTACTAGCATGAATAACTTACTACTTCTGAAAACTTTATCAGCTATATTGTCCATGTCCTTTTCTGTGTGACAAGAATAACCCCCAGTAGCAATTTGATGGGAACGTGTAAAGGACAAAGTTTGGTTTGGTTTTGGGTTTCATATACTCTGAACAAAAGGCAACTGGTAAGATTTCTCCTAGTAATTCCATGTGCTTTACCTTTTTTGCCTACTGCCACCATATAGGCAAACATGCCATTGTGAAAATGTCATATTGTATAAAGAGGAGTGCTGTATCTAAAGTATAAAAAAGAAAACCTGAAAGGATTGTGCACAGAGAAGACAAGAGTAAGAAAGATTAATGGTCTTCTGTCTTGTTAAAGATTGCAACAAAAATGTGGATAGCAAACCTTTAATTCACGTCCACTGAGGATAGGACAGGGAGTAATGAACTTCAATTGCTGCAAAAGAGAAACTGCTTCTTCATTCAGGATAATTAAAAACTGTAAAAGACTGACTGGAAAACTGGACTTGACTTCACTGAAAGGTCTTTAAAAAAAACTTAGACAAGTATCACAACCAGCATAGCTGCATTTTCTATCTCAACTTGGGGCTGTAGATGGAATGGGCTTAAACAAGCAAGCTTGTCTGAACTCATCATCTTTCCCAGTGAAGAACTACAACAGAAGTGTTCAAATTTCCTTGGTTAACAGAAGAATTTATGCCATGACTGCTTCAGCTTTCACTAGCTTATAAACATGTAGGTATTCACAGTCTTTGACACACTGGGCTTGTTCTCCTGATTTGAGAGCTACCTAAACCTGATTCTACCTTCAGCTGCAAAGGAATTAATTATTTCTTCTCTAATAATGTTCAGATAGGGAATTCATTTTACCTGTGTGATGGGGACATAGAAACCTTTCAACTTTTGTCTGCTGTGGTATTTGGGGTTAGGGAAGAAAGCGTTTTCAACAGTTTAGCTCCTCAGACAGAAGGGGGTTTTGGCAAGTCTTGTATCTCTCTCTTTGTGTTGTAGAGGTGGTTTTGTTACTTCTTTCATCCTGTTTGAAATATAGAGCATAAAGTCCCTTAAGAAGAGAAGGTGGCCTTCTGTTTTATTAAACAGTAGTTTCTGTGGTGTGGGGAAGCACACAGCAAGGATGCATCTGCCTTTGTGGGTGTATCACATAAATAATGCTAAATGGAAAGTATGTAGATTGTGTTGAGGTAACTAAGCAAAGGACTGAAAATGCCTGTACCTCCCAAGCACTTGTCAGTACAAAGGCAGGAAAATACAATTACTTCTGTTCTGAATATCCCAGACAAATGCAAATGCTCAACCTGGATATCTGTATGCATATGTCATAACAATGAGTAAAAAAAAAAAATCTATGTTGCCATAAACAAAACACATCAGAGTATCTCTGCATGATGCATAGGAGACACAAGATGCAGTGAGTTTCTCTCAGAGATTAGGACTCAGTGCAAGAAAGCAAATAGTTGAAGGTGTGTAACACACTTGCAGTTCTGGGGAGAGGGGGAAGATAACTTTTAGAGGAGTTTAGATGGGGGGGGGGGGGGGGGGGCCAGGGAAGAAAATATAAGTACAAACATAAGCAGAGCCAAATATTCAGACAGTGCAAACTGGAACAATGCCACTGAAGCCAATCAAGCTCTGACAACTTGCAAAAACCAAACTGCTGCTCTAGAATATGCTCTGAACAGAAATCTTCTGTACTGTGCTGTCTCCCTTTATCAAAGCAGAAATTGCTCACAGAGTTGGAAATTTTATTAGCTCTGAAACAGACACACTTCCATCAGCTTTGGGAGGATTTTGGAAAAGTGCATGCTCTATAACGCTGAGAATCCAGCTGTTTCTGAATCGGGACTTTTTTTTGAACCTCTAACAGATATTGAGAGTCTGCAACATTCCTCTGCCTCAGCTAGTAAGCTGGATGGTCCTAGAGCTGCTGTACAATTAAAGTATGTGAAATGAAAACTAACTTCCAGTTCATCTGTTAGTTACTAAAGCCATGTAAGACAGGTCTAAGAGCCTGAAAAATGAACACGAAATGACTATAGATATGCAAATGAATGCTTACCTTTTCAGAAGGACAGGTTAACCCTTTGGTTGACTTCAAGAATTAAATTGAAATGTTATCTTGAATTTTTTTCCTCTTTAGTAAAGCTGGAATCTGCAACTCTGTTGGAAGGCAGGGTCCCTGACAAGATTTCAATCTCTCTGATAATATAGTATGTTCTCTGCAAGACATTTCACTTAATGCCATATAACAGTCTGATTTTTAAAATTTGTTATTACCTAAAAATTAATGTCTTTATCAAACTGATTGAAAATATTCAAATTATGTTTAATGGAGTCACCAGCACATAAGGATGTTCTCAGGAGAATTCCAAAAAAAAAAAGAACCCTGGATGATGTTATTACACATTGTTACAAGCTGTTACAAATGGAAAATCAGTTATAAATTTGGAAGAGGCAGAGTTTATTAGACATTAAGCCTAAGCAATTATCACTATAAAGAATAATTTAATTACTGATGCAGAAATGTCTTTGCTTTTAATTATAACAAGGAGATGCTCCTTCTCTGAAAGACCAGAAAGGACCATTGTGAAATCAACTTCTAGGTTTCTGCATAAGGCAGACCAACAAATGTCCCTGATTTTAATTGTGACTGAAGCAGAGTGCACCCTGTAGAAAATCTACATTCTTGACTTAGAATTGCCAGCAATGGAGACTCCATCAAACACTTTATAAATTGCTCTATTGATTAGTTGTCCTCACTTGCTTTGGTAAAAACAAACACATACTCACTCAATATATAGCAATGATTTTCATATTTAACCTAAATGGAATTACAGGTTTCTAGTCTGTCAGCATTATTTGCCTCCTTAATGGAAGCATCCTGGCTACAGTCAATGGTGTTTGAGCAGAAGTGATAGAATGAGGTAATTGATAGTGCACAGCAGACTCTGTGACTTTCAGGAGTCACTTGCAGTCTTGCTGTCTTCTGCAAGACAAAATAAAATGTGAATGGATGAACCCTGTGCTGTGGAGCTATAGCACATTGATTCTTGAGAAGTAAGGTTCTCAGTATAGAAAAAAATCCTTCCCTTTGCCTACCCTTTGCCTTCCCTTTGTGCCAGAACCTTGCAGACATCACCAGGAGTGCAGAGGTCTCATGTGATGATTTGGTTTTGGCACCTAAATAGACTTCCTTTTTTCTTTGCTTGCTATACAGGCAGAAGAACTAAAGGACTGAGTATATGAGAGTCAAAATATATACCTGCACTTAATAGAGGAACTCATGCCAAAACAAGGTAAACTTTTTAACTGCTCTAAATTATATGAATACTTCCTCTAAAAGCATCATGTAATCCACTAAAATGCAAAATCTATATACTCATCTCAGAGGAGAAATGTTCTGTTGTAAGCTATCCAACTTAGATAAGTAGATAACAACTATCTGGTCATTAAATCCAGTAACCATATAGTAATGCTCACTGGGAAGTTATTGACCGAATTGCAAAATGACAAAAAAAACAGCGTATCAAAGTGAGTGGCTCAAAAGCTTAGGAGAAACAATATACAAAATTAAGTTAACAGCTGTTTAGAGAGGTGAAGAATTATATGTTGAAGAGAGATTTTTCTAGTTTGTTAACTCTGCCTGGCAGAAGCAATAAAAAATATGTTACTAGACAGCATTATTTGATGAAGTGCCTGTCTGTGTTGTTTTGAACTTTACACATTTGACTTTTCCATTCTACCTAACAACAAAGAGGATATTTATTTAAAACTCCAAATACAATTTTGATCTTTGTGAAACCAAGTTAGAAGAAATAGACTTCATTTTTGCAATCTATCATATTTACATAGTTATTAATGGACATACATAAGCATTTTTTTTTAATTGGTTAAAAGCAACTATAAAACAATACAAAAATTTTAAGCATTAAAGTATATTCCTGAAAATGACATTTAATACTCCAACCATAAAAAAATTTTCACTTGGTGCAGAACATCTATTGTGATCTAACATGCTATCATTGTGACTTTCCTCTTACTGAAAGCTCTAAACATTCCCAGAGCTCAAATTCTTTGGCGTAAATCATGAGTACTTTGCTTTCTACGCTGATCTTCAGTAAAGCCTGTTATCTACAAGAAAGTACAATCTAAAGCCTTATGAAGAGTTCATATATACCAGAGACCTCATATATTAGCTCGTTAAATAGTAATAAAATTAATTGTAATGATTGTTGCCTTTCTGAAATTATGATGTACTTACACTTGCACGGGTTGGTTTCCAAACCTCTTATGAATTTAATAGGTCCCATTTCTGTGAGTTGTAAGCTTTTGCCTGAGCTGACTTTTGGCATGTTGTTCTGAAATGGTCATAATTTATATGGGACAGAATACAATAAATGATAAAATGGATGATTTACCAGGAGGGCAATTGCTCATAACAGGCACACATAATATTTCTGCAAAGTTAATACTTCTTAATGCATACAAAGTGATAGTAATCTATTTTTGCCACACATTTTTGCTCTTAAACCTGCTATGGAAGTGGGTTCAGCCTTGCTGCTGAAACATCTCTTGTAAGACCAGAGGATATTAACACATAAACATGAATCTTTCCTCAAGGGTTTGGTTTTAGACATTGACAGGCAGAGTTGATACAACAGAAGACAAGACAATGTGCCACAAAATGTTTGCAATTGCAATTTGATTAGTAGCTCACATAGCTATCTGACGCTATACTGAAACCTTTAAGATTTTTTATACATGTTGTTTCGTGCATCTGTCAAATAGCCTTTTTAAAGAACATCTGACAGAGACATAGACCTGACAGGAAGCAAAACGATGGCAGGTTTGTTCCAGTCAAGAGGTTGAAAATTGTATTTTTGAAGCATCAGAGGAAAAGCAATACATTCCCAAATCACATTTTCAAACAGTTGAATCCTCTTTAAAATGTCAATATAGTGTTCTAAAAGCCATCTTTACAGCATTTTTTTCCTTCTTGAAGGAAGCCTTCCTATACAGTTTCATGGTATCAGTATCTCTTCTGGTCCTCCTTAACAAATGCAGGCAAGTCACTAGACAGAAGGGAGCTTTTGGTTGGATTTGCTGAGTTTGATTAAGAAACTGCTCTTCTCTCAAAACTGCTGCTTGCTGCCGCCCTCCAGATCTTTGAAAATTATTCTCAAAATTCTGTGGCACACAGAGAACTATCACTTTTATAAACTGGCCAGACTGGTGTAAATCTGCTTACCAATTAATAGCCTGCTCTGATGTAAATTGAAGTGAACACACTGTGTGTATGGAAATTAAAAAAAAAAAAAAATCATCAAAAATTAGAATTGTTTGACAGGTTTAAGTCAACCTCCTTATTCCAGCATTTCCTATAATAATCTAAGTATTCATACTGGTGTGTTTTGTCTGGCAGCACTCACTTTGAAGTAACAGCACTGAAATATATTACTTTTGTATAAAAGATGATTGCTGTAAAGAGGCATTTGCATACAGAAATGGGAGAAGAAATGGGACAGCACTTACCTTTGTTGTGTACTGGTATACAACAAGTAGTTGTGAAAAGATGTGATCCACTTGAAGGCATTAAAGTAATATTAAAATTGGAGCCTCCAAATCATATTATGTTTGTACTCACCAGCTTGGAATTATTTAGGTTTATCTTGCTAATACTAATCCTTTTGGAGATGTTTATTGAAAGAAGATACCAAGCAACCATATTAATTTCTACTTCAAATTTGATCAAGTGGACACGAAAGCTATCAAGGTGTGTGAAACAAGCACTACAGGATAGGTAGCACAGAGTTATGACTTGGGGTAGCTCAGTGTCTTCCCAGCTTGGAGAAAATGAGACAAGATGCTGAGCTCCCCTGAAACAGTCTTCAGGCAAACAGGCAATAATCCCCCATGTTCTGAGCATTCAACTGATAATATTTACAAAAAGCTTTGAGATTGTTAAACAATGGTAGAAATATAATGCAGCTCAGGAACAAACCTTTTATGCTTTCTTTGTGAGGATCCAGAAGTGTTACATAAGTACCAGTGAGTTATTACTCATCAACCCTTATGATAATCATTAAATATTAGGCCAGTTTTGAAGATGGGGAAAAGACAAAGGTTAGGCTTGGTTTGTGTTTCACTAATACTGGTTTATAATGAGTTTAATAGGAATACAATGCCCTTCATATAACCAGGTCAGCTCTCTATCAATGTCGTTATACAAGTACACATTCACATGAAATCCAAAGCACGGTGAAAGCAACAAAACATTTAGGCATGGATTTCTTTCCCTTAATTTCAGAAAGAAGGATCCTCAAATTAGCTGTGTGAAATTAGTTACAATTCATTTTGAAATACATGCAAGCAAAAATTTGCTTTTGCTTTTTATCTGAGGCTAAAAAATCTGGTTTCATCTATATTTTAATTTTTGCTATTGCTGCCAACCTGCTATGGTCACTATTCCTGCTTTTTATTTTTAGTTCTACCTGAGCCTGCTTATGCTTTCTCTCCTGTTCTCTATCCTTCTCTGGCTTTGATTTTCTCTTTATCATACAGAAAGGAGCTCAGCTTTTAGAAAAGAGGAGACATTTCCAGCTGTACCCAATTTAGGTTAAGACCCCTAATCCAGAGCTGAAACAGTTCCAGCTGGCCAAGTAGTTAAAAGTCAATTTTTCCTAGCTAACTCCCTCATCACAAAACCCTAAAACTGTATGATAATGATGTAGGCAAAACTGATATCAGTGTAATACAGTTATTGGCATACCCCACTATCATTCTGTCAAAGGAAGAACCATGCAGTCTCTTATAGACAGAGTGTGCATATTTTGTGACCTGCTTGACTGCGTATCCTGCATTTGTTATGATAATTCATTAAAACTACAGTTTCAGATTTTTCCAGGTTGGGCTGACTGAGAAAAGTAAAAAGCAGACTTTTGCTACAAGGCCTGCACAGCTGTGGGGCCGTAACATATCTGAAAACTGGAGGAGAAACAAATTCAAACTAGTGAAGCCCTGGGGATATCAAAAACATTGCCCATCATCTCATCTGGAGCCCTCTCTTAGAGAAGTATTATCGCCAAACTGAGTATGAACTGATACAAATCATTCCATGAAGCTTCTTGCATGACATGAACCATCAGATGTGGCTATAAAAACTGCAGTTGCAATTTAGGTTGAAGCACTCTTTGATTGTAATTAAACTCTAATTCCAAGACAGGAAAGATGAATTGTCATGTTCTCCACATGGTATTTACTTTTCAGATGTGGTTCCTTCACCTTTTTCCTCTAGTGACAAGACTCTGGAGTACAAATTATCAAAAGACAGCTATAATTTTGGATCTGACATAAAAAAATATGGATGACTCAGAGACACCATGCATCTGTTATCATAACCCTAACCACATTATTATCTGGTAGATTCAATTTACAGTTTTTAGAAGAGCAAGCTGAAGTTTCTCCTTTGAATAACACTTTAACTTTGGAAAACAACCACAAGCACCCTTTTTCAGCTTCTAAATACAGGCAAAATAAAGCATAAAGCACTTGGTAAGTGGCAGGTGTCTTTTAAAGAATAAAGATGATCTGAGGTTGAGAACTAAGACCCAAGAATTTCACAATAACATAAAATAGATCTCATCTTTCAGTAAAGCACTGAATATGACGCAAAGCCCATAATACTGTCTTAAAATTGAGACTTAGAAATTGAGGCAAAAATTCTAAAATAAGTAAGGACTTGGAGAAAGCCTAAGCATTGACAGGGATGGCAGGATTCTACTTTTTGTTGGTTTAAAAGAGTCAGTCTTGGAAATGATAGCTAATGTTTTCAAAAATTACACCAACCAATGATGTTACCTCGTGACATTAAATTTAGACACGAGTACATCATATACAAAGAATAGCATGAGCCTGACAAAATAAGCAAAATACAAATTCACACAAAATACAAATTTAATTCCACTAAGAATTAAAGACTAAGATTTTCTGCACACTGACAAACATTTCCAAAACTTCCTGAGCTGCAGACAATATAAAAAGAAATTGACAGTTTGAAACTAGTTGGAATATGCACTTGGTATGTACTTGTGGAAGAAAAAACAGGTTTTAATACTCTAGTAATAATTATTAATATTATTTAATAATATTATGCTGTGAACAGGGCTTCAGACACATGCATTGCTTAGTACTTTTATCTATTTTTTTAACAGGGAATTGTAACTTCAACATTCATGATCACACTTTATGTCTATTTTTCAACTGATTTCCTTTGGAAATAAGACCTATGTGATAATATTGCCCGAGTGTCTCCCTTAAATAACTGTGGTACTGTTGGTCATTTTTCTGTTCAAGATGAAAGAAGAGATAATATTTCAAAGATGATTATGATTTTACTGTTGTCACAAAAAATAGGTAGCCAGAATGAGAATAGTTTCTTGAAGTATGAACCATGATCATGAACAGAAAATCTGGAAGGCAGAAAGAGTTCACAAATTCTCAAGATGTAGGAAAAGCTTCATGTAGCACTTGCTATCAAATGACCCAATATTCCAGTCCTGAAGAAACATCATTCACGTTGCAAAGGATATGGTAGGTATGTTAAAACAAAAGACCTCCTGCGGATTCAGTGTAGCAGTCGTGAATTTGTCACTGGTGCTCATTCCTGGTTAAATGGATAGCTTGTGAGTCTCGTGGTTGTGAGGTACATTTAGGAAATTGTGATTTGATCCTCACTTAGAAGAGAGCATTTCAATGTTTTTGTGCCTTCCAGGGAAACAGTAACAGCAGGCTGAACAATGCATATCGTATATATCAACATGTTCACTGCTATGTCTATTTGTATTTTCTGTGTTTGCCTCCTTTCCATGCTCCTTTCTCCTAACCATTGAAAATGATTGCCCTTTGTTTCTTCCCACAGTTTTTCCATGCACTGGAAACAAAATATGTAAGAGAAGGGAGAATGATGCCTAAATTATACAGTGCTGTGCGATTGATTTCTAATTATGTTTAATTTGTTAATTGTGCAAAACCAAGAAAGAGGTTTCTGTAAAGTACATTCTGATATCTGAATAGGAAGGAACCAGTTAAAGACACAGTTTAATATACATCTTGATTTCGATGTGAAAAAGATGGACAGGAAGGGTCAGTACTGGCTTTCCCAGACCAGATAATGTGAAAAATAAACAGATGAGTTAATACCTGAATGCTTTCTAAGCATTCAAACGGCCTTCAAAGTTACGATGCAAGTGACTGCCCAAATCAGAGGCTGGGAAGACTGGGTAGAACTTCAGTAAAGGGAGTCTTCCTAACTCATCCTCAAATGCCACAGCTGTATTAAGAGGGAACAGGAAATCTCATATTTTATGAGGTGCTTAGCCAGAGATGGGATACACCTGTCAAATTACACAGTAGAGAGTTCTTGTAGTTTGCCAGCTAAGACAAATCTATACAAGTTTTTAGAATACTGTGTGGAAGATACAAGAACAGCTCATGAGGATTTGTGTTGTTTAGTATATTCTAAAATTGTGTTCATGACTTGTAATTTAATGTTTTGCTTTCCTGGAACAAGCATCATTTTTTCTTCCTTACACCTGCTGGGTCTTGAAAGAACGTCCATGTAAAGCTAATGAAGTTATAGCACATCTCCCTTTGAGGCAGAAAACTAAGTAATTGGTGATGATGGTGGTCTGAAAAAACATTTAGTCACTTAAGAATCAGTCAGTGTTTCTTGCCCCGTTGCAAAACTAGAGTAGAGATCAGTGCTTCCAGGGGTTTGAGGAAGAATCTATTTAGAAAAGCTGATCCAGAGTGTATAAATCAGCATGGCACAGGGACGTGAACTAAGAGAAAATGCAGGCTGCTAATAGTGACACAGTCAAAAGTAAGTCTAACACACTGTGGTGTTGTGATTAACGTGTCCTATCCTCGGTGCCGAAATCCCAGGAGACACCGAGGGTCCATTGTCAGACTCAGACTCTCATAGAGAAGAAGGCAAAATGGTGTTTTATTAAAAGCTACAGGCACTTATATACTAGTAACAGAACCAACCCTTCATGGGCAGTTTCCTACCTAGTTCCTACGTTTCCGTTACAGCACGTGATCTTCCGCATCGCCACATCCCTATACTACCATAATTACCCCCCTCCGTGCCAACGAAGATACAATATTAAGTGCATTGGTGATGATAGTCATTCATGTGAGCTAACAAGACATACTGTGCCTCTACTGTGTCTAAGTGAGACTTAATAAATGCCCCTAGTCTGTTAAGAACGCAAGGTCCAAAAGTTAAAAGCAGCAGCAAGATAAGAAGAGGACCAGCAAGAGTGAATAACAAAGTGGTTTGCCAGGTTGATTGGAATCCCCCAGTGTCCCATTTGGCATCGGCAGTGACACAATGTGGACCTTTCCAGCGATTCAGTACAGTTGGGCCCATCAACTGGCATACCGTGACACTGAAGGAGGGAGCACCCGGAGTCACTATAGACTGGAGTGTTCGCGATTCTTGAAGTTGTATCAGCATCCAGTTGTATGAGCAATCACTGTTGACCAAGGACACCAAAACCAGTAGCAGTACTAAAAGGCTTCGGATCCTTCCTTTTCCCTGTAAAAGAATCTAAAGGCATGCATTATCATCGCGGTTAAGGTCAGGTTTGATACATCTCGCAGGGACTCGCCTAACTTCTGGTTCCACAATTCCCCCTTTCTTGTTTAAAGACCAAAAAGATATCATTTGTAATCCTCTACGGGTAGCCTTGCAGAAGGGAGAACAAACGCAGCATAAGGGATCTGCTTGGTATTGGCCAGTTACCAAACAGAGCCCAAATCAGATGCTGCCTTAAAGAGGGCAGAGTCTCCAACGATGCCATGGGAGATACATCTAGCAAACAAATTCTACATCACAATTCTATCAGGTACTAATCTTAGATAGAAATCTACATCAGTTATTAATTCTAATATAGCCTTAAGGGCTTTAACTTTCTGACTCTATAACAAAGAAATTTGGTTTAAAAGGTTCACAGACTAACATCTGTCTGCCAGATCACTGAGGGAGCCAATCCCCGCGGGTTGACTCCCATTTGCCATAACAGTGAGGTTTCACAGTGTGGACACATTGCTATGATTTCTCGAGCCTGTGAAAATGATATCTCTGCAGTTTTTGCTAAGCTCTTTGCTCCCATATGCAACTCTTCATGCAATATTCGGGCTTGCTGTAAAGTCCACACACCCTTTACTGCTAAGTCTGCCTTGTCATTCCCTTCTTTATAGATACTGGGGTAGTCTATATGACTGTTCGTGTGCATAATTGCGCATGCCTGTATTCGATTCTGTAGCGCTGCATCTAGCATTACTGCAATCTCAGAGATGTTGACATTGATATAATTCATTTATATACATAATAAGAATCTGTTACTACCTTCATGATGAGGTTTCTGTTCTATCATAATTCCATCTCTACAGCCTTTGCTTCTAACCACTGCAATGATCTACTTTTGTCAGTACATGTACATTTCTTCCACTCCCTTTCCTCCTGCCATACCACCACCGCTGCTGATGTTAGAGAAGATGCATCGGTAAAATACGTGGGGCCATCATTTGGCTTGTCACTTACACGCTGTGCAAGATCAATGTTAAATGTACTTAACTGCTGTACCCATTCGATACGTTCTAAACATTGAACCTGTCCAGGATAAT
The DNA here is from genome assembly GCA_025345505.1 of Todiramphus chloris collaris. NCBI lineage: Eukaryota > Metazoa > Chordata > Aves > Coraciiformes > Alcedinidae > Todiramphus > Todiramphus chloris. The sequence continues at coordinate 33,328,199 of JANVCC010000035.1, forward strand.
CCGCTAATGCGATTTGCAGGGCTGATGAAAGGCTTAAGGCCTTTTCAAAACTATTTGATGTACATTGCATTACAATGACAACAGGCTCTCTTCCCAAGGTAGCCTGCACAGTTAGACGGGCCTTCGTGATCATGTCTGCCAGCATAGTTGGCCAGCTGACAAATGCCTTTTTTCCTGATGTCATAGACCATGTCAGAGCTGTAAATCTTTGACGTCCCTCCCAGGCTACCTTTTGACCCAGGCACCCAATCATACCCTGTTTGGTGCTTCCCAGAAGAGCTAGGACATCTAATTTCAGATTAATGCGGGCTACATGGCTATCAACCATAAGTTGTAGTATGTTCTCAAGGCAGAGTCGTACGTCTGAGGTGAGTGTGATTGTGTCCTGTGGGTACTTGTTTCCCTGTAGTAATGTATACAACGGTTGCATCATTTCTTGTGTGATTGGGATAAAATTCCTGATCCATTGTATACTACCTACTATTTGCTGAATGTCATGAACTGTTCAAGGCTCAGTGTGTATTTTTATATTCTGTGGTTTCACATCCTCAGGCCCAATGTATGTGCCTAAATATTTCACCCCTCACAAACGTTGGACCTTTGCCTCAGCTATTGTTAAATTCGCCTTTCTCAGCTCATCTTTTACATGAGCCAAAATTAGCTCTGCCGTATCTTGTTGCTGTGCTGCTATCAAGATGTCATCCATATAGTGTATCAGCAACGCTGTAGGCCCAAACCGCTTTCTGGTCTCCTTTATAGCACTATCTACATAGAGTTGACAGAGCGTTGGTGAATTTTTCATTCCCTGAGGCAATACTGTTCATTGATATCGTTCCACAGGCACAATGTTGTTTATGAACGGGACAGTAAAAGCAAATCATGGTGAATCTTCAGGATGCAGTGGCATAGAGAAAAACCAGTCCTTTATGTCTATACTGATGATTGCCCAGTCCTTTGGTATCATGCTAACCTTTGGCAGACCTGGTTGCAGTGGGCCCATATCCTGCAGTTGTCTGTTCACTGCTCTTCAATCATGCAGCAATCGCCACTGTCCTGCTGCTTTCTTTCGTATGACAAATATTGGTGTGTTCCAAGGACTTGTTGAAGGTATTATATGCCCAGCTGATAATTCTCTTTGTATTAGTTCATTGGCTGCTTGTAATTTTTCTTGTGTCAAGGGCCACTGTTCAACCCACACTGTCTCATTTGTCAGCCATATCATTTTGATAGGCGTCATTTGCTGCAAATTGACAGTGGCCCCCATTACAAATTTGTTATTTTCAAATTGACCTGGGCACAAAAGTCTCTTCCTAAAAGAGGTCTACCCTCTGCTAGGATAACTGGTTTCACTGAGGCTTCTATGGGTGAACCATCTACATCATACACTTTGAGGGTAACGAAGTCCATTGAGATTGTCGCTTGCTGTTCCCCTCCTATTCCATATATTGCTGGGCCTAGTTGTTGTGGCCATTCTTTAGGCCAAATCTGTGTTGTAATTATTGTGATGTCCGCTCCTGAATCTAGCAGTGCATCATAATGTATTGTCATTGTCTTACCTCCTGCCTCTCGTGTTGCATACACGGTCAATAGGGGACGCTGAAACAATGGAATGGTTAGAAGTGCAGCAAATCCTCTGTCAGGTGCAGAGCTGGATCTTGCACATTGTAATACTTGATTGCTGTCTGCTCTGCTCGCAGTCCCCCTTGCCGTTCCTGTAACACAGCTGTCGGTTGCTGGACCCCCTGGGGACGTACTAATTGTGTTAATTGTGGACAGGGCACTGGACGATGAGCTCCCCCACCCCGGTAAAAGGGAGCCCGCCAGGAGTTTCCCGATGGCCTAGATGATCGGCAATCACGGGCAAAGTGGCCCGATTTACCACAGCACCAACACAGTTGAGGATACAGATACATACGCTTAATGTGACCAGGTTGTCTATACTGATGACGCTCCTGTGTGGTTGGGACTTGTACCATTGGGGTTGGTGTTCCTGATGGACCTGCTTTCTCCTGCAGTGCAACTGTTTGTAGTAAACGAGGCAACGGCGTCGATGCTGACAGAGTCTGTAAAATACTTTGTGCAATCGGGTTAGCATTACTACGCAAAGCCTCTAGCAATACTGCATCGTGAGCAGCTGATGGCAAATTAGAAGTAACTATCGCCCTCTGAAGCCTGTCTGCAAAATCTAAAAATGGTTCATTTAGCCTTTGTTTAATGGTCATCCATGGTTCCTTTGCGCGCTCATATTGGCTCACCGCAACAAGTGCGGTTCTCGCAGCTTGTGTCGTTGCTCGCAGTATTCTACCAGGTAAGCGTGTTTGAGCCTGCTGCGTCGCAAAGGCACCTGTGCCCATTAATTGGTCAAAAGTTACTCCATGTAATTCATGACAACAATCTGCTTCTGCTTCTTGGAGTTTCTGTCTAATAAGTGTAGCCCAATGTTCTAAAAACAACATTAATATTGAGGGTGACAACACTGCCTTAGCCAAGGTCCGTACATCTTCTGGAATGACCGGTGTTGCTAATGTCATATCAATTAATAATTGGGTCTCAGGATGTGAAAGCCCATTATTTTGAACTGATTTAAACAATGAAGTAACTACTTTGTGATCTAACGGCACCCATTCATTGTTTCCCTGTTGGTTTCCTGTAACTGGGAAAGCTGTGAGGGGAGCCAAACGAATGCCCTCTAGTTTACACTTCTCTGCTATTAAAGACCAATCTGTTCCCATCGTTTCCTTTCGATTTTTATTGGTATCTGTGTTTTCTGTGCTTTGTTCTACAGGGAGCTGCGATAATGGAAGTACCCTTGTCTGCTGTTGCACCATATCCTGCATTTGCTGAACTGCTGCTTGCATTTGTTTCATAAGGGCTGTCATGGTATTTGAATTTACCACAGATTCCTCCTGCGGCTCAACTCTCTCTCCTCCAGCTTCCTCCCTTATGTTGATTAGAGCTCTCCCTTTGCTGGTTCGATAAACTCTACCCTTGTCTTTATTTAGCAGTGTTGAGTGTGTTTTTGATCTTGCTCCTCCCCGTGTGATAATGTGTCTAGGCAACCAGTCCGCATCAGACAGTACGTCGCTGGCTGCATCATCACGCCCCCTTGATTCTTCTTCCTCATCTGAGTTAGAAGAAGAGGAAGTTGCCACATCTGAATATCTCGGCGGCCGTTCTGACCGGCGCCATGTTTGGGTGTTGTACCCTGCTTTGTCTATTCTGCACAATCTGTCTCCTTGCTCCTTTCGTAACCCTGATGACCATTTTTTATGTTCTCCTTGCTCCTTTCGTAATCCTGACGACCGCTTTTTATGTCTTACTTGCTCCTTTTCTGACCCTGCCAACCATTTTTTATGCTCTCCATCCCACACACCACTCTCCTCCACTCTATCCCGCCCCGGCTGCTCGTGTTCCATAACCGTAAATTTCTGCATTAAATCCGTCAACTCATCTGCCAGGTACAAGTGCTCGTGTTCCCGTTTTACGTTCTTATCTTCTACCGGATAACATTCCGCCCTTTTTTCTGGCGGTGGGCTGTCTGATAATGAGCTAGGGGGAGGACTAGGAGGTTTAGACTCCCCTGCTATTGAAGTGCCCACCTGCATTTCCCGATCCATTCCCGGGAGCCGAGGAGGCTCCACACCAAATAGAGGTGCTCTCACCGCTGCCCATATTTGAGCCTCTTCACGTTTTTTACTCATAGCACGATATATCTCACCCCAGGTGGAACCCCACACCGTCGTGCCCGTTTTCTCGGATTCCCAAATTTCCCTTTCAAATGTTTCCCACAATTCACAACACATAATATCTTCCGGGTTAATAATCAACCCTCTCCCCTTTATCCATAGGATGATTCCCTTAATATCATTTTGTGGGCATTTCTCCCCCACCTCCTTTACCCATTCTTTCAATATCTGTACCACTAAATCAACGTCGATGTCCTTTTCCGGCTTCATCGCCCCTCCAGAGGTTCAGCGTCGTCCAGCACACTGCCTCCGCAGATCACGTCCTGATCACGTCGGGGTCACCACTTGTTGTGATTAACGTGTTCTAACCTTGGTGTCGAAATCCCGGGAGACAGCGAGGGTCCATTGTCAGACTCAGACTCTCATAGAGAAGAAGGCAAAATGGCGTTTTATTAAAAGCTACAGGCACTTATATACTAGTAACAGAGCCAGCCCTTCGTGGGCGGTTTTCTACCTAGATCCTATGTTTCCGTTACAGCACGTGATCTTCTGCATCGCCACATCCCTATACTACCACACTGTGGAATACTTAAGAGTGGTTAAGGTCCCATCACCAGCACTACTACAGGTAGGTGAGACAAAGTCCTGTGATTATATTTCAGTGCAATGAAGGAAAGCAGTTACGGTGCGAGGCTGAAGTTAGGAACCTGTGGAGCAATTCATAAATTTGTGACAGATTCCCTATGTTTGCTTTGGGACTGTATCTATAAAAACACTGAGATGCCTTCTTCAAAATTAAGCTCCTCAAAACTCCTGCTCAGCCTCCATCTAATCCTGAAGGTGCTTAAAAAGGCTGGGACTGCCTATGTCTTGATGGTCAAATGAAGGCAAGTACCTACCCCAGCTCTTAGCCCCATTCAACTCACAATGTAGCACAGCCCCCTTCCTGTCTCACAGTACGGCTGGTACTCCCAACTAAAACCAAACACCAGAACTGAGCAATCTTTGTTAACTCACTGGTCTGTCAAAAATATTAACCTAAACTATGTAATCTGTCTTCCTCACTCCTGTATGAAGATACTTCTAACACACAGCTCACTTAGAATTTCTTTAGAAAATAAGGGCTTCTTCAGACTGTATTACTAAGTGTAGTCTTTTCAAGGAACAACTTGGAACTCTGCTGGAAAAACAACAGCCTTACCCAGCACATGTAGTATTTTCTATTAGGTACTCAGTAACTGGAGTCTGGCACTGACCTCTCTCAGGGAAACACCATAGCTACTCGGCTATAAAATCATTCTCACACTTATTTGCCACGGTCTAGTAAGCAGTTCATTATTTTAAATGCAGTGGAAGGGTGACAGAAGGAATGGAGAGCTATGCCCCATACTCAGGTCAGGACAGCACTTATAAAGTGAGGGCTTCTGCTCTCCTCACGCACTGCCTTTTCTCATGTACTACAGCTTAAAGTAAACTTCCCAGCACAGAGTAGCTAGATGCAGTAAAGCCACCCAATCCCCTGCACAGATAGCCAATGACTCCAGATGTATTTGCTGGAACAGGACTTGGACCACAGGTAAATATTCCTAGATTTGCTGCTCCTACAGCAATATAAATACCTGATAGGTATTGTCAGACTCCACTGTGCAGCTGCATTCATTATAGGAATCATACTTTCCACCAAAAATTTTTGGCTGGCAAAAGAAATAAATTCTTTAATTCTGACTTGATACCTGAAGGATTCACAGCTTTTATTTGTTTGTTCCAGTTCCTCCTTGTTCAGCACAAATGCAATGATTAGGTATCAGGCTGCCAAAAAACCTTCATCGCCTTCAGTAATTGAATACTATCTCTTAGGCACCTCAGTACCAGTCACCTTGGGATTAACATTTAGCCCACAACAAAGTAGCTGAACTTTAATTCCCTTGCTCATGCGAATAAAGCCCCTGAGTCCATGATTAAATCAACCTGTCTTTCAAACACTCGGGAGCTGTGAAACACATTTTGTAACACCAGCTAAGCAAACTACATGAAAGTTTAATTTTTGGTTAAAGCCTCTGCAATGTGGTGTTTCTTTTCCAGGGGAGAGACTGAATTGCTAGCTATCCCATCTTTACTTCCCAGTGTCAATATTTTCTTCAGTTTAGAAACAACTGCAGCTCTAACAAGTTTGGGAAATCTGATGAACATCCCATGTGTGTCTCCTAGACTAGAGCTGTTTAAACATTTCCTTTGTCTTTAATAAAATACATCTATTAAAAAAAGATACTTCTGGTGTTTCAGACCTACTGAGAGATTTTTCTGTACTCTGGATAGATTCATAACAATGCATATTCTTGCAAAATAATACTACTTCACTAGATGTGTCTTTATACTTCATAAGGGTATGTATAAGCTGTAATTTCTGATAAACCATAAAGAAAACTGGACTTGAAATATACGTCATTATTTGTCTGTGGCTGTGAACATCTTCCACAGTGAATGTTTCTTGCTTAAGATGATCCAAAAGTCCATTCATCATGAAAACCACATCTGTACTTCTCTAAATAAGTAATCCTTTTAACTAGAGAATTAGGTGATGACATATGCTCTTAGGTGGATTTGTAAAATGAGGTGTTCAGAAACTGCTACATTCATAATACGGAATTAGAGGCTTTTTCCAGATGTTAAACTACACTCTTCGTTCCTGTTTTTTGCATTAATATCTCACAGAAATAATTCAGGTGGACTGGAAATAATTCAGGTAGACTAGACACTAGGAAAAAATTCTTCACAGAAAGAGTGGTGAGGTATTGAAATAGGCTGCCCAGGGAGGTGGTTGAGTCCCCATCCCTGGATGTGTTGGGTGTTGGGGGATATGGTCTAGGGGTGAACTTCTAGAATAGGGCTAATGGTTGGACATGATGATCCCAAGGGTTTTTTCCAATCTAAATGATTCTGTGATTCTCTAAAGCAAATATGATCATTGGAGATTATGTAGATCCTTCCCTAACTGTTTGTGCTGGAACAACTTCAAGTTTTGCCCACATACACAACCCTCACACTTCTAAACCTTCTATTTGTCTCCAAAAAACAAAGCCTTAATGTTCTAAGAGATTCTGCAGTGTGTTTAATTGGTGAAATGTATATTTTTATTATGTGTTGGTGAAGACCCAACTCTGCACCTGTTTGCTGACTTTCAGTAAGCTAAAATGAGTAACCTCTACTTGGTCTTCACATAAACCACATGCAGCACAGCCAGAAAGCAGAAAGTAAGAATCTTGCCTATATGACAGCACAGCTGTGATAAATATCACAGTGATTTTTACTGATAACCTTGTATAAGGAACTTCACCAATGTCTTTGAGCTTTAATTTCAGTCTGTGTTCTGTCCTATGTAAAATCCTCACATCATCTTAATAGTTATTTCATTTCATGGAAAAAATACTCTGTGTCTCCCTACTGTTATATTTAACAACATTGTACTTTTCTACTACAGACAAATCTTTCTAGGGGACAAATGAAGTGCAACAAGAGAGTTCAGCCAATTAATTGGCTTTATTAGCCCAGACATCATTCAGCACCTTGCAAGGTTTCTTCTTTTGTTTACAGGGAACAGACTAAGTGTTTCTGTGTACCTGCTTCTCCATGCTCCCAAACTAATATGGCCAATGTCTCACAAATTGCCTAATTGGCTGAACATTCTTAGCCTTCTGATTTTAATCAGGCACACATGGTACCTATCAATAGCCTGCTTCATTACACTCGAAGAAGATCCAGAAGATCCAGGCTACTGACAATTTTCAATTAATTTGAAACAGCAACTTGACCTTTTGGAATATTGAATAATAGATTTAACAACTTAAACTTTTTTTTTTTTTTAATTCCTGCAATAACTAAGTAACAAATACAAATAAGCACCCCTTATTGCAGTATATCATCCAGGAGCAGACTTTGACACAGCATTGGATCCGTTAGCTACAATTTCAGATGATAATAGCATCTGAAAAAAAAACAACAATTGCAAGAGTACAGAGTTGTGTGTCTCTACAGACTTGGAGCTTCCTGTTAGCATTTTTTTTTTACAGAAGGACCTAGAAGCCACAAAAAAGTGGGCCTGACCAAACTGCTCCAATTTGAAAAGGCTCACCCTTTAAACTGACAATTGTAGGCAAGAGAAAAACAAGGAGAGGCCTTGATAAAGGTAAAGAGTAGATCAGTGACACAGCTGGCAATAGAACATGCATCTTTTAATTTCTATGGTGACAATTCAAATGGTCAATTCTATTTATTTCTTTTTAATTCCAACTCTGATTGAAGCATCTATGCCTCTCATGACATCCCAAATAGGTCATAAAATAGACAAGAAGATTCTACTATCAGCACAATCTTTCTTCACTTCAGATTACAGGTGTACTTTTGGTCTACTTGTGGTGACAGCAGTTGTCAGCCAGTATAGTTCTGTGCATGAGCCAACAGGAGAACTGAATTAGGAGAAATTGAATCTACATTAGCTAGCCAAAGACATTACTGCTCAGGAACTTTTAGCTACTACATGAGATTTAATAAGCATCCTGTTAAAGTCTTAATAGAAGTCATGAGAAGTTTTTACTGTAACATATCAGCAGTTCTGGGAAAGCTGAGAGAAACAGAAAATCATGCCCCTCCAGTATGTGCTGGCCACATTGTTGAAAACCTCTCTGATCTCTTAAGTTGAGGCATTGTGTTGAACAGATGACTGACTAAAGTACACTCTTCTTTGTAACAATAAAAATCTATAATTCATGTGTACCAATGTTTACGAATGATATTTTTTCTCCAGATTGAATGTCACTGTGGCTTGTTTAAGTGAAAAGTGACAAAGTGCTATCATGTTTCTAGAGCTCAGGAACAGTCCCACACACAGTGTGCTTTTTCATAACCAAAAGAGATGAAAGCATCAAACAAAAATGACAACAGAACTCAGAAAAAAACGGATAAAATTATTGCCTAGGAACAATAGCCTTAACAAAGGGTACATAGCACCTCTCCAGATGGTCAGAGGTGATTTCAGCTTATGTAATTGATTATTATAGACTTTCAGTGTACTTGAACTATATCAACACAACTGTTCTCTCACCCACAATAAACAATCATCTACCATTCTCCAGTTAGAAAATTCATCTGTCAGAGGCAAGGAAAAAAAATGTTAATTCAGGTTTAAATATTTTTTCTTTATTGACAGATTATTCAATGAAAGTCAATCCATTTGGAAGTACATTTCCTTCAAATACTCTCCCACATGTATGCAAAGGGCTACTAAAGAAACAGAGAACAAAATTAAACCTCTTAGAATAGAAGTGAACAATATGGACCCTACAGGATATTTATAGAGGATCCTCCAGGGTTCTGGGTAATTAGAAGCCTAACTTGATATATTCTAACTTGGTGTTAGGAAATATCATTCTATTTTTGTTACTGACAAAGGGACACTTCAATTCTCTTTGGCGTTTTTGAATGTGAATTCTTCTGTCTCACCTACCTGCAAAACACAGACCTTCAAAACCCTGGTGTAGATAGATAGGTGTGGTTTTTTTCTAGCTTAGAACAAAAATATTTGTAGATACTTCAGCTAGACTGCTAAAGGCATCAGGATCCAGGAGCAACAAGACAAGTTATTCTTTATTGTTTTTCTCAGGTACTCCCTCATAAGCAATGAACCAGACATATCCAGATCACCTATCAGCCAGCTGATGCTAATTATGACCAGGCTAGACAGAAGATGCAATTTTTAAGTTAAGGTAATTAGGCATTTCAAAGACTTACCAGATAATATAGTGAGGTTTTTGTCACTGAAAGTCTTGAAACGAAAAATGCAGTGTCTTTGTAAAAGCGAAGTTTTCCATTTTAAGAGAAAGAACTTATGCTGGGATTATGAAGTTCAGGGTACTCTGCTTTGGCTTGTACAAGAGGTCAGATGAGCCAATTCTAATGGTCTCTCCTAATCTCTAAATTAGTGAATAAAGGAGCAGCAAATATTTCCATTATTATCCAGAAAAACAGGTTGATTGTATTAAAGAGAAAGAATTAAAAGAATGAAAAACTGTAAGTTTGCATACTAACATTAAGAAGTAGGACAGAAATAATCACTTCCAGTAATAATAATTGTGAACTATTTAAAAAGTAGAAGAAAATTATAAACATCAATAAATCAGAAAAATTCTACCAGAAAAATCCTCATGCAGGGCATTACTTACTGTGGTTTTTATTGTTTTGGCTGATTTATCCTAAAGGTGACAAAATAAGTTTATCTTGCCTTCTGCATGAGGTTATTGAAGACTTTAACAGATTTCATTATAAGGGCCATTTTTCTGACATTCAGTTGACATTTGACTGCTTGTGACATCTGGTGAGCAACTTCTTGTGACAGAAAATATGTACAGGCCTATCTAGAAATACAATACATGTGTAGAGAGTAGAAAAAACCTCAGGAAGAGGAAAGAGCATCATCTCTAACATGATCATTTTCACATGTTTTGTTAGAAAACTAAGACTCAAAGACTCAGAGAACCAGGAATCTAATTCTTCTTCAATATTTAAGGGCATCAAATTTAAGTATGGGATTTTTTAGTATAGTGGTTGATGTAGAAAAAGTGACTGTGGAGTAAAGCAAGAAAGAGATTCAGCTAAGTACGTATGAAAGTGTGTAACAGATTTGAGTGACTAGCTCCACTTGTTTTACCTTCATTATACATATAAATTAAGTCATGTGAAAAATGAAATAAAAGGTGTCCTATTTAATTCTCTACTTGCAAAGTGTAGAATTAAAAAAAAATAAATATCCAAATATTACTCAGCTGGGAAAACTTGATCACATCATGGTTTGTATCTCAACTAGCCACCCTTCACCAAAGAGACATTGGTTGTTGCTCACCAGAAAGAATTCTTCCCCTTTTCTGAGCACTAGAGGATACCAGCTCCAAGAATGACTCCAGAAGTTCAGAAGGTGATAATTGTCAGCTTGGGTTATAAACACTAGGGCTTGCCATTTTCCTCAGGTTCCTTACCTCCTCGTCAATGCATGCACCTCAAAACTGTTGATATTTTTTGCTCCCTTTAGAGAGGTTTAAAAATGAAAGCAACAAAACTTATTCCTTCAAAACAAAAGACAAAGTTCTGAATTATGAAACTGAAATGCTTTAAAAAGTAAAGCATAAATTCAATAAATTGACATTTAAGACATACCTGACATGAATGCTCTTTCTTCCCTTAAATACATTCAGTAGAAGTATAGTATCTTCTAAAGAGAACCTAAAGATATCTCAAGCATTTGTAGGCCTCTCAGAAGTAGTGTGGAAACTACAGGTTGAAAAACGCCACTCAGAAGAATTGTCATTCAGCATGGGACCTCTTTGAGCCTTTATTCAGAAATAGAAGCTAAAAGGGAAGCAGCTCAGTACCATTCATTCTCTGAAATGTTTCCATTTCCAGCTGACCTAAACAGTTAGCCGGGAAGCTAGCAATCTATCCCTCATACATATGCCTTTCTCACTTTTAATAGGATTTCAATTTTTCTTGAAGACCACTGCTGGAATACTAATAACACAGATGAAAGAGCTGACCCTTAGAAAATTTCCTGTTCTTTTCTATTAATTTGGGGAGTTCAGCTGTCTCCAAACTCAGGAGACACCCAAACTCCAGAAATTACTTTCATATTAATGCTTAAGTACTTGAAGTAAGTTAAGTGATATATTAAGTACTCAAATGTACTCACATTTCTAACTGTGTCAAACACCATTCCCACTTTAAACTCTCAGTCTGTGTATTCCCCTCCCTTTACAAGTTAAATCCACTAGTCTCAAAGCACTCCTAGCAGATTAATCTTCATAGAGAATTCAGGGAAGTTTCCATATTCTTTCCTAAGACTCAACAGTGGTATCAACTATTCTTGTAAGATCCACAGAAGGCATCCTCAACTTTCTCATTTGCTTTAGGGATTTAAACCCCACATTTGCTTCTCTGGAGAATCTTCTAACTAATAAGCCTAGAAGGTTTTACAGGAAAGATTTATCTGACCAGCTAAGAGCAGGGCATGGATCAATACCTAATAAGTTAAGAGTACTGCTTCTCTGCCTGGGTCCTAGTAAAGAAGAACATGTCCTCGGTCACTGGGGAAAAGAAAAAAAAAAAGATCCACCCTTCACAGATAAATACTTCTACCAGTATTAGTGAGAGTCACATACATTCAGACTCACCATTTTCAGTTAAAATTCTCCTTAATTCAGTTTGAAACAGTTGCAGGATACGAACAAGGAACCCTCCACCAGCACCATGAGGGGCTGCCATACTCGTGTTGTTTGTGCCATGTCTTATTCTGGCCTCCAATTCAGAGTATGGAAGGAAGGAGGGCACAAACCAGTATTAATCTAAAACAAGGTTGGAGAAGCAGTAGTTCCTTAAATCTCATCACGTCTTACAGCTTCTGTGCCGCAACTGCTCTTCTGAAAAGGAAGATGCTATTCACAACAGTGTTGAGAGGACTAGATGGTCAATACCTGAAAAGATAGCTAAAGGTGTAAGTCCACTTTCCGATCAATATGCCTTTGATGACTGCTAAACATGATCAATCCCTTTCTCTCCTCAGTATCCGTTTGCAAACCAGAAGTCAGTGAATAAAGCATGTCAAATTTATTACAGAACAGTATTGCCCTCCTGTGGCCAAAGACTATTCTGAAGAATGACTCTTGTGAGGCTTCTCCTTTATTCATTTATTTCTTTCTTTCTTTTGCACAGACTCAGATATAATGGATAATCTCTCTGAAAGGTACTTAGAACTGGGAGATACACCTCCAAACCCCTCCAAAACCTAGATCCAAATCTGGGTTTGGCATGTTATGGTGAATAGCTGAACAGAAAGTAAGCAGTAGACATGATGCCAGTCCCTCTAGCTCCTTATGTTTCTCCTGATGATGTTATTCACAACAGAAGTTATTATTATCTGCATTTATCTTCACTGGTCATGTTTAGTAGTAATAGCATTTCTTTCTGTGCACAATCAGTTAATCAATCCTCTTCTATCTTGGTTTTACTGCTTTTTTATTAATCCAAAAGCAGAACCATATCCTACCCATTTTCAGAGTGAGACAACTCTATCCTTCACTGTGAGCAAGCATCAGCCTTCCAGACCTTATCCAAAACCCATGTAAGTAAACAGATTCTTTCTGACTTAAATGTCTTTTAGGTCAGGTCCTTAGGGACTTAGACATAAGATAAGAGTTTGTTGAAACACGCAGCAGTAACAAAGACTGCGATGCAGGTCAGGGACTGACATGGAGCTCCCCATGGCAAAACGAAGATCCCCTAGGCTACAGAATTGATATGCAAAGCAGAAGAGATTATCCTTGAATACATAAAGTCCTCTGAAATCCCCTTAGACAAACAGTATACCTTAAACAACACGATTACAACTTTTTCAAGAGTAAAAAACTTGGAGATAATAAAAACTTCTTAAATATTGGATCAGACACACACCTGAGAGAAACTGTTGCAATAAAGGATTTATATATATAAATGACAGGATGAATGCAGCTTAAAGCAGGTTAGATTCCTCATCATTACATCAAAGTGTTGTTGAAAATTAAGTTACTGTTTCTGTGAAGATTAAATGCACTTGACATATTCCATGGAATGTGCTTGACCTATTCTATCTTACCTACCAATAGTTAGTTAATATGACTCAGCTTTTCTGTCCTGCTGTCAAGGCTGGAGAAATAAGGATAAACATCTCTGTCTTTCTTTTATGATTGCCAGCTTCACAATGCAAGAATGACTTACCTTTTCCTTCTCACAGATAGTCTTTTTCCAATGCAACAAATTAAAATAGAGTATTGAGAGTAATTATGGTGATGGAATTTTAAAATTTAACCACAACCAGGCATTTCCAACCTGTATGGCTCTTCTGAGGCATGGAACAGAAATAATCCCATGTCATCAATATTCCTGATACAGCAACAGAAGAGTCAAATCTTATTGGTAACTGAAAATGTGGCAAAGACCCATTCTCTAGAACTGATTTATGTCATCTTTAGTGTGTGGTTCACAGGCAGGAAGTCCCTTATGAACTTTCCCAGGTCAGAATCAACTCCAAGACTTGTGTGGTTTTAATCAAGTCTGACTTCAATTTATACATAATGTTTCAGTATTTCCTACACTGAGATTTTTGTGTTCTCCTTTCAGGTTGGAGAACTCCCTTGCAAACAATCCATACAGACAGATAAAGATAAGGAATACATTTGTGCTCAAAATACTCAAAAATAAAGTATTTTAAGTTGTTTCTGGAAGAAACACAGCCTAAAACAGGGGATGAAAAGGAATCCTGGGCTGCAACTAATTTACTCAGCCATAAATTTTCAATGCACTGGAATGCACTTAGAAATACACTCCATAACACAATTTTGTTCTGATTAAAATAAAACAACTTTTCTTTCAGATAAGTATTGACTGCAAATTTTCCTTGCTCCTCTATATTTTTTTATGATCAATGAATTTTAATGATCATCTCAAGACAAACAGTATCTTCTTGGCATTAGGTTCCAGAAGGGTCTATAGAAAGTGATGGAAAAAGAGGATACCCAGCTGGGTACATGTAGAGGGAGGGCAGGATAAGAAATAACTCTTATTCTCTTGGAAATATCTGAAAAGGGTTTTTCCCTATGCTTCTCTTCCAAGATCGTTTTTCACAGACCAAGCATAGAGATCTGCAGCCTGGAAGGAAGAAGAATGTTTGAAAAGATTTTATGAAAAAGATCATGCTGAACATTGCTCACTTTTTCACTAATTCTACGTAATAAATGTTTATAGATACGTGCCATTTAAGATGACACTAGAAGAATTTGGCTTGATAGCATTTTGTTTAATTGGGCAGATCACCAATCTTTTAAATGGAGATAGAAAAATAACAGCAGTTTTCCAGCTCAAGCTCCATTGATGTGTTACAGCAAGTATGTTCACTGGCCACATCCTTCAACATGTTCTTTAGTGCAGATAAAGATAGACAGATGTTCAAATTTCTTCTGGGAACCCAGAAGACATCCTCCATTTCCTTTTGGGTACCTCCTTCTTAACCCTGGGGCAGAAAACAGACACATTTGGCTCTTGTTACTCACTCCCACGTGCAGCAGATTTTTGATTGTTCACTTTGTTTTTCCATCTTATCTAATCAGGTTTTATTTTGGCTGCTATCTAGGAAAAAACAAATAGAAATGATTAAATGGCTCGCATTTAGACTTCCATTTATTTATATTTTTGGCCGCTAGATTTGTCATCTGTAGTGTTCAATATTAGTTATGCTACATTTAGTGCTATCCAGAACCATTCTTTTCATTTAACCACTTTTCCACAGAAAATAATTTTCTTGACAATGACACTGATTTCTTTTTAGTCTGTAGTCCATCTCACAGAAGCATCAGAATCCAACTGAAACAACTGGGTACACAGCAGGAAGCCACCAGCTAATGCAAGTTTGTCTGACTCTCTTCTTCCTTTTTGACTCAGACTATAGAAAAGAAAGTCATTTCATCATCCCTCCTGTAGCTCACATTCACCATTTATCTTATACTTGTATGATCAGTACTTCTTGCTTTGTGGCATAACACTACCTGCACTCCTTCACAGAACATCTCCACATGGATAGTGTATTTCAAGCCAGGAGTGACTCTTACAGCTTTTAAGTTATTTTTCAGGCTGTCATAACACTGCAAGCTAACAAAACGATGAGAATTGCTCTCTTTCTTGAGACTCGTGTGACCTCATCTCCCTCTACTATTATTTTCCTGTTGGGTTCATTCCTCCCAAGCAGATGTTAAGCCACTGCTACTTAAGACTTTTTACATTTGAATGCCTCAGAGCCAATAAGGATAACAAAATACCCTGAAATCAGTGCTCAGCTGGTGAAGTCCTTCTAACTCAGCTGCAGTCTCTCCCTCCTTGAGCCATTTCTTTGTGACATCCACTGCAAAGCACTAAGGTCTCAGGCATAAAATGTGTTGTAGAATTTTTCTACTTCTGAAATCCTCACTTTGAACCTTTCCCAGGTTAGTAGCTCTTTCAGCTGGACTAGAAAATCCCATCTTTTTAGTTGGCTCAGTTTTCTATAGCTCCCATGACTCTTCTTCTGCGTAAACGGATGAAACTTCAGGAACAAGAAATGAGAATGAAAACTACCCCTTTTATACTCTCAAGTGTTCGTGTGAGAGCTTGTAATACTCTAAAATGTCAAACCAAAAACTCAAACCCCATATAACAGCAACTTGAAAAAGATTGCTCCTTCTTTTCAATAACTGTGATAACAAATAGGCCAGAAAATAAAATGTTTTCTGCATGTCTCAACAGATATAAAAAAGATACTGAGACACATCTTAATGATACAGAACTGTGACATAAAACTGAACTGTGAACATCTAGGAGAAGAGTGCCAGAAGTTCAAATAAGTTTTGAGAGGTATAGGTAGGTATTGCTTAGTAAAGTTTGGAAGCTATATACGCGGTGGAAGAGGAATGGGAGGAAAACAAAGGCATGCAAGCACATATTGTGCAGATATACTTAGAAAGCTGTGATGTGAACATTAAAGGAAAAAATGAAGGAAGCTCATGGAGGTATGTAAACAAGGGATCTCCCACAGCAGGTATGTAAACAAGGAGTCTCCCACAGCATCCTCCTGGAAAAAAAGCCGTCAGTCCACGGCTTGGACATGTGCACCCTTCGCTGGGATAAAAACTGGTTGGATGGCTGGGCCCAGAGAGGGGTGGTGAACGGTGCTGCATCCAGTTGGCATCCGGTGACCAGTGGTGTACCCCAGGGATCAGTACTGGGCCCAGTCCTATTCAACATCTTTACTGATGACCTGGATGTGGGGATTGAGTCCACCCTCAGTAAATTTGCGGATGACACCAAACCGGGAGGGAGTGTCAATCTGCCAGAGGGTAGGAAGATTTGTCAGAGGGACCTGGACAGGCTGGGTTGATGAGGCCAACGGAATGGAGTTCCACAGTACCAAGTGCCGGGTCCTGCCCTTTGGCCACAATAACCCCATGCAGCACTACCGACTGGGGGAGGAGTGGCTGGAGAGCAGCCCGGTGGAGACAGACCTGAGTGTCCTGGCTGACAACCAGTTGAACATGAGCCAGCAGTGTGCTCAGGTGGCCTGGAAGGCCAGTGGCATCCTGGCTTCTATCGGGAATAGTGTGGCCAGCAGGAGCAGGGATGTGATTCTCCCCCTGTACTCAGCACTGGTGAGGCCTCACCTCGAGTACTGGACACAGTATTGGGTCCCTCACTTCAAGAAGGATATCGAGGTGCTGGAGTGGGTCCAGAGGAGAGAGATGAGGTGGGGAAGGGACTGGAAGGAAAGTCTTATGAGGAGAGGCTGAGGGAGCTGGGGTTGTTTAGCCTGGAAGAGACTCAGGGGGGACCTTGTCGCTCTCTACAACTCCCTGAAGGGAGGTTGTAGTCAGGTGGGGGTAGGGCTCTTCTCCCAGGCAACCAGTGACAGGACAAGAGGGCATGGCCTGAAGCTGCACCAGGGCAAGTTTAGGTTGGATATCAGGAAGCACTTCCTGACAGAGAGGGTGATCAGACACTGGGATGGACTGCCCAGGGAGGTGGTGGAGTCACTGTCCCTGGATGTGTTTAAAGAAAGACCAGATGTGGCACTCAGTGCCACGGTCTAGCTGATGTGTTGGTGGTGCATCATAGGCTGGACTTGATGACCTCAGAGGTCTTTTCTAGCCTCAGTAATTCTGTGATTCTGTGATTCTGGAATGTCATAGCTCAAGTTAGATGGGAAGAGGAAGAAGAAGCAAGAAAGGCAGAGAAGCAAGAGGCAGAAATGATTCAAGGTGACAGCACAGCCAAACATGAACAAACGCACACACTTGTACAGCACTAAAGAACTCCTATTTTCACATCTCACAGTGAAAATCATCAGCCTAGAAACCAAGGATTGATGAGCAACAGTTTTGTGGGAGAAAGAAGAATCAAGTTAAACTACAACAGTACTTTTAAGGAGTCCTTCACTAAATTCCCGAGAAAAAAAGAAAAGGCACAGTTACTCTGACAGAAAACTGATGTAGAGGAGCACATCTGTCAAGTTTGTTACTGCACTGCACTGGTGAATTCCAGAAAGGATTATTCATGAGGAACAGAATTGCAATTAATTATTTACAATAGTTTTATGAAATAAAAATGCAGCACTTAGATATATGGTATTCCAGAACATGGCACTTAGCATTTTTCAGAATCCTTTTTGTTATTTCATGTTCTGTTTCATTAAACCACTCTTGCATATTTTATTGAACTAGACCCAACCATGAGTTGCACTGATGTGCTTCATCTCAGAGAGGAGCTGCATTTCACTGGCAGGTGAGTTACCTGTGAGCAATTTTTTTTTGTTTATGTTATGTTCATTGCTTATTTATACTAACAATTTACAGTCCAAATTCTATTAAAAAACCTACCTGTATACTTAATATTAAAAATGAAAGTAGTTGCACAGCAGTAAAGCCCATGCTGGTACCAGGATTATAAAACAAAGATGATTTACTGGATTCTGAGTCCTTGAGGAACCATGTCTCATGTCAAATCTTGAGTTTATTCAGTACCTAAAGTCTCTCTCATTGAAACAAGTCAAGATTCCACCTACAAAATCCTTATTACCCCCTCCATGCTTATGAAGAAAGAGTGAGCCTATAAAAACATGTGCTGGGAACTGGATACAAAAGAAAGCTGGATTCACCACAGCAGCCAGAAGTCATCGAGAGCTGTAGTCAGAAGCACTAAAACAAAAAGCCAAGAGTACCAGTGAGTACTTTGTTTCTTCCCAAAACAAGTCAAGGTTAACTTTCATCAGACACAGAGATCATTTCTAGAAGGTCAGAATTCATAAACTGGTTTTCATACAGTTTAGCTAAGGAAGCAATTTCAGTGAGATAATGGCACTAGAAAGCTGTTACTACTTAACAAGAATTAGTTACTCTAGAGAGATGGTTTGCAATAATATTATACAACACTTGCTTTTTTCTTTCACTAAAATTAAGTGCATAGAAGAAAGGATCCACTTTATGAGGATACATATTTAAAAATAAATCCCAAGCTGGTTAGTTCTCTTTCATTTTCCAGCAATTCCTGTTAAGGACATAGGTAAGAAGTTAATGTAATAACAAACATTTCCCTAGATCCTTCCTTTTATGCTGTCCCTTGTTACTTGGGAGAAGAGACCTGCACCCACCTCTCTACAACCTCCTTTCACATAGTTGTAGAGAGAGAGAAGGTATCCCCTGAGACACCTATTCTTCAGAATAAAGAGCCCCAGCTCCCTCAGCCGCTCCTCATAAGATTTTTTTCTCTAGACCCTTCATCAGATTTTTTGCCTTTTTCTGGACCTGCTCCAGCACCTCGATGTAGTTTTGTACTGAGGTGCCCAAAACTGAACCCAGTATTCGAGGTGGTCTCATCCATGCCGAGTAGTGTGGGACGATCCCTTCCCTACTCCTGCTGGCCACACTATTTCTGATACAGGCCAGGATGCTGTTGGCCTTCTTGGCCACTTGGGCACACTGCTGGCTCATGTTCACATGGCTGTCAATCAACACTCACAAGTCCTTTTCTAGCAGGCAGGTTTTCAGACACTTCTCCATAAGCCTGTAGCATTGCCTGGGCTTGTTGTGACCCAAATGCATCACTTGGCATGTGGTCTTCATAGAATCACAGAATGGTAGGGGTTGGAAGGGACTTCTGGAGATAATCGAGTCCAACCCCCCTGCCAACACAGGAACACCGAGGGCATACCACACAGGAACAGATTCAGGCAGGTCTTGAAAGTCTCTAGAGAAGGAGACTCCACAACCTCTCTGGGCAGCCTGTTCCAGTGCTCCGTCACTCTCACAGTGAAGAAGTTTTTCCTTGTGTTGAGGTAGAAATTCCTGTGTTTCACCTTGCTACCATTACCTCTTGTCCTATCACAGGGCACGATGGAAAAGAGACTATCTTGTTGAACTTCATACCACTGACCTCAGCCCATTGGTCCAGACTGCCCAGGTCCTTCTGAAAAGCCTCCCTACCCTCAAGCTGATCAATACACCCACCCAGCTTGGCATCATCTGCAAACTTACTAAGGGTACATTCTATCTCCTCATCAAGATCATTGATAAAGATATTAAACAAAACTGGCCCAAATACTGAGCCCTGGGGAACACCACTTGTGAATAGATGACAGCTGGATTTAAGTCCATTCACCACCACTCTTTGGGCCCAGCCATCGTCCAGCCAGTGTTTTTTATGAGGATGCTGTGAAAGCAGTGTCAAAAGCTGCTGTGAAAGCAGTGTCAAAAGCTTTAGTGAAATCTAGGCAGACAATATCCACAGCCTATCCCTCATCCACCAAGGGAGAAGAAGATGAGGTTAGTCAAGCAGGACCTGCCTTTCACAAACCTATGCTGACTGGGCCTGGTTGCCTGGGTGTCCTGTATATGGTGCGTAATGGCACTCAGGATAATCTGCTCCATGACCTTCCCTGGCACCGAGGTCACACTGACAGGTCTGTAGTTCTACAGATCCTCCTTCTGGCCCTTCTTGTAGATGGGTGTCACATATGCTATCCTTCAGTCCACTGGGACCTCCCTGGTTAGCCAGGACTGCTGACAAATGATGGAAAGTGGCTAGGTGAGCATATCTGCCAGCTCCTTCAGTATTCTTGGCTGTAACCCAACTAACTCCATAGGCTTGTGTATGTCTAGATGATGCAGCAGGTCACTACCCATTTCCTCTTTGATTATGAGGAACTCATACTGCTCCCCATCCCTGTCTTCCAGATCAGGGGACTGGGTACCCAGGGAACAACTACTCCTACTACTAAAGACTGACACAAAGAAGGCAGTACCTCAGCCTTTTCCTCATCCTTGGTCATTATGTTTCCCCCTGCATCCAGTTAAAGACGGAGATTGTCCCTGGTCCTCCTTTTGTTGTTAATGTATTTATGGAGACATTTTTTATTGTCTTTAATAGCAGTAGCCAGGATGAGTTCTAGCTGCCCTTCTAATTTTTCTGACCATAGAATCATTTAGGTTGGAAAAGACTACTAAGATCCTTAAGTCCAACTGTCAACCTAACACTACCAAGTCCACCGGTAAACCATGTCCCTTAGCTTCATGTCTTTTAAGTACCTTCAAGGATGATGAAGTCTGTTCCAGTGCTTGACAACCCTTTCAGTGAAAAAAGGCACAACTTGAGGCCATTTCCTCTTGTCCTATCATTTGTTATCTGGGAATAGAGACCAACAGCCACCTCACTACAACCTCCTTTCAGGTAGCTGTAGAGAGCGATAAGGTCTCCTCTCAACATCTTTTTTCTTCAGACTAAACAACCTCATTTCCCACAGTCACTCCTCACACAACTTGTTCTCTCTTGAATCTGAAAGTCACAGCCCCATGGCAGCTCTTCCCCTTCTGTGGTTTCCTTATCTTCTCCATCTCAGCAAAACTGAGAGATCCTGAAATAATTTCCCTGCTATGATGTACACATTTTCTTTCCTTGAAATCCTGCACCCACAATGGCCAGGGTATAAAAGGAGAGCAGCATCAGCAGGGGCCAAGCACTGTGCAGAGGAGAGCCCTGCAGCTGCCCCAGTTCAGCCCTGCTTGTGGTTCCCTCAGGCCTCAGAGCACCATGAAGATCCTCACAGCTGTGCTAGCTGCTCTGCTCCTTGTGGCCGTCTGCTCCGCATCTGAGGCCCATATCGATGACTCTGGCATTGCTGCATCCTCCCAGAATCAAGGTTTGCTGTTCCTCCCCGGGAGAAAGCCCTGTCCCCATCAATGGGACCCTCAGGTTCATGGGGAGATATGGGAGCAGGTGGTCATCACCAGTGCTGGGATTAAGCCTTAGGGAAAGGGGCTTCCACGAGGCATCCCTGGGGAATACAGCACAAGTGATGGTGAATCCCCTTAGGAGCCCCAGGCAGAGCCTCTGCCACAGTGTGGGGTCTCACTGGGGCTGTCTCTCTGCCCCCACAGGTACCAACCCCACCTTCTGCTGCTTCAGATACACACGGCACCGTATCCCGCGCAGTCTCATCGCCTCTGCCTACATGACCAACAGTGAATGCACCCAGCCAGCAGTGATGTGAGTACCCAACAATGCTGGGGATCAGGGTGTGACATCCAGGGCAGCACCCCAAGCTTGTCTGGGGTGGCCTGGAGTGGGAGGGGAAATGTCCAGGAACACCTGGGGTGCTGCCAGCAGGATACAACACACGCACCCAAGCGCCTTAACCTTGGTTTTCTCCCCACAGCCTGGTCACCAAGAAGGGGAGACAGATATGCGTGGATCCCCAGGATTCCTGGGTGCAGAATTATCTGAAACACTTCCAGACCCTGAAGAACTGACCCTTCCCCACTGCCACCCCAGTGCAGCAGGCTCAGCCCCCAGCACCAGTCACACAACAGAGTGCTTGAGCAGCATCCTTCTTCAACAGGAAACTTTATTCTAATTGACATATATTTCTTAAACTAAATTTTGTTGACTAAGGAAATTATTTTAAAGGTATTGACATGCCTGTTAATGAGGGGTCAGGATTTCTGATGCTTAAATAAAGTATTTGGATTACCAAAGCTTTTGGATGTCTCTGAAGTCTCTGCTGTAAAAACACTATGAGAGAAGGGATCCGTGGGGAACCCCTTGCCCTCCCCACACCCTGGTTTCACTGATTCACCCTGGATAGGGCAGCCTTGGCTCCATGGCAGCTCCCACAGTGCTTCCCCCTCCCAAGCCTAGGCTCAGCTCCTGCCCCCCAGGATGCCCTCATGTCCCTGTGGGGTGATGCCAGCATCTCACTCAGGGTTTGCCCATTTCTCACTGGGCCCTCCCTGCAGACCATGTGTGGAGCTGAGTCACAAACCTTCCAGGCTGGCCCACAGCCCCACTAGGCATCCACTGCCAGCTCAGGGACATGTTTGCCTCAAACACTGCAGGATCAGGATGGTCTTTAATCAAATCAAGGTCCCCACACCCAGTCATCTCCTTCACTACAGCCCCTGGCAGTGATGAAGCTGAGGTCCTGATACTGTAGGGTGCCACAGCACCCACCCACACACTGTCCCACAGCACTGCTGGAGGAGCAGGCAGAACCCTTCTGTGCACCTCCCCTACCCCCAGACTGAAGCATCAGGTCCCCAAGGAGGAAGGTAAGCACAGAACAACTCCCTGGGCACCTGCCAGCAGGGATTTTGGGTGGCTCCTGGCTGCGCAAGCAAAGGCATGGGAAGATGCTCTGGCCTTTCCTCCATCCTGCTCTCAGTGTTCCCCCACTGGCACCCCAGTGCAGCGTTGAGGGTGACAGTGCCGTTGTCCTCTGGCAGTATACAGGCTGTGCTGGAGAGCCGACTGCAACCCAAGGTTGTTGGGCAGTTGTGCCAGCACGACAGCCTCTACATGCATGAGAACTTCACGGTGAGTCCCCAAGGCTTGACAGCTCCAGGTCCCCAGCCCCACACCACGGACAGCCCCTGGCACAGACTCTGTTCTCCCCTCTTGCAGTACCACACCAGCAATCCGAGTCAGACAGGGGCTGATGAAGGGGGCTTCTATGTCTTCCTCTTCCCTGACACCAGGCAGGATCTGAAGTGGGTGGAACAGAAGGTGACACCAGGGGGGAATGTGCTCCCACTGTGGACCCCAGGTCTTATGGCTGGCACTGCAGAGGTCAGAAACCCCCAGGGAAGCTCTGGAAGCCATCTACAAGTAACTCACCAGATTCTCATTAATCCAAGAAGACCCATTTCTGCAGAAACTGGGGATTTTGAGAGGCTGTATTGCTCTAACAGAGGTCTGGTAGCAGATAGGATGAGGGACAACAGGTGTAAGCTGGAGCATAAGGCCCCCCACCACTGATGCCCACTCTGCCCCAGGGCCAGGCATTGTGCTCTGCCCTGCACCACTTCTACTGCCAGGACATGCAGACATTTCAAGTGAAGGTCAGCATCAAAATTCCAGACAGGTCAGTGCCCTCCCAACTGCCTCCCTCCTGCTCCATGATGGTTGCTCCCCTCCTGCCTCCCTGGGTGCCAGCTGGGGGTCCCCTTCACCCCTGGGGCTGATCATTCCCCAGCTCCCATAGAGATGCTGCCTGGGAGCAGGATGGGACCTTCAGTGACCATTACCAGCAGCACAGCTCCTGCAGCATCTTCCAGTGCCTGTGCCCAACAGGACAGAAGTAGTCAAAGGACACTGGGTGCGTGCTGGTGGCCCTGGTCCCCACAGCCCCACTAGGAACTTTATAGCAGCCCATCAGTATTTCAAGGGGGCCTACAGGAAAGGGAAGGGCTCTTGGTCAGGGACTATAGTGATAGGAAGAGGGGTAACAGTTTAAACTGAAAGTGGGCAGATTTAGAGTAGATATGAGGAAGAAAGTCGGGCTGTGATGGTGCTGAGACACTGGAACAGGTTGCCCAGAGAAGCTGTGGATGTTTTCTCCCTGGAAGTGTTCAAGGCCGGGTTGAATGGGGCTTTGACCAACCTGGTCTAGGGGCAGGCTCCAACCCATGGCAGAGGGTTTGGAACTAAATGATCTTGAAAGTTCCTTCCAACTCCAACCATTCTAGGATTCAATGTTTCAGTGTACATTACAACTTAGAAACTTAGTATTGGCTTTGGAGAAGTATAGTGAGAAACATGTCTTAGAAGATAAATTAGGTTGTTGGGTTTTATATTTTTGCACAACACACCTACGGTCTGTTTCTGTAGAGTGTTACTGTTCTGGTAAGCTTTACACTTCTGAAAGCAGAGTCCTAAAGAAAGTTCACTGCAGACTGCATAGAGAGGTAAAATGAGGGAGCTAGCTGGAAACAGTGTATTTTTTGTTTTAATATAGATAAACCTGTCTTGGTTTATATTCTGTCTAGGAGGACAATTAGGATTAGGGCTTGGAGAAAGAGAACTTCTTTGGAAAAAAAAGAGTTGGGTAGGTCAGTTTATTACTGATCAAATTGGTCTTTGAAAGATGAAATGCAGTGGGATGAAGATGTAGAATACTTTGGGAGAGGTATGTCTCCCCATGACCTGCATATTATTAAAGTTAAAATTTGGGGTAGTTTTTTGAGGTTAAAATGCTGAGATGCATTTGTTATAGGATAAGGAGCCATACAGAGGAAATGAGAAAAAAACTGGATGGGAAGAGCAAGCAGCTCTCCTAAACCTTTGATACAGATTTGATTCACCTGAGTGCTGCTCTTGGCACAGCTAGAATGAGGACCAGGATCTGAAAAAAATCAAAGGCTAGAAAGGTTAGACGCTGCCTGTAGAATTGTTTTCTCATACATGGGATGAGAGTTGTGGTTGAGAAGAGGTGATGGATTTGCTGGGAATGTTACCAGCACTTGAGGATTAAGAAAATCATTCATCACAGAGAGGACTGATGGTCATAAAAACAAGCTTTTGTATTTCACCTTGTCAGCCTCACACAGATGGAACAAAAAACATGCAACGGTGCTGTTGTTTGATAAAACGTATTTTGGTCAGGAGTGGGGCATTGGCTGTATACCAACCCTGGACTCCATATCGGGCATCTTCACAGCAGCATGTCTGGGGTTTTTTTTAATACGCCTTGACTGAATCCCCTCCAAAGGTTTCCTGTTGCCTGCTGCACTTGTGGGCTGCCTGCCTGAGGAGGAAGCACTGCAAGGGGAGACCGGCACCATGCAGGACCGGGTTCTGCTGCCGCGGGCTCCGCTCTCCCCGCGCACCGACCGCCTCGGGGCCCTTCCCACAGTTCACTCCTCGACAACTCAATCTACTCCCTATACATTTCTCTCGATTCTCCCTCTGCCCACACCGGCAAACCCCAAGCGCCTCCACTGCCACCCTCACGGAAGGACAGAGCCCTGCCCGTCGCTGGGAGTACCGGGAGCTGATCCCCACCGCACCGCCCCCGCCGGGATGAGGCCAGGAGCCCGCGCGGCACCTCGGGACTTGTAGTTCCCGGCGCGGCGCGACATGGCGGCGGCGCGGGCTCTGGCCACCCTCGGTGCCGCGCTCCTCTTTGCCGCTGGCGCCCAGGCCAGCAAGTACTCTCGGGAGGCCAACGAGGGGTTGGCGGCCGCCGGCGCCAAGCAGCGGGAGGCCGGGGAGTTCCGGGTGGTGAGGCTGAACCAGATCTGGGAGAAGGCGCAGCGGGTGAGTGCGCGGCGCGGGAGGAGCCGGGTCGGGGGCCGCTCTCCGAGGGGTGCGCTGGCACAGGGCTGAAAGGACACAGGGTTGGGCTTGGCCGCTTCGGACACTCGTTCCTTGTCAGCCGCCTCAGGAGTCGGCGGGAGAAGCGTCACGGGCGGCGGTTGTAGCGGGGTCTGGTGTGCGAGGAGAAACCGAGGCTGTCCGGCCCGGCATCGCCGCGAGAGGCCCCGGCTGGATGTCGGGCCTCTGGGCTGCCGTTTCTTCTGTTTGGTTTTCAGGCCTGGAGCTCCCGAGGGGCAGCTCAGAGCTGGACTCGCCCAGCCACGCTCTCTGGGGCTGACCCGGGGGTCTGGGAAGAGCAGTGCTGTGTAAGGTCTTCTTCTCGGAGGAGGTATTTCCTTCCCCTCTCCCACCATATGCATCTGTGTCATGGGAAGTGTTGATTTTCCCATGTTTAAATCCAGCAGTTAAACCACATGCCCAGGAAGTGGAAGAAAGGGAAGCCCTTCTGGTGCCACAGAGGATCTCAGGCTGGCTCCTGCAGTCACTGCTTGAATACTTTTCTGTTAAGGGGCATGGTGCTCTCATCTCTCTGAAGGCAGTGGCCTTAGTTCCTACTTTGCACAGAATAGGATGGGCCGAGGCCCATTGCATGAGGTTTAACAAGGCCAAGTGACAGGTCTTGCATTTCAGCTACAACAACCCCAGGCAACGCTACAGGCTTGGGGAGAAGTGGCTGGAAAGCTCCCTGTCGGAAAAGGACCGCTGATGACACCCAACCGAATATGAGGCAGCAGTGTGCCCAGGTGGACAGGAAGGCCAACGGCATCCTGGCCTGTATCAGAAATAGTGTGGCCAGCAGGAGAAGGGAAGTGCTGTTGTACTGGGCATTGGTGAGGCTGCACCTGAAGTACTCTGTTCAGCTCTGGGCCCCTCACTGCAGGAAAGATTTTGAGTTGCTGAAACAAGTTCAGAGAAGGGGAGCCAAGCTGGTGAACAGTCTGGAGAACAAGTTCTAGGAGGAGAGACTGAGGGAACTGTGATTGTTTAGTTTGGCGGAGGCTGAGGGGAGACCTTATTCTCCAGAATATTGCAGAGCATGGAAGTTAGGGTCATGTCTGGTAAATGTTTGTTTTTTTCAGGCAAAGGAATATAATTAATATTAATTCTATTTTTTTCAGTATCCCAGATAGACATTCCTCAGCCTGAGCTATTGAATTAGAGGCAGGACATCCCTGGGTGTTTCACAGGTCACCAGGGCTTGTTCCAAGAATTTTCAGGTACCTGTCTTGGACGTTAATGTCCAGGCAGCATAAGGAATGCTTTGCTATTTAATCATTAAACTTAGCTATCCACCTCTGCTTATAGTTATTTATTCCAACATATAACTGACGTTTTTGAAGTGATGTGGAGTCTTACCTGTTGAGATTTTTTTACCTGCTGTCACTCAGTGTCCTACATTAGATGATCTTGAAGAATGCATTTCATGAATGATACACTTTAAATTGGTCTATGTGTTGACTTCTGTGTGATATAAATAGGACAGGCAAGGGGCTTCCAACAGGTTTCAAAAAAATATATAATGTTTAAAAGGACAGTTACTTGAGTTTCATACTAAATTATAATGAAATCAGGAAAACATTATTGGAATTGGGAGAAATTTTCTTCACTCAAGTAACAATGAGTTTAACGTATTTCCT
Organism: Todiramphus chloris collaris; assembly: GCA_025345505.1. Classification (NCBI taxonomy): domain Eukaryota; kingdom Metazoa; phylum Chordata; class Aves; order Coraciiformes; family Alcedinidae; genus Todiramphus; species Todiramphus chloris. The sequence goes on from JANVCC010000035.1 coordinate 33,355,761, forward strand.
TAGTTTTTATTAAGAGATTAAAATCTTTGATTGATGATGTCTCCAAACTTTATGTTTAGAAGTTCTGATACTCTTTAGAACTTTTAGAAAACACAAAACTGTATGTGTTCATGAGGTTGCACTGACTGCAGAAAGTATCCAAGATAAACTGCATTGTGTAACCTTCTATACAATAGTATACCTCTGATAATAAAGTCATACAATTAAAGGTTGGAGTTTCCTATTTTTGCAGTACTTAGAATCTGAATTATCTAAGTTATTGTGGGTGATTTTTTTTCCCCTGGATTTGCTCAGCCTACCTATCTGTTAAGTCCATGCTACTTAAATACCAACGTTAGAGTACAGAACTACAGACATGATTGGTCATTTACTTAACATTTTATATCAAACTTTTCATTCAGTCTTCCTCCTAAAGCACCAGGGCACAAGTCTTGTTCAGCAAAGCATTGTTACCTGCTGCCACTGCAGCAGTGATACTCTGGCTGTCCAGGTCATCCTGCTCCAGAAAAGCAAATAAGTACATAATTAAGGTTTGGGGATTTTTTTTTGTGTGTGTTTTTGTTTTTTTGGTTGGTATTTGTTTGTTTGGTTTTGTTGTTTTTTTTGTGTGTTTTTTGTTTATTTGTTTTGGTTGTTTTTTTCTTTGTTTTTTGTTTTATTTTGATGGATTTTGGTGTGGTTTTGTTTTTATTTATGTTATTTGGAGGGTTGTTTGGTTTGGGTTTGGGCTTTTTTTGGTTTCATCTTTTGTTTTGGTTTGGTTTTTTGCTTTTTTTTTTACTTCAGCACATACTGAAAATCATAAATAATGTGGTTCTTTCTAAGTGCTTAGCTTTCATCAAGTAGTTCCCCAAGAATAGATTGTAAAGATGATAGGGATGCTCCTTTGCTTTAGTTTTAGAAGGATCAGAAGTTTGAATGTGTTCTATTTATTTTATATTTACCTGTGATTCTAATTACTCTAGATTTTAATAAATTTTCTCCTGTATCTTGCACTTGGCTTGCTGAAATAAACTTAGTTTAAAAATTAAAATAATTATATTCACTAGCATAAGTCTAATTAATAGGACAGCCTAAGCTGAAAGCAGAAAAAATAATGTGCATAGGTTCCTGGATTCCTATCCATAGGAATTTTGTGCAGTAGCTGAAAATAATATGATTTGTCCTAGTTATTTTCAGATTACCCGCTGACAATCAGGAATGGGTGAATCTTTTCAGTATCATTCTGATGTTTAAAAATAATACTGAGTTCTGAGTGTGTGTTTATTAAACATACTGCTTCCTCACTGAAAATGAGAATTTTTATAATCTGTAATCTGATTTTAATGACCTAAAAAAAAAAACAAACCACCTCCAGTAAACTTCTGCTAGGACAGATGAACCCAGGTGGTTCAGAGCTGGATCTGAGCTCCCCAGGAGCTGGCTGCTCAGTGGTGGGAGGTAGGACACAGCTCAGGCAGAACTGTATCAGAAGTCATACTGCTTATTTTTTTTTGATCTCTGTTCACTGGGCTTTTCCTTACCTCACCTTCTTGTTATTTACATGCATGCATACAAAAGAATTTCTGAAGCATTAATAAGATTTGTTACATTTCTGTGTTTTAAACTGAATAACTAAAGTGTCTAAAATCTGGAAGTTCAGAAGTTGCTCAACTTACAGCAGTGCTGCTTAACCAACTGTGTATTAGTCATTGTCTCTCTTCCTTTTTTCTCTATATTTCACAGAACTTCAGGCTGACCTATCATTCATTTCAATCCTTTTTTTTTTTTTTTTCCATAGATTCAGCCTCAATATCTGAACTTTTTGTTCTGTGGTGTGGGATGGGAATACCTCTAATGGGTTTGATGATGTAAATCATGTTAAGAAGTGAGAAAATTTTGCACTTTAAAGATAATAACAATTGCTGATGAAGTGGCCCTTTCGCGTGCAGAGCTATCCTCCGTGTCCTGGTAGTCTGCAAAACCATATTGACAAGTAAAGTTTACTAACTCACTATAGCTAGATGGTTAGAAGCTGGCCCACAAGAAAGCACATCTGGTGGCAAGGGCATGTTGTGTGGGAAATGTAGTCATTAGTGCCCTTTGTGAATTAGTGAAACTGGTTTGATTTAACCAGCTAATTTTTTTTCCACTCTTTGTTCTTGATTCTAGACATTTTTAAGGTAGAATCGTTTTTAGAATGTGGTCTCATTACAAGTGGGGGAGAAATACAACTTAAATATTACTTGAAGGAAGACGTGTAATTTCACTGTTGTCCCAGTAGCTGAAGAGCTGAGAGAGAAGGCAACATCATCACTCTAGCGTGCCAGGGGCATAGCCAGGTTCACAGGCAAGAGATATTATGTATGCAGTGGCTGATAACGCCCTTAAATTCAGATGGATATATGGCCTTAGAGTAAAAGACAAAACCACTGTGCTATACTGGATGCTCATCTGCACTGTCTTCGGAGACAACACTGCAGCAAGAGGTGACTCCACATACCTGAATACAAACCTTTCTCTGTTCCTTCTAGCTTCAGCTCTCTGCTGTGAAACTGGCAGAGTTGCACAGTGATCTAAAAATACAAGAAAAGGACGAGCTAAGCTGGAAAAAACTGAAGGCTGAAGGGCTAGATGAAGATGGAGAGAAAGAAGCCAAACTCAGACGCAACTTAAATGGTAAAAATGTATCTTTGAAAGAAGCCAAACTTAGACAGCACTTCAGCGTTATTATCTTTGCAGGAGTTTAAACTTTTCATCAGACACATGTATAGTTTGGCATTTGTGTTTGTATTTGAAGCATTAAGTAACGGGGTGTGTTTCCAGACACTGAGCACACACAAGTTGTTTGGAGGTCAGTAGGGAGCTGCAGGAGGCTTACAGTTTCCTTTGTTCCTGATGTTTTCAGGAGAGGTCATTAAACCTTGGACCTCTGTGTCTTTAAATCATTAGCTTTTCCACTGTGAGCTGCAAAGCCTAGCTCTGTAAGCCAAGGATGTAGACAGTCTCTCATCTTCCATATGTCCATAGTTGTCTCTAATATTCCTGTATCTTGTATTTCCTTGCAGTTATTATGACTAAATATGGAATGAATGGAAAGAAGGACTCTCAGCTAATCGATAGCAACTACATTAAAGACGGTACAGACACCGATACACTAGATGATCCAAGACTGGAAAAATTATGGAGCAAGGTGAGTAAGGTTTCCAGGAACTGGAGTGTAGGAAATCACTGTTTCTTCATTGAACTGTTGTCTGTGTCTTCTGAGAGCCTCCAGACTTGGAACTGAGTAGCTTTACTACTTTGTTTTTAAGTACTGTCCAAGCTGCTGTGCTCTGTAGCTCACATCTTTCTGCCATGAGGGCATTCTACCTGCATCCAGGTCACCAGGTGTGGCAAGTTCTCTTCCAAAGCAAACAGCCACATCAGTTTGCCTGGAGGAGAAGATCCTGGGTCCACTGAGGACAAACAGATTTTTTTCTCAAATTTCTCTGTACTTCTGACTTCCCTTTGTGTGACTGTTACACTGTGTGGCAGTGTACCTATGGTGTTTGTTTCTCTCATTGTTTCTGGGCTTTTTTTATAAAGGTGCATTTAAAAGAGGACCATTTCATAGAGTGCTTAAAAGAGAAATGTGTAGTGGTGGGTGACTGTCCCAACCTGGGATAATTACACATAAAAACCTGAAAACGTTCTATCATTTAAAACTGGCAAAGTAATAATCTTCAAAAAATCAAATAATTCAAGTTTCAAGAAACAAACAATCAGGCCAAGCAAAGAATTCTTGCACCAGCCTAGCGCAGTGGTAGTAAAGCAGAGAAAAAGATTTATGGGTTTTAAAATGTTACTGTAACTAGATAGAGCTCTGGCAAAGGAACGTGGTGTCGTGCTTTGGGGAATAGTAAAGTCCATTAGATGGAAATATTCCCTAAGCAAAGAAAGGGTTGAGGCTGAAGAGGCATCAAAAGCATTCACTTTTGATCACACATTGCAGCAAATGAGTCACCCGTGTTTTGGGTAGTGCTCCAGCTGTCTGGCCAGTGCTTCCAGTTGGGAACTAAACACTGCAGAGCAAATGCACAGCAGTGACAAAATCTTCACTTGCCAGTAGAATAGAAATAAGTAAAGACTGCGCTTAATATCAGGCTGCAGTCCCCTTATAGGTGCTTTTGGAGCCTCCATGGCCCTTATTTCTGTACTAAATTGATTCCTATGGAATAGAAATGATGGGCACTTTTCACTGGGTAGTCCATAGCAAGTCTAGCTTTTTAAGTCTGAAGCAAACTTCCTTTTGACATGATTAAAGTCACCATATCCATCAATGTCTAAATCCTGACCTCATACTAATAAAAAGTGATTTAAAACAAAAGATCTTAAGGAAAAGCTGGACTTAATAATTTTCTAAATGTGGTGGGAAGTGGGAAGAAGTTTTGGCAGTTGAGTGCACTTAAAAGCACTGGGCCTGGAAAGCATAACATGCTCATGTTTCTTTCAGGCCAAGACCTCTGGGAAGTTCTCTGATGAGGAGTTGGATAAGCTTTGGCGAGAGTTTAAGCATCACAAAGAAAAGATTCATGAATACAATATTCTTCTAGAGACCGTGAGCAGAACAGAAGGTGCCTGAACATTTCTCTCATGTTTCAAGATCAATACAACACTTTTTCTCTGCCCATTGCCTCCATTGTTTCCAAGTGTCTTTGGAATTCTTGAAGTCTGACATTTTTGTCAGAGCTGCTTGCAGATGCTGACATTTCCAGATACTTGCTGGGTTTACTTCTGCATTAGCTGCCAAAAATCTTGCCAGCTGATGAAAATGTTGCCATTTCAGTTTTCTGGTTCTGCCTGCAGAGAAGATATCATCAGATCAGCAATGATGGCCATAGCAGTTTACTGGTAATTATGCAGCAAGGGTAGATCCACTGATGCGAAACATGGTCCTAAAGCCCATGGAACATGCATGTTTTATCTCACCAGCTGGGAGCCCATGAGGATAGACTTCAATTAGGCATGGTATCAAGGATCTGAATCCAGCTCGCTATACTAGTCCAGCTAAAATTGTTATAGCCAAAGTATTCTAAAGTTTATAGGCAGTTTGATGTTTGCATTGTAGAGTCCAAGCTGGAAGCTGCTGGAAGTCATTTCAGTATCAGATGCCCTGATTGGTTCGTGAAATACCCAGGGAAGAGGGCACAGGACTCATCAACCATCCCTATCTCATTTCCTTGGGATATTGCTAACCTAGGAAAATGAGTATCTCCTTACTCAAATCTTGGCTGGTGGCCAGTAGGAGTTAAGAGACACTTCTGTAATATCACCCTCCTGAGCACTGAGGGGCATTACTTTTAACGTTGACCTGCAAAAGGAATTGATGCTTCTTAAAGAGAGGTTGGTGCTTTATTTACACTCAGGTCAAATGCTAAAAATCACCTTTTATTCACCTGGAATTTGGGGAGTTCTGGAGCTTCTGATCTGATTTGGCCCGCAGTCAATAACACTTTTCTTCTTCAGCAGATATTCACAAAAATGTTATCAACCCTTCTGAAGAAAACCTGGTGAAAGAGGAAATCTTGCACAACAAACACAGAGAGCTCAAAGACAAGCTAAGAAGCATCAATCAGGGGTTTGAGCGTTTGCGTAAAGTCAGTCACCAGGGATATGACACAAACAGTGGTATGATACAGTGGTTTTTATGCTTATTTGGGATTAATTTAATTTTTAAAAAAATAAATCAGTGGGCAAGTAATAAGATGAAGTCACAGTATCACAGTTCATGGCGTGATCACAGTTAGCTGGAGAGATACAGCCTGTTCTATTTAGAAGCCAACTCCAGAAGCCTAAATGAAAGGATAGGGACAACCTGTAAAGAGGATAGTTCTGTCTTCCATGCCCACATGAGCAGGGATATTACACCTTCAGCTCCCAGAGGGCATATGAGTGAGACAACATGCAGTGCAAGCAATGCCATTATTCAGTTCCTGGGGGAGGGGGGTTGGTTGCTGTATAAAAAAATATTTGCTAGAGCAGTACTACAGTTTTAAGTTAATTACTTGAATTTTTCTCTCTTCTCCCGTCTAAGTACACTGATTAGTAAATGCAATGCTTAATATATCTGTATATATGTGAGGAAGCATGCTTATCTCTCATAGAAGCTGGGCATAAAAGCAGTGTGTCCAGATTTTCATTTGGTGGTATGTGTGTTTAGAATTTGAAGAACCAAGAGTGATTGATTTATGGGACATGGCCAAGTCGGCCAATTTCACTGAGAAAGAACTTGAATCTTTTCGGGTAAGTAGAATTCTAGTTTGATCTCTTATGGAAAGAAATTTTCCCATGTAAAGAAACATTCAGTGTTTCTCTTAGTATTCTCTACTTCTGTATTGCTCTCCAGACACCATGAAAAAAGTAATAGTCCAGTTATACAAACTTGTATGGAACTAGTCATATGCATGGTTCTGTTTTAATCAGCAAATGAAAATTCTAATCCTGTTAAAACAAGTGTTGCATATTTTACATCTCTGGAAGATCAGGCCCTGCTTGTCTGTTTCTAGTGCACCAGATTTCCCTCTCTTACCCAATGTCTTAAAGTAATTACTTCTTTGGGAAGCAGTGTACTCTCTACATCCTACAATTTCCCTCTCACACCCACCTCTTACACTGCTAACTTCCAGTGTCAGAACTGTGTTGAACTGATCCAAAAGTACCATGCTAAAGACCACTTTTCAAGGAAATACTATAGAAATTAATCCATATGGTGTTCATAACGGTTTTATTTAATTGAGATTTCATTGAGGAAGTGTGTGTTTTCATCTGACTCTGCCTCTTTACCAGAATAGATTTTGATTGATAGCCTGGAGAAGTAATTCCTCAGGGCTTCTTCATGGAGTTGCATGTACTTAATGTTGTGTTAACCCTCCGAGGGGTAACACATGACTAGGACATCTCAAGCTTCTTTTCCAGATAAGGTAATGAAAGAGTTTTAACTACCAGGGACAGGGATTGAAATCTATGTCTCTTAGATATCAAAAAATCCATCTTACTTCTTTTAACTCACATGCAGCCCGATTCTCACATGAAGCCAACATTTTAATTACACTGATTTCAGTGTTCCTGTTTTTAAGAGTGTCAGAGGAAAGCCTGCTGAAGCTTTCAAGCCTGCAACAAGGCTTCTGCTGACCTCACTGGGAGGTTTTGGTCAGGACTGTACAATTGCATGAGAGGTAAATTTAGCCTTCATATCTGTGGAAAAGTGAAAAAGAAGACAGTGAAAAAGAGAAACCCGATTGTGTAAGCAAGAACACATATCTGCTTCTTAATGTTACTGCTTCAGTAGAAATCTTCATTCAAGCAAAGCCTGTTCACCAGACCAAACTTGCCTTGTAACCGTGAATGTTGGAACATCCTAACAAAAGTGAGACAGTAAGAATCACAGTGAAAATCTGCCTCTTGAAGAAGTCCATGAAAGCAGAATTGGAGAAACCACGTGCTGATTCCATTCAGCCTCGTTTGAGCAGCTGAAGTTCTGTCTTCTGGCTGGCCATAGTACCAACCTTCGTAAGGGTTTCATAATGAAAGTGCCAGCGCTGCTCTGCTGGTACATCATCTGAGAGGAGCAATTAAAATGATTATCAGAGCAATAAAACTGCAAACTGAGGTCCTGAAAAGAGTATGTAAACCAGACTGAAATGTTCTACAGCAAAAGGAAACTATTTTCTTGTGAGAAATGTTGAAAACAAAACCCCTTTGCTGTAAAAACTGAAGATCTGAATATCTAAAAACAGAAGGATGATGGTTTTTTATATCTATCTATTTAATTAATTATTTATTTGTCTTAAAATGTGAGGGGAAACCCCAGCAACCAAAATTAAGTGGCCTCTGTCAAACATGGGGTTCCCTGTAGGGTTTGTCTTAGTTTTTCTGGACGTAATGCATAGAACTGCTGGCACAGGTGGCATAACAGTTTGGACTGTTCATATCCTCTTCACAGAGGAGGTGTCCTAAGACACAGAAGCTGAATTTGCCACCTTAAAGTAGCAAAATAAGTGCATGATTTGGTGGATAGAAATACTACTCACTGTTTGCAGTCCCCCTTGCAGTGTACCTGTTAGTCCAGGGGGCTGTCTCTGATATCTCCCTGAACACCACAGTTAGTCTGGCCACTGTCTTTGAGGCAAACTAAGAGGGCTTTTTGGTTTTTTAATTAATTCATCCTATCTCAGAGTCATAGTAGCAGACAGCAAACCCAAAAAATGTGTAAATCTGAGCAGAAAATAGCAACTACAGGACCTGATTTTGAAAAGAGGCTTCTTTTAAAAATGTTGTCTCCCTCCCCCCAGTCTGCTCCTCTTAGATATAAACTTCTATGTTGTATTCACTGCTGTCATCTCCTAGCAGTCTCTGCTTCAGCACTTGGCAGTGGGACATTTTCAGCTCTTGCCTTCAAAATTGTGTGTCTAGGTGGAGACAATAATGCATTGTCCTGACATTCTTCAGAAGCAGGGAACTGAAAAAGCTTTCTGTGCTTGACTTAGTAAAATAGCATTAGGGATGTCCTGGCAAGAAAAGATTGGAAAAAGCCTTGTAAAGAAAATCCTGTAAAGCTGCTTGTTTGTATTTGTTGTCTTAGGAGGAGCTGAAACACTTTGAAGCAAAAATTGAAAAACACCATCATTACCAGAAACAACTCGAGATTTCACACCAGAAACTGAAGCATGTAGAGGGAACTGGAGATAAGGATCATCTGAACAGAAATAAAGAGAAATATGCCATGCTGGAAGAAAAGACAAAAGAACTTGGATATAAGGTCTGTATAAATCCAGTGTACATACATGTTGAAAGTTTAACTCAGTAGCAGAGGGCATGTAGGATATCCAGTGCTGATTTTTCATGCAATTTGGATGTTTTCCAGGGAGTTCAAGGCACACCTCCGTCTTAGTACAGGATATATAAAATAGTTTTTTATAGACCTAATTCTAAAATGCCTGAAATCTCCCTGATCTCTGCTCTTCCTGTTGTCACATACCAATATCATATAATCAGATTTTACACTTACTATAATTTATTGTCTCACTAAAATTTGTTTGATGTGTTTTGTTTTTCTGGTAGGTAAAGAAGCACTTGCAAGACTTATCCAGCAGAATCTCTCAAGGTCTTCAACACAATGAGTTATAAAAATTTGTTCTCCTTCATGGGATCAATCTATTAACACAAAACAGATCAAGTGTGTTTTGAACAGGATTTACCAAGGAGTCCTTCTGAAATAATAAGGATTGAAAGGGTAGTCCTGTAAGAAAATCTTTTTTGTTCACTTAATTGCCAGTTTTGTATTTGCACTATCAAATTAAATGATTAGATTATAAATTTAAGTTGTATATCTTGGATCATATAAATCTTGCATCTGAATCAAGTAACAGCCTTTGAAATAAGCAGTCATGTCAAAAGGAAAAAATATTCATTTGATAGTCAAGTATTCTGGTCAATGAAAGCAAACACTGAGGTACAGGAAGCTAAAACAGACAGAACACTTTTATTTCAATTCCTGGCCTATTACATTTCCTACTGAAGGTAAGAAAAATATTTCTACTGTCTTTGAGCAGTGGTTCAGAGCTGCACTGTATATGAATCTTTCATGTGGGAGGGGGGAGAAGAGTAAGGAAGGAACAAGTACTGAGGTCAATTCAGTTACAGACTAACACATTTCAAGTTACTGAATGTATGTGTACAGTTATCTTGTTCACGGGTGCTTGGTTTTGTTACACTTAGTCATTAAAAAAATCAAAATGATACTGATGAGGCTGGTTTGTTTGGTTTTTTCCTCTCATTTAGTAAGAAGTAACCAGACCTATTTTGGGAGCATGTTGCTTATTCTGTTAAACTAAAGTTCATTCACACATGAGTTTTTAAGACAGGAGGGATAGTTTTGCACCACAAGAATGTGTTTCTATGTTCAAAATAGGTAGAAGACTTTCTAAAGCAGCTTCTGTCTGAGCATGTAATACAGTCTTGAATAAAGATTATTACCACTTTCAAGACCAAATTTTTCTGTTGTGCAAAAATTAGCCATCTCAGTTCAAATTTTCTATAATAATAGTGCTAACCCTTTATTTCTAAGGGGCATTTTACATGAAACTGTTCCTGGAAGAAGGTTAAGGCAAAGGTCCACTGCGGGTAAATGATTACAGCTCCCTGGTTAAGCAGCTCTGTCCCTCCCATGTCGCAGCACTGTAGTGTGCTGTGTGGGGAAGCTGTCCTTGAGCCTCACTTGCTGTACTTACTCTGAGAAATATCGAAGAGATCCAGTCAGTCAGAAGCAGCCACTCTGTATTCTTTATCCAGTTCCTGGGTCTGTGGTGGGTTGAAAGTACTATGATGCTGTACAAAAGACTATGTCACGATGTCCGAGTGATCTGACCAAAACTGTGGTAGCAGTCTTACTTTGAGATTCTAAATAGCTTGCTTTGAAACAGTAAGCTTTTTCCTTCTTTTTTATTTTGATGTAAGTTAACAGTTACTGTATTCCAGAGAATCAGCCCATCCTGAGAAACACAGGCTACTGTTACTATTAGCAGTCACCTCAGAGATGGTTCCATTGCTGTAGTTTACAGTGTATGTCCCGTTCGATTGGTAAGCTTAAGAAAGTAAACCCCAAAACAGCTAAAACCCATTTATGAGAAAACTGGTTTGGGTTTCTTTTCCTAGATGCTACACCATTTCTTCCCTGGACTCACTTTAAGGGCTTTTCAGCCTTCTTCACCACAGCAGTAGATGCATTGTCTTACAGATTTATCGTCATCATTTTTTTTTTCAATTTTTCAGATGAATGCAGAACAGAATTGTATTCTATACTATGTGTGTAGAATGTGCAGACTTCACTATGTCCTTCACTTTTCCCTTTGGTAGAGTAAGAATTATCTGCATGTACCACACGTCAGTTTGGTGACTGTGGCTTGGATGCAGAGAGGCCCGTACTGCTGGCTCCCGGGTGAAGGATTTGAACTCATGGACTGAACACACAGCAGCAGAGAAAAGGAGCCAAGCAAACCACTGAGCAGTAACTGCTCAGCAGTCCTGTGTGGGTTCTACAGGAATGGAAAAAGCTTGTATTGAGCATGTGCAGGTAGTGCTGCTGGGGGGGAAGTCTTGCACAAGGGGAAGCAACACAAGTATCTCAGCCTGCAGTAAAGGCGGGGAGAGGAGCTGTACGCCCTACACAGGAGAGTGCAGCACAAAGCTGGGTTTCATCTTCAGTGTTTATCTGAAATAGAATGTGCTTACTGAAGAAAGTTAAGGATTCAGAATAGCGCAGGGTGCTGGGTTCAGGGAAGTCCCCAAGTGCAGAGCTGCTTCAGCACAGATGGTGGGTGTACCACATGGCTGTGGCTATACCTGCTGCACCATGACATTCATCAGACTCAAAGGCCAGGTAGACTGCAGCAGGGAGAATGCTTGGCAAGTGTTTCAAGGTACAAGAAGCTGATGAAATATTACCTATCACAGTAATTTAAAATTAGGAATGCATCACAGATCATCAGTGGCATAGGTTGGACTTTGGGGTCAGCACAGTCACCGCACGTTAGTTATTTAACATAGCTTTTAATAAATCATCAGGCCCAAAAACTGTTCATGCAACCTAGAGGAGAAAAAATATTAAACAGCAGTGGTTGCTGCCCTTGAATCCAGCCTCCCCCTGAAACAGTCTGTAGCTGAGACAGAGTCTGCAGCAGTGTAGAGAAGACATGAATCGTCTTCATTCCTGTCATGGCTCCCTGGGGCCTTCCCTACTCTTTGGGGACAGTGCACAGGCTGGTGAGTTGAGCTGTGAAGTCTGATTTCACTCTTGTGAAAAATAGCCTGCACCTCGAGCACACCAGTAACAAATCAGGTAATTATTGCAGTTTTTAAGCCTCCAAAGACAAATCATATGGCCAAAATAACAGGAGTGGGTAGTCCATGAGAAGCTAAAGATTAAAAAATAGCTCAAGTCACAACTCATATACTTCTGTAAATAACATCAAAAATTCAAAGCCAAGAGAAAAGGTATAAATGCAATATTCCTGCAGTCCTGTACCTTGTGAAAGGTGAATAATAGAGTTCGTAGGTGAGACTGTGTGGAAGAGACATCTGAAAGGGAGCGAACTAACAGCTCTTAAACCACGTTTGAACCTTCTCCTATATTGGGGGTTTTTTTTTCTGTACCTTTTGTAATTAATCAAATTACCAAATTTTTCATACCACTCTGAGAAACAATTTGAAATAGAGAAGTGGGAGCAGAAGGAGGAAAGAACGAAGATCTGAATGTTTTATACAGTCTGTCAAGTTTTACACGTTTTCTACAAGTCTGCCCTGAAAAAGAACCTCAAGTAAAATAAATACGTCAGTGGTTTCACGTAGGACAGATTTTATTTATTAAACAGGTTGAGGGTGGAAATAACAGGGAAATAAATACACGAAACATTAAATGCAACAAAAAATAATCAAGGCTTTCTTAAAATAAACACTTTGTCCTATATGCTGCTAGAGCTGAGATCGCATCATTCTACCAAGACAAATAAGGAACAGATAGATGCAGCAGAAGTAACAACTTCCCCTCCTAAGGAGTTCTGATGCTTAATAAATCAGGCAATAGCCAGAGTATTTAAATTCACCAAGTAGAGTTCATTTACATTTTGTAAGCTGAGGTGCCACCTGACTTTGCAGCTCCTCCTCCCAGTAGTGACCCAGTTCCTGCAGGTATCAGTGTTCAGGAGTTGGTGATGACCCAGGGTAGGGCACTCTCCCTGCTTGCCGTGCATCAGGCTCCCTGTCGGCAGGGAGATAAAGCCTTTGCACAGAAGGTGACAGAAGGCAAGAGAGAGAAACCAACTTAGCTTCCAGAATGTGGCTGCCTCAACAGCTGATCTTTGCTGAGCACTTAGAGGGCTTCAGAAAGGCTTCAAGCCCTGACTGGTTAGGTCCCAAGCTCTCAGTTAAAGTACATGGAACCCACCTGTGTGTACACTGCTTAGGTCTCAACACACAGGGTCTGCAGCTCTGCTTACGCAGGCATCTCACCCCGCTGACCCAAGGGCAGCAGTCAGAGGCCCTAACACGTCCTAGTTTCAGTTCTGCCATTTATCCAACATGGCAGTGTAGGCGAGTTACTGCAATTAGTTACACTCCATGGAAGAACATAGGTCCCCAGCCAGGATCCATTTGTGCCACGGTGCCCAGAAACCAGAGCGTTGCACTGGGAGCCAGGCTGCTGAGGGATCCTCTGCAGGCACCAACCCAGGATCGTGTCTCAAAAGCCCAAGGACAGTGTTCAGCACAGGACTAACCCAGATGGAGGGAACACAGTTCACGTGTGTGGTTCACAACATGTTCTTCATTCACAGACCTTCCCTTTGGGTTTTGGTCGGTGTGCTTGTTTTAAAAGGTGCCACTTCACATACAAAAGTCATACGCCAGCAGTTCTAAAATATTTTAGAAATCTATTAATTCCATAGCATTTAATGAGAATAGAATTAAAATATCATGAAATAAAAGTCAATAAATAGAATAGACCATTGCTTTCAGTACAAACAGACCTACTCTTGTAACAGGGATGGGGAGCTATGAAAGACAGACTGCATTTTTTGTACACCTCAAGTTCTCTAACAAACAGCTTTTAAATGCCAGAATCAACATTTCCAAGTACAACACACAGTTCCCAGGTATTTCAGGACATTCACATAGTGCCCATTGGGAAGCAGGTTGTTAATCTACAGAAAAAAAAAAATGAAAGACTGTATGGATTTCTTTTACTAGTATTCACAGTAATAAAATGGAAGCATTCAGAACATCTGTCCAGTTGAGCCAAAATAAATTTATAAACTTTCATCCACAGTAAATACTTGTGAAAGGTGAGCCATATTTGGCAGAGCAATGAACGATTGTAACCCAAATGCTTTTATCAATAGCCTTTAATGCACTTTCATATCCAAATCTCCATGTGTATCATCTCACCACTCAACAAAAGAGCACTCTCCTAACTCAAACAGTGCACAGGTATTACTGCTTAACATGCGAACATAAAAACAATGCATACATTAGTATAACACGTAGATATTTTGTTCCTTCACCGGTGTGTTAACTTACTAGAAAGCTGCACACATCCATTTTAATAAAACTGATCATTTTCAGTCTCAAAGGTAGCCTGTCAGTAACTGGTCGACTGTAATTTAAACCTGGTGATTTCTCTGGGGCGAAGTGAGTGCTGAATCTCTTTGAAATAAACCTTCTACTGAAATGCTACTTAAAGTTCTGTAATTATCATTTTCCAGGCAACTTACTTTGAAGAGGGAAGGAAGCTACATTATTTCGAGAAACACACTGACAAGTGGAAACTTAGATATGAAAGCCAGTAATTTGCAGTGCTTGGCATTAGATCTGGGAATCTAACCTCAAAATTAAAATCTCAGTTTTATTTCGAGACGACATCTGAATTAGAACCATTAACTAAACAGTCCTGCACAGGGATTGAGTCCATTCTCCAACCTCAATTCAGATCCAAGTTCTGGGGCTCCTGTTTGCACGTCCCAATGTGCCCCGTCACAGTATAAAGAATCTTAATTCATACCAGTTCCTGGGGCTGTTGATGGTCTAGTATTTGCTCTGTTTTGAAGTTCAAGGAAACAAACAGGGAGCAAGAAGGACTATGTGCAAAAAGTAGCATCTCCAAAAGAGACTTCCATGGCAAGGACTAAGGAATGAGGGTTTACTGCTCATTTCAGTTCAACAGCAGACCACTTGCAATGGGAAATGCAGTAAGTTTCTCCTGATTTTTGTAAAGAATTTTTCAGGTTGTACCTTTTTCCTAATCTGTACCAAGCTGACACAGATTCTTACACAAAAACCATAATCCAATGATCTGAACACCTTCCAGACAGGTAAATGCAGCCTGGAACACTTGAGTTACCCTTCTCCAAGCCTTTCTTCAAGCACAATAACCACAATCTGTATGGGATGAATATGTCTTGGACAATGTCTGCATTAGCCTCAATTTGCTGGTTGTCACCTAACCCTTACCGCAGATCCATTCTTTCAGGTCTTGTGCAAACTGACCCTCACACCCTAACTCATGAATGGTTATTAATTCAGGGTAAGAGCATGCTTTTCCAGAGCTGTTTCTAGGAGAACATGTTTTCTTTCTAATTTGACTGCCATCTGTATAAAAAGCTATGCTAGAATTTTTGAAAGAAAAAACCAGCCAGTGTACCCAAACAGAGCAGTCAGAAGCCCAAATCAAGGTCCTGCCACAGCACACACCTAGGATTACAGGAAAAACAGGATGAGCATACTTAGCCACAAGCACAGCATGAGAATAAACATGAATTCTCTTCAGCTCCTTCAAACCAAGCAACAGAGCGGCTCATCCGATTCAGCTTTGACCACTTATTCCAGTGACACAGCAGAGACTGGGAGCAGGGGATAGGTAGTTTGGCATTTTCACATTGACAGCCTTCCTGCTGGGCCACCACATTTTCTGTTATCCAGTTGTTTCCAGCCCTTCCTGCACTGCCCAGGGCAAGCACCGTGCCAACAGAGAGAGAGACAGGGTTCCTGGCACAGTCCAAACCGAAGGCTTGGTCAGCTGCAGGCTGTGACTTGAACATTGACAGTTCCCCAACCAGATGGACAGTAACGAGAGGATCTAAACATGGTAAATGTTGTCAGTGTGAAGAAGAGCTTGGCTGCTGATGCACACACTGAAAGGAGCGTCAGCAAATCGCAACAGCAGCCCACCTGGGACTTCAGGTCTAGTCACTCTGGGAAATGCATTCCTACAGCTGCCACTCATGGTCACTAGTTCCTTACATTCACCATAAAAAGCAGACAGGAAAAATTCATGTAAGATCAGTTCCTGGGCTTTCAGTAGATCTGGTCCATCTCTAGCAGATCTCCCAGCTCTTGTAAGTAACACAGGTATAGCTGAATGCAAAGTTAGATGCACCTTCATGTCAAGTCAGGGCGGTCTTTGTGTCATAGGCGGGCCCAGCTCCCACTATCCCTCACCCAATGTACATACTAAACTTTCACGTACTTGCCACAGAGGGGAAAAACCAGGCAGGGAGGGTAATTCTGTCCATGGTCTAGACCATATATACAGTACAAACTTGACCCATTTTAATGGCTTGACTCCAGAGCAACTGTTGCTTTCCAGCTCTCTGCTGACACCTGCCTACTTCTCCATCAAATTCCTAACATGAATTTTCCTGTGTGTCCTGGTCTAAGGGGCCGCCCTGACCCTAAACTGTGACACTGTGCTTCCCAATTTGTGTCCAGCACTACTGCCTGTTGACAGCGAAAGGACAAAGTGTTCCAGCAGTATGGGAAAATAATGGGAGATTGGTGAGGAGGACTGGAAACACGCTCAAGTGACTTGCAGCTGGGGTGTCGACAAACACGTACATCACACTAACTGCTGCTTATCCTTGTGTGCTGGACCAGCAGAACACCTGTGTTTAGATGACACAGGGCTGGGATAGACTTAGTGGCATCCTATCGAATGTGCCCTGCTGTGGGAAGGAAGAAAGCACAGTGGTAAACTGTGCCTGTGTGAATCCTTGATAATCAAGGAAAACCAGCAGATTCACTGCTCCTCTAGCACGGACCAAGCTCCGCGGTGCCCGTGTCCCTGCTTGTGTGCCTCTGCCCGGGTGCTGCCCTGGGCATCCCCCGGTTGGCGAGCTAACAAGAATTAGTCATCTGTGGTTTTGTGGTGGTTCCTGCATCTTGCCTGTGCCGACTGACACAAGCAGCCCCAGACAGGCCACAGGGTACATCTTCCTACTGCAGCAGAGAGAAATGCTGATGTGTGACAAATCTGAGCAAGTCATTACATAACAGAACTTTGGTATCCAAAGGGCAAGTTCCTTTCCGAGCATGCAATCTGCTCTATTTTCTGTATGTGAACTACCCATAAATTGCCAGCTCAGCCCACAGATGAGTAAAATTTAACTTACAAAATAGCAGATGCTAGGGCTTTTTTTATTTTTAATTTTTTTTTAGGAATTTCACAACAGTATAATGTAATGTAGAGACAAATTACTGTCATGCTACATCTGCTTTCTGATCCCACCCCCTCACTGCACATTCCTGAAATACGTTGACACCTATTATTTCAGCAGAACGGTGATGTTACATACGCCTCTGTGTACACAGTGGGATAATAAATTTTAATTCTTTCTTGATGCTCTCGTGCAGACAAATGTTTGAAAGCAGCAAGTTTAAAAGTTAACTTTCACTCGCCCTTAAGTTTTTACTAAACTCAAAGTTTACTCAGTAGCTGCACTTCTCTAAACCTACCCACTGTCTTCTAAAGCTATTTATTGTATCAGAATCCAGGACATAAATCACATGTATTTTCCTGTCACTTATGTTCCAGCCTCTCAAAGAAAAGTCCATGGGAGAGTTTTAATGTGTAAACAACTGATCATCAGTGTCCTAAGCCTCAGACTGAGGCTACCCTGAAGCCAGTCATTTTTAGAACAGCGTAGGGTGACCAATTTAGGGCTGACCCAAAAATAAAGCATGTTATTAAGGGCATTGTCAAAGTGTCTTAAACACTGACAGCCTTGGGGCATTGACCACCTCTCTGGGAAGCCTGTTGCAGTGTTTGACCACCCTCTGAAGAAAGAAATGCTTCCTAATATCCAGTCTAAACCTCCTGCAGTGCAGCTTTGAACCATTCCCATACATCTCATCACTGAGCACCAGGTTTCACGTTAAGGGTGGGAGAGAGACCTTTGCCTGCCACCACCAGAAGGGAGGGGCAGAGGAAGGCATAGAATTGAACTCATCAGAACCCATGCAAAATTTTAAAAATCCACTTTTCCTTAATTCCACTCACCTACACTGAAAAGACACATTTGCAGAGCTACTACTTACAAATTTCCCTGTAATAACTTCAAATTCTTCCATATTTGCTCTACTTTGCTCTTGTTTCTGTTGCTGCATGATGTTAAATTAACATTTCCTTTCACCCTAGATTGCAAAATAATGTTAGTATGACTGGACAAATGACAGCTGAAGATCTTTCCAGATAAAAAGTGAAATTAAAATCTAACGGTACTGTCACCTGAAAAAAATGTATCATTTTAACAGAAATGAATGGCTAGTAACCCACAAAATTCTCTGTCTTCTTCCTGTGGCCATTTTAGCAATAGTATGTGAGTTATCCTAGACAACCTAGAAAAGTTACTAACCAAAGGGTGTATGTTTCAGCACCTCATAAAAAAATTTAAGCACTCATCATTCAAATTCAAGTATATTTTTCCAAACTACACTAATTAAATCTGTTTCATTTACAGCAGAGAGGAAAAGGGGGACATTTTCCAAGGTATTTGCTAAAAATATCTCTTGGGGCAGATCTTCACTCACATTTAGATACCTAAAGACACCTACTGCCAGAGTGCTACTAAGCCACAACTATTTGCACTGTTGGGCAATTAATTGCCTCCAAACTCCAGCCCTCCATCCTGAAACACATGTTAACTTGGAGAAATTCCATCGTGCAAATGCTTGCGCTTAAAAATGTTCTGTGGCAGCTTATGAACAACACCAAAAACCCCACTGATGTAGTAGTTACATTTGGCAGTAACCTCCTGGGTAGGACTACCAGAAAGAAAAAGGTACATACACAGCACACTAACACTTATGCCCCAACTGCGCTTGCTGAGAGGGTTTTTTCTTATCACTGAGAGCACTGCCCCCAGACTGGTAGTTCTGCCATGTTAAAGTACTTCAAGGGCATCTTACAAAAGTATCAGCCACCTCACATTGTTATTCTGGTAATTAATTCCTCATACTCCTGGGAAGGGCAGGAGAAGAACTGACTCTGGTAAAATGCTAAATTAAAAATGAGCTAAGCCTTCGTTTCTACCAGCAGAAGTTATGAGTCACATTTATCTCCAAAAGTGTGGGAGATCTTTTGGGTTTTTTGACTCTGGGATCATCCTATAGCAATCACAAACTGTAATTTAGATCACTTATGCACAAGTATTATACAAGGCGTGTGAATAAACCCCTAATGATTTGCACATGAACAGCAGTGCCAAAATGAAGACACGGAAGCTACACAGTGAGCACAAACCTGCTCACAGGATTATGGTTTGATTTCCATTTTCCCAAGTTCACTACTGGAAGTTGGAGGCACATTATTTTATTTACTTAGGAAAAAGACTTTCCATTTCTGTGAGCTCCTGTTGTTCAAATGAAAAACCTTTAGTTTCTTCAACAGATGTCAAGCATATAACTTGACAGGGAGGCTTGCAAAGTACTACAAAACCAACAAGAAGGTACAGCAAAAGCTGAAGTTACTATGACGTACACAAACGCACGTGCACAGAGAACCATGTGCATGCACAGAATCACAGCCCTGTCCAACCTCAAAAACATCTTTTTAAAATTGTGCCTCCTTTTCCTGTTAAGGCCAGCAGCAATCTGATGACCTTTATTTACTATTGTGTTAAATCTTTGCCCATGCTGCAAGTCCAGGATTCAATGCAAGCAATTTTGAGCAATGTACAGAAAGGCAGGTTTTGTAGAGAACCTGGGTAATATATTTTCCTGGTAAATAAATGTTTATGATAGAAATATTGCACCTTCATTATAGATCATGATGGTAAACACTGCATCAGGCAAGCTACACTCATTTCAAGTATTAAAACTCTTGCTATGTGCCTATTTATATTTAACCCTGCAAGACCTCCAGTGGAGGATCCTTAATTGAGTAGCTGTTCAGGTAGTTAAACATGGTCACAAGGACCTGTAAGTACAGGCCATTCCAGTTGTGCTGAATGTGTGTTTACAAAGGAGATCACCACTATTCAGTTGTCAAAGTAGAAAAACGTTTTCAATTAGGAATGTCATAAGAAATACTTCCTTTCCCTTCAGAAATATGCTAGGCTCATAAATAGAAAAGTACATCTTAGCAGAGGACAAATGACAATGGCAATTGTCAACTCTCAAAAACATTTTTATTTATTTGAGAGATTTCTGATATTTTACACTCCTATTGAGGCTACATTCAAATAAATGTATAGGTTAAATTCTGCCTCAAAAACAAACACCCACCTCTCATTCTAAGCCACTTAGTGAAATCCCCACTGGCAGAAAACTTCCACTCACCAATATAAATTATAATGTATATCTGAAAAACAGAATCAGGCCGTGATAATGTATCTTAAGAGGACACAGTCAAAAGAATCATAATACTCACATATCACTCCCAATAACTCCTGGAAGCCAAAGCTGATACGTTATTGCAGGCCAAAATTTTTCTTCATAAGTAAATTGCCTTGCTAGTCCAGTGTGTGTCACTGCCATACCATTTTATTTAAATAACATTTTGTATTAGGACAATTATATAGAACACAGGAATTACATAGACAATGCAACACAAGAAACTAAGTCAAGTTTTGAATCACAATCTCACGGTTCAAAAGCAAGATGTGGCAGAATTGGGGGTAAACATCTTACAACGTAACGTGCTGTTGTGACTCAATTCTGTAACATCTCTGAAGACATCATCCTCTTACACAGAGCTGGTTTTATGCTATTTAGGGACAGCAGAGAATTATTCAATGAAAGTTTTAGATTCAGGATGGATGATCTGCTTCTGATTGTGGTTTACATTAGGGATAGTTTTAGAGATATAAAGAAAAGACTCAATTTTCAAAAGTGAATGTTTCTCTTGAGTACCTTGATTTGAAGATATTCTGTAGGAGAAACGTGAAACCCAATTTTCAAACTGATACTTATGTTCACCTCCAGGAAAACTGCTAAGAATTACAGGTACTTGTCAACTATGAAATCAAAGACTGTGGTTTGACACAGGGTTTTTAAGAACAGAAGCACCCATAATGTCCCTTCCCTTTACTTCAGTTTATAGGCATAATTAAAATAAATACCTTGTTTGTGTGTGCTCTCGTCTGTATGCATACACATATGCGTTCCTGACACTACAGCTCTTAAACGTGAGCAACTTCAGCCAAAGCTGCAGAACTCTTGGTGAGGTATAAAATTGAATTACCCATAGGTAAAGTTAAGCATGTCCATAAATAAGCATATACATTGAACAAAACTGTGCCTGCAAAAAGTCAGGCACAGAATTCTCTTGCTTTTGTAAGAGTCCATTAATATATTAATAGAGGTTTTACATATTTTATACATTCAGCTATATACATATATTTTATCAGTAATGTATGCTTACATACATACATTTGCACACATGCAAACCTGTGTGTACACTCATCACGCACACACTCACGTTCTCTTATCTGCACACATTCAAGTTCTTTATTTTTAAAGAAAATGCCATTATTTAATAAACACTGGAATTGGCTCCAGGTTCTTCAGGATTTTAGAATTATAGAAAAAGGTAATTTACATCTGTCATTGCATATGAAAAAAAAAAAAAAAAGCTGGACTTTACAACCAAATTAAAATAAGACGACCACACACACTACCAGCTTTCCAATTAGGAATCAAGATATTGGAATGAATCTGGTATAAATGCAATAAGCAATGGCAGCACTTTGTATGAGTATTTTTTACAACAAACGCGAATCTGTTGGAAGATAAATTAGTACCAATTCATGGTGAGCAAAAAGTTCTTTCCTAGATAGGTCACTGCTGAGCCCCTTTCTTCTGCTCTAGCTCCTGCAAGCGTTCCTCCCGGCACTGAGCATGTTGCATTCCCACTTTGTGGGCTGTCTCGGTGGCTGCTATGTCAATCTGTGCATATCGGGATGATCCACTCCCTGAAACACCAAATAAAATCCTGTAAAAGACTCTACCCCTCATATATTCCTGGCTAAAACCAACCCAGGGTTAAACTATTGAGAAACTTATTCCACAGATTGCCTAGATGATCTTGGTCTGGTCTTAAAGCAACCTCTACAAAGGGAGTAAGACAATAATCACAACTAAAAAAAAACCCTCCAAAGTGTTGTTGTCTACATATTTTAGCTACCTAGTTTACTTCAAATAAGCAAATGAACCACCTGTATTTCTGCCCCAGGTTTGAGTCTCCAACCCTGCTCCTCCCAGCAGAAGACAAAACTGAACTCAGCTCTCCCACTTCTGGGGCACTTTATCAGCAGGCTTCTAGTCATTAAATGAACAGCATAAGGTATTTGAAAAGAAAACACCTTTGGTAGGGAAGCTGGTAGAGATTCTTCTTTGTCTGGGTTAGGCACTCTGTGAACTTTTTCCAGAACAACCACCCACAGCCTCAGATAGAATGACAATTTAGTCCAATAATTGGCAATAAGGAAGATAAAAGCTGCTCAGTCTGCTCAGGAGCAGAAAAGTTCTGTGTGGGTGCACACATACAACCCTAGAGGCTAGGAAAACTTCAGTATGAAAACCTAAAAATGACCATACTTTTTCTTTTTTTAATATTTATTTCATTATTCAATATTTCAATATTCATTTCATTAATGAAATAATGGTCGTGGTCATTAAAGGGACCTTCAGAGTTGTACAAATTGAGCTTGGGAGGGTAGCTGACGTTTAGGAAAGTTTAAGTCAGTTTATGGAATTTGGCTCTTCATTTGCCTTGGTTCACTGTCTTTAAAACTAAGATAAAATGGCTTTTACATCTCAACAGGATGCTGTATAGAGAACTACATTAAAGTTGGGGAGAAGATTAGAATTACTTAACTGGAGCCATATAAACATAACAAAAACCAAACAACATATAAAGCATGTAAAAGACATATAAATAAAATTGCTGAAATTAAAAAAGTATAAAAATTAAAATCTCAATAGCTGAAAACTATACATGGAAAGCCCATCAATACCAAATGTGAGCAATCAAATGCCAGATCCTGATCAGGTGCCTTCTCTAAGGAGGAATGCATCTATGAATGACAATAGGTAGTAGCTATATTGCATGTTTATGTGTAGCTATATTGCATGTTTATGTGCTAATATTCTAAGTTAAGCATTAGAAGTGAAATACCCATATCCAGACAAGAATAATTTAAAAAAAAATATATTAAAAAGTCAAATACTTGAGCTGGCTTTCTCTCTGTGGCACTTTCACACATCCTCATGGAAAGCAGACAAAACACTGTGTTCTATTTTTAAGCATTTGCTGCATTGCTCCAGAGCCAGTATCTTCAGGAGCAAGCCCTGTTCACCTGCATCCACAGCCCTGCTGCTTCTGAAGCCAAGTGAGAAAAATTAAGTAATATATGTGATGGAAATCTTGAGAACATGAGCCAAATCACTGTCTAACTCCACAGACACAGAACCATTCACTTTAGAAGGAGTGCATATATAAAGCACCTGTCAGAGAGATGCAACATCTTACAGAAGCTCAGTACTAAAAAATTGTTTCCAAAAGAGTTAGCAATTACAAGAAATGCCTCACAAACATACCAGGGTTCAACTCCTCTGTCAGCAAAAGCCTATGGGTAGATGAGAAATTAAGATTCCCAAGTCTGCATTACTGCTTCCTTTGCTCTTTAAATAGCAGCGTAGACTTTCTTACCTCTTATGCTTGTAATAGGTTCCTGAAGTTCCAGTTCCATGTAATGAAGCTGTTTTTTGGAAGTAGGGCTGACAGGAATATTAACATAGGTGGCTGTCTCGCTGTGGGGTCGATCTGATGTAGGGGTATCAGCTGAATAACCTGCTGCCCCTTCTAAAATAAGTAACATGTTATTATAGACTCTGTTTGCAATGACCACTGATGCATTCCACAGAAAAGGTACTGTTCCATGAAATGTTCTGAAAGCATTCAGCAGCACCAACTCTGCGCGCCAAGCAGCACATTCCTCAGTTGTAGATGGGACATGAGAAGACTAAGGTTCTACAGAAAAGATCCTGAGACACTGATCAAGTCAGGATCTATAAAGAAGGCTACAGACCACAGCCAGTGACCTCACTGTATTGTGACACAAAGCAAACACTAGGAATAAATTTTCAAACAGAAGCAACATATACAACCCCACCTCACAAAGGTTCCTGCTCTAACTCAGGTTAGTAAAGCCTTACATGAACCAATCTGTTCTAAGATGTGACGTATTACACCACCTGCAAGAGAGCAACCAAAACCACTACAGGGTCAGAAGGTATGTCCCAAAAACAGGGACTGAAGAACTGTTCCAAGCAGGGGGAAGGCAATCTTGGAGACTACACTGATAGCTTCCCTGTACTGAGTTGAAAAAGATAGGTACAATGCCGAGTGGAGACAGACCAAGTCATAAAAGACTTTAATTGCAGGGGGAAAAAAACCAAAACAGTGGACTAGGCAATGGAAAAGCCTTATTAATAGATCACAAGAACACCAGGGAAAATCCCACAGAGGCTGAAGAGTTTCTGCATCTAGAAGTTTCTAAAAAACCCAGATAATCTAACATCTGCCAGGAAACAGTTCTGTATGAAGTGATTCTGACTTAAAGACAACATCTTTTGTCTACTGGATGAATTCTCAAGACCTCTTCTAGCCCTACTTTCAATTATTCTAATCTTGTCAGAAGTAAACCTAAGAGAGGAAGTAGAAGGTTAATGTTCCATTCACTGTCCAACCAGGCATTCCAGCTTTCAACCCCTTCCCTGTATCAGGTACCTACACCTAGTTTTTCAATCCTTGAATATCAATGGCCTTCCCAGAGCTACGTGAGCTACAGGAGACTCAAACACAAACCTTTGTTCCCTCTGTTCTTGGGCAAGGCTTTTCATACATTCTCATTGTCCCACTCAGCAGGCTAATAATCACCTGCTTGTCCAGTTCAGTTAAGTTCTTACTCCTAAATATTTTCTGCTGTAAATTCCATTTGGGACAGAGGAGTACAGAGAAAAAGTGTTATCAATTTCAGTTTCTCCCTTCCCCTAAAGTCCTCCTTTAAAGCCCTTCTGTGTCCCCACATAAAATTCATATCAAAACTTTATCCAAATCACTGCTCTTCTCTTCTACCCATTCAGACACTGTTGAGACTGGAACGGAGAGGCAGTAGGTGATCAAGGCTTTTATAGCACAGGAAAAAAATGATTTTTTTAATCCAACCTACAGCATCTGTGAATAACCTTTAAGGGAAATTTTTATTCTTCTTGGACTGTATTATGAATAGCACAGAACTCATACAAAGTCAGGCAACAGTACGAGTTGTCAGAGGTCACAGCAGGTTCCAGGATAATAGACTTTCTCCAGGCTTAAGCTATTTAAATCAAAGGAGTCTAATATGCAGTTCAAAACTATAAAAGCCTGGAATGTTTCTGACAGACTTTCATAAAGGAAATATAGGAACATCCATGAAG
Source organism: Todiramphus chloris collaris (assembly GCA_025345505.1). Taxonomy (NCBI): domain Eukaryota; kingdom Metazoa; phylum Chordata; class Aves; order Coraciiformes; family Alcedinidae; genus Todiramphus; species Todiramphus chloris. The sequence goes on from JANVCC010000035.1 coordinate 33,381,027, forward strand.
AAACCAAACATTTCTCTGACCATCAGACTTGTGCAAAAAGGATTCAGCAGAACCATAGCATTGAAAACTCGCATCCCAAATATTTAAAGTTGTAAGCAGATTACAATCTTAAGGGCTGATACAGATTCATGAATACTCATGAAGGAAAATTTAATTTTTAGTCTTTCTATATACTGTTAAAGTGAAGTAGCAGGAGTTTAAGAGAAGTCTCTTCAAATCTAGCTAGCATGAAAACTAGCAAATTTCTCCACAGAGTTAAATAGCTGAAAGGTTTCAGGAAGCTGAATGTCATACCTGATGCAGACAAGCCAAGTGATTTTCCTGAGAACTAAAAACCACTCATACATTAGCTGGTGTGGCTTTGTGCAAGGAAAGCAAAAGAAACACACAGAACAAAGAAACCCCTGGCAACAATCAAATACGCTTGCTATAACTTCACTCAAGGGAACGAGAAACAAACCAAGAACAAAGTTGGGCAAACTGTAATGGAAGGAAAGGAAAAGTCTTCTGTTGTTTATTCTGTGCTGTCTTAACAGAAACTGCGCTGCTCTTTTTTGCAAACATAGAAATGCTTGGCTTTCCCTTTTTCCTTCAAATAAAAATCCCACCTCTTTAGACACTCAAAACTGGTTTGCGTTTGTTTGAAGAGAAAGGATTGTTTGAAAAGCACAGAAAAGTCAAAAGCTCCCTCTAAGAAAACAAGGCAAACACAGAGAGCCGTGGACAAAGACAGTGCTTTCAGCAATCCATCCTGGGTGGACAGAGGTAGAAGATGCTTACAAGAGATGTCAGAAGATGAGTATTTGAGATTACGGAGGAAGAATTAGGCAGAATGTCAGACCAAAATGCATGATTACAACATTCTGAAAGAATCATGACTGCTTGAAGAGATAGGGGGAGAAGGTAGGAAGAAAAAATGTTAAGCAAATATCAGGAGCAGAATAAAAGAGAAAATGCAGTAGCACAGAAATGAGGGGGGAAAGAAAGGAAATAGTAGTGTAATTGGGGAGGAAATAGGAAACCTATATTTGAAAATGGTGTTTTAGCCTTCCTTTCAGGAAGTGTTAGTTATTCACATTTTGTAGCCTGTGTAGGCGCTACTTTCAGACACGTGTGATAAATAATGGAGAACCAATACCATAAATACAGACCCCAGGTAAGTCTATGTGTGTGAGAGCATGCATGTAAAGCTGACATGTTCAAAGGGCACCACCTCAAAAATAAGCTTATAATTAATTTATATTTCTAAGAGATCACAACAAAAAGGGAAAAAAAGAAATATAAAATGTTAATCTCTTCTAATGCAACTAGCTCCAAAGATCTTTACTCACCAGGTTCCTCAGGGCTAGCAGGAGTTCCAGGTTCTGCAGGAAGAGTTATCATCTCATAACCACTTTTAGGACCTAAAATACAGCAACACCATCAATGGCTTTGGAGTTAGGAATTTGCATAATGAAAACAAAGTATAAAATTTCCTGGTTTTGACTTTTAACATTCTCATCTGAATAATCATACTGAAAAATCTCAGAAAGGATAAACAGAGCTTAGTGTTGACTTTTCCGTAGTGATGATGCCAGCATTTCCTGAGTGTAACAACAAGGAAATAAACATTAGGAGATTTTTACAAATATTCACACAGAAGGCCACTGAAGTCAACAATGTGTTTTGCTGTACACCCATGAGCAAGCAAAGCTCTCTTGAACATATGAATCAGGGATAACTGCGTGGGTAATCTTGAGAGCATCTGGAAACTCTTGTTAAAATTCCTCCTCCAGCAAGATGGATAACTTCTTGATTTCTGACAAAGCTCTGTAGAAAGTGCTTAAACTAGCCCTTCCAAAGATAACTTTGCTTTCCAAGTGCAAATCATCATCTTTGCAATAAGCCAGGTTGCACATCATCATTGGTGCTTCCAGAGCACTAAGCTGAAAAAAAGTGCCCAGGTTCTCTCATGTTCTCAGACTCCAGCCCAGTTCAAACAAGGCAAGCTAAAAAGCTATGTCAATGGAATATATAATATATTTGGATTACTTTTGAATGACAAAGACTCATAATTTTATCTGCTGGTGTTGTTTCTTTCTCTATTATCATGAAGAAGTTATGTTTAATTGTGGTGTTTGGGTTTTTTTTCCACCACATCAATGCTAGGGTACAGGAATTCTCATGGCCTGAGGTGGGGTTTCTTTGGTGGGTGCCCTATGTTAAAGTGCTGGCAGCATTTTACTGCTGTGAAAAAGATTACTGCCTGTGCTCTGACACTTATCTCATATGTTACTGCCTCTCCCAAACTTACCCATCTGTCAATGTCTTTTTAACAAAAACTGTGCAAAAAAACCCCAAAGAAATACCTAAGTCTTACAATAGGGAATCAAATCATACATCACCTTTAACATTTTCTGCAGCTTAATATAATTTCCATTACGATTATTTGAAATGTACATGAACACACATACCTCATAACCACTTTCACTTACCAGCTTGGAGACTGTGCCCTCTGTGTACTTTCAAAGACCCAGAAGCTGCCATGACAGAAGCACCACCTGTTTTGAGAGATATTCACATTAAACCTAAATACCTGTTGCTATTATTAGATATCTGCTGTATGTCAGCATTTTTAGTAGATGATTCTGAAACATCAAGAAAAATTTCAGTAAGAATTACAAGTCATTGTTCTTAATTTAAGCAGTATTCCCTTCCCTCCCCATTCTTTATCCTGAGATTGTGGCACTATAACCAAATTTTGCTGTTTTCTTTCTTTAGAAAGAAAGGATGCCTTCTATAAAACTTCAGGATACTGGCCTCCTCCTCTGTGGTGAGTATGACTTCTCACTGTCTCATAGAGTACCATCTCATGCAGAGAGTCATCTTGAACTGAGAAGAAAAATGGCAATGAAAACTGAGTGGGGAGCCCTTTGCCCGTTAAAGTTAATGGGAAGAACTGTATCACTCTGGAACTGTATCACACTTCAGCAGTCCTCTGTTCAGGTTTAGATATGTATAAACCAGGGCAGGATGAAGGATCCACCCTCCATGATGTTTGAATCCAGGTCATGGCTGGTTCCTGTCAAATACCATTCCAAGTGTTACAGCCAGGAAAGCTTTACCAAGGGCATGTCAGCTGGCACAGTCTCCCATCCCCAGCCCTATTCAGATCAGCAGGAAGGTGTCCCAGGTACAGTATTAGATACAGAAGTTTGAGAAAACAAAAGCTAACACCTCAGAAACCTACGGGGTGGTACACACATAGCGTGGTTGGTCCAAGTACACACACCTCGTCCTTATTTAACCAGCAAAATAATCAGCATTGGATAACTTTATCCCTATCCAGCCATGAAAGTCTTGTCTCTGCTGCTGTCACTGTGGGCACCTTCATCATGAGTGACATTTACTTCCTCACATGAATAATTCTGAGGGAACTTCTTGTGCTTACAAGTAAATGCTACTTAACAGATATAAGGTAGGAGGCTGTGCTTATGAGTCACCCTGCCACTGGTGACAGGGCAGTTGTGCCACGTGCTGCTGGGTGCTGGGAATCAGGTAGAAAATTAACGCTCTCTTCTAAACTAAAGAATAGTCTCTGAGCAGGTGAGATGCTTCACTACAAATTGTTTTTAAAGTCGTGTCCAAAAATGACCATGATAATTATAGAACATGAAGAAATTCTATAGGATAAATAGTTTCAAAAACCTAAGAAAACTGCGTGACCTAGGAACCTAAAAAAATGGCAATTTCTTTTTTTTCCCCTATATAAAGTATACATTCATACTTTTTTTTTCTTAAATCTAGTAATTTCCAAGCTTATGAAATTATTCCTACACTTTTATAAAATAAATCTAAATAAAATACACAGATTATTTCACTTAATGAGGACAATGGATAGAAAAAATAATAAACACCTATTTCAGAAGTGCACAATTGAACTAAAACCTTTAGTTTTGTAATATTTGTGTACACAAAAGCATGTATATGGTAATCCAAGGCTAGAAAAACAATTTTCAAGCATACCATACTAAGAAATTTTGTGGTTTAATAAATTAAATCAGATTGTAGAACCTTTACATACTCTGGTAAGAACTTTAATACTACAATCAGTATCTGAAACTTTGTTTTTAACAAAACTGCTGATAAAAATAAATGCAAAAATAGGACAGGCCTGGACTAGCTGATTTACTCATATTTTCACTGATTTTCCTTTTTCCCACCTCAGAGCATCCTGCCTCTGGCTTACTAAGAATATCAGAACGCACTTCATGCATCTGAATCCCTTACTTTGAAGAAAGACTACAACTTTATGCTAATTGCAGCTTCGTCACAAAATTAGCGTGGGGTGGGTTTTTTTCCTCCTTCAAAACCTTACTGAAATTCAGCAGAAATCACCCCAGAGAAAACATGGATTTTTAAGTAACATTTTTAGGATTGGTGGAAAGCACACAGGACAAGAAAGGAGATTTATTTAGAACAATTAGATATTTCAGCCCATTTGTGGTCAAGTTGAAGTTTTCCCATTTGGAGCTTGTTTAATAGAACAATGTTAATGCTTCACGATTTGACCTGTTGCATTTTCCTTATTTTTAAATCCAGCAACTTACAAATATTTACACAGTCAATCCTCTTATGGAAACTTTTTTAAGCTTTGAATTGCATTTTATAAACACATGTCAACAGAGCTCAACCTAGATATATTCTTCCTTCTTCTTTACAGCTACCATATAAACTGGTTTGTTTCTCATTTATGAATCCCAGGATAACACTTGCAGAAATGGAAAAATCATAAATTTCTGAACAAATAAACCATGCAGCAGGAGACAGATGCTCCCTTCCATCATTCTTTTTGTCTTACAAAGGACTCTTAATAATAATTTTTTCAATTTTCCCTGCCATCCAGTTCTTTGCGGCTGACTTGCTCAAGGCTTTGTTAAAACTGAGTAGCTCATCAAGAGAGTTATTTCTGTTCTACATTCCTCAATGTGTAAGAGGATGAATATTTTCAAAATGTGACAAAAATATTCTGCAGAACATTTAAATTCCTACACATGATTAAACTCAAAGGTCTGATGCAGTTCAGTGAAGAAAACCACTATTTGAAACATTTTTCTAACTTCATAGTAATTTCTTTATGCCCACTTCTCAAAAATAAGCACAGTTTACTGCACATCTGCTGCAACAAAGACCCTTGAAAAAAACAAAACCAAAAACATCAAGAGGGAAGCTAGAATCCTATAAACTGAGCCCAGAGAGTTTACATTTCCAAACTGTGTCACCTGTCATTAGACAGCCAGTGAGTAGACACATAAACACTACACAGCATCTACCAAGTGATTACTTCTTACTCCCCAGCCTCTATTTTGCCTTCATGGAGTAGGTCACCAACTGTGCACATCCAGGCTATTAAATCTGATGACAAGGAGACAGGAGAGGAGAGAAGAAAACTCTATGCTCTGCAATAAAGTTTTGCTGCTCATAGAATTAAATCTACCTTTATTATGAAGTCCTTTGATCCAGTCAGCCAAGCAACTTTTCCATCTCCTCCTCTGAAAACAGATACCCTGCTTAAAAGAGCATCCAAAGGCTAGAGCTACTGATTGACAGGAGAAATACTTCAAGGACACCAGGAGGTTTTTTCATGTAAATGTCATAAAAGGCTTCCTGGTGCTGTATAATTGCCCTATAAAACTTCTCTAAGTTTGTTACTCTTCAATTTTCAAAGTAATTTCATCAATGACGTGGATGAAAGGATAGAGTGTACCCTCAGTTAAGTTTGCTGATGGTACTGAACTGGGAGGAGTGGCTGATACACCAGAAGGCTGTGCTGCCATCCAGCGAGATCTGGGCAGGCTGGAGAGCTGGGCAAAGGCAAACCTAATGAACTTCAACAAGGGTAACTGTAGAGTCCTACACTCGGGGAGGAACACCACCGTGTACAAGTACAGGTTAGGGGTAGACCTGCTGGAAAGCAGCTCCATGGAGAGGGACCTTGGTGTCCTAGTGGACAATGAGTTATCCATGGAACAGCAATGTGCCCTTGTGGCCAGGAAGGCCAAGGGTATCCTGGGGTGCATAAAAAAAAGTGTGTCCAGCAGGTTGAGGGAGGTTCTCCTCCTCCTCTACTCTGCACCGGTGAGACTACATCTGGAGTATTGTCTTCAGTTCTGGTCTCCCCAGTTCAAGGGGGACAGGGAAATACTAGAGAGAGTCCAGCAGGGAGTTACAAAGGTGATAAAGGGACTGGAACATGTCTCTTATGAGGAAAGACTGAGAGCCCTGGGGCTGTTTAGCCTGGAGAAGAGAAGACTGAGAGGGGATCTTAGTAACGTTTAAAATATCTGAAGGCTGGGTGTCAAGTAGAAGGGGCCAGTCTCTTTTCAGTGGTGTCCTGTGATAGGACTAGGAGCAATGGTCACACGCTGGAACACAGGATGTTCCACCTAAACATGAGGAAAAACTTCTTTCCTGTGAGGGTGACAGAGCCTGGAACAGGCTGCCCAGAGAGGCTGTGGAGTCTCCTTCTCTAGAGACTTTCAAGACCTGCCTGGATCTGTTCCTGTGTGGCCTGCCCTGGGTGTTCCTGTGCTGACAGGGTGGTTGGACCTCCAGAGGTCCCTTACAACCCCTACCATTCTATGATTTTCTATACAATTGGCATTATCTGCCATACATAAAAACTGAAGGGGATACTTAAAACTGCGTACTTGCTCTGCAGAGTTCATCATATTCAGAAAAGCCTCCTGTCCCTCTGACAGTCAACTTCAGAAGTAGTAGAATCACTCAAACTTAGAAACACATACAAGCACACCAGCTGTTAAGATATTGCTCCACAAAGATGCCTGTTTAGCGTGTCCAAAAGAATCAAGGATCTAAGTACCTCTAGCTAATATTCATCTTCCCGTGCTGTAGAGCCACTCCACCAGCATCCCATCCTTAAAACTGCCAAAGTATTAAGCTAAAATCATTACCATTTTCCTGTACCAGGAAACTCAGTGTTTGGCTTTTTTGAAAAATACACCTTCAAGGATGCTTTACATACATTTACTTCAAAAATCTTGATGCATTTGAAGCTCAGGATCTACACTGGCCAAGAATGAAGGTCACATAATGTGCTTTCATAATAGGAAAAAGGAAAAAAAACCTGAAATAATCACTATGTTTACAATTAAGGTTTCTCACCTTTGTGTTCTAGAAGGCTGGGATATGTAATTACCCGAGATTTCAATGTCAGAGAAGGCATTGGGAAGCAAATTAGGAATACAGAAAAGGCAGGACTAAGAGGGTTACTGTGGAATAGACTTCCCACCTTCTGCCACCTCCAGAACAGGGAATAGGAACCTATTGGATCTACTCAACCTAGAGGATGTGGTAGCAGCATTTAGATCGCTGACTAACATATGGTTTCACCGCAATGACTTCCCCCACCCCCCAACCCCCATCAGGCCCCTCGTAATTCAGACAGTCACTAAGGCCAAGGTTTAGCTCATAAATGCAATACATGTTTTAATCAGCTTACTTTTCCTGAGCTCCTGTGTTTCTACCCCTATGGAATTATTGTGAGTGCACTTCTAAAATAAAGTGCAATCAAGAAAGACCATGCCATATTACAGCACAGTGTCAGTAATCATTTTCTCAGTATTAAAATGATGCTATTCTATCACAGTGTTTAGCCCTGTGAGGTATGACATATTTATGGCAGGAGTTGTTCAGCACACAGTCCTTTACTGCCTCAGGTACTTTGTCTTCCTACATCTGAGCAGCTAATACATTCTCTCCCCCCCCCCCTCCCCTCCCCAGATGTCCCAGATTTTTATTTCTCAGTGCTCTCAATGAGTTCCTCGAAAGCTTACTCCTAAGCTTGGAATAGTATCAGCCTGCATAGGTTCGCAATAAAATTTTTAAAAATGCAAGAAAGAAAGCCTATTTTTCCATCATAAAAGCTCAGCTGTCAGGCAGTTGAGTTCATTTCCAGCACCCAGCACATGTTATATACTTATTCTTTCTATATATCTCCCCACCTAGACTTCCCATCTACCTAAGAACAATGTAATAGAGATACCATGTTCATAATTCAGTTGACAGTTCAGCTGAATTCCAGTCCACAGCATTGTTTTCTGTTTCTTCCTTAATTCATCCTTTCAGAACATTTCCCAGTAAGCATTGTGTAGGTTTGGTGTTACAAGCAAAGAGGCTGTCAAATAGCAGAGTGTTTGTTGCAGTGCTGAAGAATTTGCTCCTATATAGTACCGAAAAAATGGAACCGCACAGACAAAAATCAAAGAGAGTTTAAAAGTCACAAAAATTAAGAATATTAAAGCATGCTTCTTCCATGGGAGCATATTTGTTAACTTATTCTCCCATTCAGCTTTTGATTTTTGTAATGCCAGAGCCTGCAGCAAGTAAGCTCTGGAGGTTCCTATCTAAGTTGTTACAATGAACTAGAGAGGAGCACAAAATTCAAGTACCAGGCCTAAATCATGGCAAGAAACACCACAACCATTAGGAAATGCATTCTCAATGTAAAAACAGCAAAGGACTTCAGATGATTTAAGGCGGATCAAGGATTCTCATTGCAGAACATGCTAAACAAACACCTGCCAGACATACAGAAATACATCCTAACTTCAGGGCAGAGGTTTGAGCTAGACAACCCCTTCAGTCCTGTTTTTCCTAAAGTACTTTGATTTTAGAATATCAGAAAGAAAATTAAGATGACGATGAGCTCTTCTGCTCACCATTCTGTGAAGGAATGTGCTGTCTTTTGGTTCCACCTCTCCATGTGGAATGTGCATCTCATTCATGATCCCTTAATTCAAAACATATGAGCAGCTCCTGAGATAATGACCTACATACGTATGTCAGAAATTGCATCCACTGGATCATGCTGCATAATTTCTCAGGAATTCATGAGAGATTCTGTATTGGTCCCTAGACAAGTTTAGTCCAAATATACTAAACCTAGGTGCCCCCAGAATCCATCAGTCTCTGAAATCAAGAAATCTGAATCAAAGTTTTGAAACTCTATCCTGTCACGGTATTTTAAGGTCCATAATAACCATAAATGCAGTCTACTATACTTAAGAGCTGGCATTCCCACATTATACAACACCAGAGAATCCCTTACCTTCATCTGTACTGTAAAGGTGTGATAAAAATGGGAACACTCCTTCTACAAATGCAAGCAATATCAATCAGTCTTTCTAATCAATCCTTACAAAGTTACTTATAACAAAGGTAACCAAATTATTTAAACCAGAATTAAATGAATCACCCCAACTTGGGGTTTTTTTTACATATAGTAATACAACTCAGAATTGTTGCCACGTTTATGAACACTTTTCAGCCTGCTGTTAGAATTTGACACATTTCTCTGAAGTTGCTGAGTCTATTGCTCAGCATGCATAACTAACAGTAGAAAGGGAATATCATCACCCCCATTCACTACCAATAAAACAAAAAATATTTAAACAATTGATCTTTACTCTTTAACTTTATTTCTTCCTACACAACTGAGGCATTCAAGAGCAAAAATATTGTACAGAACGTGGGCACCTGTAGCACTGGAAGAAGTGAGTTTGCATTCACACAGAGTATTTGAGTAAAAAGACAATACAGTCCTTTCTGTAACAAACAATAAATGTGTTTATGACTAAGTGGACTGCTACAGTAGCAAACATTATAACTGTGTGTTGGATCATTGTACAATCATTAATGCCAGGAGAGGTATCTTGCCATCTGCATGCACAAGACAGCTTTTGAAAATAGTGACCTCAAATTAGTGTGCCCTTAGTTTATCTTCAACAATGGATTAAAAGGTCAAAACAGACAAACACAGGAAAGTAATAATGCCAGTGCTTTAGTACAAAAGAACTGTTTGAATGACAGCTCAGCACCCAGGGTCCTTCAGTTAATGGCTTGGATTAAAGATGGCAGAAGCAAAACATTCAAAGGCTACAGAATTATTTTGAAAGCTTTGCAATGTCAAGTTCAATTATACTTGAAATGTTCACAGATATAAAAGACAATACTTTAAAATGAAATATCTGAAGATAATAAAAATGCAAGGAGACAGAGAAATCATGGGTTTCTTTTGTATTCTGAAAAAGTGTAGTATTGAAGAATTGAGTTCTACAGGTATACAATGAGAGTATTCAAGAGATGAAACTCTACAAAGGTAGATAAAAACTTCAGTCACTGGCTTTAGATGCCGCATTTTCTTAACACATTTATACTTATTCCAACAAGTATGCAGCTCTTTTCTTAAACAATGTTTTCCCTGTGTACTAGACAGAAAAACCCACCCACTCAAATTTCGTCAGTCTTATATCTTTCCTTTCTGTTGATCTAAAAATCTGTCCTATATTTCTACATTTGCAATTTGCTTAATGATAGGTTTTATCAAAAGAGCTAACTCCTTCATCTGCATTAATAGGCTGAGATTAAGTTTTTGTCAGATATCATTTCCATCTACAAATAATTTGCTACTGAAACTAATGCAGAAATAATCTTGTGCCCATCACATGCAGCTATAGATCCAAGTTCTCCTGTATTTACACACACCAGTACTCTGGTTTCCTTGAGTTGATTAGAGGACTAGAAACCTGAATCCCAGAAGGAAAGATAAAATTAGAGTTAATGATCCAATTTGTGCTGCTACTTACACCTCTATAAATCAAGAGTAATTCCACTGACTCGAGTGGAATAACTAGGAACAAGATCTACTAAATGCTTCTGGATTTTCTCCTGCTAAGACAGACAAAAGAATAGAGTTACTTCTAACCTTCTCCAGAGACATCTCATGATCCTAGATATCTTACTGGATCAATCAGCTGTACTTCTTTACATATTTGCCAAGGGTTTTAAAAGTAATAAGAATCCTAAGCACAAAGAGCTGTTCTATGTCTGTGGGAAGCAGACGATCTGAGAAATTCAATGGATCTACTGAATTATCAGGTAAACAGTTTAAGAAATATAGACACTTAAGATACTAAACAACTTTGCCTAGATTTCTCCAAGGACCAAGCTGGAGACAGTACACAAAACCAAATGCTTATGAACTATTATCTGATGATATAAATATTATATAAATATATATAGATATATAAATATTATATGATGATATAAAATGTGCCAGACTAGTTAGACTACATTAGACAGAGAACTTGAGGACCACCTCATTCTACTGATAGGTGCAACGCAAAGCTAGTCAGCCTGTTACCTTTGCCTCAATAATCTTTCCAAGCCAGATACTCAGCTTCCTCCCTTTACTGATTTGACTGGTCAATCAGTGGTTCCATTGATAAGAAAGAAGCATGTCCATACTGTGCCTGGTGAGGATCTTCTCTTGTGGTCTTGTATTACACAGAAAACTGGGTGTACATACTGAACATATAAATCAAGTTTCCACTTGGTCTCCATATTGCCTAAAAAGAATACTTCCTTGGCCTTCTTTGATTACATAAGTAGAAAAAGCACTAAACTTCTTACAGAAACTGAAAACTTTGGACCTCTTTAGGTTACAAAAGGAAAGAAAAAGGAAATACGTTAATCTTTGCAACCAAAGATACAACAAATTACAATGTATTTCATAACTGTCAGTCATGCATTGGAGCAGCAAAACCAACCACAAAGTGGCTATCTCTCAGTATAGCTTTAAATTCTGCTTCCATAAATCACCTGTTTCTCTCGTCATAATTTGAGACTTAAACACTATTCTTTAACAAAGCAAATAACTAAATGGCTCCTACCTGGTATAGCTGGTAAGACTCCAGGCTGTAATATTGCTGTTCCCTAAAGAAAACAGAAAATTTTAGAATGAAAAGTCTTTACTAATAATAGAAATTTCACAGAATACAAGAAGAGCAGCAGAGAAATCACTTGACCAGCACAAAAGCTTAACAAGTAGCTTTTAATTCCAGAACAGATGCAAAGGTGCTGAGACCTTTGAAGGTGTTCATGTCTAAGTTGCAAAAACCTGGTGTACCTTAGTACAGGCTAACTTGGCTTTGGATGCTTTGCAACAACTGCAGCAGGCATGTGGAAGCTTAGCACTATTGAATCAGTCCTGACTTAAACATCAAAAAGCAAGAAAATCTTACATTCAGAGGAAGATGATATCAAGTTGGAGTAACAGGATTAAAAGATGTAAATTAAGGTCATGCCTACATTTGCCTAAAATGGAAAGTGCTGCGTGTCTGGTGTGCTTCTGAGTCAGCTCCACAAAACCATCATAGAACTTAAATTGCCTTCAGACTGACTGCCTACAAATCCCACCTGTGACAACAGGGTCTCTCTAGAAAAGCTTTTTGCCATCTCAGATGTTTCACATTTTTCATACCATGGTGGCACAGTGGCATCTGGCCCATATCAAATCTGTCAGGCACAGAGTACCAGTGCCCATTCACACTTAAGAGTAGGCATGTTCCAAACCATGCCTTGCAGGACCAGTTTTCTCCCCAGCTATACTATCTATGTCATTAAAAGTTGATCTAGAGGACACTCTGGCACTTCAAGGCTGTTCCTGCACAGCAACATCAAGGCAGGCTGTGAAGTCAGTCTGTTCTGTGCTACTGGAAAGAGCTCTCTCCTTTTTCTGTGGCCTTGGTGAGAAGAATTCACCATCACAATCCATTCTTTTTGATAAATAAATGTGGGTTCTGAATCTTGAACTGGAAAAACATTATATACCTATTGGAGCTAAGCAATAAGTTTTTTGTTTTGATGCAACTTGCTGTGAACTAGAAAAAGACTACAAAAGATTACACTGATTCTGTTTCATCCAATAAAATATACATTAAAAGAGTTTATCTGCACAATTTGGGGAGGGGCAAGTTGTTTTTTTTAAATACAGTTTTGAAATTTGCAACACAGAACAACATTCAATGGTGGAATAACAAACAACACAGATCTTTCTGCCTGATCCTATTGCAAACATAGAATCTAAAGCTTCAGTATTTACCTGAGCTTTTTTGCTAGATGTATATTTTAACATATGAGACACTGCATTTGAGCAACTGTTCAGAGCAAAAGTAGAAGGGAAAGGGGGTAAATCAGAAATATGGTGAAGCTTTCATTTCTGGAGGAGAAATATCATCCCCCCCCCCCCCCCCCAAAAAAAAAAAAAAGAGAAAGAAAGAAAAAGAAAAAGAGCATGTTATTATTTTAACTATAGTGGATGATATTTGTTTCTATAGTTACTGTGTGCCACCATGGATGTTGCTGTTTTCATTTTGGGAATATGCAGAAGTAACTGCACAGAAAATCCATTACATGCAGAATTATGTATGTTTAGGTAACAATATTTTTCCATTACAATACCATTTCTATGAAGTTTATGTCACTATTATTTATAGCAGACTTAAAAAATGTTTTTTTCCTGCCCCCAGTAAGTTACTAGGAGTTTACTAACACAGAATACCAAAAAATCATTTCTATGATTTTGGTTATGCCTGTGGATGTAAAGCAGATTAAAGCCTCTGAAGGCAGCATCTGCTAGCTTATTTTATGGAACAGAAAGTGGCAGACAAATGTGTAAAAATCAAACTTTGCTAATAAGAAAGGATCTCAAATTTCTGCCAACTGTTATGCTTTTTAAAAAAAAAAGAAAAAAAGCTGGGTTTTTTTTTTCTTTTTGTAACTTGTGGACTGTAGAGGGGAACTGTATGTTGCTTAGTTTACAAAGTCAATCAAAAATTGTTTTGGGAAGGAACAAAGAATTATCTTCCTCACATTTGCCTCTAGATTCACTAATCTGCACAGCCTTGCTGTCATTCAGGGCATGAGCTTGATGCATGAAACTAGATAGCAAGTCGGAAAAACATTTTTAACCCTCCTTCCATAAATGCATTATACATCACAGTATCTTAAATTATGGCAAAACCATGGTTAGAAATAAAAGATAGAGAGCAGAAAACTTGAAAGGAGATTGAAAGCTCTTTGAAGAAAGAATGGCACTTTGGTTCTTTGTTTATACATAATCTCCCAGAGAGGAGTCCTCTTTCATCACTTCAGATGTTACAAGCAACAGTAAAGCAAAGGAACAAAAACCAAACTGAATATTGTTATCATTGGTTTTCTTCTCACCTTATAGCACTGTTTTTATTTGCAAAACAGAATACACTCCTACTTGCTAAACAACTCTGTTTCCCATGTAAATTCACCTTAAAACTTAGGTACTTGTAAATTAAGTTTGGCCAGTTTTCCCTCCTCTCAGTCTAGTACAAGTACAGCACTTCTGCAAGAATGAGGACTGAAAAGTCATAAATGCCAAACCGTTAAAAACATTTCAGTTGCAGAATTACTGGGGTTTTTTTTTTTGGTGTTGCAGTGCTTAATTCAAGTGAAAACCAACCCGTGGGGCTTTCTGACTTCTGAATGTGAATGAGGGCTCAAACCATCATTTGCTTCTTATTCTACACATCATATATGACATGGAAATAACTGAGATCATTCTGTTCACATAATTGCAGTTTGTTCAATAACAGAGTCTGATTTCATCCCTGGAACTCCTAGTTGCTCTTGTAAAATACAATCTAAAGTTTTTCATAAAAATGTACAAATTAAGAGAAGTGATAAAGGCTAGACAGATAACATCAAATAAATACACTGTTAAAGTCATTATTAGAAGATTAGAGCATATTTGACAAAGAAAGATGCAAAAAGGCAAACAGAAGTTAGATATGTGAAATTATATCAAATGTGGGACACTATCATTGAAATTATAGGGAACAGATGAAAGACAACAAATAACTAAAACAATCAGATGTGATTAGATTAAAAAATGAGTGAGATAATAAAAATAAAACCAGTCTTTTGTTATGAAGTGATTTTTCCAGTCTATAAGATTGTTGTCTTCATTTCCATTTCAATATATCATCATCTATTATTTCTGCAGCTCTGAGGCCTCCTGCTGCAATGCTCTTCACTGACTTACAGTAGCTACTGATAAGGCAACTCAGTAGAAAGAATGGTATCAGAGACTTAAAAGCTATCTTTTTGAATTCCAGAAAACTCAGACAAAACATGCTCTTGTCTGTAGGAGAAACTTTTCAAATCATTATGGCATAACATACAACTGTAAATGCATGGCTTTCAAATGCAAAGTACAATATATATCTCAACTTGATTACACCAAGACGGAAAGGGGTAAGTGACCTCACTCAAATAGTATGATTTTGTTATGCCTGCTATCATATTCAGACAATAACTAACAAAGCACATATCTAAATCCTGCATATCTCAGAATATTACCCATAAATCTAAGTAAAATATCTTTCTAATGTAGATTCTTTTATCAGTGACCCAAGAGCTGAGTGCTGAACTATGTGATGTATGGTTGTCAGTTCAAACAGCCTCACCACTACAACACCCACAGTAAACAGATATGTACCACTTGTATATCACACATCATGAACTACATGTCCAGGGCTATTTTAATTCTGGTAGTGATCTGGCTGCTGTCAGATGACATTCATTTTTGATGTTCTGCTTCCAGATATCTTGGGTAAGGTTCAATGATAAATGTTAGGAGAACACATCAGTTTGATATGCTGGATCATCATTCATAGATTAGCTCTGTTGCCCTAAACATCTAAACAGAACCTAATCCTTGGCAGTTTTTTCTGTGTGTGCAAATAACCATCACAGAACAGAATCGTTTTTACAGTCAAATGAGATTCCTTTTTTTCCTCTGTATATATTTGGTATATCTTTGTCTTTCTCTCCCCCATATTTTTTTGTTGTTGTTGGTTTTTTTGGGGTTTTTTTGGTTTTTAGTTGCACTTTATTTCATTCAAAGTTTCACTCACTTTAAATTTCATGAAATATATGATTTACCAGATCAGTTATTTTAAAAAATTACCAGACGCAAATACAGTCCCATATAAAGAGCAGCATGTCTACTTTTCTCTGTATACTCAAATCACTTTCCACGGACTATATACCCAATCCTGCTCCACTGCTGCTAAGGGGAGTTTTAGTCTTTGGACACAAGATCAGCCCCAAAGTCTAGATCTTCTAATATAAGCTCCACTGAAAGGAGCAAAGATACTGTACTGCACAATTTCCTATTTTTGGAACTTCTGCCAGACTCATATCAACAAAGGCATCACAACTGCACTTTCTAAACTCATCTCCATGGTGCAAAAATAAGCCAGGGGCTTGCAAGTCAGATGGACAGAAAAGAAAGAAGGCAAGTATCGTCTTAAGGCTGCTCCCTTCCATTACTGGTTCTAAGGGTAGGAACTGGTAGATAGCAGCTCCATATAAAGCATGTATTTTCAAAGAACTACAACATTTTTATTTGTTATTTTTCCCCCTAAAAAGGAGGAAACCACGCTTTCAAGAAAAAGCAGCTCAGCTTCTGTAGATTGTAATGCTGAGTGGGGCTCCATCATCACAGGCAAGAGGAATGAAATGCCATTTGCCTGATATCTGTCAACATTTCAGACATGCCTCATCAGTCACAGCTTATGTAATCCCCTTTGTGTATCTTTAGAAATAAAGCTTTTCTCTCAGCTCCTCCAAGTTTGGCAGTTTTTTATAACTCCATTATTCTGAACCTAGTAAGAGTTCTCAGCACAGGAAAGACATGGGTCCAGAGGAGGATCACAAAAGCGATCAGAAGGCTGGAACACCTCTGCTGTGAAGAAAGGCTGAGAGAGTTGGGGTTGTTCAGCCTGGAGAAGAGAAGGCTCTAGGGAAATGTTATTGCAGCCTTTCAGTACTTACAAGGGGCCTACAAGAAAGATGAGTGCAGACATTTTAGCAGGGCCTGTTGCAACAGGACAAAGGGTGACGGCTTTAAACTAAAAAAAGGGTGGATTTAGACTAGATACAAAGAAGAAATTCTTTACAGTGAAGGTGGTGAAACACTGGCATAGGTTGCCCAGAGAAGTGGTAGATGTGCCATCCCTGGAAGTGTTTAAGGCCAGGCTGATGAAGCTCTGAGCCATCTGATCTAGTTGAAGATGTCCCTGCTCATTGCAGGGGACTAGATGACCTATCAAGGTCCCTTCCAACCCAAACTATTCTATGACTTTCAGGAGTCACTTACTTTAGTCTAAGCACATGTATTCAGTTTTTCTGCAGGCTGTGTACTCAGACTGGAAGGAGAAAGGCTCAACATAAATGAGAGGATCACAGATTCTTCTTGTTATGAAAGAGGAATTAGCACTCAACAGTAACAGAAGCAACTATTTGCACTGAGAGATTTTTTTCAGCACATACAAAAAAATGCACAGCTAAACAGAGAGGATGGATTGCAACATTGGTAAGCTGTTTAATTTTCATGGAGAGTATCATCTATATTTTTTCTCCTTGGCCTTCCCTTGAGGATTAAAGACTATGACTTATTCTTGGAGCAAATCACCATAAAAGTTTAAAGCTGGAATGCTTAGGCTGCCACAGGGAAAACAAAGTTCCCAGGAAAGGTCAATAAATACAGAAGCACGGGACAACCTTTAAACATCATCTGCTTTGATGGGCTGTTTTATAACAACCAGCAGTTGATAAAGTTCTGAACAAAAGATATAAAATTATTAAATTCTATGATCCTGAATAACATCTCCAAATGAAGCAGAAACTCCTGTCCACCTGATTTGCTTCATGTGCAGGGCTCCAATTTCAGCCACAAACTTCTGTACTCAGCTTCTGTTGCAAGCCAACTGTCGGCTTACAGAAAGATTGCTGAAGCCAGTTCAGAAACATCTCAGTTTGCTCAGGCAAGCCCAAACATCAGCTATTTTCTGAAGCGTGAACCCGGCGATTTCACTGCCACTGGCAAGCCATGCTCTGTGTCACACCTCCTAAAACCTGAGAGATAATCACAGCTCAACTCATCTACAATTTACAGGTATCGTTTAAACAAGAGATGAGAAAGAACAAGCAGTATTATTTAGTTTTAGTCCAGATCTGAGTACCCATCTTCTCTCCTCTTGTGTTTATACAGAGGAACTCTTCAGTTGTGATTTTGATATGCTTCTGTTGAGAGGGACCTTCTGCTTCTTGATTTGGGCTTCCCAGCCACCCGCAGCCACAAGCCATCTGTCACCGACCAGCATACAACTGGCATCAGAATATGGCCTTTAGCTCCAAAACCAGCACACCTTCCCTTCAGCATATTCTGAAACTGCCCACTCGGGAAAGAAAAGCCATGCTGAGTCTTCTGACATGGCTACCACAAAAGCAAGAACCTCACTCCAGCTGCCCAGTCTCCACCCTGAACTGAAAGCCATCTCCAGCTGCCAGCTAGCAGCAACGGCTCTGAGATTCAGATGGTCAGAGTCCTTCAGGCTGCAGCACTGAAGGGTCAAATTTCAAGCTCTGCTGCTGATAATACAGAAAAAAATGGGAAACTGCCACAGCAACAAGGCACAGGGTTTGCTCTTGTCTTTCGCTTTTCAAAACCAGACCTAGAATTACTACATAGCAAAGAGTCACAGTTAGGGGGGTGCTGAACAGCTGGGCTGTAACACACTTACAAGGCTACAGATCATTTTTTCCACGAGACGTCTGCCTCATTCTCTACACAGACTGACACATGTGTGGGTAAAATCAAGATGGCATGAGCAACTGTCAATCTGTCAGTTCCTTAACAGTGAGGGCCTTAACTTTTCATCCTAAATAACATCCTTTTACCATGCATATCTCATTGTGTAAGAAAGAATTCAGACAAAATTCTAGAGGAAAGAGCTATGCGATGCCATCCAATGCATATAAAATAACTGCGACATCAGTGAAGTTCGTGTCTGTTTCCAGGCACTACTACAAGTGACGCTTGCACTCTTCACAGGTAACAATTAAGCACATACAGGTGGCCCAAAAGGAGTAACACTCATTTCAAGGGGACAGCAAAGTCTGAAGGCACACACCAAACCATCATAAACTGTCCTAACGCCAGTATCAGCTAAACAGCTTGTGGTTACAAGGAAATGTCCAAAACCACAACACTTTAAGAAACATAAATAAAATAAAGACACCTCTCTCAAACACAGATTTTGGGCTTGTCTTACAATTTTTCCAACTAATTTCATAAGGTTTGAGCTTCTTATGGTTCTTTAGCAAATTGGCATGGTGGATCCAGATCAGACAAGATTATGAAATACTTTAGCGGATTTGAAAGTCTAAAAAGCAGAAGCACTGGTTTGTATACAGGTAGAAGCACTTCATTATTTCATGGAGGTTTCATAAGGACAGCTACAGTGACAAGCTGCAGAGATACTACAGTAGGAAACCCTCTCGATTTGTATGAGCAACTCAAATAAAAAGATGGACACTGATGTTTATGAATATTGCTGAACAGATGATGTCATCTAAGCTTCCTGACAGACCTCACAGGACAAAGACAGGAGCGTAATCAGTACACATTTCACTCCCAGTTGATGATACAGGAGAACTTTGTTAGCAGGAGCAAGGACTAGGCTGAGGAATTCAGCCAGACAGAAGAAATGGCTAAGCCAGACATAGCAAATTACCTCTGAGACCAATTTTAATTCGGTGTATTTGATAAACATGGCCAGAATTGGTGCAGGAGTTAGGAGGCAGGAACTAAAACCAATCCTCTATTAACAATAAAAACACCATATGCAAATGTCATAGGGTATATTGGTCAAACTTGACAACTGGGGCACAGCATCTCCTGATTTCAGAGCACAGGACCCCGAACAAATACACCTGTGAATTAGTGCTAGACACACAATACAATGTATTAACATGAAAGAGTCCTTACACGACTGCCATTAAAATAAACCATAAAATACACTCAGCTCAGAAATTATAACTTCTTTTTCTCCAGGTGTGAGCTCTAAGATCCAAGGTATATACCCCTGATAAAATCTTAAGTTTACCATATCATATATTCTTAGGGCCAAAATGAAGATGGGCAATTCCTTCAGGTAATAAGAATCAGCTACATTGTTCCCCCTAAGCCCTCAGTCGAGCTGTCATGATTTACAGTAGCAGATCTGGAATTTTATGAAAAGGAACAACTTTTAATTTAAGTGTAAGACACTCAGCAGATTTTCTGATTCAAAATAGCATTGTCAATTTTTAGAGACATTTTCATAGCAACATTACATTCCCTTTTTCCCTTTTCAGAGCCTTGTTCAGCTAGGCTCCTGTTAATTAAACCATCTCTCCTAAGGTACATGCAGAAACCCCAGATGTAATGTTTAAGCAAAAGAGCTGAAACACACATTCACACACATATTTTTCCTGATGGCTGGAGGCTCAGCAGAACACCCACAGCATCGCTTTAACCATTTCCCATTTTCCACAGGCGAACATGAGTGCAGTTTCTCAGCATGCAGCTGAGTAATAGTGTATACTGTAGCTTTAGCCATGCAAAAAGACAGGATGTGTTTCTCTTTCAGAAGTAGTAAAGGGCTTTATGAATAGATAGATGTTTATGAACAATAAAAATCCACAGTATGTATTTGTATCTAATAGAAAACCAGTAAAAACGCAGGTATCTGTGCCCACAGCTGTATTTTAACATCAAAAGAAGACTGAATTCAATTCTGATAACTGGAGGGAGAAAAGTCTTCCTATTTATGCCAAAAGAAAAAAAAAAAGTTTTTTTTTCTAAAGTCCTCTCAAGTGCAATACAAACAAAATAATGTACACAAAGCCAAAGAGGCTTCAATTCCATGTACTCTGCTTTATACTCCATATATTCCAATTTCCAACAGGGGGTAGCATTACACTACTACAGGAACATCTCATATTTAAAATGCACTCAAGTTTCCCAACATATCTTAGCCTGAGCTTCCTCGTACAATAAACCTGTTCATTTCCACTCATTCTGCAGCAAGTGAAAACCACTCAAGGCAGAGACTCCAGCAAAACTACTGTAGCAGTGAAAATAAGGCTGAGAGGGGGCCCAGACATGTATGAGTAACAGCAGACTTCTCTGCTGTGCAGATAAGCAGTATAGCGTTCTCATCTCATCCTCCTTGCTCAGCAAGTCAAAGAAACAGGAGAGGCAAGGTGCACGCAAGATGCAACACCTCACGTGGTCCATTTCTTTTGTATTTTAAAGTTCACAGGAGTTACCGTGCCACCACTGGGCATCTCAGTTCTGCAGAAATACCTGTGAATTTAGGAGGGCTTTGACAAATGGGAAGTGGTGGTGTACTTTTGCACATCCCAGTAAGGAACAACAGAGTTCTGCTGCAGTAGCAGCGTTAGCCCGTTTCAAGATTGTAACAGTGGTGTTTAGCAGGAGGCTTGGAGAGACTGAAAATAAATGAAAATGACAATCGCTAACATAGACGTGTGTGCACTTGTTCTCACAAAGGGATTAAAATAGCCTTGCTCTCTTAATTAGCAAAGGAGCGATTTATGGCAAATTTACACCAGAAGAAACATGTAAGACAAAAGGTCCAATAATCCTTTCCTTTCTTAATAAGGCATTTTGTCTCTGCTGAGGAAATGGCATGAACTTCCAACAGCATGAAGAGACATTTTACACTTTTCAATGAAAAATAACTCTTGTATCACAGTACTGAGAAGTACCCTAACTTATCGCGATAGTTCTCGTCAAAAAGTTTCTGAATAACAGAAAATTCCACCAATTATACAACAATGCAGAAAGTATCCCTTTTACTCAAGTTTTCTGCTTGCAATAAGATTTAAAATCCAAGTCATCTATTTCTGAAGGGATTATTTTTGCAAATAAAGAGTTTAACTACAGCTCTACAGCTACAGTGACAAAGAGTAAATAGAGAAGGGTTCAAATGTGAAAGTATTTCAACAGCTGTCAAAGTGTAATCTCAAATGTTAGAGACAAATTAAACCTACCTCTACACATTCTTAGACAGGGAGAAAGTTTATGTTAATCTGGAATTACCATTTTGAAGCATTCACCTAGGGACTGCTCTACGAAAAATCTTTTCCTTCTTCTACTTCTCCAAAAGAGTGTTGTTCCACAGGGTGAACTTAGCGTGTGCTTGCACTAAAAATACACTTGGGCCTGTTTCATACCCAATGGATCTATGCCAATTTACATTAGACCAGTTATTTGATTCCTTCCTTCCAGTCCATTCCACATAAAGACACGAAGAAAAGAATCCTTGTTATAACCTGTGCATCCTGCTCCACACAGAGAGAATAGAGTGGGCTTAATTATGAGCCTATGAAGAATAAAAATGAAAGCCTTGCAATATGATTTTTGCATTCATTTTCCTTCTTTTTCAACCTCACATTTACAGTTAAGGTTAGTCAACTTCTCCCAGAAAAAAAAGTCATTAACAAGATAATCAATGATCATTACAAGAAAGAAATGGATGGAACTAGAAGGACAAATAAGGGAGAGAATACCCAAAATAGTAAAATTGAGACAAGTGCTTTCCTTTATCCCCAGCCCATCACAGAAATTATGGTTTGTCAAAGGTAATGAAACTATAATTAAGCTGCACAGCTTCAAGGGATACAGATACTTAACTAGGCGTGGGGGCTGCTCACAGGTTTCTCCTATATCAGAAAGCACTGCTATAAATTATTAGATATAATTATTTCTGTAGCTTTCCAAAGCTTTCTATAGTAGTTATCTCCATAGCACGTGTGCTCTGCTCGACTTTGTGCCTCAAGGAATGACATGAATTGGCAGACTTCATCTAGAAATCTTTTTCCCTCGTGCTATAGAGGATTCATGTATACAGTTACTAGCCCTGATATAGTCCACTTAGCACTTCTCTGTCCTTGTAATAAACCAGATCTGGAAAAGGTTTATATTTCCTTAATATTTTCCAGGCTCAAATTTCTTGTACATTCAAAATTGCTTCCAATCAGCATTGAATTAGCAGAGGATACCACAGAATCCAGACTACTGCAGAGGATGTGGCTAGGGGAAAGGGAACACAGCCAGAGTTCATGTCCCACTGATTCCCAGCTGTTGAAGCAGTCATTTCAGTTGATTGACAGCTGGCTGCTGCAGTTTATACTGTGAATAGCCCAGTATCCTCACATGACAAGACTTAGGAGCACAGAGTCAACTTTAAAGCCCCTTTTCCATCTACTCTTTGGATGCATGTGGGATTGAACCGCTTCAGAGAAAGTCCTGAGGACTGCTTTCTTTCATCTACTAAGTCTAGGTTATAAAGAACAAGTCTTAAGAGGAGCAGCTGAGGTAGCTGGGGTTGTTTAGCCTGGAGAAAAGGAGGCTGAGTAGAGACCTTATTCTCTCCACAACTACCTGAAAGGAGGTTGTAGCCAGGTGGGCGCTGGTCAGTTCTCCTGAGTAACAAGTCATAGGACAAGAGGAAATAGCTTGAAGTTGTGCCAGGGGAAGTTTAGGTTGGATATTAGGAAAACTTTCTTCACCAAAAGGGTTGTAAAGCCCTGGAATAGGCTGCCAAGGGAAGCGGTGGCATCTCCATCCCTGGAGGTATTTAAAAGAAGTGTAGATGTAGTGCTGAGGGACATGGTTTAGTGGTGACCTGGCAGTGCTGGGTTAATGCCTGGACTTGATGATCTGTAAGGTCTCTTACAACCAAAACAATTCTATGATTCTATCCTCCTTTAGGAAAGGAAACATGGACATATATAAATGATAATGCCAAAGATGACATACAAGCAGAGCATACATACAGTAAGGTACTTTACTCCAGCCTGTAATCTGTACGTAAGACTACGGTATGTAATCACCCCATCCTGGCTGTCCTTTATCACATTGATCACATTAACTGTCACTTATTTTGCTCTTAACATGCCCAACCCACCTGAGGAAGCCCAGTCTTAATTAAGTTTCTACACACACACAAAAAAAAATGTGTTGTTACAAACATATTAATACATCAAACTTCACTGGAGCTGAAGCAGAGGGGATGGAAAAACAGCAGTAGCTCCACATAACATTTTTTCCCCACGCTTCTGTCCTATGGTTCATGGATTGGAATTACTCCCTGAAGCAAGTCTGGAGTTTTTCAAGCAACCATCCAAGATTCAAAATGTTAGTACACTAGCAAGGAAGGCCAGAACACAAGGAAGTCCTTCCCTCCACAATGTCATTTGGGAATAGAACAGAAAATACAGTGTGCAACTGGTAAAGAGTGTGGTAAAGAGCATTTTTTACACTGTAAAAACAACTCAGTTGGTCAGGTGCAGTAACTTTAAGGTTTGATTGTGTCACCTTGGTTCTAGAGTTCCTACATTTCAAGCTACGTTTAGGCAGCACCAAGGAAACTCAACAGTATCTACCTAAGATAGGAATATTGACTAGCTGAAATAGTGGACTGTGGATTCTCAGACAGCTCAAACTGCTCCAGATGTTCCCTGAACTCACCTGCTCTCACATCTTTTACTGAGAAAGAACTCAGAGTTTTACCTAATCCCTATTTTAGGCAAAATGGCTTTTGACCTAAAAAAAAAAAATAATATAAAATAAAGAAATAAACCATTGCTTCAAAATTTGCAAAATCAGAGTTGATGAAATATTCCTCTCTATAAGGATTCCTCTGTTATTACAACTTGGCTTGAATCACAAGCACATTCTTGACAATTTTCTCTTTTTTTTTTTTTTTCTCTAAATGCTAAAAAATTCCTAAACCTTCAGGTTAATCCCATGCTTAGAAAGTACTGATTTTCAACCTTTGCTGTAGACTTTCTGAATCCAGTGAGTATAAAGGTTCCTGCACTGATAACTTCTTTCTAGTAACTTTGCAGTTCTTGAAAGACACCATTCTTCCAGCTCAATTTCACACAGAAAAAAACGTCTGTTGAAATAATGTATTGAGTGCCACTGCTCTGTGATCTTTCATTAAATAAAAAATGGCTTTGAACTATTTGTTGCAGTTCTAAAAATTAGTGATAGACTTCCCAGCATTTTAAAAAACAATTGTGAAGCAGATGCTCCATCCTGGCAGATTGATTTTCTTCTTTAATAACTCTTATATATTAATGAGTTCCTTTTCTGTCCACAGTTTACTTGAAACACAAACAACTTTCCATCTTTCTCACTGCAGCCTGGAAAACATCCATATTTAATATAATCTTTAGCACATGGATAGAATTGTCCACATCTAAAGTACTGTGTAAACACCATTCCACCAGTCCTGAGAATAGCCTTGGGAAGTAAACATTATCCAGATACTGATACTATCCAACTAGGTAGACTGAGGTAAGCTGGTCAGAGCCACAGTAATAAAACCATACACAAAATTCCTCAATCAGTCCAAATCTCAAGCTTCTCTTGCACACCCTGGGATTCCACTCCTATTCGAAGTGAGGCAGTGCCCAAAAGACCATCATCTGCACTTTGCCATCACAAATCCCTGCCAGGAGTCTGCAGTAGACAGCATGCACATTTGTAAAATGCACCCAACACTAAACAGAGCACAGCAAGAACACCAAAGGTTATTACGGATTCTTTCTGTATTTCCTGACATCCAGAGCAATCAACCCCACCCACCCTTCTACTATGGGACAGGGATTGAAATCTTTCTCTCTTAGATATCAAAGATCCATCTTACTACTTCTAAATCACACACAGCCAATTCTCTAATGAAGCAAACGTTTTAATTACACTGATTTCAGTGGCCCTGCCTTTAAGCACGTCAAAGGAAAGCTGACATTCTGCTGCAGTCTGTAACAAGGCTTCTGCTGACCTCAGTGGGACATTTTCATCAGGCCTGTATGAACGCACGAGAGGTAAATTTGGCAGTCTCATTTACTATGTGGACTTTTAAAGAATTCCCTCTTCTGTAGACAAGTTCTCTACCATTTCAGTAGAAGCACTCATAACTATGCATAATAAAGCAATACATAAAATTGCAAAGCAACTTTAAAATAGTCCATCCTAAAAACTATTTGGCAGGCATTTCTGTACCAGAATGGCTTACCCACAACTTCTAACTCTTCTGCAGATAGGAAGTATTCGTTCTGTTCTGAACATAGAAATATTCTTCAGTGATTCTTGCCTCAAATTGGCTTCAGTGAATTTTTTTGTGGAGTAGGTGATAAACAATTTTCTATTCAGTGGATCTGTTGTCACACTTGCCATTTTCTTGCTAAGAAACGCCAAAATTCCATTACCCATCTGAAGAAGTTGTTACCATATTGTTAAACTAAGCCAATAGTAGAAAACCAAATATTTTTACAAACAAAGTAATCCAACTTGGTATCAGGCTACAGTTATATTGCAAGCAGTAAGAATTTGCCGACATCACCGATACCATAAGGATCTAATCTTATTAAAAATCCCTAAGGGATATTATCAGCCAGACTAAAAGTATTTCCATAGATATCTTGAAGTAATAAGTATATTTGGCATCTTGAATTATGAAAATTAATTCCACTTATATGTTTTGTCATAGGTTGTGGACGACTTTAAACACAGTTTGTGTAATTTTGTTGGAACTCATTTCATCTTTCTAATTTGTATACTTCCAGTTTTAAGTAGCTCTGTCAAAACAGTTGGTAGAAAAGGTCACACCCCTGCTGAGCATCTCTTTTCAGTCCTCTCATCTCACAGTGAGCTGCTGTCTACCCTCCAGACATCTCATCCAAGTGATTGCTATCCTACTGTCACTCACCAATTCCTTCTGGGCCACGCAATTACTTTTATATCAGTCACTGTTAATCAAAACAGAACATTTTCTGCATAGCCTTCTTTAATCCAGGAGCTCGAAAATACAATGTTGGTAGACATTACAAACATTGTGCAGAAACACGAGTCAAAGAATTGAGGGTTTTTAAAGTAACTTTGTTTATGATCTTGCAGGAGATGAATCACATGGGAATCATATCTAGGAATCTTAATCCAGGACTACCACTGAAGTTTTTTGCTTCCCTTTGAGTTCAGCTCAATGTAATTCATGTTTTCCTAATCTCTTTCTGTGGTTTCTTCCTCTGCAGGTGAATTCTACTTTCTCTCTTTTTATAAATGAAGACAGAAAGCATCTGCTAACACTTCTACGATTCTGTGGAATTTTTCCAGAAAGAAATGGATTTGTATTTAGGAGACAAAGACAGAATAAAAACCCTTCCATTTTGGCCACTTTCCAAGCGATCTGTTGAGTCTCTTTACAACGGGATCAAAGAAAAAAAAACCTCTACAAGGCCTACATTCATAAAGGAGCATTTTTTTCCAGCTTTTTTTTCCTCAGACTCTTTCTCCTTTAAAACATTTATTTCTGTGTTTTCAGAAAAAATATTGCTTCCAACAGAAGTAGTAGCCATCACTTGTAGTAATAATAAGTTATCATCCCACTTGATTGTATTTAGGAGAGGCAGCAGATTTTCCCATTTGTTCATTCTGGTGGGTACAAAAGATCCATACTGTGGTTCAGCAGTATCTTCACTGGCTCTCTGACAGAAATCAATATTCCAGTCTTTAATACAGAAGGATGAATTCTAATGATCTACATTGTCTGTATTTCCTCATGTAGGAAAGATGCTCTCTTCTATTGATGGTATTAATATCATTGCACTTACCAACGCTTCTGTGGCAGGCACTTCTTTTCCCATTACAGACCATAGACTTTCTGTTCCACTTAGTGCTGGATCCCAAGAATGCCAAGAGCTTAATTTGTATTATTCTGAATTCAGACCTCTATTCCTATCACAGATGCTGTGAAGATTCTTTCATGATAGATGGAGAGTATCTTCAGTATAAATGTTTAGGTCAGGCAGCCTCCTACAGGGCCCAAAGCAAGCCCAACCTGCACAGTTCTGTTAGGGCGGGCACGTCTTGTGTTTTACTGTGATGTCTCAAATCCAAAGTCATACACATTAAGTGACCTCCACCAAACAAAGCACTGGAAGAGATGGATAACTTATATAAGCCCTTACCAGCAACAGAAAAGTTAAAAAAAAAAGTAAAAGGAAGATGGATGTCATCTTGATTACTTGAGAGCGAAGCCTATTGCAAAGAAGCAATATAATATTTTACAAAATAACAGCAGTAAACTGAGAGGGGAGGAAAAAAAATAAAAATATCTTCCTTCCCCTGTGAATTGCTGATAATCAACATCTCAAGATGGTGCATAAGCAGACTTAACAGCACCTTAGTAAGAGGATGGAAGGTAACTCTGATAGACTTGAGGTCCTGGCCACAGCTACAAAAAAGGAAAACAAAACCAAACCAAGCTCTAAGGCTGACCTTACACCCACCTCTTTTAAGCCCCCTTCCTCTGCTAGTTTCCACTGGAGAACATACTTTTGCTCCAGTCTTTGATTTGCACAGTGCTGCGTGCTTTTGTCAGCACAACCAGCTCCAGAAATGACTGCATTTCATTGTCAAGGAGAGCAATGACCATGGATTTCTTCTATTTCAGAAAGATGGTGTGGAGAAATTGGTGTTTATAAAGTTGGCTTTGAATCTGTGAAAAGCCAAAAAAAAAAAATAACACTCCTTTATTGGAAAAATTTCAGAGCCTTTTACAAAAACTGTAACATAAGTAACGTGCCAGATTGCCAAACCATTGTCCGGTGCCATCACATCATTTTGTGGTGATACAATGTTATGGAAGATGCACCTCACACACAAGCAGGACTTTCAATCCTCAAAGAAGAGAGCACAAATGCAAGCTTTCTAATTCATGCCAACAGCCAATAAAACCCAGAAACAACGGTCATCAAAGTATATGAGAGCCTCACAAATACGCTGTCACTCAGGTCAATACTGATGACTGAATTCCAGATTCCTCTGAGATGCAAACTGTTCTGTTACAGTTCTGATTGTGCGTTGCTGAACTGCCCAGAGCTCTGAGATTAGAGCAGAAATAATGCTGTAGAAGATGACATATGCATCCTTCTCAACAGAGAATTTAGACAGCGTGTAGCTTTTTTGCAGGTGGGAGGAGGCATAAAAAGTTACAGCATCACACATCAATACTGTCAATTAAAACAAAAAAAAAATCTTTGGAAAAGATGTAAAAGTTGTATAATTATGAATAATCATGTTCCTATACTTTCAGGGAAAACAGGGAAATAAACACACTGCAAGATAAACACATAAGGTTTTCAGTCTCATGGGCAAAGAGCTAATGGCTCCAGCAGGAAAAAAAATAGCTACATGAGAGTTGTACGTTAACGATATATTGTGATTTCTTTAGTGTCTATTTTAATACTGCATTAGAAAAGTACCTGATTAAAAGCCAAAAAAATTGAAAACATTCTCAGTGGCATGGATGTAGTAACGTACTCTGCAGCTGCTGGTTCTCGAATCTCACTACACAAGTTTACACCTCACAAGCCTTCTCTTTTACCACTTTCAAAAGCAGCGTCTACAATGAAAGGAGACACACCAGCCAAATCCAGGGTTAACAGGTTTGTGAAGGATTTGGAAGACCAAGGCTATATTCCCAACTCAGTTACAGGCTGTTCTTGACCTTGGTTAAATCAATCCAGGCAAGACCACAAAACAGACCTCAGTGCAAGATGTTCTTTACAGTTCAAGCCCCCTCTCTGCCTGAGGACACATCAGCCTTGCTTCTCTCTGGACTTAATATCTCCCTGATTGACAATGCTCAATGGAAACACATACTCGTAGTAGCTGTAGATCTACACAGAGACTCTGCTGCACTCCCAAAAGGCTGCATGGGATTACCAAGATCTGCAGGGACATGGTGCTGAGTGATTACACATACTGAGTAAAGTGTTGGCTCAAGGATCCCAGTACAGACATGTACATGCCTTCCCTTAAAGTTGTAATGCAAAATAAAGCCGTTTCTACAAGACTAAAAAAGATAAATTTGGGACCACTGTCTCCAAGGAGGTTTGGGTATTTTTAAAAGAGCAACTGAAGTAGGTGGCTGAATACCAATACAGGATCGACAGTAACAGCCACACACAAACTGACACTTTCTTCTCTCCTCTACCACAAGTTAACTACAAAAGCAGCAATCAAGACTATATTTCTACATACGTAAGAACTCCTACTGACATAAATATGAGTTTAGTGTGAGCTAGACATACATAAAAGTCATTCCTACTAATAGGCACATTTAGAGCTGTCTACAGTGATTTGAGCATCATACTAAGTAGCATGAAGAGACAGCTATAATCATTCCATATTAATTCAACTTGCAAGACGATAAAGGCCAGGGGATAAAAAGCAAAGCAAAACTAAAACCAGTACTTGTCAGATGGAAAAGGACAAAAACAGTTGGAAAATAGTTTTATTTTTCAGACTTCTAAGAAAATTTACAAACAATGGTGGTGTAAAAAAAGACACCCTATAAAAAGGTTGACATAATTTCTCAAACTATACCATCAAATGAAGTTACAGAGCAACAAGCATACAGTGAAATTCTACTCATCAAATAAGTATTAGCTAAGTAGTTGAAAATGTAGTAAGTCTAATAATAAATCTCTACAGCTTACTCAGAAATCCCATAATAATCCAACATTCTGAGCTTAAAATATACTTACAATACACAAAGAATTAATCTCTGCAATCATCTATACCACTGAAATCACCTAGGCAAAAATTACATAGCAAAGGCACACCTTGTGAAGTTTGTAAAGAAGGACATCTCAGGCACACTGCAGTGACATAAAACAGAAAGAAAAACACCCTGCATGCTTGCTTACCCATCCCCAAAGTCTAACATAAAATACAATATAGAAGTAATAGAAGCAATATTTAGTGACTTTCTTCATGCTGGTTCTATTCTTCATCCAGAATGAAACAGAAAGGCTTCCTTGCTCTATTTTCTGTTAGAACCTTGGTGTTTTCCCAGGATATGTTCTCCCTATGTTCATCATCATCCTTGTCATTGGTGGAGCAGGTGGTTCTTAACCAAGTCAATCCCAATCACGAACACCACCATGCCTTCCACATATGCATGTCTTCATCCTGCAACCTGTCTCTAACTCTTCACATGTTGAACTCCAACACAAACAGGCAACATACCCAAACCTAACCTCGGTTTGCCAAAGTTTACATACAGGGCAAAAAACAAACCAATGCTTATATCCTTTATTACTGCTGTAGACTTTCCTCTACTCAGGTCACTCACCTTAAAGAGTAGGTATTTAAGAACCATCAACACTATTTAACAGCTTAACTTGAAATTGCAAAGGAACTCCAAACATTAGTGCACTAAAGCCTTCTGAACACCAACTTCAATAAATGGGAAAACCTGGTGTCTTCATTAATCCTTACATCAACTTTTCCTGACCCTAACTGCATTTTAAACATATTCTGTTCAGAGCACAAGGAATAAGAATTATTTTTTAGTTATGGCATGTGTATTTGTGTTTTCATTGTATCCATCATGAAAAAAGACAAAGACAGTGTCCATTAAATATTGCTAAAATACCTCATCTTGACAGTTCAGGACAATGTATCAAAAGGTTCTTTTTTTCTTTCAAAAGTAAAAACAAACCCATGAATCATTCCGCTTAGTGAGACCTCCTTCACAACTGCTTACAAATGGGTAGAAAAAAAGGCAGATGTGCATATCTTACACTAAAACAAGAGTTAGTAAGAGGATTGCATCAGTGTTTCTCTCACTAAATTTGTTTAAATATTGACATTTCCCAAACTACTTGCCAACTGTCATCATTAGGGCAACCACAAACACCATAAAACCTGACACCGTTTGGCAATAAAAGATGAGGATGTGTATGTTGTTGGGGTCAACAGGCAGTTGAAGTAGACATAATTTAGCCTTTAATGCCTTTGAAGATATGTAATGGAATACTTGCTTTCATCTTCCTGTCTGCCACAAATATCCAGGGTAAACTTTGATAAATTCATGTATAAATTGACAATTCAGAACACCCAGAAACATTTTGACCATGTGAAATAACTGTACCTTAACTAATTCTTTCCTCACTGCCTATAACAAAGCCACCTTGGAGCTTTCTAATCCCAGAGCGGAGAGCCCTTCTGGGAACCAGTGTTTTGCATTTTTCCCAACTTCTCTCTAACTACAGGCAGCAGGCACCAGAAGGCAGCAGCAGATACACTGCCATGCACCCAGCTGCCTGCACTGCAAAAAGAACAGAAGTGAAAGGCTGAATCTCCGTCCCTTGCATCCAGCTAAACTTTCAGGATTAGTCTAAAGGGATAGCGAAGGCCTTTGGTGCAGATGGCTGGAAGGATGGTCTTGGAAGAACAATGATCCTAATAATCAGTGCAGGCATACACTTACAAGGCCTGTCACACACAGGCTGACAGCTTTTTCTAGTTTTCAGATATGAAGGCAGTCAAGGGTTCACATGCACAATCTGCACCTCATGAGAAGAAAATAATCCCTCAAATTTATAATCTTCTATTTTTTCTTTCTTAATTTACTGTACACTCAAGCCCATTTCATAGCAGTGATTTATGTAATCTCACATGCTTAATTAAAATGTATGCACTTCAGTGGAAGTATTTAATTCCTCAATTAAAAGTCTCTCTTGCTGAATCCATACTTCACACGTTCCCTAATTTGAGCACTCCCTCAACCCTTGCCAGCCTTTCAACAGCTCACCAACACAAGCAGCTTTACTGTCTTCTAGTTTAGCAAACACAATCACAAAAATAAAATTCTTCTCCAGAATGGATAAAAACAGATACCTTTTCTTCACACAACATACAATTAATATATAAAGCTTACCACCATAAAAAGCCAAGAATTTATGAGAGTATCAGTCATAGTAACATAGAGACTGGTAAATGTGTGTAGAAAAGCATACGAATCTCCATTCTTTTGCTTTTAAGTCTTTATGTGACTGGTGATCAAAATCAAACTATTTCTGCAAATACACTGCCCTGGTAGTAAAACCATTAATGAGTTTGTATCTGTCATTGGCCAGTTATAATACTGGACTATTCTGGATTGCCATGCTGACTTGACTATCTTCTCTTTCCCCAGAGAGAAAGCTTTGCTAATCTGGCTTCTTGTGCAAGACATGCTCAAACTACAACAATAAGGAAAAGAAAAACATCATTACAATAAAAATATGCAGGGTGGTCACCTTAAGAGCAGCAGCACATACTATTTCACCTCCATTCTTTCTTCATTTGAAATACCAGCAGCAAGACAGATCAATGTCCTTCATGTTAGATTGCTTTATATGACAAATTCAGCCCTCTCAGTGCCTGTAAAGCTTCTGTCTGTTACTGTAAGCCACTCACATACACCCAAAGCCAAAGCGGGCAAATTCAAAGGTAATGACTGATGGCCTATATTGTTCAGTGTTTTCCTGATCAGGCAGATTTTGGGAAGACCGCGTGCTAAGCCTGTCAACTTGAGCATAAACAACACAAAAGTTATTACCTGTTCAAATTATAAAGGAAATAATAGCACTTATTACCTGCAACTTAAGTAATTTTAAAGTAATCATGCTGTATTAAGAAAGGCTTTTTAGCATCTGCTCAGTGTTAGGTATTTACCTTTAGTCCACCACAGATGGGACAAGCTGAAAAAAGAGCTCTTGTCATCCCAAGATGGGGGCTACATGTGTCATAGGGGTCAGGTGAGGCCCCACTAGGTGGTGACAACTCACTACTTTTGGAGTCTGACACCTGTCCTTGTGGTTTTGTGTCTGACCACTTCGAAACAAAATCCACATATGTCTCATCACTTGAGTCCTTGCTGCTTTCTGCAAGTAAGGATGAAGGCCTTCCTCTGTCCTGTCTGTGCTCAGGTACCTTCCATGCTTCCAAGTGTGGTAGTAGCAGTTTTGGGTCACTAGCACCTTGAGTTGACAGGGCCTGGTCCTTGGGTAGCGTGGAATCTGCACTCTTCGGTTGCCCATCTTTAGAAGCTGCCTGTAACAAACTCCTGGGTATATCATAAGTATGTCGGAGAGAGCTGGGAACCTGATACTCTGACCCCACACCTCTCTGGGGCTCACTCTGAGGACAAGTACATAAACTCTGATCCGAAGGAAAGTTCAGTGGCAAGCTTAGCAATGATCCAAACTCATCACCATGGCAAATGTCCAAGCTCCCAGCATAGGAAGAGAAGCTTCCAGAGTAAGAAGAGTGACTACCAGTAGCTATTCCACTGTCAGAAGAACTCTGACGACCTATTTCCTGGAGCTGTCTGGATCGGAGTGGCTTTGGAGGTGGTTTAGTGGTGCCACGTGCCCCATCTGGAAGGGTCTTTTCTTCCCCAAGATGAATGCCCTTTGCAGCTGCCAGTCCATGACTCTCTTGAGAAGTGCTGGCTGAAGATTGTTCAGGCCAAATAGTCAATCTGCTCCCAACACTAACATCCGAGTGGCTGGTATCTGAAGATGAGCTTGAAAGACTTCTATCGTCTGCTAGAAAAGAAAACACATCAATTAACTACGTTTAAAACAAAATCAACAGACTGAAGCATGGCAAGTATGTACAAACAGAAAGGACTCGGCTTTTTTGTAAGGAGAACATCTGTCAGAAAGCCAGAATTCCTGCAATAATTCCTATCCCCAAGAGAAAAATAAAATGCAAATAGTTACCTTGTCATAACCCTACCTCACTGTGGAACATAATACAATCAGGGCTAGGTTTTTAAGACTTTACACACCATGTTCTCCTCTTTTCAACCATATTTTACATCTTTATAGTCAACTGCTTTTATTTTAGAAACTCCTATGGCAGGGGACAGTCACAGTCCCATGCTCAGAAAGCTGAGAATGCTCTGAAGAAAACCTTGTTACTGTAACCCTAAGCCACATAAAACATTCTCATGTTTCTATTTGATCTGTATCAACCAAATTATATTATTTGTACTTTTTTTTCTCTACTTAAATCTTACCTGAATGACATCAAAGTGAATGTTGAAGGGACCACAAAACCAGAATGAAACATAAGACTGTCCTGTTACGTCCTCTGAGCTCTCCAACACTGTAATTCTCCATAATAACCCAACCAAAATGCACCCATACATCACTTTAACTAACAAAAATGAGAATACCACTATTATAAGAAAGTTTAGATAGCTATATACAAATAGATCTTCCATGATTCATTTATGGACATGCTGTAAAGTTGTTTCTTCTCACTGATGCCTGCAAGAAGGACACTTTTACAAGTAACTGCTGCTATGCAGGACAGAATGTGTGTGAAAAAAATTAAACATTGGCTTGAAAGGGCATAAGGACAAAACACAAATATCAGAAACGTGAACACAAAAAAAAAATATCACTTTCTTGTATCTACTAATGTGAAAACAAAGGCTAAGAGCAGGATCATTTTGTAGGTATTAATTTTAATTAATTTTATGAATTTTAAATTTGGTCAATAAGTTGACACATGGGGTAAGAAAGGAAAGGGTCCACTGCAAATTGTGTCCTGAGCTTCTGGTGTTACTAGAATATTTCTAGTCTCAGTTGTTGAGGGAGAAGTTTAGCACAATTGTCCTGATCTTCACGGATTATATAGAGTAATTCTTGATATGCGCAATCACAAAATACCATTGTTTATCCTGCTAAATCTAATTCTTTTCTTCTCCCCTACTGCTCACTGCATGTCACTGGCTTGTAACCCCTGAGTAATTATAACTTCTGAGATTAAAACATGCAGCTGTCTAGACAGAAGGCATGAATCCACACCACATGCCCAGAAGAAGATATATACTTGTTAAATTAAAGTTATTCTGCTTACAAAAGCATGTATTTTTATTTAAAAAAAAAAAAAAAGAAGATTGCTGAATTTATTTAAAATCACTTCTCTTAGACAAGTATTTTAGGCACTTTAGAGCTCTGGAAGACTTCCCACAGTCTTGAAGAAAATGCCCTAACTATGCAAAGCTACGTGTTCTCCGAGGTAGTGGCAGAACCTAGATCTCCAGATTCAGGCAAATGTGCTCCCACCAAACCTATAGGGACATTCTTCTTGTTAAAACATTACCCATAAACACAAATATGTAATTTTTCCAATACAAAACCCAAATAACTGAATATGAAAAATGAGTATTCCTCATTCTCTGAGGAAGAATAAGGTCATAAATTCAATTAACCTCAAGCAGAGAACATGTACAAAGCTGGGCCACATCTTCTAACCCGAGTGTCTGGATAAAAAAACCACAGGCATGCTTCTCTATCAAGTCTCATTTGTTTTCCATCAATCTAGTCAAGTCTAGTAGTTATATGCTAACTACCAAAACTCCGGGAAGTCTCAGTGGAATTTAGCCAAAAACATTACTCAGCAGTGTCAAGACTAAAGTAGCTATGGACATGTATAGAAGTACATAATTAAGCTCCTGAGGATCTTCACAAGGCTATTTTCAGGCTTGTAGGCTTTAGAGTTCAGAGCAAAACAGATGTTTTGAGGATCTAACTTCTACTAAACGATTCAGATGGCAGTTCAAGGCCTAGGCCCTTTTACAAATCCAGTGCTAGACACCAGTTCTACACTGATACATAAACAACTCCAGATGGGACGTGCACAGATAGCACCACAAAGAACAAAAATAGTAACACAAGTTGCTCATGCACAAATTTGGTACGATTGACCATACTAAAGGATTTTCCTGTGTTAATAGTGTAATCCAAAACTCACACTGCTAGTTGAAAAATTCCATCGACATCAATGGACTTTAGATGATACTGTTAAAGAACTGCCCCACAAGCAACAGCAATCAAATCAAATATCTTGACTTTTCTCTATTATTATTATTCTAAGATCAGCATCTTACTATAAGAGACATACACTCAATTCTAAAGCCTGGGAAGGGAAGGAACATAATTTATTATTATTTAAAGTTATTTCTTACCTCCACTGCCCTGGCGACTTGTATGGGACAGCAAGCTCAAGCGCTTTTCTAATTGCAAAGCTGCATGAGCCAATCTTTCTTCTGAATAGGCTGGACTTGTACTTGGATCTTTAAAAAGAATCAGAAAATAAAGAAATAAAGAAATAAATAAAGAAGGAACATGGAAAATATAGACAAGGAAAGAAAAAGAAGACATTCTTATGTTAGATAAGAATGTTAGATACTCTTATGTTTGACCTTCTAGTACAGGAAGGAAAAATGCTGATCCAAAAATATACAAATACATGGGACAATCTGCCTTCAAGCACATCCCAGAGAAATGCTACATGCAAGTTACAATTTTGTCAAAGACTTTCAGAGATTATACCCAACATCTGTAAGAGTTACCACCAGGACAGAACCCTCAAGAACACAGCACCAAAGGCAATAGCTACAGAGATAATTAGCATCCAGCAAGTCTAGAGGAGTTGAAAAATAACATGTGACTTGTAAAATATGTCCTGACTTCACTGACTCATTGAGAATTTTATCATCATGGAAGACTAGATTTTTCATCCTACAAATTTACAAAACCAACTCATAAACTCCAAGTCATAGTCATTAAACTGATACCTTCCAATCCAGACCACCTATTTACAAAGACAGTGCTTTCAAGTTTGATGCTCTGAAGGTCACCAAGTTCAGAGAAACAGTTCATGAAACAAGCAACCTGGTGGCTCTCTGTCTTCATGTTTAATACAAGACAAGTTAGAACGGAAAAAAACACTCCTAAAATGTACTGCTGGGGATTTTCCCCATACATTTTAGTGAGTTTGCCATTCCAGATGAAATTACCACACTGAGGAGGTGGCTCATTCTATTCCAATAGAAAGACTAGAAGTTACAGAGTGTGGAAGACCTTTCATCAGTAGAAGAGGCTAGTTTCCTCTAAACCATTTTGTTTCCAGGCACACACAACAGTAAGACCAGATGTTGGAATTAATCATAACCATTATCCCAAGAGAAATCTTACAGACTTCTTCAAACAGTTCTGACAAGTGTGTTATGTTCAGCGGTTGCAAAGGTTATTGTCTGCTAACTTGTTCATCATTGGAAGTTTCAGTAGCTGTTATTAATTACACAGGGAAAGTAATTAATAACAGATAAAACAGATTAGCTTCCTCACAGCTGCTGCTCCTGTGTATCTGATAAACTGGGTAGTAGTAGCACACCACAAAAACTTTTAATAATTGAACCATTTAATAAAAGGATTAAAAGGGCTACACACTGCTGTGGATGAGTTAGTAAGATAAAAAGCAGCTGAAATGATGAAAGAAAAGTTTCATTTTCATCCCAGCTCTTTCAGTATTAAAAGACTTGGGTTTGGTGTGGTCAACACAGCAGTCAAAGCAAGCTCACAATCAGGGGAAGGAGCATTGCCAGGTGATCTGAAGCTCCATGGGAGTCTCTGCATTATTAACTGCCTGAGAAACAAGCTGTCACACCTCTCTTTCCTAACTATTCACTTTCTGGTCTGCCCTGGATAGATCAGGGTGTGTAAAAGGAACAGAATTGACAATTCTGAACTTTCTTCCCCATGTAGTGGGGGTTTCCATCTTCAGCAGTCAACAGTCTGGGTACAATTAGCAGAACAAGCCAGACACACACTCTTCTGTAACAGCTTATGTTGGAAAGCAAAGCTGTTCTAATGGGGCAAGGCAACGGTGCCCGTGACAAAGAGGGCCTGTGACCTCTGTGTCTCCCAGCTCAAACAGTGCCTGCTATCAGTGTCTAACACCCGTCAAACTTAACT
The DNA here is from genome assembly GCA_025345505.1 of Todiramphus chloris collaris. NCBI lineage: Eukaryota > Metazoa > Chordata > Aves > Coraciiformes > Alcedinidae > Todiramphus > Todiramphus chloris. Next base: position 33,419,442 of record JANVCC010000035.1, read on the forward strand.
TTAAGACCAGAAAAGAGGACTGTTTGATATGGATTGTTTTATGAGGTCTCCATTCTTATCTCCTCTGCAATACAACTCATATTAAGCCTTGACTAGTTCAGACCTGTATAACTGCTTATTCAGTGCTTCCATGTGGACCTTTGCCAAAGGAAAACGCAAGAGTTGGCCACCAGCACCTATGGCGCAACCAAGACAGGTCTTTGCAAGGATCTGCTGGGTGGCATACAGCATTACAGGCTGCTGCTTGAATCTATTTTTGAATGTCCTCTGCTCCAGTTACTCTGCTGTATATAGTCAAATGGCCTTATGTCCAAAACAATTCAACAAAGATGTTCTGCAAGCACTTTGAGTTTAAAGTTGGCATAACAGATTAGCAAATTAGTCAAGCCAAGATGCCACAGACAGTAACCCTTCCCACAGCAAAGAACTGTCAGTAGCAAAGAGCCTTCCACTTTCCTCAGAATATGATTACTTGATACAGATTTTCAGAACATTACTGGGGCATATACTCAACTATTAGTTTTTTAGTAACTGATACACCTCTTACAGCCTGCAAAATGTATCATTTAATAAAACAAGCCCACAACTGGTCAAACAACTGACGTTGCAAAAATGGCCTATAATAAAATACACGATGGGCGGGCAGGAGGGAAGCTGAAGCAACTCAGTTAAGTTTGCACTTAAATGCAAGTGAAATGCATTTCATGAAGTTCATTTGAACTTCACATGTTCAAATGCTTCTAGCAGCCAAATTCCTTCTCAGCTACACAGCCACAGAAAACAAGAGGTTTCACCCAGCAACATGAAATCTCTAGGCAGACTGTCTTCCAACAGGACTGATAATTTGCTGGTTAAAGTTCCCCTTAAGGAGTGCCTATCTATAAAAGGTGTGTATTAAATACGGCTCACAGTTACATGCTGTGACCTTTCATTATCAGTTTTGCAGAAGATTGATTAGAAAAACCTTTTCTCAGCAAATACTAGGAAATATCTAGAGAAAAAGTTACAAAACCTGCCAAACATATACAGACTTTGAGTATTTTTGGTTACACGCTACCAAGGACTAATCAGGTTTTGCTAAAAGGTCAGACTAAGGATTGAAGTCACTGGCAGCCACCTTTTAGAGATCTGTCTTTACTGGATGACACAACCTTTGACCTCCTGTCATATAATGTAGAAATATGGCTTACAAATTATAAAAACAATGGTTTTTTCAACAGTGAAGTTGGATTTGCTGGCATCATCCTCTACCTTGCCCATGCACAATACGAAGCCCCTAAATAACTGTGTAGTGATTTGCCATATTGCTAACTCAGCAGGACAGAGGCAGCATGACCAGTACTGAGACAGCTGTCTACATTCAGACAGCTTCTGCCCACACAACATCCTACAGTAGCTCCAACAACTCTAAGAGCAATTAATACCTTAATTTACCAAACTCTTAAAAAAATGCATCCTATAATGTCATTTACTCCCATGGAATCCAGGCAGTTAGATTCACCCAGGACCTTCTATTAAGAAAGTGTTTTATCATTTTCCAAACCAAAGTGGATCCCTTGCTACAACAAAAAAAAAACCTCTTGTGTAAGGCAATCATTAAAATCTTCTTAAAAGCTGTTTTGGGGCAAAGAGGAAGGATTACATCAAGTTTGGTTGAACTACAAATGCCCCTGATAGTGACTTTATTTTTATATTATGTTGGTGGATATTCATTAAAGCCCCATCAGCTGCTCATCGTGGGAGATTTTGAATACTTTAGTAGCATACGAATAACATGCCACAGTAATTCAAAGCTCCAGGGTTGTTCAGTAAGCACCTGTCAGGAAAAAAATGTATCACGTTAAGCAAGCAGCTACCTAAGATATGATTGATTATATGCATCTTTATAATGCAACATTGGTTAATTATTTCATTAAACAAAGTTAGGTAAGTCAGGCTGAACACCTCTCCTTTCTTTCTTCCTTTGTAACTGTAGGCACATTTGGAAATCAGGCCTGGACCCTCACCTTCATGCTAATATCTCCACACCTTGTAAGATGTCTGGAGGAATGAAAAGATGTCCTAAAAGTTTGAGGAGGGTCCACTTGGTACAAATAGTGCAGAAGGCAGCCACAGAGCTGTCTTGCAATGGCCAAAGGTGTCTCAAGCTTCAACAGAAAGAAAGAGCATCAGATCCTCAGCAAGCAGCACTGCACACTCTCCAGACAGTCACAAAATAGCCTGAAAAAGCTTCCAAAATTAAGAGAGCATCAAGACTATCAACATCACACACGGGGTCTTTCCAATCTGTGGGACTAGACTGTCCCGTAGCCTTAGCCAGATTTACAGAGTACTGATCTGCCCACTAATCAAAGTTTCCGCTGATCGGCTGTTGGGCCTTTGCTGTGTTGTATTTGACATTCAAGATGAATCTTGCTAGAGAAAAGAAGGAATTCAGTGCACACCTGACAGACCAGCATTTCTCAAATATGCATGCAAATTCAGTATAGGTTACAAACCATGCAATTAGTGATTCATAACTATGTCGATACCTAGACTTCTGTCAAGAAAAGAACATAAAATTTTCTGGTCTGTTTCCTAAGTATCTTCTCAAGAGGAAAAAAAAACAAAAAAAAAAACCAAAAAAACAACAAAACAAAAAAAAACAAACACCCAAAAAAAAAAAAAAAAGCACCCCTATGCGTTTGGCCAGTTACAACAATTATCCTCCAACTAGCAGCTGGGGAAAACAAGCCATCTAAAGACATCCTGTCATTCTAGTCCTTTGCTTAAAACACTGAACTGCCTAAACCCAACTACAGATACCTACAGTAGCTTTGCAGACCCACTCAATGCCAAATGTCTTAAAAGACCTGAACATACATCCTTCAACAAGACAAATCCTCCAATCTGATACCAGTAGGAGTATTTTGGTACAATTTTGCAGAACTAATGGACTCTCAAGGTAAGTACCACATAGTAGTAAGTTGAAAAATATCTAATGTTCTTTTCCTTTTCCGTTTTATTTTGAATGTACACATCATAGAATTATTTTTGTCATGGGAATATTCACATTTGATACCCATTTCCAGAAAGTCATTCAAGTTGGAAGGGATCTCAGGAGTTCTCTAGTCTAACCTGCTGCTAAGAGCAGGTCAGCTGTGACATTAGACCAGATTTTGGTATCTTGCCATAATCAGGTAAGTTTATGAGTTCCACTGCACAGAATTTTCATGACATTTTCTAGATGACATATTAAAAATACATAATCTTTTATCTATCTTATAAGAACATCAACCTTTTAAAGAAGGTATATTTTTTAAAACTACAATCCTGAAAATAAGATGTGAATACTGCACTTGAACAAATATCCCTTGCACATGCATTGTACAAACTCTTTTTGGATACTGGGCGTTTCACATTGCTTCAAAGAATAATGATGACAAGTAAAAAGTAAGAAAATTGGTCATTTTTCAGTCCTTTTCAAGCCAGTCTCTACCATTTCATATGGTAGAATGAAGCCAGTGGCTTTTTCCATATCCTTTTTGCAAAGGTAGACTAAGCAGATGATGACTGCATAATGTGTCTAGATTCCATTTCTGCTGTGGGCACTGGTGTCCACTGTCAATGTGACATTTTTTCACTGCGTTACATTGTTTTCTCTGTACAGCTGCCCTTTCTTTACTTTTACTTCTTAAAAATAACCAAGAGCTACTCAAGCATATTTAATGTTTAAGTTGGAAAGGTACAGACAACAGCAAGAAGTCAAATTCAAATATCAAACTGTGGCAAGAAGGCTGCTTCCTACAAAAATTACATTTTAAATTACACAAAAGCAGAACTCTGCATTAAAAACCACTATTGAGACTGTGTAGAATTCTTCACTGCAGTAAATACGAGTAACACTGACTATGTATGCTTTTTGGTAGAATCCCCAAGCTGGAAGTTGTGATCTAGTTACCTGAGCTGTGCAGATGCTTAATCTGTTTAATAACTAACCCTTTCAATCTCAATACTCATGCCAGACACTTTGTGCAGCTGGTAAAGACTTGAGCATTTCAAACAATCCAGTACATTCTGTGTAACAGCACACTGGATAAGGAAAATTAGTCTACAGATGAATCACTAGTATTGTACATGTGCATGTGCCTTAAACAGGTCTGTGCAAGGTACTGCACTGGATAATAAAAGAAGAGCAAAAAATGATTTTTTTTATATGAAGGGATGTGTACATAGGGGGTGACAACAAACTAGAAGAGATAAGGGTTAAGATACAGGGAAATGTAAGTTAGAGGAGTCAAAGTAGCTTGGAAAAGGGCTGCAGAGGAGTCTGCAAGAACATGAGCACAGTTCCCTGCATAGTACTGCCCCTGTCCAGGTAAACAAGGTGACATCAAGTGGTTGAGTAATCTTCACCTCATTTTAGCAGTAAGTCCATCAAGCACAGAAAAGAAACTAAAAAAGACCTCAGAAAAGAGGTCTTCTCTTACAAAAATCACCAAATCATCCACAGAATATTTAACATCCACTTGATGCACTTCAGTGAGGTCAAAGCTCTTGAAGGAGGGAAGCGAATGTGGTATGTTGCTATGTATAACAACCCACAAACACCAGCATTGATAACCAAGATGCAAAGGCAGATTTACATCTACATGCCTCTAAAAAAGGATTTTTCAAAGAATGTGCCATCTAAAATTAAAATATTAAAAATAATAATTAAAAAAGACAACAGAATAATTGATTCTAGGCTTAATTTTTCTGGACATAAATTTCTGTTAAATGAAAGATTTAGGAGTTGTATATGTGTAATACAGTTTTAGATATGAAGGAAAAAGGCTTAGCTATTGAACACATTTAAGTATCAGCACTGTTGTTTGGGTTTCTGTGGTTGTGCTCTTGTTTGGTTTGTCTTTTTTTTTTGAAGACTCCACTTAGCTGAACACAAACACAGATGATCATATAAGAATGAGGCTTTACTGACCACTGTTCTTCTTGATTAATTTATTTACTTTGGTGTTACAACTATTGGAAAGAAGAGACAAACTGAGCCTTGTGTTTACTGCATCTGCCCTAACAAATTTTCATAATTTATTTTCACAAGTTCTGCATCCAGATCTAATCTCTTCCATCACATTTCCTTCCTGCAATTATCTTGGTCTTATAACAGCAATAAAACCCTTTCACACACCTATTAACTGTCTAATACTTAAAAACTCTATGTGTATCCCACAAATCTTGCCTCATCCTTCACCATTCTTGCAGCCTATTCCCACTATTTTATCCAACTGCCACTTCACAGATATTTTTCTGCAGTCTCATGTCCACACTCTTGCCCTGTTTGACAGTCATTCTGACTCAATATTAAATTTCTTCATCTGCTGAAGTCAAAAGGCAACAGGGCTTAATATGATGCCATCTAACTTCCTCTCTGAATACTACAGAACATGCAGCATTTACCATGGAATAGGAAAAGGAATTTAATCCTTGCACATCAGAAAAGAATCTCAAGCTGCAAAACTGAGATGTGATGTGGAGGCCTGAAAAAGTTTTCTAAGGTTGGCAAGACTTAGTGGTAAGTGTTTTGGATGAATTCAAAATACCTCAGAAGTTAGTTTTCCATTGAAGTATCAAAACAGTAATGCAGACATAGATCCAGGTTGAACTGTGTAAGTTTAAAACTAAAGGTTAGGGTTCCTTTCAATTCAAATTGCCATATTTTAGTATTGTTAAGTAAGAGAAGACTGAAGTTAGCCATATCACCAGAAATATGAATGAACCAGAGCAGCAGAGGGAGACTAGGTACATTCAGCTGATAAATCTGAACTGTGACATTTCAGAATGAAAACCATTTTGCACTTTCTACGCCCTTCATATCTGCAAGCTGTTCTTACAATCACAGCAATAAGAGATAGACACTGCAAGTTCCTACTTTGCTCAGTTACTCTATACTTCCTATATTAACCTGGTAGGACTGGACGCAAACCAAAAGGGCCTTTCGTCGGGGAGATGCCACGGACGATACAGTCAAACAGAAAGCTGATCTGCTCTCCTTCAGCACAAGAAAGGAAAAAAACACCAGCCCCTGCAAGAAAGCACAACATAAATATATGTGTTTTCCACCTGGATGCATTCGAAATGTATTTAGCTGAAACCATTTATAATATAGCAAACAAAACAGTATCAAGTGCAAACCATAAAAAACAAAAATAAAAGAAAAGAAAAATAAACAAGATATGTTCTCCAGAGAAGGGAAATAAAAAATTCAGGTCAGCACACACACACTGTATCACAAACAGACATAAATTCCATAGCTACCTAATAATTTATGCTAATTTTCTGAGATTCAGGCACTTAAAACAATGGCAAAATACAAGCCATATTCTCAACATCTGTCTGGGTCTTTTATTTTTATTTACCCCTAAAATTTTGTAGATCAAATCTTAGCTATGCAAGTTTCAGAGATACTTAAAGTGTCTTCATCAAAATGAACCAAGTTAATCCTACTTTTACCCAATTTTATCCAAGAGCATCTTTTTATATCTCAATGAATTAGGATTTGGTTATACTGCTGGATTATAGTATAAATTTTCCTAGACTAAGGCCTATGTATCTATTATTAATAGAATGTAACACAACTCCACAAGTTGTCATCAGATCTTTACCCTTTGCTCTACTCTGATATTTTGCTTTCCATTCATTAAGAATAGCCCCAAGCAAAATTAGAACAAGAATCACTAAATAAACAAACAAGTTCTGAGCTGCATGATCTACAGCTACATGAACAACGCACAAGAATAGAAGTGCTCCACAGAACATTTTGAGAACAGACAGTCCAAATATTATTCACATCAGAAAAATTTTAAAAATTCTTAAAACATCAGGCAAAAGACCACCCCAGTGACTTCAAGAAAAAAAAAAATACAATAACCAGACACAAAATTAAATTAAATTAGTATACAGGCCTTGAAGAAGTGCTGCCTGTTCACCAGAGCCATGCATACTAGAAAACCACAATATCAAATCTTAGACCTGCAGTGAGGTTTTGTATATTACTTTCCTAGGTACTTGGGCCCCTAATTTGGGCAGAGGTTTGACTTCTGCATGTCTCTAGACAATTCTGAGTTGTATACTTATTTTTGCCAATTTTACTCAAAGCAGCAGAGATCATCTTGACCAGAATGTCTGCATCCCCATCGCTTTCCACACATACGCCCTGTCATAGCTAACAAGATATTCACATTTCACTTAAGCAATGAATACACTTTTGGCTGCTTGACAAAGGGCTATGTGATTCAAACAAAGGGTGGACCACAGACCAAATTAACTATTTTAGTAAATTAGATACGGCCAGCAAGCAGTAAACTGACCACTCTAGAAAAGTATATTCTGCTCCACACTCTTTTGTTATTCTCAATTTATGTACATCTAAGTCTCTGCCACCTCATCTTAAATCTATTTAAGACAACAGCAACAAGCAGCATCTTTGCAACTTGATGTCACTTCACCATGTTTCTTCTTCAGATCTTACTGATCAAAACTTCTTGTTCCTGGCACAGTTTATTTCATTTGGTGAGCTGCTGTAAATGCAACTGGAATTAGAGTTCACTCGCTAGCAGAAGTTCAATTTGCCAATCATTTCTAGAGTACAAGGTCCCAAAAATACTTCTTGAGATTGATGATAGACTATGCTACGTTAAAGCAACTGAGAAGATGAACACACGCTAGCTCATGAAACATAAACCAGAGTAAAGCCTACTTAACTCCACGCTTCTGTGGTATTGTTTTCTATTATTATTTTTAAAAACAAGTTTGTCCCATATTTCCTGGCACATATACATATCCTGACTTCAGGATCAAAAACCATCTAGGAGATTGCAACACTAATCACGCAGTCTGACAGGTATGAAAGTTTCTGGTGATGACTCACAGTTTTGTCCCCTTTCCTCTCGCTAAGAAATACTAAAGAGTCAGAGAACGCTGTATTAGAAAAAGCTACGTGCAAAGCATGTATTCAGATATGACTTGAAATCCAGCTCTTCCTTTGAGCTGCCTTCTCCTCTCCCCTCAGAGTAGGAGTCTAGGGAAACCCGTGTGCCTAATCTTTGATGATATGACTCTTCCTTTCCCCATGATTCACACTGATGCAGAAGCAATGTCTTTCTTGAGGGAGCAGGGCAGCACAAGGCTTTGCTGGTTTCTGAACACATGACTCCCATTCCATGCACGATACAGAAGCAGGATATAGAGAGAACATAACAGAGGACATTCACATCTCAAGCACAGTGATATACAATGTGGCTTGATAACTCCACATAATCCTACACATCCGTGTTGTCATTTGGGAAAAGAAGGTTCCTCAGATTTTTCTGACATAGTAAATGTGTGCACATGAGCTGGCTGTTTAACTCAAAGGACAATTTCTGCAAAAAATCTCAAAACCAACTGTGACAGCCCTTACATAACTAGTGCAAACAGTGTGTGTGGATATGACTCCAATGCACAGATATGCATAACATATTTCTTCACAGAGTCTATCCATGTGATCACCATAATCATCTATTAACTCTCACATTCTTTCATGTTTTGCTAGGCAGAACTGGACTGCAAGGGGAAAAGTAGTCTGGGGTCCTTGTAAAAGACATCAGGTGAGAAGAATGAACATGTAAGACTTAACTAAGTTATGTTTTAAAAGCTTACATAAAAGCCAGTAATTACATTTTTTTTTTCTGCTTTCTTGAGAAAGCTGAGAAATTCATTACTAGAAATTACACATCTCAGTCATGTGTTGGAACAGATTTGGTGCACAAGCATTTGGAAGCTAAGGAATATGTGGTATGTGTCACTGTAATACCATGCAGCTGTTTACTAGACTGAAGAGCTCACTTACTCTCTCCCTGGGTAAGAGACTTGGTGAAAGCAGCCTTGGAGAGGGCTGAAACACACAGCCAGTCCTCTAGGGCCGTTCGCAGTAAAGCATTCTATAGTCTCCCAGACATTCAAGAGAAGCTGCCAATTTAAAAATACTTGGAATTTTTATGAAAACTTGATTGTTTCATTTTAATTCATATTAAAAAAGCAAACCCATGGGCAAACACGCCCTCAAAAATGCACAATAACCAAAAATTACTTAAATTTGTGTACTGTGTGTGAAAGCAGGGAGAAAGAGTCAGCCCTCTCCCATGGATTATTACTTCTGACAGGTGCCAGATAAAGCTAGAGCCTGAAGTCTTTTAGGTACAAGACAGGTATGAACCATGGCAGTGCAGTTCATGGCAATCACCATGTCCAACCAGTATGTCTCAATCCTGGCACTGAACAACCTCCTTTTGAAGACATCTCAGGCTGCATGGCTCAGGCTGCTCTCTTCTCTGGTGAAAATGGCAATGGGTGTTCCTATTAAAGATAAGAATGTCTGTTGCCTGCAGTAGGCCTAAGTAGGAGACATCAACAGAAGAATAACTGCACATAAACAGATATGCGTATCTACACAAACCAGAACCTTTCAAGAAATTCCAGGTATTGCCCCAGTTCAACCACCTTTAGTGCTTCCAATTTTCAAATAAATTCCCATATGTTATAGGGCTCCTCCTCTCCTCTTTTGGCCCTTCCAGCTATGCTTCCACTAATTCAGAATGATTTTTAAGAGCCACTTGCGTTAAGTCTTAGAAAGAAAGCATCACCTAATTTCATCAAAACTATCACCGAAGTGCTGCTGCAACTCGCTGCAGCACTATCATCTGTTCTTTCAAAGGCCACCAAGGGTCCTAAAAGTTCCTCTCTTTTAGGAGACGCTGTTAGAAAACATGAGGCAGCTTCACACTGGGCTCTGGAAGCTAATCCTGAAATACTTGAACATTGAAGAGCCTGAATTCTCACAGTCTTAACATGCCCTTTTATTGCCCTACTTAAATTTTTTCACACTGACCTCCAAGTCGAGCTTTTCCTGGCAACTGGTCGTTTTAATCAGTGCACACCAATGGAGCTAGCAACTTAGGAAAGTGAGAGGATCCTTTTTTCCAGCCTGTTCCTCTAAGTAAACCTCTCAATTGACTCCTAGGCCCACGTGCCTGGTTTTTTCGTTAATGGTATGTACAATTGAGCTTCAGCCAAGTTCTGCCCCAGAGATGAACTTATTTGCAGCTGTCAGAAGCAGAAGAACTGATATTCTTATCTCTAGCATTATCATTATGATGTTAAGAGCAGGCAAAGTTCAAAATGTAAATGCTTTATTTTCCTATTTAAGAATAAACTGGTGTTAACGGTCTTGAAAGTGCACCTAGATTTAATGTTTGAAGTCTCAGCATTATCAAAGATGTCTTCCTACTACCCAGATTGAGCAAAGCCTTTGGAGGTGATTTGGGAATTCATTATTCATTTGGGAATTAAAACAACATCTGTAATAATGTATCAGGGGGTTTTACTGAACACTACCAGCTTGCCCTATTCCTCAAAAATTTCAAAGGAATGGGATGAGTCAGATACTTGAAGAAAGATGGTCTTTGCCTTTACCAATACTGTCCTACTAAGAATAACCAGAGTTGTATTTTTATTCTGGTCCTATTTACAAACTGCATTTTCTTCTCATGGCAGTATTGAATCAATTATGTAGACTAAACACATTTAAATACTGCTATGCTTACAAATATGTCTAAGTGCTCAGTTAGGGACATCAGCTCCTTAAACAAAATAAACTTGAGATTAGTATGTAAGAAGTTTTCAACCATGGCAAGCTATCTTGTACCAAAATGAATATGCTGGTTTTCCTTTTGAGTGCACATATGCAGGGGAACTGGCCAAAACACCCCAGCAGAGCAGCTCAAAGTTGTCAGCTATCAGGACAAGCATTTCTTATGGAAAAAAAAAAAAAAAACAAAACAACATTAATATAATGCTCAACAATGTTGTGGGACCACAACGCAGTGGGACCCTTTCCAAAGTACCTGTCTGTAATTGTGGTCACCTGGAACCAAAAAACAAACAAAAAAAAAAGACTAATTCATACTTAAAAAATGGGTATGCAAGAGAGCTACTTGATAATCTCTGGTATCTTACTGGGAATATAAACAGCTGTGTTTGTTTAACCTAGCAAAAGTGAGACAAAAAAAGAGCATAGATAAAGGCTCCATAAATACTTAGAGTGTTAAGCAACACAGACAGAGAAAGGACATTACAGTAAAGGCAAATGTTGGTACAACAATCTAGGATAGAACAGCACATAAATTTAGGTTGGAAATTTTAAAAAGATTAGAAAGATCATAGATACAGAAGGATCTACAAAAGACCACATTTTAAGTCCAATTCACACTCTGATTCTTTCTAAAGGGTCAGTCATGACAACACCAGTGATCAAAAACAGTGTTGGACCTTCAAAAACAGTTAACAGTCATTCAGAAGTCTGATTCTTTATTTCTGTATGCCTCACCATGAATTCAAAGACCATTTTAACTATTGGTATATCAAGGAAATGCAGAGTATCTTGCTGAAACTAGAAAAGTTCACCTTGAAAGATAAGGGATCATATTTATTTCTTTTTACATCTGTATCATTTTGCACCAGAAATTAGTGTAAGCTTAAGAGAGAGGGAACAAAACACCACAACAAACACATAACACGGGTAATTCAGGTGCTTCAAGCTCCATCACCTAGAGTTTCACATTTCTATCATTCATCCACATTTTATACTACACATTCCTTATACATCTGACAGACTTTGGTAAAATGACTGGTTTGGTGGATGAAGTAGCAGATACTGTTTGCTTTGACTTTAGCAAGGATTTCAGCACTATCTCCTATAATATATTCATTGGCAAACTGATCAGGTACAGAGTGTATAAGTGATCAGTGGACTGCAACTGGCTGAACTGCCAGGCTGAACGGGTTATGACCAGCAGTGCAAAGTTTTGCTGGAGGCCAACTGCTAATGGTGCGTGCAGGGGTTCAACATTGGTGCCAATGATGTTTAAGAGCCTACAAAAAAGAGACTACAAAACCCAATTAAGAATAGAAAGACTAAAACTGTCATCCCCTAAACACCATAATGAAAGCATAATGCACAAACTGAAGTGGTCTATACTCAACGTACAGGCTACTGAATATTCTTTATATCACATAAAACCAGTTCATATACTTACTGATCTGATTTTATTTGGGGAAATACACACCTTTAGCAGTATAACATGAGCAATACATAGAACTGCAGTGTGATATACTAGTAATCTAATATATTCCATTCCAATCAAATACAGATCATAACAGAACACAGTCAATAACATAGATCCATTTAATTACAAAACCAACTGGAAAGAATAGACAGGTTTTATTAAACACAATAACTTAAGACAGAGTATGTTAAACACCCTTTAATTCTTTATGTTTATATCTGAAGTGCCTTGTTGCTAAATACTTGGAAGTCAGGTGACCTCAAGAGAGTGCCTATGGACATGCTATATTCAGATTTCCTCCTATATTTTTTTAAAATATACTTTTACCATAGTTAAATTATTTCAGACTTCATTAGTTCAAAACCTAGTATGCTACACAAACTTCCATGAAAGAGCAGCAGCTTTTTTGGAAGAGAAAAATAAACACATGTGATTCAACTTCAGGAAATTTTCTCCCTGTACACATTTTGAAATGTTAAGTTCAAAAATAAGTTTTCTATTTTCAGTCCAAAAAAGCAAACCCAAATTATGTCAGCATAGAAGTGCACACATTTCTTAGAAGTCCAGCTTGCATTTAAAGTGGTTCATTTCTGTCTGCAAGTACAATTGCTTTATTCTGCATGTAAAAAACACAGTTCAAAACTGCAGGTGTTAGCAGACCTGCAACTATGCTCCAGATTCAGGTCTGGCCTGGGTCATTTGCACAATCACCAAGAGAAAGAGGAAAAAGTGACTGTGCTGACTCTGTAACTCGTTATTCAGCACCCAGTCTAAACCACACCATTAGGACACTTTTGTTGCAGTTCCCATACCAGATTTTAACTGAAACGGAATAACCTCAACAGAAAATAGATTTGTTTCCTCATACATTTTAAGTATAACCTATTCCTTCACATAGCGGAAACCTTTCTTTAGCCACAACATCTGAATTAGGAAGAGAAGCATTTGAACCAGAATCTTCCACACTGAAAACAAATGTCTTAAATCAGGAATCAGGATAGAACAGTTGAGCCTATATTTAGCATCTTTGTAACTCAGCTCTATACATTTCAATAGACAAAATTAAAACCTCTCACTAGAGTAAACCAGTCAATTTATTTCCCGTTCCTCCTCAAATTTTGGTACAAATCCCAAGGAAGAATATGTTTGGATTTGGATCAACTCTGAAACCACCTACTTTTTTCAGTGTGATAACTGAAGAAATCCTTTACTTTCCCATTTCAGTATGCAAGTCAAACAACTTAATATCCAAGACAGCGATCTGCAAGCCCAATTGCACTCACATATCATCCATACAGTACAGCTTCAAACTGCTTTTGAAGTTAAAACCGTATGTTTTCTAATGATGTGTATTATATCAGTGCATTAATTATCTTTACTTTCCAGCTCATGCATAGAAGCTTTTCATTTTGTCTGAAGTAAGAATGTGAGAATTCCTCAACTGGAAAAAGGAACGAGAGATTTCTCTGCCTCTGAAGGTGTATTTTAGCTACTAGGCTACAGAAACTAGCTTCAGCTTGCTTGCTTGCTTTCAGTTTGACCTCACGAATCTCATGGTCCAATTAAGTGACAGCTAGTATCAGGGAAGGGAACAGACAGAAGTTCCTAACTTTTAGGAGCTAGAAGTCTTCTATGGGACCTAGACATCAGCATTTACACTGAGAGCCTTGTATCTGGCTGTAACATCAAAGCTCCATATAATTTTCCATCTGCAAACACCAAAATAATTAATGATAACTTAATTATCTGAACATTAAACCATCTTGCCTTATCTCTTGAATGATACAAGCCAGAAAATTTCATTACCTTATTTTTGCTCCATGTCCAAGAGCAACAATTGACTAAACATCTCCTGGAGAGTCACAGGGCAATGTTCAGTCAGGACTCCACATGGTCATACTTTTACTGAACACCAGAGTTGAAGCCTGCAGAAACCTACTCAGCAGAACAGCCCCTCTGACGTGGGGCTGCCTGTATGACAAAGCAGGTTCTGCAATCTCCACTTTGAATGAGACTAGCATTTACATTCCTACAAAAGGTTTCAAACAACTTTTAGAAGACAGCGTCCATTTGTACTTACAGAAGCCACACCTGGTACCCCCTTCAAAGATGAATCCATTTGGGACAGCTCCATATCGACGCAGGTCCGAGAGCTTCCACTGCCCCATGACACTAGGGGGAAGGTCTTTTGCAAGGACGAGAATGTCATTGCAGAAATGCAGGGTAGCAGGCCCACTCTCTAGTTTAGTGCCAGGTGCTACAAAAACTTGAAATCTATGAACTAGCAGATAAGGGAGAAAAAAAAATTACTATAGAAAATAGAAGTAAAGTACCATGGCTTATGTTACAAAAGTCATTGTCTTCAGCTGTGGCCATGTGGACCGACTCCTGCCCACATGATGAGGCTCTAGCATAAAGATTTTAAGCAGAACCCAGACAGCCCCACATGAGTAGCTATAAACTCATTATTCTCTACTATGCCAGTTAAGGATTGGGGAAAAAAAACAAAACAAATCTTGCCTTAATCCTACAAATGATTAAGCTGTAACACTACATTAATTTATCCTGTACCTTCCAAGTTACTCCCAATCTCAGTTTAGTCAGTTATCCAGACCACACTCCAGTTACCTCTTCTATCCTTGCATCACATGAGTTTGTCTCCTCTAAACAACCTATGCCTCTCCTTTCCTACATGCACACACACACAACCCAGTGCTCAAGAAGCCCAAAAGCCAAGACTCAACAAAATAGGCAAGTTCTAACCAGAGCTCTGTCACTGACTCACTTGTAACCTTTAGTAAACTGCTTCACCCCTGCCCTAGCAGTACCATGAGGAAAATTACATTTTCCCAGCTTTGTGAATCTTGGGAGTCGATGATGGTAGATGCCCAGACATTTAAAATTACTAGGGAATTAAGCATCTCTTAGGTAATAAACACTTTTACATGTCAGTTAATTCTTCATATTTCACAGCCTAAACTTCAGGAAAGTGGCAGGGGGGGAGGAAACACCTGTCTCACTCAAATTCACAGAATTCAGGTTCAAATTTCAACTCCTGTATCTCCTATATTGCAGTGGTCCCTACCTAAAGCAGCAGCTGTTCTAGGCTGGTCTCCCATCTTCTCCTCCAGAGCTGCTGCATTTTGAATAATAAGCTACTGGGAGCACTTTAAGAGGTCAAATCTCACAGTGCTTCAAAGGGAGCAATGTAATTGAGCAAGCACCCAATTCTCAAACAACTGTTTTGACCTCCACTACTCATCCAGTTTCTTTCATTTTGTGATTAAACAAACAAACAAAAAAATACACCACCAAACAAAAAAAACACAACCAACAAACACACACAAAAAAAAAAAAAAAAAAATCTGTCTTGACAGAGAAGCACCAGCCCTGTTACATTTCCAGTCAGAGGTTTTCAGTGGAGCATTATCAAGAAGCACATAGATTTAGGTTTTGGTTGCCCATCAAGAATCACAGAAACAGCTACCTGCCTATGAAATCTACAGGGTAACTTGCAGGTAGTCTCACTTATTATAACCACTCTTCCCTGTTTCTTGCCTATGCTGCTTCAAGCATCATGAATTTCAGCTAGGTCCAAGTCTTGCTTCTCATCTAAATACTTGCTATATTCGTAGTTACCATCTTAGCTGTAAGTTAATTCCTCATCTCTGACATGCATTTTCTAAGTTCCCTAAGGCTCCAGCAGAATTAGCCACAAAGTCATTCAAGGGAAATGTGAAAGGAGACAGAGATAGGTCTAACTAACTACAGCTCTACTTACAGCTTTGCCAGTAGTACTGCTAAGGAGCAAATCAATAGTCACACGATGTCCCCTTTTGGGCACACAGTTGTTACACAACCTGCTTAAACATAACCTATGAAAAAGATACCAAAACCATCTTGAGGAATAACATTCAATAAGGAAAAAGATATCAAAACCATCTTGAATAACATTCAGTAAGGAATTTTTAATATAATTTGGACCCCTCTGCCCAGTACTTCACTGGCAATTAAACCAGGGGAGCAGAAGCCTCAGGGTTCTTTCTGCCTCGTAAATGAGGAATGAAGCACAACCTTCACACATCAGCTGCAAGTTACAACAGTTGCCAAAATCAGATCTGCATCTCAGATTCTAGACTGCTGTTTAAAAAACAAACCAAAAAAAAACCCAAAAAACAAACCAAACAAAAAACAAACAAACAAAAAAAATTAACAACAAAACCCCAGCATATCCAAATCTGAATACTGAAGAGTTAAAAAGAGATCTGGACATGAAGCTTTTGCCATATGCTGCTTTCTTGGAAAAAGAAAATTGAATTCATTTCAAAACTCCTCCCAGCCATCTACTTCTACTCTGTGAGAAAAAAAATAAATATATATATATAAAAAAAATACAGAGCTGACTACAACTACAAACAAAAAAAAAAGGTACTATTTAAATTCCTCATTTCCTTTAGATAATCTTCCCTCCTTCTCAGCTATTCAGTGACCCACAGTATGCTAACTACCTCAGAATGAGTTGTGGGCTCAAGAACTCTTCTCACACGACCTATAACTCAGTTAATTCCACTGTTTTCTGTAATCCTAGTTCTTTTATGCCAGCGATCACTTCCACCTGTCAACTAAAAATGGAGAGAAAACATTGGGAACTTCAGTGCAAACACCTGCATTCTATGGTCCTCATTCCAGAACGGCAGGAACTCCTTTCACTGTTTTGTTCCTCCCTCCCTGCCCCCCCCTTGCTTCCCAGACTCTGAGGTCATCTATCCATAGTCTATTTTTATCATCCAGCCACCTTACTTCTAAGGCACACAAAGGCACCCTTACTACACTTGATAAGAAAAAACACATCACCATCCTCTTTTCATCCAAGTTTCCATTTTTTTCTGCCTACTAAAATTAGATTCACTTTAATTTGACTTCCTTCTCCTAACCAAACCTGCACTGAAAGATAAAACCATGAAAAAAAACCCCAAAAACGTAAACTCTGGTCTATTCTCTATCCCTAAGCTTTTTTGCAATTTTTTGCAGTGTTCTGTTGCCAGTTCAATCAACTATACTTGTTTTCTTCCTTTCTTCACCTCCACACACATCCTGTCCTGCTCCATCTTTACTCCACAGCTGCACATATCATCATCCAACAGGCTCTACTACTACCCCAGTGACAGCTTTCCTTGAAAAAAGCCTCTTCTCTGCTTCTGCATATCCACCTACCACAACCATAACCATAACCCTCATGACCAGAGATTAAATACTCTCTCCAACCCAGCACTGCATAAGTGCAGGATCATGAAAACCAGATCTATCCTGTCAAATTCTAGTTCTCCCTAGATTTTAGGACAAGTCTGCTATACATAGATCCAAAATCTAGTAAAGAAATTAAACCAGAACACAATACAGCTACACCAAAGTGTACCAGCTACTCCTGCTTGTACTGTTCAGAAACTCCCTCTAATCTTTCCCCTTACACAAGGCTTCATATCTGATAGATCCAAGTGGTACATCCATACATGTCTCTTGTGATACTTCTACATTTTATTACTGTAAAATTCCCAGGCCATCTTTCTATATATGTACTGCAAAAGAGTAAGTCCACAAACACAACAGATGGCAAAGCATATGTAACAAATGATTAAGATGGTTAATGTGTCTCCTACACACCTACTTTCCTTCCCTAGTTATGACTAAACAAACATAAGACAGATAGTATGGATTACCCACATTATCACTCTTTGTTCACCACTGTACATTTTAGAGCCACTAACCAAGAAAATAAAAGGCTGCATAAGGGTGAAGTTAGCTAGAAAGATTGTGTCTGATGACACTATTATTGCAAGATGCCTCTTCCTGAAAGAGGGCACTAGCAGCAATAAGCATTATCAATGCAACACCTAGTAAGCAGTTCAGAAAACCAGGGTTGAACCAGCCAAGTTTTACTCAGAACTCTGCTTAATTCAGGCTCTCTCTGAATCTTGTTGTCAAGATCCCCAAGGAAATTGCAGGAGCAGAAGTAAAGGTCCTGTCACTTTGCTTCAAAGCTACAGACTTTCAATGCCAAAATGGAAAACTAAGTTAAGAGCTCTCATAGTTAGCCAGCAGTACTGTGGCCAAAATCAATCATAAGGGACACTTACTTTTAGATGCAGAGGAAAGAGCAGTCTCTCAACTCTTAAGTGAGTGACAGTCTCTTCCTTAACCCTACTTTCTTATTGGCATTTTAGCAATAAAAAAAAAATTTCCCTGGGGAAAAAAAAAAAAAAAAGTGTGAGAAGACAAAGGTTACCTTCCCCCAAACTGTAGCGGATTCGTATATCCCACGCATACATTGTTTCCTTGTTCTCAAATCCCAGCATCACAACTTGAGAGAGACAGATGATTGCAAGTGTGTGATTCAAGCCCTCATAGGAGAGCCCAGGATCCAAGCCACAGATGTCTTCTAAGGTCATGCTGCTCCTCTCCTTATGCCCTTTTGCTCGTTCAGATTTATCCTTGTACACCAGCATGAGCAAACAGTCTAAAAGAAGCAAAACTGTCAGAGATGATGAGGCAGAACATAGAACAGAACACATTTCCCAGTACTCTCTTTCAATGCAAAGGTGCTTCAGACAACTGCAGTGCCAGTCTGATCAAATAAAGCAAAGAACTCATTTTCCCCACTCCCAGATAGTTTGCAGTCCTCGCTTTCAGGGAGCAAACGCTGAAGGCATGTTTCAAGGGTAATCTACTGGCTCAGAAATAAGGAGGAAATTAAAAAGTCTTCATTGTTTCACTTTTCAAAAATCCATTGTTTTTTTCAGATACTCTCCCAAGCCTGGAAGTGACTGACTCATTAATTCTGAACATTAGAAGTTATACTATGAGAGCTGGGCACATTACAAACACTAAAGACTGAGAGGCCATTGTCATCTATATTTCCATTAGAACATCCTGAACTACAAATGAAATTCTTACAGTAGTTCACAGATTACTCAACTACTAAATGGCGAGCAGACTGCCCTGCCAGATTGTTAGTGTCAGCTCAGGTTTCCCAGTTAAATGTAACACAGTAGGCATTGCTAAATAATCATTACGTACCTTTTTTTTTTTTACTTTTGAATATTTGCTTGTGTCACCATTTGTTTTTAACCCCTTCCTAGAGGAGTTTATTACACAGTAACACAAGTGCCACAGTCCCCTGGGAAAAGCACTTTTCACAAGCAAACCCAAAAGACAAGAAAAAGGGGAGAGACCTCTCCCACTTCTGCCGTTTATAATGAACACTCCTCTTCCCATCCCCCAGTGCCCCTCCTATCACATAGCACTCAGTTGTAAATTAAATTAGCGGTCAATATCAAAGGTGCAACACCCACACTAAACTGACCCACACATCACAAAGGAGTGCATCATGTTATTCATGTTGGGGTGTGGTGATCTGTGCCTGGCCAGGTGCCCTGGGCTCTCAGCTGAGCAAATCTACAAAGAGGTAAAAAATGACTGAAAAGCTGAACCCTTTGCTAACTGGAGCTTTGCATGGACTCTCAATCGTTTTCACGCAGCTGTTATCAAAAACAGCTGCAACTCTGGTATATAAGCAGTCTGCAGTACAGTTGTGTGCCTGAAGAAAGAACAACTGTGTGTCTGAAGACAGACAGAGAAGAGCAAATTGCCAGGGGCTTTTACTGGTAAACCCAGCTAATTCAGCTAGAATAAAAATGGTATTTTTGATGTTTAAGCTACATTATCAGTTGGTAAATTTTCAAAGTGAATTTCCTCACCTCCATTCGAATCTGGCTTACTCATGTTAGAAATCCAGGCCCATACTGACACATCTGGATAGGGGCTCTAGGATCAACAGATGGCCATTCGCCCAGTTTACAGACTCAGCGAGATACAGGCACTCAAGACACACACAACTGTAACAACTCAAGGAATAAAGAGTTGGGTCTAAAGAGCTTCAGTTACTAAAAACCCTTCAGTCTTCAGCAACAACCTAGAAAAGATGCCATGATCCATTCTGAAGCAATGCAGATTAACATTTTCTAAGCGTAGGCCACATTTAGCCCTGGAAAAGATACACTTTTGGGGCTGAAATATTTTCTCTGTTAGGAATAGATGGGGAAACCTGAAACCTACTTCTCCCTCTGCAGCAGTAAAACATCAACTCTGAATAGCATTTTCAATTTCCCCTTCAGAAGCACGGAAATTATTTTTTTTTAATTCAAAATGTCATTTTATTTTTAAATTGAAGTGATGCTTTATGTCAAAACACTGATCAAAAATAACTACCGAGCTTACAATGCCAGCTTTTTTTACAGCCACCAATCATCCTGCAGAAATAATAATATTAAAAAAAAAAAAAAAAGGATAAACTTTAAAAAATTACATTTTAAACGGGAGCCAAAACCAAATAGCTGTGCCTTGAATTCTAGTCAGCGCCTGTTACCAAGCTACTCAAAACCGACGCCGTTCAAGGGACAAACGCTACACCGGGCAGCGGCCTGCGGCTGCCGCCAGACTGCGGCGAGGGGCGGGGGCTCTGCAGCCCCTCACCCGCTGCCAGCCGCCCGCGGCCTCCCCGGAGGGAGAAGCGGCGCCGCGCCGTTAACGGCCGCCGGCCCGGGGCCCTGAGGAGACGCGGCACGCTACGGCTCCTTCGGGACTCCGGCTGCAGCCGCCTCCTATTTTTGGCCGCCTGATCATTTATTCCCCATTCCCCCGATTTACAGACAAACACACACACACACACACACACAAAAAACAAACCAGCACCCACAAACAAACAAAAAACCCTCAAAAAAAAAAAAAAACCCAACAAAAAAAGTAAAGAGCAGAGGCGGCTTGAGTCGAGTCCCTTGTCCTGCCTCGCTCTGCAATCTCCCTGCCCCCGGGGCCTCTGTCCCCACCGCCGCCCGCCTCACCCCCCCACCCCGCCTAGGACCCTCTTACCTGCCACCGGGGAGGGCTTGCGCAGCACCAGCCACCTACTCTTCCACTGCAACGAGAAGCAAAGAAGAGGGTTAGCCAGGGCCGGAGCAGGGAAGAGCGGGCTCTCGCCCCTCCTGGGGAGCGGGGGGGGGGGGTCAGTCAGGGACCCCCGGGCCCAGCCCGCCGCAGAGCCGGGCCCAAGGAAGGGTGCCGGGAGCGGGGACCTTTTTTCCATCTCTCAACTTGACGTGACCCTCCACCACCACGGAATCCGTCATCTTCAGTCATGATTCCGGACAGCTGCGCCCGGCTCGCTGCTCCCTCCCCGCGCTCTAGCCGAGGGGTCACTTTCAAAATAGCTTTATTAGGGCCCCGCACAGGCACAGGCAGCGGCGCGGGCGAGCGGCCAGCGCGGCCCAGCCCTCCCCGGCACCCACTGCCCCACCGGGCAGAGGCCCGGCAGGCTCTCAGCTCTGGGGAGAGGGGGGTCCCGGGTAACTTGGCGCTGGTTCTTTATTCACGTTTTTTATTCAGGTGTTGGGGAGACTTGGTGGGTGGCAGTGTGGGAGATTGGGGGGGAGGGGGGGTGGCTTTTTGTGTGTATGGGTTTGTTGGGTTTTATTTGAATCTCTCCAGGGTTACGGGAGCGCAGGGGCCGCGCCAGCAGACCTTATCTTCCCCCGCGACCTCCGGGGAGGTGCCCAATGCCGTCCCCCCGCCGCAATCCCGCTCCGGGCTTTGCGGCTGACCGTCGGGGCAGCCCTGCGGCCGGGGGCGGCGGGAAAGCCCGGACCGGATCCTCTCCGCGGAGCGGGGCCTGACGCCGGCGGGGCGAAACCCCCCCTGCCCCGCGCCCCCAGCCAGCGGCTTCCTTCTGACGCCCGCATTTCTCTTTCACGAAGTGTAATTACCACTCCCCATGGCTCCCAGAAGACACGCGGCCAACTACCCCAGATAAAAATACTTTTTTCTTTTTTGTGTGTTTCTTTGCAATGAAACTGTGACGAGATAACAACCCGCTTACACCGAACCCAGAGCAGCTACAATTAACAGAATAAGATGTGTTGATGATGTCCTCAGATTTATTTCAATGAGAAATGGACTAATTAGAGTCCATTATTCTAAAAATACTCCTACTGCATCTTCTTTGATGATAATTAGTTCTTCAGCTTTTTTTTTGAACAGCACCACAGCATATTTTTCTTTCAATAGCATAATAAAAGGGGGTTTCAGATGTTTGCGTTTTTCTTCTCTTTGAATCAGTCAGTTTGCATGGAATAACATATAATTTAATAACACCATCTTTAAGTGTTTCATAATGAATTAGGGATGCGTTTCTTCAACTCACTTTGCATTCTAACTCAATTTCAATATAAATGTTAGGAAAAAATCATAACATTTTGCTAATAAATTTAAGTTGGATTTTCATTTCAACCAAATCAATAGGCATTTAAAGGGAGGAGAAAAACATAGAGGATGAGTTTCTGTGGGGTAATGCTCAACAGACTGGCAGGAGGCAAAAGGTGATGGAGTGTCCCATAGAAATGTAAACAATGTGAAGACCATGACAGATCAGGACTTCTCCTTTAACCTGGGCATTTCCTTGCCACTCCTAGTCTGGATGTGGGGCATTAATCCAGAGCTGGACACCATAGAACAGGTGCTTAAATGATAAGATTTAGTTCCAACAAATCAATGCAGTAAGAGTGAATGAACAGGATGCTTTGAAAGTCACATATTTGTTTTAATACATTCAAAGTAAGACGGTACTAACTGAAGATTTGTCATTTAGATCTTTAGTACTTGTCTTTCAGAAACAGGTACAGTTAGTCTTGTTACACAATCGCATTCATTCCACCAAGCAAGCCAAACTCATCCTACAAATGGCCGGAAAGGCAACACCAGACAAGTTTTTCAAGCTAGTGTTTAGTGCTTCAGAAAAACAACAGAAAAACTGTGGTCTTAGTATTCAGAACTGAAAATCCTATCAAAGCACATCTATCTACTGGAAATTTGTACAACACTTGCATAAAACTGGGAGCACCACCAGCTGAAACTGATCCTTATGCAGAGCTTTTCAGATGTCTTCCAGCACAGAGAAGTGTTATTTCATTTTTGAACTAGCTCTCAAGCTGTTGTACAACCTACAGAGGGATTCAAAGATTTAACTGCACAAACGTAACAGACCAAGTCCAAGAAACAGAGGATAAACATTTTTATTAAACAATTTACACCATTTGTCTAGATTAACATTGTTATATATTTGTGTTTAGACAAAATCAGGTTTTGGCTATTTTTCTTTACAAAGTTTCTTTTAACTGCAGAAGTCATTCACCATGACTAAGAAACCCATGAAGACACTGTCAGTACTATAAAACAAAACATGTATCTGAGTATCTAGGCACCACTTTAAAAATTCTGTGTTTTAAAGTACAGCTTTGCTTGAAATGCAAGACTATTCAAAAATGTTCACTATGAGAAGAAATACATTTCACATCAACACTTCCAAATGTACACTTCTGACATGACTAAAGGTTCCCTGTATTAAAAAAAATAAAGAAGAATGGAATATTAAATTTTTATCAGACTCTTTTTTCTTTTTCTGCCTTTTTTTGCTAACACAGCTGAGTCCACAACCTCTAAACAGCTATATATTGTAATAATATCTTTGCTTGTTCTCATAACAGTTCTATAGACCATGTCAGGAAAACCTGTGTTTTATGAGATCATCAAATCCTCAAGGAAAATGTCAAGCTGCTCTCCCAGTTTCAAAATTTTAAAGAAACCTCCTTTCTAAATTATCTGAACAGTTGAATAACTTGTTAGTACAAAATCTAAGACATCTTCAAAACACTGTTAAGTTTAAGAAACATTTAGGTATTTATCATTAAGGTGAAGTATTTCCACTGCTATCCTCAGGGTGAGGAGCAGCTTCCAGACAGCGAAAGGTCCTGGCTGCACCAGCCAGAAATCAGGTCCTCTGACTTCCAACATTTTTCGGCAAGAAACTTTGTGCTCTTGGAAGGTGTTGCATTAACCCTACCAGAAGTGTGCACACCAGATTCAGCAGATCTCTGAAGCACGTTCATGATTTTATGTCAGTGGAACATAAAAACATGGTTACCTGTTTGGTTGAATCAAAACTTAAACCCACTGGGTTTTCCCCAGAACTGGTTTGCTGCAGTTATTGGCTGAGGAGCAGCTTCACCCATGTTGCTCCATTAGTGTCTCTCCACCCGAACTCGAAGAGATCGCTTCTGAGGGGCAGGGAAATTTGGGTCTGGTGCTTCTCCTGTTTATTTTTTTATCTCATCCCATCTGAGAAAGCAAGGCCAATGTTGTTAGGGGTTGGTTTGGGGGAATGACAACTCCACTAGAAACTGCACGAACACATTTGAATCACTTTATGTAATCCACCGAGCAGACAAACAGTTGTAGATTTTGGTGCACTGTCTCAACACGTTTGTTCCATTAAGCCAGATAAAGACAGCCTTGTGTATTGAGTAATCTACAGCCCTAAAAATCTAGATCAAGGATGCCGACATCTGATAGAGTAGGCTTCCTTTTGGTGGCCTGGTTTGGAATTGCTAAAAATTGCAATGACAGTTTTCACACTAACTTATAATAAAATATTTATACCACTTCAATGAAACAAAAAGACTCCTGAACCCTGCTTCAAATTTTAGCACATCTGACTGTTCAGCTAGTTTTTCGGGGGCCTATTTTCTCATTAATCCAATTTACGTAGTTTGTCACTCGTGTATATACTCCAGGTCTGTTGACTCTGCCACAGCCATCTCCCCAGCTGATAATTCCATAGAGGTAAGAGATTTCATTTTCTTCACAGGCAAGAGGTCCACCAGAATCTCCCTGTGTTAAAAGTAAGCAAAAATTATCTAACTTGACAGAAAGCAGTTGGAAAAAGATAAGTTTGGGAAAGTCCTAAATTAAGAATGTTTGCATGAGAGATTTGAACAGACAAACGCAAAAAAAAAAAATACAGAAGCAATGATCTACTGAAGTTTCATAAAAAGTTTTTTAATTATACTCACCTCCAATGTGGCATCTTTTATTTCCACATTGAACATAAGTATAAAAATATCAGATTGCGTAAAAATCTGAAATTCTGTTAGAATCAGACAGCTATGGAAGAGTGTGATTGATTTGGGTCACTTTCAATAGGGATAAGCAAGGCTTATGCTGTGTTGTAATATGGGCACTGCATGGATGGATTATGTAAGACAGGGTATTTGGAGAGTCTCTCAATGCAGTTTATTGAAAATGTCAAAGACCATGAAAGTTTTCAAAGAAAGGTGTTGCATACATACACACTTTTCCATGTGACTGTGGGATGCTATAATTTTATGTGGCATATGGTTTTTTTGTGTCTGTTGAATTTGTTGCTACTGAGAATTTACCTTGTCATTAAAACCGTGAACTAAAAATAAGACCAAACTAAATTTTGATGGCACATTACAGCAAGGATGAATTTGGAACACTTCTACTCATTCAAAAGAATGCAAGCGTTCAGGAAAGGGGATTTTATTATTTTTACTCTTAAATTGACTCTTTACAGAAATGAAAGGAAAAATGTGACTTAGTACGGGTGAAAGGAACCACCACTCTAATTATTTGAGACCAAGGAGAATTTTTTTTTTTTCCTATTTAAAAAGAAAATCCCTTGAGAGAAAAGTAGGTAGGAAACCTGTGTTGTCTTTATTACAGAAACACTATGGTTGGAAAAGACCTTTAAAATCATGAAGTCCAACTGTTATCAAACTCTACCAGTGCCACTACTACACATGTCCTTTAAGCACCATAACTATCCTTTATACTAGGAGATTTCTCTGATGAGTGAGGGACAGCAAATGAAATCTTTCATCTGAGATCAATTTACTTCTCAGAACCTTGCTTTTTTCTCCACGACTCTTGTTACTGATTTTGGTATCAGTGCACTGGTTTAAAAAATAAAATTAAAAAAAAAAACCAAACCAAACCAAAACAAATTCCCAGAAAAGTCTTTTAAAAATAAACACAATGTCTGCTTGGCATTTATTCATCTTGAAATATTTTTCTACATAACAGATGGTTTATAGTTTAATTTCCTAAGCATATATTAAGAAAACTCAGAGGTCAGCTATTTGATGTGACATCAAGAGTGCTACATATTTCTCCTTAGACCACACTACAAGGCTGCCAACAGGAAAAAAAAATTAATTACTGATTCACTAATGATGACTTAATGTCATGAACACTGTTCTTCAGCAATATCTATGACTTTAAATCACTGTTTCTCAGACTTTACAACTCTCTCCCTCCCTCTGCTATCTTTTTTCTTCCTCTCATTCATGATCAACTCTGTTTTTCCAGGGCAGGGAGCAAGAACCAGCTATAATGCTGTGGCTTGTATGTGCACTTCCTAGGTAAAGCAAGAAAAACTGAGTAAGCAATGTGGTTTCTAGTTCTCTGCATAGTATGAACACTTGCAACTAGTAACTACAACCAGTTTTCAACCCTGGCCTGGAAACCTTGAGCCACTGCTGGCTTCTGCCATTTCCCTCTTCACACCTTTCTTTGGACACTTTTATGATCTCTGTAGGGGTTCTAGCACACAGTATAAGTGATATTCTTTGCTTTACTTAATCTCACTGCCAACTATAAGCTATGTGCTGCCTGTTCCCAAATTTATGCCAATAGAGCATAAACCCCCCTCCTTCAAAATGAACTGAAAATAAAATCTAAACCTTTATGTAAGGAGTAATCTGATCATTTAAAAAAGTGATCTCATCTCTCACCACAACAATTCTGCATCCTTATTCAGAGCAAAGGTGTGACACATTTCAAAAAGTGATGCAAAGTAGTAAGAACATGAGGTCATAACGTGACAGACTGAAGTTATGAAAGTTTCCCATTGACTGATATTCTACACCATTAAATCCCATCCACTACATCCACTCAGCTCCTTCCTGCTCCAAACCTCACAACTGCTCCCCACCTCCTACCCAGGTATCCTTATTTCCATTGAGGCAAGAGGCAGAAGCCTGGGGATTTGGCTCCGCACAGGTGTGCCCTGGTTGGCCTGCCGGCATATCCCTGCTGACTGGCCAAGGAACCACTGCCATCATGCTATAAGCTCAGCCAGGAACCCAAGCAACTTGCCCTTCAGTGCATAACCACTGCCTTTTACGAAGGCAGGGGGAATATAACACCCTAGAGGGTTTTTGCCCTTCTGTCGAACTTAAGTGACATTGAACAGGTTAAAAAACGAAGGTGGAAGCAAACAGTGCAGTTACATAAGTTTCTTTTCTTTATGAATATTGTAATGTCAAAAGCAAGCACTGTAACGCTGCAACATTTCTGACAATAGTATACATTTATATTCTCTGCCTAGAGATGACTCACAACATTACCTGACAAGCGTCAGATTTGCTATCGAAGTAGCCAGCACAGAACATATTTTCAGTCATTTCTCTCCCGTAAATTTCAGGGCTTCTGCATTTCTCCTCGGGAATAATTGGAATCAGTGTTTCTTGCAGGACATTTGAATAACCAGATATATCTTTTAAAATTCCCAGAGAGGAAAAGAAAGTCAGTTTTATAGAACATGAAAAGTCTAACATGGAAACACAATGTGCAATACAACATATAAACACACTTAACACCTCTCAGACATATTTGTGTTGTGGACCTCTTTAGAAGATAGTAATTTTCCTAGTGATCAGATCACTTTCTGCTCCCCAAGTCAGATCACAAGCCCTTTAAAATAACAGTCTGCTATGTCCAGACATCTATCCCTTTGGGCTTTCTCATTTTCTAGAGATTCAGAAACAGTCTCGCAATACTTCTGTTCTCCCCTCTTTACAGATGTGATATTAAATCATCAATTTATCAAAGGCTTCATTACCTCTTTTTGCCTTTAGACTACACATTTAGACCTGGACAACGTTTCTTCATGCTAAATCTCTTAGCAAAGTGAGACAACCAGGTCCCCCATTGTTCTCATCTAGATATGTAGAAATTCCTTATCTGAAAGGATGGGATGGATTGTTACACCTTTCTCAAGCTGGTATTTCTATCAAAGTCTATCGGGCCCTCTCCTGTTGGTATTTCCAAAGTTCCTTGCTGGTGAAGGTTAAGATCTCCCCCATCAGAGGCTAGTAAGTTTATTGTTTGGTTTGCAGTCTTTGATAATTAACTTGATAAACCTGAGTTAGAATTTTCTCAACTAAGGTGTCAAGTTGTTGGCACCTACAACTAAGCTACTTGCTCCCATCCCAGTCCACAGAGATCTAGCTAGCTCATCGCACATCTCATTCTAAAATAGATGCAAACCTTTGAAAAAGGGTGCCACGCTCCAAATTCCAAGGACTATAAAGGATGACTGTTTCAGTGTAAACATCTAAAGGTAGGTAAAAAGCATCCCACCAGAAATCCCTTAAAAATATTTTACCAAACTATGTATAACATACACTAGAGCATTATATTTTAATTATCATCTTTTTCTCTTTTTTTTTTTTTTTTTTTTCCCCTACAAACACCAACTCTCATTTTACTTACTCTCATGCCTGTGTCCCCATCCAGAAATCTGACATTTGAACTGATCAGGGAAAACAGTGTTACTTTCTGGCAAGCAGATGGGCTGAACGAACTGGGACTTGACAGCACAACGTTGGCCATTCTTCTTCAGCTTAATCAAAGCTGCAGAACAGAAAATATAGGAGGAATAAAGTGATTATTCCCTTTCTTTAGTGGGATTGGCAGCAATAAGTCTCAGATACAACTTTAATTATCCCCTAAGCCTCTCTTAATTAAGATATTTCAATCAAAGACAGACAGACTCATCTCAACAGCACCTGATTTCACAGCAAATTGAAGGCTGAAACATTCAGCTACTCCCCTTGTGGGAATATTTATTTTATGCTGCACTCACTGAGCAGATTTTGCTTCACTGCCTTTGTAGAGAAGGGGGAAGATAGAAAATACATATGTCTCCTCCCACCTCAAAGTTAAATAACAGTGACATATCCACAACTTTCAGCTGAAATAAGTGGGACGTGCAAGTGCTCACTGCTTCTGAGAGTTTGGCCACCTGCCTAATTCCAATTTTATTTAAAAAATTAATTACTGCAAGAGCTGCTGTATTTCATGCTGTTATTACTGAGTTCAGCAAAATTAAGGAATACAGAAATATTTCAAAACCAAGCTCCTGAAAGCCGCAAAGAAATACACAACCTACACAACCTTTATTATCCCCTCAAGGAGCTGAAGACAGTGTAAACAGAAAGCTGTGCAGTATGGCGAGCTTGATACTGAAAGATGATGTCAAAAGTAGCAGAAATGTTTGTTCCTTTGTAGCAAATCCCCTGTGTTTGGTCACAGGGCAACAGGGGAGGCTTGGTCCTTGGTGTGACCCAGGCAGCATATTGGGTTTGGGCACACTACTCAAAGAGGACAGAGCTGACATAATATGGACACACTTATTGAAGATTCATATCAGGCCTTTTGGAAGCTCCATGTTTTCTGAGCACAGCTGTGTGGAAAGGAAGAGATCCCACTGGATAGTCTTATTTCTCTTCTGAATACATTTTTGGTCTTTGTGGAACATGTATAGAGTATCTCACAGGCTGAGAAGCCCACACAAACCATGCTCCAGCACTCAGCAGCTTGCTCTTCCTCACCTTCCTCCTCTTCCCCACCAACTCTGACTGTTTCAGAGTCCTTCAAACTTCCCATCAAACACTCATGAGGTAGTTTGTTTCCTTTAAAAAAAACATTTTCAGCAGGAAATAACCTTTCTGCTGCATCAGTAGAAATAACTGACAGAGCAGAACGTGCCCCCAAATCTCTCCCCGCCTCACACAGTTTCTGCCTGTTTGTTTGGTTCTGCAATTGGGCTCATCTTAGGCACTCCATGTTCAGCTGACCCTAGATTTGGACACTGCACATCAATGAACCACACTGAATTTCAGAGTAATTCAAAAAGTTAAGAGATCTAAAAGTGCCAACACTACTTTACACCAGGATATTTCAGAGCAGAGCAATACCCCAAATCCAGTTTGTCTCCTGACACGCTGTGACAGAGCTCCCACCAACAGAGACTCCGAATGATTTTTGCTACAGAGTGGAAAATATTCACCATCTGGGAGCAAAAAAGCCAGTACATGCTTGACCTAAAATATCCCCAATGCGAGGCTATTAAATATTCTCGTAGACAAAGTGCTCACACAGCTTGCTACCCCCGGGTGACGTGTCACCTTTCACAAAGGCAGGTCAGGAAACAAGAAGCAAGTTGCTGTTCCATTGTCATTCTGAATAATATTATAAGGTCAATCAGAAGGGCACTTAATGTTTGGCTGATAAGACAGCTGATTTTTAAATCTCAGTGTAACAAATGATTCTTAGTAACATAGATTTTCAGAGCAGATGGGGCTATTATATTCATCTTGTCACATCCTCTATACAATACAGACAATAGAATTTCACCAAGTAATTCCTGCATTAAGTCCAGAGTTTCTGGCTCAATTGATAAAATGCCTAATCCCACAAAGACTTGAAGTGATGATGAATCTGCCATACAACAAGGTAAATTGCTCCAAAGGCTAATTATCATTATTATTTAAAATCTGCAATTTATTTCTCATCTGAATTTGTCTAGCTTTCAAATGCTGTTATGGCCCTGGTAGAACTAAGAAGCCTTCGCACTCAAAAGCCTCTCCTACTATCTACGATTCTTCCACTGCAAAGGCAGTTTTTGACAGGTCAAGTGAACTCAGAACTAAGTTGAGTAAGTAGAAAATAGAACTGAAAGAACAAAGATACTCACCAATATCATGTTCAGTAGGGTTGAACACAGAATACTGAGGATGCAAGATGTATTTCTCTATTTCAAATGTTTGTGTTACATCAGTTGTTTTATTAAATATATGCTGACCCAGAACTACAGTAACTGTGGATTTTAGAGGACTGTAACACAAAAGAGAGAACAAGAAATTCTGTGATTAACAGGACAAATGAAGCCTAATTTCCAATGGCTGTGTATCCCATGAACTGTTATAAATTTAGCACCCCCATCACGTCCATTGTTTACCCTCTCGTAATGCCTTGACCTGTTTCCGAAGCTTCCTACCTACTGGGGGTCAGGAAAAAGACAACTAATGTTACTGTGAGTCCTGATTAGTCCAGTTAAAGGCTCCTGCTCCTTTACAGAAGGAAAAGGCAAGCACAGGCACTGCTGCCCAGATGCTGTCTGGCTAACAAGCATCTTCAGAACTACTTGTTTTGGAAACAACCAAGTCAACTTTGACCAGACTTTTCCACCCAAAGATTAGTCAGTGTTGTATATCATTTCTCTGGAAAACCAGACTCATAAAAATATTATAGGCATGGGTCAAGATTTTACAGGTTCTGGCAAACTGGCAACTCAGGAAGATCTGTGCAGCTTCCACCTAGGAGCTATCATCAATTCTGCTCTGAGATTGGATTGATCTATGTTAAATCTGTTGTCTAGATTCAAAAGCAGCTTGATGGAGGAAGGTCCCAACAGCACACTTGATCTAATGGGAAAAACCACAATCGGAGGAGAACACAGTTTTTGTAATCTTTTACATCCATTGTATGTTTACTTTAAAAAGACCACAGACCTCCTATATCCAGTGTCCTAGGACAGATAACTAATCAGAACCAGTACAACAGTTGAGAATAAATAGACATGTGGGAATAATCAGGAAGTGTTTGGAAAGATAGTAAATTCTCTAGCTTTAAAAGCATTTCACTCTTGTTTTTAAAAAAACCAAATTCTATCTGCATGTGCAGAAGTCTGCAATGAATATAGTTAACAAGTGTCTTCACTACTGGAGCACTCATATGTTTTGTTATCCAGTGCAGGAGTAGAAAATATCTGCTGTCATGCATGACAATCAGATGCAGAGTGGTCAATAGCACTGCATTTTCCCTAGTTGTGTTTCTCTGCATCACCGGTGCCCATCAGACACAAAAGCACTGCAGAGTCTCCTCCAGTACTGAGCACAAAGCAATAGTCAACAGCAATGTACTTAAATTGATTCCAAGTAAATGAAGCATAGAGGGCCAGCAGCTACCCTGCAGCAATAACTATGCTTATAATTAACAAAGGCAAGTGCAAAGTTTAATTTTTTTGTGACTGGAGAACAAGACAATGATAAAACTTTCTTTGATCAATATGTAAGGCCAGACTTTTCTCAGTGTTCTTACCATGGTAAGCCAACACCCATGAAAATCAGATTTTGAGCCTGTAAAACAGAGTGGAAGTTTGCTTCCCAGAATAATGTTTAGAATAGATTTTTAAAAGGCACTAAATTGTCCTTCTATGACTTAAAGGTGGTTCATTCAGGGAAAGAAATGAAACATGAAGGGTTATGTAAAAAATAAATAAATGGTTAGCTGCACAGGTATCTATTGTCGCCTAGTGGAAAGCAGTTGAAATTGTGGCTAACAGAGGTACTAAACATACGGAAGAGTGCAAATTACAATGCAGCAATTATGGAAAATCTGTATGTACCAAACTACCAGCTGGAAGTGGGTGGAAATGTCCTGAATAGCTGCCAAAGTTAGTAGCTATTTCACAACATTTGAAAAAACAAATGCGTTGTGGCTCAAGCTCCAAATGCTTCAGTACATCATTCACAACGGTATTATTAGGTCTACAAGCTATCAGTGTATGTATTCTGGCATGAGGTTTTGTGGTTCTCTTGGCTTCTTTGCTAGGCAAGGGAACAACGGGTATGAAATGATGTAATATCTTTCCCAGAAATGTGATCAAACTGAAACCAGGTAAAGTGTTCAGCATTTGCAGGAAGTAAAATATTTAGAATAAAGGAAGAGCATCCTATAGTCAATATTTTCTCCAGTGTCCTACAGATGGAAGACCAAAAAAAAAAAAAAAAAAAACCAAATTCTGAAAAAAAAAATTAAAAGACCTCTCAGAGAAATCAGCTTCAGAAATTTTAACAGTTCATTTCTTCCCTTTGGCTTTTTGTAAAGCTCAGCCCACTCTATTTGTGTCAACCAACAGTAATTTATTGTGTCTAATAGATCATTGCTTGGCTGTCTCAGCCTTTTTGAACAAAACACAGCAGTGACACAGTAGTCTGTTATATCTCAAAGCAGGCATAAACAGTCAAAAAGGTAACTGAGAAGAAGTAAAATATTCCTATCCCCCTGCAGATGCCTGCACATGCAAGCTCCCATTCTATGTCCTGCTCTGCCCTATCTTATTCCTTCAGTTGGGTCATTTAGCTTCTTTGAGTCTCCTTAAGGAACAAGATAAGGGCTTATGAGATAATAGGACTCTGAGCTGTTTGTTAGCTCATGAGCGGCATTCAAATTGCCAGAAGCTCGTTTTGAGACACTGGTCTTTCACAATCTCATCTTCTCTCTTACTTTTTTCAGTTCAGGTTTGTTGCGCATCACATGCAGCAGGTGACTCTGCTCTTCTCAGTGACATCCAATGATAAGACAAGGGGCAATGCATGCAAGCTGGAACATAGGAGGTTCCATGTAAACATAAGGAGAAACTTTTTCATGGTGAGGGTGGCAGAGCACTGGAACAGGCTGCCCAGGGAGGTTCTGGAGTCTCCTTCTCTGGAGACATTCAAAACCCATCTGGACATGTTCCTGTATGACCTAATCTAAGTGACCCTGTTCTGGCAGGAGGGTTGAACTAGATGATCTTTTGAAGTCCCTTCCAACCCCTAACATTCTGTGACTCTGTGACCATGAGAAGGAAAGGACCTACTGTCATACTAACAAGTGGATTTACCTGTTTGCAAAGCAGTGTGCAGCTGACACAACCCAGCAAGTCTGAATAAGACTTCCACCACAGAAACTCTCTCCAATATATATAGCTGCTGTCCAGGGATGAGATCCAGGCAGAGATGAAGATCCCCCAACTATCCTAGGTCTCACAAAACTCCTTTTTTTATGTCTTCTTCCACATGGTCTTCTTGTAACTCCATAAACACTTACGTTGTCTGGAACTGGTGGCCTCCTTTCCCTGCTTGCTGAGATATAAAGTGATATGACATCATGCTATAAATCCTTGCGATTTCTAAGGACTAGAACTTCTATAGAAGTCTTTAAAATAGAAGTTCATAAAATGATCATTAAACATTCACATAGAACCAAATCTCATTCAGTTCCTCCAGAGATTTTGAAGACTGAAAATTATGCCTATTCCTACTCCTGACACTGGCTACGCAGGTACTAGTGTAAATTAAACGCACCTCTAAACATTCCCAGACACCGTTTCATTTACCAGTACAAATATAAGCTTCATTGCTGGAGGAGGCACAGCAGAATGCCTAATACATCACATCTTGCATTCTAGGATTCTGGACTGAGCTTTGCCATCTCAATAGCAAGGACTAGGACACTTGTGTAAATATCGTCTATCAAATGCATTAGAACCAAAAAAGGAAAATAAAAGGACCACTTTATGAATTGACTTTTCAGATTACAACTCTGTTCTAAAGGTCAGCTTCCACATTAACAACAGCTAAATATTAATTTAAGGGAAGAGCAGAATCCTTAGGGTTTGTAGTTTAAAATTATGTATTATACACCTTCAGGATCCAGTCTTCCATTTGCTAACAGAGGCCCATTCGCTTCTCTGGACCCATAATTGCCCAAGTGATGACAATTTGTTCCAAAGCATCAATAATTTCTGATGTCCTGCATGTTCCAGCAGAAAATTTGGTGATACTGAGATGATTGTCACTTAAAGCAATAGTGTGACACTGCTGTTACTTCAGGACAAAAATCACAGATTGTATCACAACTTCAAAAAAATGCAACAGAAGCTGGTTGTTGTTGTTGTCAGCTGATTTCCTGCAAACAATAAAATATTCAACACTCCTGGGAACAGTAGAACATTTAAAATTATACAGCGAAAGCTTGTTCTAGTAGCAATAAATCTTTCTTCATTCATTCATAACATGGATTTTAAGAGAGCCTTTACATACCACAGGATGGAATGTCACAATACTCCCAAGACAAACTGTTGTTCTTCATGATGTAACACCATGGCTTCTCGTCATCATCTGGATTTCTAATTAATTCAGAGGGAGAGTGTATTAGAAACATTAACCACAGTGGTGTTCTAAGCTTCCCAGAGGTTTTCTGCTTTTTCCTCTTGCATGATGCAGAGGACTGACAGGAATCTCAGGTCTTGAGCCACCTGACAAAGCACTGAAGCACCTGCTAACATCTAAACAGGTGAGCAGCCTTTCAGTAGAATTCTACATGCTTAAAGCTAACCAAGTCTAAGGTTCCTTAGGACCTGAAATACAGACACATGACTAAACACCTGTAAAATTTGCCTACATTTATTTGGATGTATCAGCATGTTCACATGGTTTAAATACAGCCCACACCAAAGTACTTTAACAGCTCTCAGCTCAACTATTTTCAGGGATAAATCCCATGGGAGAGATTCCTATTTTAGATTACTTTTTTAAGCAAGGAAATTCCAACACAGGTAGATTCATAGAAAATCCATAACAAGAATAGCTATCAAAAAAGAATTTGAGAAGCTGGGGTTCCCATTCCCTGGAGAGCATGAGGAAATGAAATACTACCTCAAGAAAGTATTGTATTCCTCAAAAGGTAAAAAAAAAAAGTAATATTAGAAACATTTTATCCCTCTGGTACCTTGTCAATAAACAGGTTTTGGCTTGATTCCGTTAGGGTTTGTCCATGGTACAGCCTAATTGTCTTTATCAATGCCTTATAATTAAGCAGAAATTTGATCATTTTACTCCTCCAAGAATAAAGTGAAACTTTGATGAACCAGAAAGATTTTCATCAGTCCAAGGAAAATAGACAAGGTAATTCAGGGTTCCAGATAAACAGTAATTCTATTTCAGCAGGATTTATCTGAAGCACTATTATTGTAAGGTTCTTCGATATTTCTTCTTTTTATTCTGACTGCTCATCAGAAAAAGATTAAAGGACTTTCAAATTCTCAGAGCTGAAGAAGCAACATAGGTTGAGTCATCTTCCGCCAACAATGTTTCTAAATTAGACTATTTGAAGAAGTTGTTATCTGCAGGATTATATAGTGTAGCAGAGATACCCCCAGAAATTGTAACAAGCTGACAAAAAAGTGAAAAGCTTTTTTCTCAGCTCTACAGAACATGAACACATCAGCTCCTACACCATTTTGTTCTTTGCATTCCAAATCTGCAAGTGAATATTGTGCTTAAATGATGCAAATTGAAGGGATCAAGTTTTATCAAAGCATAAAATAGGCACCCAATAAATTGCCATAATGTGCTAGGACACCATAAATCTCATACTTAAGTGTTTGAATCAGGACCAAACTTTGGAAAGCAAGCTTATCTGCGTTAAGGACGGGTGTAGAAACCGCTTATTATTAGCTGGTGTAAGACAGAGAAGAGCTACTTTCAGCATATGTGCATGCTTTTTATCATCAAACAAATTAGGAAGTGCAGTGCATTCTGATTTCCCTGAAATACTAGTCTAACTTCCACAGGGAGGACAAAAAAACCAAAAACAACACAAAAAAAAAAAAAAAAAAAAAAAAAAAAAAAAAAAAAAAAAAAAAAAAGGAACACCTAAAAAACCCTAGTTATTTGTGGAGACTCATCTAAAGTTTTCCATTTATAGCATTTGCTCATCTCCAGGATTCTCTCTAACTGGAAACATTTTCTTTGTGCATATCCATTGATCTCATAAAGACTTCAGAGGCAGGAGGAATATAAAGTGACTGAGGAGAAAGCACAAACCTATATACAATAAGCTATTTTCATTATAGTTGAACAGAAAACTTCAGCAGAAATGTAGTTTATCAATATGTGGTGCAATCAAAACTGAAACACCACAAAGTGTTGTTTTGGCAATAGTTTTGCTTTAGAAGAAATCCAGGAAAGAAATTTGACATCCCACTCCAACATTACTGAAGTATTATGCTTTGCTTTTTCATTTTCAAATAACTTCTTGCTTTTGAATTTTTTTTTCCTTTATGTTATGCATTTCACCATTAAAGAATTGGAAATAAAAAAGTTAACCATTTCAATCTGTCTACTGCATTTCTTTCTCCATTTGGATAGTCATTTATAAACAGTTTCAAAAGTTTTTCACTATGGTCTCATTTGTTAAAAAAACAAACAACAAAACAAACAAATAAAAAACCTGTGAAAAAAAGAAGAACCTGTAATTTCCAATGTTATTTTGTGTCTGAGCTTCCCTTGGCAGACTTGATTATTGAGTTACATTATCTACCAGATCTTGTCTTCTGTACACTTAGATCCCTCATGTCAGTCTGTTAAGGCAGTCTAGATTTTCTAAGACAGGGATAAGACTTGCTGTGAGAGTCCCATCCCTCATCCCAAAATACATCCACCTCTTGATTTACAAACACAGGGGAAAAAAAAAAGAACTTTTCTCACCTGCAGTAAGAGAATGGCCCCAAGCCAAGCTGTACTGCTTTCTCAACACTGTCAACGTGAAGCTCTTGGTAAAGTAAGTCTGAATTCCAAGGCAAGCAGCTGTGTCCAGAAAGGGTTGTCTTTGCCGTACCTCTGTACTCCGTGCCATTGCCAACATAGCACCGATGGCTAGGAACTGGCAAAGTGTAAGACACTGGTCAGGAATCAATGGTAATTACATATTAAATACTTCAAGGCTGAGGACACAAATGAGAGGCAGAAAGCCCCACTCTGTAGAGCACCTTTCACAGGAGTTGAATGCACCAAATGAGGACTCTTTATTTTAATAATAAAAAAAAGAACCCAAGCAGTTGAAACTTTCGTTTAAAATCAATAGTGTTAGTCTCATTTTACATATGCACAGCTAACTGTTCAACAGGCAGTACAGAAGAAAATTAGACCTAAAATTTGTACTGTGTATGGAAGATTTATTCAGCAATCTGCAGCAAAGTCAGCAATATGGCTGGGATTCCTCCTGTCTAATTTTAGACACAACTGAGCTCATCACAGGAGACTCCCTTTTTAGTCAATTAAGAGGAACAGGCATTTCTAGCACCAAACCTATCCATCCTGTTTGAGGTGACTTTTTTAAGATGAGATGAATCTTGCCATACACTCTTGACTACACTGACTGAATCTTCATTGACAATAAAGGGAGCTTAAGTCAACCAGCTCAAATAGAGCTGCTCTGTCAGCAAGTGCTTAAAAGGCCTGATTTTGGAAAACGGTTCTTTTTTTATGCACTATATAATATACAATTTCTTTTATATTATTAATAATATATAGTATTATATATATATGTAGCTACATATTGCAAATATATCAATTTTGCGTAAGTTTAACCAGTAAGTTGTATTTTCTTATTCAAAACCCATTTCTTTGTCACCTGCACATGAGTTATTTCTTCAGATAGGTCTGACACATACATATTCCATGACCTGTATAATCAGCTGCCAAGATCTATCAACAGCACATACCAGCACTGTGGCTGAAAAACATATGGGGATGCATTTATATACAAATAGCTACACTGATCAGAAAGTCTACATTTCAAAACACAGCTCAGAGTATCCCAAAGGAAACACAAAGCCATCTAATGTACAAAGAGGATTACTTGTGACCGAGCCTCAGACGGTTTTTTATCCCAGTCAAGTCAGTGAGACTTATCCTTGGCATCTGCAAGACTGGTGGAATCTCCTTCTAAACTTATAAACATACTTAAACATATGACATGATATTGCCTGACTGTTGAAAAACACACTATGAGGATGATCTGTCACACCACACAGTGCGATCATCTATTGCCAAAGATCTGTTTATTTTGACAGAATAAGGTGACACATGAACTGGGGCATATAACCAGCACTGAAATAATGAATCACGGTGCTGGACTGCTGATGTCAACTATCCTTCCATGTCTGTAGCAACAGACCCCAAAACCACAAGCAAACATATGGCATAAATTTGGGAGCTGGAGGTCAAGAAGTTTGGTGCAAGAACTTTAGTGTGAGTTAGTAATACAAATACCAAAATTCACTTTCTAGCTTCTCTCAACTGCACCCTGAATCAAATTCCCATTCGTTCAATAACTATGAATATAACATTAAAACAAACTCATATTTTGACAAGCATAATCTAGGAGCTCACAGAAAATAATTTGTTTATAATTTCTACTTCTAGCAATAGTAGCCCTTTCTTGGCAGACCTGCCATTTAATTTCTGGGCAAGCTGCAAGTTATACTGCCTTGTTGGCCTGAAATAGTGTTGTGAAAATGAACCATCATGCTGTATGCTAAATTCTTTCATTTATCCAAGTGCTGGGTTTTTTTGTACTGTGTTTATACCGTTCAGAATTGTTTTAGAGTTGACTACTTTTATGAGGATGAAACAAGACTTTCTGTTTCAGTGCAGAACCAGGGCCATATTCTGCAATACCAATGGTTTGGACATCTTGCAGATGGTGTTTACAAGTTGTGCTCATCCTTGTTCGGCTTAAAGTCCAATACATCTTTGTTTGATCATGTCTGCCAGTCATTGCTAAAGCTGCCAGAAGATTATAACTGAAAGAATTTGGCCCCTTTCTAAATCATCCCTCATGTTCTCCTCCTGTACCTAAGAAGTTTAGATGACATATTAAACTTGTTGAGAGGAACAATAATTTTTGTTTCTTTTTGGCTTTCTAAGGAGTATTTTGGGCATGTGACTTAATCTCGCATCTTGGGGAGCAGTATCTAGGTTAACACAGTTGTTTCATTAATAGCTTTCCATCAGTCTATTCTTCACTACAGCAAGTTTTATTTTACTGGTTTGCAGTAGAACCACGGTGCCCACATCATCACTCATTAAAGGGCTCCTCATTATGTATCTAGGGACACTAAGAATTATATGCAAAGCCTAATACTTTTTATCACCTATAATTCATGATTAACAGATTAAAAAAAAAAAATCTCTGCAACTATTGCAGTCATATAGATCTTTTGTTTCTAATGCTCTTTTTTGAACAGTTATGGCACTGAAAAAATCTCTTTTTCCCTCTTTGTCAGAAACAGTGTGTAGGTGGTCTGCTTTCAGCAGTTCTTAATGGATTGCTCTGACTGGGAATTTTTAGTTCTCAGTTCTTTATAGCTTCTGCAGCTTCTCATAACTCTAAAACATATTTATTTTCTTATGCAGAAAAAAGTAAGACAGGGTATAATATATGTATTTGTCTTGTTCATTCACTTCCCTGTGGTGGTACCAATCACTAAGTGAAAAAGGCCTAAACTTCCAGATGATGAAAGTTTTGATGCAACTGCAGATTCAAATTACTCTATAAAACCTATATGACTTATCACCACTGTTCACTTCTTTTCAGAAAAAAATTACAAAAGTAGAAATAATTTCCTGTTATGTTTTATTTTTTAAATTGAAGAGGTTTAAACAGCTAACATAAAACATTCTAGTTGTGTTAGGATGGCGTATTTTGTCAGAATTTTACACCATTTCTTTGCTTTTTAATTTGTCAGTACAAAGCACTTTTAGGTCTTACAATTAAAAGCAACCTGAAATAGCACTTATCGAACTAATTCTAACAGCTAACTTCATGAAAACATTTCACAAGCTATTTTGTCACCACACCTTGTTTCAGGTTCTGTAGTTATATACCTGAGCATTTTTATGGGTTTCTTTTGGAAGTCTTTCTGGAGAAAACAATGAATCTTTTATATTTTCTTTACCCTAAACACTTCATCAGCAATTTTTCAAATATTTTTGATCTTTGACTGTATTCTCCTTCCAGACACATATAAGCTGTTTCATTCTATTAATAAAAACACATTTTTATCCTGATGGTCCTAATCCTGGGATAGAATGGCTTTAAGTAACACTTTCATTCAATAATGCTTTGGTTTACCCCTGACCAACTTGTAATGCTTATTTTATTAAATATGTTAGATTATTTTCTCTTTTTTGTATTGATCTATATCAGCTGACAGAGTGAAAGGAGAGGGGAGAAGAGGAGAAGGACATAAGTCTCTCTGCTTACAATTGCCTTTACAAGAGGTCTTCTCCAATGTCTTGATTATCAGTTATCCCTATGGAAGAGTTCTTTAGAAAAACATAAACTAAAGCAAAACCTTGGTGGAATTAGAACATCTTCTGTTCCAAGGTTTCCTGGAGCACATGTCCATTCCTGTTTCAGTACCCCAGGAAGCTCCAGAGTCTTTAGTACTTGCCCTGTGCCCCCTGCACTGGTCAGAGAGAGCACTTCAGCACTTGCTACATAGCAGCTGGTTTGAAAGGCAGGGCATTCATATCTCTCTGAAGCCTTTCTAATATGTCCATCAGATCATGTTTTATCTGGTAGCAATGAAGAGGAATAGCAATGAACAATGGAATTTTATGCTTCTCTATAAGCTAGTTGCTTACCCTGCCTCAGCACTGCAGGATGTGTTGCTCTCCAAGGCATCCTTTACAGGGGTATAAGTCAAGTTTCCTTCCTACACGAGCTCAGACTCATTGAAGTTCTGCAGAAGGGACTGGTTTATCTTGATTAACCTGGATGTTGCCCAGTCTCCTTTCCCGGGTAGCCATGAGATGCCCTCAGAGATGAAAAGTGTGAAAGTCTTTGATTTCAGGGAGCTGCGCTTCCTCCACTACAAGTGCAGCTAACCACTAGTGGCTCCCTGTGCCCCTGAAAATCTCTGTAAATATCTAGAAACATGGCCTGATGGGCATGGACTGCACTGAAGAAGGCAGTTACTGTCTTTTTCACTGTTTAATGATGAGAATGTGAAGTCTAATGAATAGGAGCAGGCAGCAGCCCCAGGACTGGACTGTTCCTGGCTCGAAGCAAACTGCTTTAAATTTTCATGTACTAATACGTGTTTCTGAAAGTGAGAATAACAGCACCTATTGTAGCTTTCAAAGTCTGCAAATTAATGAACTGAAGAACAACTGAAGTATAAGAGAAGCTATATATATATCTATACAGCTACATTTCTATATAAGTCATACTTTTGTAATAATTATCTAGATTGCAATTATCTAGATTTGTCTTTGAGTTTATGATATAATACAGCAGCAGATAATGCATCTCACTAATTTGATTGATTCTATTAGATTGGTTCTAATAGTTTTGCTGCTTTCTGGTTTGTGGAAATAGCAATAAAACCTCTGGACTGTCATCACTTAACACTGAAATAATACCCTATTGTAACCATAGCCTGATTAGGACGAGGGACAATGGTTTTAAACATTTAGGTTGCCTGTTAGGAAGAAGTTCTTCACTATGAGGGTGGTGAAACACTGGAACAGGTTGCCCAGGGAGGTGGTGGAAGCTCCATCCCTGAAGGCATTCAAGGTCAGGCTTGATAAGGCTCTGAGCAACCTGATCTAGTTGAGGACATCCCTGCTTATTGCAGGGAGGTTGGACTAGATGAACTTCAGAGGTCCCTTCCAGCCCAAGGCCTGTTATGAAACACTCAGACTAGCTGAGTGTTGTGTTTCTAGGCAGAAATGTGCAAGAATTGTCATCCTTTTGTAATTAATTAAATCTAATAGAAATTTACCACATAAAAGAAGGATGGATTTAGGACTGGGAAAACAAAGCGATTTATATAGCACAAAAGATCTCTTTAAGTTGCATCTTAACATAAGGATGGGACGCTTCATCCTCTGAAGCTAGACTTATTTATATACTTCTATTTATTTCTTCTTCAAAGTATGTTTGTACTTTTGCACTTGCAAATACTTAAATCAACTGAATTAAATTAAAGAGATTTATGTTTGTTATAAAAGCTACAACTCCACCTTCTGACTAAGTTGAATGTCAACCTGGTGTCATCTGCAAACTTACTGAGGGTGCACTCAATCTCTTCATCCAGATCACTGATAAAGATATTAAACAGAACTGGCCCCAGTACTGAGCCCTGGGGACACCACTTGTGTCTCAATGCCACCTGGATTTAACTCCATTCACCCCCATTCTTTGGGCCCTGCCATTGAACTGTTTTTTTTATTCAGGAGACCATACACCCACCCAAGCCATGAGCAGCCAGTTTCTCCAGGAGGATGCCATGGGAAATGGTGCCAAAGGCTTTACTGAAGTCTAGGTAGACAAAATCTGCAGCCTTCTCTTTATCCACTAAGTGGGTCACCTAGTCATAGAAGGAGAGCAGGTTAGTCAAGCAGGACCTGCCTTTCATAAACCCATGCAGACTGGTCCTGATCGCCTGATCGCCTTGTACATGACATGTGATGGCACTCAGAATGATCTGTTCCATAAACTTCCCTGGCACCACGGTCAGACTGACAGACATGTAGTTCCCTGGATCCTCCTTCCAGACCATTTATGGATGAGCATCACATTTGCTAACTTCTTGTCAACTGGGACCCAACCAGTTAGCCAGGACTGCTGATTAAATATGGAAAGTGGCTTGGTGAGCACTTCCTCCAGCTCCCTCAGTACCCTTGGGTGGATCCCATCCAGCCCCATAGATTTGTGTAAGTCTAACTGGTGTAGTAGGTCACAGATCATTTCCGCTTGGATTATGGGGCCTTCATTCTGCTCCCTGTCCCTGTTGTCCAGCTCAGGGGGCTGGGCACTTGAAGAGAAACTGGTCTTACATTAAAGATTGAGGCAAAGAAGGCATTTAGTACCTCAGCCTTTTCTTCATTCTTTGTCACTGTTTTCCCCACATCCAATAAAGGACAGAGATTCCCCTTAGCCCTCCTTTTATGCTACCAGAATTATGGAAAAAAAAATGTCTTTCATGGCAGTAGCCAGATAAGTTCTAGTTGGGCCTTGACTCATCTAATTTTCTCCCTGAAGACAAATCTCCTGACAAATAGATTGTCAATAGGTAGAGGAAAGGCATTCCAGCAGCACAAGCAAATCTCAGTGCTGTATTACTTTGACAGGGAAAATACTTGTTGCATGGACTATCTTAAG
The DNA here is from genome assembly GCA_025345505.1 of Todiramphus chloris collaris. Taxonomy (NCBI): domain Eukaryota; kingdom Metazoa; phylum Chordata; class Aves; order Coraciiformes; family Alcedinidae; genus Todiramphus; species Todiramphus chloris. The sequence goes on from JANVCC010000035.1 coordinate 33,463,400, forward strand.
GGTATTGTGCTAATTCATAGTCAAAGCTTTCTTTTTTTTTTTTTTTTTTAATATTACTGTAGGTTCTCATGTGCTAAAAGTATGACTCAAGAGAAGTCTCTGGACAGACAAAGAAACAAACTGGCTAGCAATTAATAATGGTCAGTGGAAGAGCAGTTGTGCTGTAGAGAGGCTGTAATGAGTGGAGGGGTTACTGCAACACCCGAAGCACCCTGAATGTGCTGGTGGGAGAGACAAACAATGCAATGGGGGAGATTTCTACAGTAAACCAAGGGGTGAGATGACAGCATGTGAGCAGCTGTACCATAAGTCTACCGTATCTTCCCTTCAGCTACCTCCCTGAATGACAACTGCAAAGCAGAACAGATTGCATGGATTAAGAGATGTCAGTCCCTTCACATTTCAAAAGATGTGCCCTCTATAAAACATAATTAACTGGTACCACTGTCATGTCTCAAATAAATCCAAAATAGGATTAAAACCACCTAGAATTAACTGGCACTCATTAACTAACACTGCTGCCAAGTCAGGCATCCTATCATAAGAGTAAAAACTAAGCAGCTGCTTCATATGAGTGGATGCTAATATTAATTGTATTAGTTTATACTAGGATTACAACAAAGACTCTTCATCTAAAAAGGCACCACTGTAGGAGCACAGAAGGTACCACATAAACCTTAATACACACCAGCATCTGGAAAAAGCATTTCTTTGTAAAATAAAGTAGTTCTCTGTTGATCTCCAACCTACTCCCATCTCTGATTGGCAAAATTTTTGCCTGTTCCTTGGTGTTTGCTTTATAACTCAATCCTTATAGAATTCATCCTAGCTATATACTATACTGCTGACAGCATGCTCATTAGCTTTCTCCTCTCTAGCCCACATTTGCCAAGATGTCAAGTGTAAATGGCCAATCCATAACCTCCATGTAAATGGTGCTCCCTTCTTCATTTGCTTTTTCCCTGTGTCAGTCAAAATCTTTATTATTATTCCTAACTCTACAAGGAAACCCAGGAGATGAGTATAGACTCTCTATTATTGCTCACATCTATCACCTCCAAAAATGACACTTTATACGTATTGGTTTGCAAAGCCACAGTTATCACTAGTCTCCTGTTCACTATCCTCTATACTGACGCTATCTTAGTGCAATGAATCAGAGGTGGGTTCTTAGCTGATAATGCCATGCTCACTCATTTATCATTGCAGGCAATGGTCTACTAGATGTCATTTTTCTCCATGTAACTCCAGCTTTATTTGAATTATTTTGAAATTATTAAAAATCTGATGAAAATCCAGCCTGACCTTACTATTTCTGCTACAGTGCCCTAGTCTTTCTTTTCATTAACCTTGCCTTGTTAACACCTACCCTGCCCTCATGCAGCCTCCCGGGGACCCATAAAACTTTACGCCTGCAAACCATGTAGTCACCTCTGGAAGCCACATCAAACCACAATGATACCTTTTTATCATTATTCCATCCATTCTTCCACAACCATGAAGGAGCGCTAACCTTATTCTTTTCTGTCCGAGTTTTCTTACTAATTCCAATACTCCATATGTGCAAATAATAAGCAGCAACCCACTTACAAATCCTCTTCAAGTCTTAGTAGAAGACCTACTTATCCAAGCTCAGTAGGAGCCTGACTTGTTGAATATTTACTTAAAATTTATGCCAGCCAACTGACCTTATTATTATACTTCACTCAATCTCTTTTTTCCCCACCTAGGATCCTAGAAAATAAAAAATCAGACACTAATCCGAAAGCATTTTGGTAGATTATAGAATAACTTTGGTAAACAAAATAAAAAGTTAAGACTCCATCTTCTCATTGTCTTCTTCAAAAGAAAAAGACTTAAAACTTTCCCTCCACCCTCCAAAGCTGGATTTCCTTTACCAAAGTAACTCTTTTAGTAGAAAATTTTAAACACCCTATTTCAGTAAAACAACCACTAAAAAGGTGGCTTTGATGTCTTTTTTTACTTCTTTTATTACTTCAAACTCCCCCAGTTTAACCTCCAAAGATGTGTCCAAGAGGGTTTTTTTTTTCCCCGTATGTAATTATATATTCAGCTATTCTGTCATCTTCCTTTTTCTAAAAATCTTCAACCTACTTCTGACATACAACAACACATCTCCTTATATAACCATAAACCTTCCACAATTAGCATTCCAACTTATATTTTCTTTAAAGCTATGGTACCCCTCTAGGACCTTTACCTGTAGCCTTACTAGCCGGGGGGGGTGGGGGGGAGGTAAATCACAAGAAAACACAAAAGATTTTCAAACATACCCTCAACAATGTCATACTTCACCATGTCCAAAATACTATCATAAACATTATCGTTACCTAAACCTTAATGTAAAGAAAACTCAAAAGATACAGTCCTCTGTGCAGTCCTCACATTACTCTCAAAACTGCCATCTACTGTAACCTCCAACCACAATGACATAAATTCAAACAGGCTTTCCAGGTGTTGCTTTTGACTTCTTCATTAGTTTAATCATGAAAATCACCAAAATCTGCCATAACTCACCTATCCCACTGGCTGACTTTATTACACATCTATTTTATTCTCATAAAGAGTTTCACAAGAACACACCCTGAGATGTTGCTGAGTCCTGATACAAGAAACAAGACAGAAATAAATTCAGGCTAGCCATCAAGAACAATATACCACACAATATCTAAGGTAATTCTAGGCCCTAAAAATTCAGCTGAAAGATGACAAACCACTGAAATTCATAGTGCTAATCCCCACCTTGGTTATCCACATATGACTACCAGCTAACACAACAAAGCTACCCATACAGACCAAATGTTTCAGGGAAAGTTTTGGCAACTAGTTAAACAGAATAAAGACACCCCACTGACTAACATATCCTCCAACAAATCATGAATAAACCTAAATATAGAAGTATGATCCCCAAATTAACTAACAACCCACACCCCAAAACAGTACCAAAACAAGAACTCCATGATAAGGAAAGTGCTTTCACCCAGGAAATGGGACAAAATATGTGTTAGTTTCTATTTGTACTTCAGTTAAAGACTACAGTGTGATTACAACGGTGGGTTTTCAAACACAGAAACCTAAAGGCACCAATCTCTTAAAAAAAAAAAATCTACATAAAAATAAGTCCACATCTTATTCCTCCACCTTCCAACTTCCCTTAACACCTGAAGAAATGATTATTATATGCATTATCCATCTCCTGGCCAAATAGCTCCTTCTCTGTCTTTAGCTGTATCTCTCTCTGTATTCAACCACCATCTCCACTGTGTCTCATATCTGTTCAACAGCTCCACAGAGTTGCTCTCAATCCCTTCATACCCCAGCCTGTACTGATAATGAGGATTGTTCCGACCCAGGGGCAGGACCTTGCATGTGGCCTTGTTGAAGCTCATGAGGTTTACACGGGCCCACTTCTCAAGCTTGTCCAGGTCACTCTGGATGACATCCTGTCCCTCAGGCGTATTAACCACGCTACCTAGCAAACATGCTGAGGGTGCACTCAATCCCACTATGCAACTGATAAAGACACTAAACAGCACAGGTCCCAGTACAGACCCCTGAAGGACACCACTTGTCACCAGTCTCCGTCTGGACATCTATTAGATTTCACTTCTTCCTAAAATCCACCACTTCATGCTACACGTTTGCATTATTACTTCTGAATTTTCACCTAAAGCCTGGATCCAGAGCTCTCAGCAAAATCTTCATCTCCCATGTGAATGCATTTACTCTCTTAACAGGAAATCCTTATTTCTAAAAATAAGTGCATATTTAAAGGCAATTATTATGAATTAATTAAAACCGCATCCTTGAATAATTCTAAGCAGCATCTGTTTTGGGATGGAATTCTTGGTGATGTATCCAATTTCCTTTGGAATTAAACTCCACTGAAAACTTAAACTGTGTTAGAACATTTTTCCTAAATGGCAGTTCTTTCTGAAGGTACTGAAGGTTTCTTCTTTAAGGGCTAGAAAAGAATGTATTACCACAAATAATAGAAATCTATATTAGGAACTACCATTTGTATATTGATCTCCTATGTTACATTTATCTCACCTCTTTTTTTTTTTTAATCTTTTCTTAAAGTCAGATCATAATTTGCTCGTAACTGTATGGCCATTATGATAAAGTCATGGCTATATATATATATGTACATATATTATGATTGTTTGCAGGAGAATTTTAGGAACAGTGAAAAGATGATTTTTGAGTCTTGACAGGGACCCTGTAATCTGAAAAAAAGAAAGAACTAACAGACAGATAAATAGGTATCTGTAAAGTCACAAAAGTTACGATTGTTCTCTGTTACTCACTGTTCAAAGGGGGAAACAAAATTATCAGGCAGTAGGTTTTAAGCTAACAATAGAAAATACTGTTTCTCATCACATCTATCTCAATTCTGGAACTTCATGACATGGCATGCTGGGAAAGGGAAAAGCATGAAGGAGTTCTAAAGAGTTCAGACAAATTAATGGAAAATAGTAAAAGTCCATCAAATATGATGGTCCAGCCATCTCCTAAGAAAACCTTCAACCAGAAGCATTTCTCAGTAATTTCTGGCTACTTACATTACTCCTTAGTCATTTTCTACTTTGCCAGTACTTGAGTCACAGTAGTACTTAGACTTGTGATCTGACCCAGGATGGTACTTTGTTTATTAATATTTGTGAGCATGAAGTCAACATTAATCAGATGGTTTTCACTTAGAAACATATGAAGTCTGATTATTCTTTATATAAATCAAGGGCAGAGAACACCAGAGAGACTTCAAGTGCATCACAGCTCCATAATATTTTGAAGTACTTACTGTTTATTAAATTGATTATTTTATTTTATTTTATTTTTAAAATAAAAAATAAAAAGACATCTTTTCATCACAACCTAGGTATAAGGTTGCCTCTATAATCTAGAATAAAATACATTTTGGAGACACTGTAGCTTCCTCTGAATCAAGCATTATAACTACAAGCTGTTAAGACTAAAGGGTAACCTCAGAATTCAGTCCTGTTAGACAAGGGAAACTATACAAGACAGTAAAAAGGAAAACAAAGAAAAAAAGCTGCCTGTGCTCACAGCATCAGATTGGAGGGTTGAAAAAAATTAACCCAACATGTATTTGAAATCTGTTCTATGGGCTCTGAGAGCACAAGTTCCCAGTGCTTCCACCAGAATGCCTTTGTCCTCATGTGAAGGCACTACCAGGTCTACAGAGCCCAGTGCTAATTTATTTGCATTAATTTAGAATGACTAAATCCTGGCAAAGAGGCTTTTTTTTTTTTTTTTTTTCCATTTTTAAACTTGTTTGCAAGGCCCTGACACATAAACACAATCCTTCGGTTCCCGTTTTGTAGGGGGGTGTTAGGCAGCTGAATGCAGATTGATTGGAAGCATCTAAAGCATTTTCCATTTTCTTTAGCAAACCAAATGTTTGCTTTATACTTTTCAAGTAATCAAACACCTGCTTATTTCTTGTTCTAAACTAGTCAGACAGAAACCAGCATTGCTTCTTATAACACTGTCATCCTGATATTTATAATCCAGGTCGTGCTGGGTGGAGGCTTACGCACAGCGCTGCAGCTTTGGTCAGGGGAAGCTGATCATGAAATAGCAATTTGAAAATCATTTTCATGTGAGGATGAGCAGCCTGTAATCCTCCCTGGGACTCCAGGTCACAGACACAGCCTCTCACCCTGATCTGTACAGCAGCATTTGCAAAGCCTTGGACAAGTCTTCCTAGGGCCACTAAAGGGCAAAACCCCGGCTATGATATTGCTCCTTACGGAGGACTTAAGAGTCACTATCCTGGTTCATACAATTCATTGGGTACCTGGTGAGTGAAGGTTCAGGACCAGTTCAGTTCACTCCTGCTATTTGTTATTCCAGCTGTACAACAGGTCTCCCAAAGGGATTTTTTTTTTTTTTTTCCCAGCTTGAATAGATGGCTACATTATTTTGTAACCATCAAAATAGCAAAAAAAAAAAAAGAATACTAGATACCAATTCCAGTGCTCATTACCATGTTTTTTTACCCCACCACTCTTTCACACCAACTAGGTGCCCTCCATAGCTACCAGGAATCTTGGCTTCAACTTTGATGAACCCTGGGATTTATGTACTCAGAAAGATATAGCCAGTGAGTTGATGGGATCACTGAAGGTCTGTTGTAATTTATGTCTAAAACCTGCATTTGAAAAGTTGCCACTGATATAACTGGAGGATTTAGAATGCAGGTAAGTTTCAGAGGCAGATTTAACCCCTGCAGTGAGAAATATTAAATCTTCTGGAGGAAAATCATATCCAAAACTATGTAGCATCTAATAGAAAGCAACACAGAACTAACATGTAGGCACCAAAAAGCTGACTTCTCTGCCCTGACCTACCAGTGCAAGTAAGGAATTTTAGGTAAGCTGTACTAGGCTAAATGTGCTATGAAGTACAAGGTAATCTGAACAAAGAGCATGCATTTTGACTCTGTCTGCTTCCCACAATAATCTAGTGCTACCAAATACAGTCAGCTGATAGATTCTGTCAGAGCATAAATCCCTACTTTATGAGGGGATGCATGGATTTGTGGGGAAACCTTTGCATTAGAGGACAACTCTGCGACTGATCCTGCAAAATGGAAGCACACACTTGTTTTATGGGCATGAGTAAAGGGATTAAAATTTCTGTGCTTAATTTCCCATAGAGTTAAGGACATGAACAGGTATTTTTAGAATCAGGGTCTCGGTGTTGAAGAGTGTGTTACAATTTACACTGGAGGAATACATTAAAAACTTGTTCCATGTGACTCTTCAGTTATTACAAGAAAAGTCTGCAAAGGCAGAATACAACAGAGAGACAAAACCCACCAGCTTCATACCCAGATGAAAACTCCAAATTCCTTGCCAACTGGTAGGGTGTTATACTTACCAATATTGCAATACTTTCCCGCATAATTTTCTTTACAATCACATACTATTTTCCCAGTGAGGGTAACCACTTTACATTCTCCACCATTCATGCAAGGATCATGAATGCAACCTACAAGTAGAAACCAAAGATCAAACCAAAGGTACAAATGGTTAAGGGGAATCAGTCCATTTAAACTTACTTTCATACACTTTCTCTATTCATATGCATTTTGGGCAAGTTCTTCCTTTTTCACTCATCTCAGACCTACACTCGATATAAATTTAAGAAAAGGAAACTCTGCTGATTTCTGCCCACTAAGTTCTGTCTCATTGTTTTCACTTTTACTGGATAATGTCAGCCTAGCTGCTGAAAAATATTATCAGTGAACAATAGGTAAAATGGGGGTGGTGATTATTATTACTAGTGGTAACGGTGATGGCATTAGCACTTTTTTCTGTACAGAGGTTTCTGCCAAATCCAAATTTGCCACTGAGCTGACATATCTAGCAGAGAGTTCAGATAAATATTTAGGATCCATATGTGGGATGTAGTAAGTCTTTTCAAATCTGCCTACTGTTCCATGGGCTCCCAATGTCCTAGAAAGTCACTGACTCTCCATGCTTTAGTTTCCAACTGTGTAAGGTGGGAATAAAAGCACCTATCTATTTCAAACGGCTTTATGAAGCTTAGTCAGTACTGTCATTTACTTGGGAGTCCAAGCAGGGTAAAAATCAGCTGGACTGAATAACATAATAGCCATACCAGAGCACGTATATGAATGAGGCCTATGGGTTGCTTTCCACCATCTCTCCTTCCAAAAGGGAGGTGGTGTACTGGTTTCATCACGTAAGTGACAGCACAAAGCACATGCCCTGCAGCAAGCTGGCCAGCTGTGTTGGACACCTGGCAGCTCCAAAATGAGGAGGTTTCATAAGTATTACCCCAGCCAGGATGGGTATGTCAGGCCAAAAATCATGGGGACCCTGGGCATAGGGGATCCTGGAAGTGGGTAGAATTTAAATGCTAGCAATTCAAGGGTGAGATAGGCTTAGGGAAAAAAAGAAAAAGAAAGGAAAAGGAAAAGGAAAAGGAAAAGGAAAAGGAAAAGGAAAAGGAAAAGGAAAAGGAAA
>JANVCC010000035.1:33471451-33483387 GCA_025345505.1 Todiramphus chloris collaris
GGAAAAGGAAAAGGAAAAGGAAAAGGAAAAGGAAAAGGAAAAGGAAAGAAGAAAAGAAAAGAAAAGAAAAGAAAAGAAAAGAAAAGAAAAGAAAAGAAAGGAAAAGAAAACCCATCCAAAAAGAAATAACAAAAACCCACCAAAGGTGAAACAGCAATATGAAGTAATTGTAGGTGTGCACAGAAAGAGTAGAGGAGGGTGTGCCTCTCAGGCATATTACAGTTTTGGAGGAGAAATTTTGCCAGTTCTACCATAAGATCTATTGCATTGTGTATTCTTACATGCTGCAGTTCAGGATTTTATCCATCTCAAAGAGAACACTGAGGTGTGTCCCTAAAATTCAGCTTAATTGCTTCCTCAAATAAGGCTGGGCACATTGATTTCCTGTGTCTGCATTAATGCTCACACATGGAAAGGAAAGCTAAAATATTCTCTTTTGGGGAGAGCACATGAGCTACAAGAGCAACATTTCTATGTATAACGCCACTCAGGCTTCAATATTCTTACTGTCCTTTATCCCCACTCCATGCAGGTCAACAGCTGTAATACAAAATAGTGCCTTACTTGTGTGTTCGACTCTCCCACACTCGATCTGGCCATTCACACACATGCACTGCTCCACAGCTCCTTGGTGGACTCGTGACCAGCTCATGCCCACATCAAAGAACTCATAGAGGCTGTTGTCAAAACATTTCTCTGAAACATAGTTTAAAAAACCAAAAGTTTTCTGAGGTTGTTTCTTGCAAGGAATGGCACCATGCTCTCCATCATTCCTTGCTCATCCCTTTCTTCCTGTTAAACAGATACATGTTTGTTGACAGTGCTTCTTAAGCAAGCCAGTCTCCATAGCATGGAGCCACTAAGCCACCACAGCAGCAGCTCTAAGGACCTTGAGGCAGAGGTGGCTTTCCCCTAAAGCTCAGTGAGCATGCCAGCACCACCATTACTTAAGCTCCTCCAAAAGTTCATTCAGCAAACGCAAAAAAAAATTCAAATTGGTGTTATATACTTGTATCTGTCTCACTTTTCTGCATCACCCACAGAGGATGGGCTGCTCTAGAGACAGTGGAGCACCAGGACTGAAAAAGGCTATTGCTAGAGAAGTCTCATGCAGGGGACATGGTTTAGTGGACTTGGCAGTGTTAGGTTAATGGTTGAACTCCAAGGTTCTTATCTCTTTTCCAACCTAAATGTTTTTACGCTTCTATGAAAATCCTTCATTAAACAACAGTAAGCACCACTGAAAACCCTCCATGTGAAAGCCTAATTAATGCCTTGCTTGACATGCATTAAATTGGGAGTGACATCACCATAAAACTGGGAAAATAACTCAAGCAAAGCCTTTTGGCCTTGCTCTCATCCTTTGAAAATGACTACCCTGAACGTGAGGCAGCTGCCTAGGTGCAAAGCTGACATCACAGGAAAAGCCATAATGGACCCATGCATGTACAGAAGGAATTAGGCATCACCTGAAATGTTCTTGCTTTTTCATGTCTCTCTGCCCTAGATGATATTATCAGTACTTCCCAAACATGTAAGGGACAGTTAAATCTCAAAAACAGCAAAAGGAGGGGAAGAGACTCTTTGTGTTTCCCATAGCTTCATATGTCACTGGCTCAGAGCATGCTTGGATTTATAGTTGTATAATCAAGCCATTTTCAGCTGTCCAGACAGTAATGGATTGTCTGTCATAACTATCTGGAAATCCGCCTACACAAACATTCATGCTGCAGTGGTCTCTCCCATCACAACAGCACTACCTTTTCATTAAGGAAACATTAGTGAGAGCTTCTTTTCATACTTCATGTTGCAAGAAGACACTTACTCATCTGACAGTCCTCGCCCGTGAATTCCTCAGGACAGGTGCAGTGGTACATCCTATGGCCATGAGCGAGAGAACAGGTCCCTCCGTTTTGGCAAGGGTTGTTTGCACAGGGATCTAAACAGGCCACGTAAGAAGTTGTTGTTAGTGGGTGGGATAAGCCGTGCTACGTTACGTTGGGTGTCAGCTCGGTGCACAAACCATTTTGTTTCCACGCGCAGTGGTTTCAGTAACAGCTGTTAACCTAAAGCAAAGGTTAGCCAACCAACTTACACCAGCTTTGTTTCTCGCTGTGTGGCAGCTGTATTCATCCAGCTTGTAAAAACCACATATTAAATCACTGAAGCTTCTCCCTTAGAGTAACCTGTGCGGAGGTGCTAGGTGCAGGCAGGGGGTTGGCAGAGCTGGCAGCGCGGAAGCTGGCACAGATGCCCACGAGATGGAGCTGTGCCTTTGCACTGGGCAGGCAGCGAGGGCCGCAGCTCCGCCTCTGCCCGCATTGCTGCCCTGCCCGCTCCATCCCGGCATCATGCATCTCCCTTCCAAATTACACACGGGACAGCCCTTGGCAGAGGAATTTGCTATGGGGTTTTTGGATTGTGTCTAAAACGGATGGACAGCTGAAATAAAGAAGAAAAATTTAAAGCACATCCAAGTGAATCAGGCCAAGCAGGATTAAACTGCACCAGTCTAGCATATGGCTGCTTTGTAAGGAATTTCCTAAATCATGGGAAAATATGGTGAGAGAGGAGGGGACGTGCCAGGAATACCCTCTAACTCCTGTGATAGAAGCTGTACTTGACAATGCGGAACACAAAAGTTTTAATTAAGAGTTTTGCTGGGCAGGCAACGTGCCTGATTCCGGGCAGTGTCCAGGGTTGTATCTCCCCTGAAGTTAACCAACACCATGTTCTACATCTGCTGCAGAGCTGGACCAACAGTTTGTCTGTATTCAGATCTTCTTTCTTAATGCTAGAGAAACTCTGTGAGGACAACTGCAGTTACTCAATCCATGTACTCCTAGTAGAAAGTGTGGTCCTGAGCACGAGGTGCAACATAGAGAAACACAAACACACACACAAACAAGTTTGAAGTGAAGTTTGCTACAGTGGTGTAAACGTGAGGCTCCCCTGAGCAGATCAAAACAGTTACTTCAGAACAGAGTGGTGTAATTGATATCAGATAGCAGGTCTGGGTGTATTCACTGGTAGTTTCACTCCAGGATAACATCAAGGGAAAGCAAGTAAAGGCAGTGATGTTCCTCCTGTTCCTGCCATTTGATAGTTACGAAACTTTTAGTGGTGTAATGTTTCCTCAAAGGAAAATCCTATATTTCCTATTCCCATCACATCCAAACCATGACTTGATCTCCAAGGCAGCTTCTGGTACAGCAGTACTCATTTTTTGCACCTTTGTTAAATCTGTAAAAAGCACTTCCAGTTCTCCATTTCTTTCCTGGTCAGAGTCCCTCACTACATCCCACCCACCACTGCAGTCTGACTCCATGGGGTTTTCTGCATCCCTCCACACCTTTCCTGGAGTCCAGGAACAAAATCTACTCATAAGCACATGGACATCCCACAGTTCCCTGCAGGGAATCCTGACCACCATTAACTATCCATTAACAGGGGAATGACAAGTCCCTGCCTGCTCAGTCAGTATCTAAAGCCACCCAGCAGCATCTCCCCACCCTCACGGGTAAAACACTCTGTGCTTGCAAGCAGTCACCTTGGTTTCTGCTTCACCTCTCTTAGGCTCTGCTGAAAGAGCTGTGTCTTGCCTTTCTACCCATATCTTCCCACAAAAACTTTCTGTTCCTGCCACCTACCTTGACCAAAACCAGGACTGCTCTTCCCCAGGGCCCCTCCTGGGGTGATGCCTCTTCCTCCTGCCTGCACAGCCCACACTGCTTTGCTTCTTCTTTCCATATCAGTCCAAATGTCTCTTAAAAAACCTCACTGTCTGGCACTTTTGTCACAATTCTGGGCCTCCCTGGGGTTTTGGCCATATGTCCAAGATTTCCAGACATTCAGAGCAGTAGTCCTAACAGACTGCCCGAATCTGAAGGTCCCACACATAGGGGCAGTGAAGTTTTATGCATATATATGCACATGTATATGAACTACAAAATCCACAGCCCAGTAAGCCCATGTCTATGAAACAGTAACATAGAGAAGATATTACACACCGTGTCCACAGAGGTCCCCTGGGCAGGAGTAGAGGATCCTCTGGAAATGTGAAGGCAGAGATAAAGCTCTTACTGATTTCAGGGGGGGTTGAACAAGTGCCTTGGGTGTTGTTGTGATGAACTCTGGCTCTGTACATTGCAGTACTAACATCTCGCCATGGCAGAGCCTTCGTACCTGAGCTTCACTTCATCCTTAAGCTAAACTCTTTTCAGTTAAACTTTCTTTTGAAGTTGGCAGATGTATTTTTCTGGATCAATGCCTCCAACACTTGCTTAACACTGATTTGTAAGCATCTCCAATGGTTTCAAGTAGACTCCACATGTACACATGGAATTCTTGGCCTGGAGAGAGTTTGTGTATCAGCCTTTGCTTTCAAGCAGCTCCTTCCCCATCCCAGTTCACACACTCCTCACCAATCTCTCATTGCCAAAGGATACTTTCTCCTCCCAAAATTTCTTTTTTTTTCTTGTTTTTCAAGAGTCTATAAACTGGTGGAGGTCCCTCCAAAGAGTTAATGTTCTTTCTCCCCAGCTGTCTTCCCCAGCAAGCAAACTTTCCTCCTGTTTGCTTGAAATTCCTTTCAAACATTATGTTGCTCCTTCCTTTCAACCTCACCGTAACTCTTTTCTCTTTAAGCTGTGTCTGGTGATCTGTTAATCATTTTCCAAGTCCAAATACAGTGTTTTATGCTTAAAAAAATAAGGACAACTTACATTTATAAATAAATAAACAGCTAAAGAACTTTTATTTAATTTTACAAAATTCTTAGTGTTTACAAAAATAAAGTATTTCCTTTGCAACAACCAGTAGTGATATCTTCCAGCTACCCTATCCTTCCTTCTCTTTCCTTTCCTCACTCACACATATAACTTTAGGGTTTTTTTCCTGGAGAAAAACCAGTAACCAGAGCAAGCTCTCACTCGTGTTAAGGTATCTTGACAGAGATCCCATTCAGCAAGGGGCACACAGACAGGGTGGCTTTCTTGTTGCAAACCACCCTATCCAACGCTTTGGTGGATAACCAGCAAAAATGAGCCAGCAAGATCAAAAAGGCTTGCAGGCAGCCAGCTCACTGTTGAAATGGCTGCACCATGGGCACGATGCAGCCGTGGAGATGGCAATGGGCAGATTGAGGGACAGAGGTAGCACAAGACACCCCCAGAAATGCAGCACTAGGCTTATAGATCTCCTACTTCAGCTACTGCAAAAGCCTCCTTGAGTCAGTCACTGCTGTGACAAGTCAGTGTTTCACTGGAGGATTAAAGCAGTCATGAATTACAGTTTACAGCATTTTAAGTTCTGGGAGGGCCCTCCTGCATAAGTAAGTGCAGCCTTCATAACCCGACTCTTTTAAGCATGGACTGTCTATAAAGTCCGTGTTCACGTCTGACATACTTGCATTACAAAGGCGTATACATTGCTGCTTGTTTTGGGGTTGGGTCATTTGTCTCTGATCTACTGTTAATCTTCTTTAAAGCCAGGCTGGAAAATAATTTAAAGTTGTTAAGTTTAAAATGATGATGCTGTGCAGTGCTTAATTTTAGGCTGTCAGCATGATTCAGCTAACGTTGGCTTTTCATGCACTCTGGTAGATCGCAGTCAGCTGGGCAATGAGACTCCTGACACAGTGGAGAATTCCATGAAAGGGAATCATGGAAAATACCCTTCATTTGAAAGTGGGAAGCAATTATCTAAGGGCATCTGGTTGCATCCTGTAGACTAAACAAGACAGGTCACATTTGGAAGTAATAAGATGGAGAAAAGAGGAAGATGATCAAGATTTAGACAGAGATCCAAAAAAACCCTCAGGGGCATCAAGTCTAAACAGTGAAACACATGATTTTTCAGTGCTGGTCTGTGGGTGTATAAATTGAGAATTAGATAGATACATTCATTGTAACATGAGATTCCACAGCATCCAGCTCTTGAACCATGGATCTGGGGAGACAGAGACAAGCAAGAGCCAGCCATCAAGGTACCGCTGAGGACAGGGATGCATGTTCCCCACCAAACTGTTTGGGATGTGGTGCTTTCACCCAGTGTGTCAATTGAAGCGACTTACAGAGAAAGGAGAGTTTGCCTCAGACCTTTACTGCCCATTTTAGACAGACTTTTGCAATGAGATAATTGGAGCACTGGAGTGCGTTGACCACATGAAGCCATAGCACTACTCAGCTCAGTAAGCCTTCCATTGTCCCTGCAACAAATGCATCTGTTCTCTTGTCTCCTCTGAGGCATTCCAGATCCCACGGAAGTCTGGTTTTTAAGTTCTGCTCTTTACCCTGAGATCTTGAGTAAGGAGAGCTGGAAGAGGTGGCTATATGTTGTACAGGATGTGAAATGTTTCTGTACCTTCTAAAAAATTAGCTGCTCAAACAGAAAATGTGGCTAGTTAAAAAAAAGGGGAAACTAAAAGGCACATCCAGGCCGTAAGGGGGTAGACAAACACCTCTGTTCTTGGCTCCAGCAGGTATCTGGAGCAGCTTATCAATGGCTCTCCTTACCTGAGTGGTCTTTGGGCAACAAAACGCAGTGTCCCCATCTCCTGTCCCTGTCATAGTTATGTGTTGTTGAACACCTGAAAAGAATTAAAGATGCAGTTTATTGTAGCTTTAAACAACCTGAATGCTTGCACTGAAACTATGTGACCTTCACACTTTGGCAACCTGAAAATACATACTTTTTTTTTCTAACTAACACCAGTTTCATTCAAACTCTCTTGGCACCAAAGGAAAAATATGCTTTCTTTTATTAAAGATGCTCTGCCCCATTTCTCTCAAACGAAATACAGATTGAGATGTGTAAACAGGAGATCTCCAATGAATCCTCTAGAAAAGCCCAACCTTCTTTCTATTTCTAAGATTAGAAAATAAAACACAAAAATCAAAACCAAAACCAAAACAAATAAATTATGTGTTTCTTATTCATCACAAAACAAACAAAACAGGACCCAACCCATTTTTTATGCCTGTCAGCTACTTTAATAATCTGTGGAGGTAGAAGACTGTCCACAGAGGGACTTTTTTCCTGGCTTTCAGTGGCAAACATATTTTGCACGCAGTTCCTTAAAAGTATTTCTATTTTTAACTTACCAGACAAAATGAGGAAATTACTGACACAGGGGTGATTTCCAAATGCACAGATAAAACCTCTCCTTTTTGCAGAGCAGCAGGCTGAATCCTGCATGCCATGGATCCCATGGGAATCCTAGCAAGACAAACCTTGATGACTCTTTCATCCAAACACTTTCCTTGCCTTCATCAGTTTGTTATCGCCAAGGTTCACAGCACCCCAAGGAGCATTAACCTTCTCTTCTCCATCTGCAGAAGCAGAACTACAGGCTTCCCCAAGGCCACACAGGGAGTGTGTGACTGAATCAAAGCTGAACCTTGGAGGTCCACATCCTGTCCCAATGTGCCATCCACCAAAATATCCTCCCTAACCAGTTCTAATGAAGCTTAATAAATATCAGCTGCCACTATACAGGAAGACAGGTGACTACATGGCATTGGAAGAAATGGGAGTGTGCTGTATTTAATGTGCCTGATAATCTATTTTTATTATGTGTATTTTTATCTTAACTTGAACAGTTGTGTTATCAAATATATTTTCCCCCTAGGATGTCTCAAACTAGGTTGAGATTTTTATTGAAGATCATGTCTACCATTTTAATTGCCCTACTTTGCTTCTTAATTAGACACTGTGTGGTATTTAAAATGCTTTAATTCCTATGGAGCATCTGAATAAGCCACATATATTAAATTTAGTGACCTCAATTATATAAGGTGCACAAAAAAGAAAGGTGCTTGGTAGCCTAGTGCAGATTAACTTGACACGTACTTAAAAGAGTCTGTTTTCTCACAGGCATTAAGTCCTGTGCAACTCTTCTGGGAGCTGATGGAAATTTCTGTGTGCTCCTTCGATGGGAAGTGGATTGTGCTTTTTTAAAGGATGGTCTATTACGCATGAGGATTAAGGTGAGGAGTAAATTAAAAGTGATTCTCAGCACTACTTGTGTTATTGTTGGCAAAACTGAATGCTTCATCTGTGCCAGTCATGACAGGGAAAGAGAGTCCAGACTTTTCTGACTTTTCTGACAGATATAATTATTGATTTAGCAGAGCAATGTTACACTGGGCCACATGGAAGAGGCAAATGGAAAAGACCCTGTATAAACCTAAAGAATGCAAGCAAATTTGGATCATTAGGGCAAAAAAAAGCAATTTCTATCCAAATTAATACTCTAGTCTAGAGTCTATCCAGCAGCAAACAATTTCTAAGCAAATGGAGAACTCAGGGTTTTTTTTCTTTGTAATATTTTTTCCTATCACAGACCCCAACAGAAGCTTCTTCCACTAGCTTTCCACAACCCAGTGACTGTCTCACCCAATGCTCTTCACAACCAGTCCCCTCCTTCCCTATTGCCTTGCAGTGGCTATGAAGAAGTTGGTCTTCCCCTGTAATGACAGGCTGCCTCCCCCATGTCATGCTTCTTGCACCTCCACATAATCCTTTTGTATTTTTCCTCACATATCTCTCACTGTTGTGGAGAAGCTCAACACATCCTCAAAGCTACTTCACTAGTCTCCTTCCTTTTCTTTTTAAAATCCATTCCTTGCTTGGAGGCTTAATAAAAATCTGATGATACTTTGTTCCCAGGGGGTGTTACCTCCAGCATCCAGACCAAACAAACAGGCTTATTATTTCTTTGTGCTGCTTGTAAACGGGCCCACTCTCTGAATTTACCAGATAACAAGTGTCTTTCCATCAGCCTGACATAAAATTGTTAATAAAAAAGTGAAAACTTAAAGACACAGATACTGAATTAATTACATCAGAAAAGTCCACTGCTAGAGATTGATTTACTCAACATTTTAAACCCATACATGGTAAACAACATGGAAATGGATGGAAAAAATGGTGTATCAGAGATGACACTAACTGGTAGGCAGGATGAATGGAAAGTGAGATATTTCACCCATAAGGAACATTGTGAGACTTAATAATAGGATGTTTTGGAGAGCAAGCCAAGCCTTGGTCCAGAGGCAGACTGGTGGATGGAAAGATCTCTGCTGTCACACATGGCGCTTTCACTATGATCAAAGCCTGGAGGTTCCCTCAGACCTTTTTAGGTGTTGTCCTGATCACGAGAGATGACTAGACTTTGTCCAACAACACCAGAGCAACCACCACGAGTACCAGAAAAATCCAGATGCTTGACAGCTCCTGGCTCAACCCACATGACCTTCTCCTTTCCGGGGCTGACATAAACTCTGCAACTTGCAACCCATCTGGTCAAAAAGACCACCTTTGCACTATCTTCAGTCTGTAGCCAAAGTCTCAAATCTTCCTGTTTCCAGAAAAGATGGTAAGATCTTGCACTACCTATATGGATCTAAGCCCACCCTTGCAACGTGGCATGATGGGGACACACATAGCCAGCACTTAAGTGCAGGATAAGTCTTCTCCAGGGTATGAGTCAATACCTTCCGATTCACAGACAAAATCTGAGCCAAAGTCTGTTCCTGCCATTCCCATTGTGTAGGATCTTGGAGCAACCCTTCCCACCATGGGGCACTGGGCAGGGTGCTGGCAGCACCCCTGCGACTACAGCTGGGTTGCAATTCAGTCAGCCCTCCCCATTTGTTCTCAAGGGTGTTCACTGCACTCACATTTTGTTTGTCCCTACATTATTTTGTCTTTCTGGACGTACCAAAGAAGTTACAGCAACACTTTCAGCTAATTTCTCCTTTTCAACACAAAAGACAAATTTATATGACATCTTTAGTACATGGTAAGAGGCCACTAAATAGAAATTTATCTGTGAAAACAGATTATAATTAAAGGGAAATGCAGTACAGGAAGTTTGTTATTTGAACACTGTAATTATTGTGTCTTCTTTCCTGCATTTTCAATAAATATTTATAAAGGTACAACTTGTTTGTTGCTCTTAGAGAAAGTATGGAGAAGTTTCTGCTGTCAGGACTCTGATTTATGTTGACACGTTTAATGTTACAAGTGGACAAGATCATGTGAGATTGCCTTCGACATTTAGCCCTTTGAATCAGCGCAGCAGCTTTCATAAATGAGATATCTAGCTTTCTATTAAGATAGACACGGCTGTTAAAGGTTTTCTGCAGGAGGACCTCACACCTTGGTGCTGTTTAATATCTTTGTTGGTGACATAGACAGTGGGATCAAGTGCACTCTCAGCAAGTTTGCGGATGACACCAAGCTGAGTGGTGTGGTTGACACACGGGAGGGATGGGATGCGTGCAGAGGAACCTTGACAAGCTTGAGAGGTGGGCCCAATCCAACCTCATGAAGTTCAACAAGGCCAAGGGTGAGGTCCTGCATTTGGATTGGGGCAATCCCAAGCACAAATACAGGCTGGGTGGAGTATTAATAGAGAATAGTCCTCAGAAAAAAGGCTTGGGGGTGCTGGTTGATGAAAAGCTCAACATGAGACAACAATGTACAAGTTCAACCCAGAAAGCCAGTTGTATTCTGGGCTGCATCAAAAGAAGCGTGGTTAGCAGTTCAAGGGAGGTGATTCTTCCTCTCTACTCTGCTCTTGTGAGACCACACTGGGAGTACTACATCCAGCTCTGGAGCCTCCAACACGAGAAGGACATGGACCTGCTCAAGTGGGTCCAGAGGAGGGCCACAAAAATGGTCAGAGGGATGGAACACCTATCCTACAAGGAAAGGCTGAGAGAGATGGAGTTGTTCAGCCTGTAGAAAAGAAAGGTCCAAGAAGACCTTATATCAGCCTCTCAGTACCTGAAGGGAGACTAAAAGAAAGCTGGGGAGGGACTTTTTACAAGGGTTTGTAGTGATAGGATGACAGGTAATGGCTTCAAAGTGGAAAAGGGTAGATTTAGTTTAGAAATTAGGAGAAATTCTTCTTCACTATAAGGTTGGTGAGACACTGGAAGAGGTTGCTTAGGGAAGTTGTAGATGTTCCATCACTGGAAGTGTTCAGGACCAGGTTGGACGGAGCTTTGAGCAGCCTAGTCTAGAGGGAGGTGTTCTTGCCCATGGCAGTAGGGTTGGAACTAGATGATCTTTAAGGTCGCTTCCAACCCAAATAATTTTATGATTCTATGACTATCTTTTATTAAAATTAATATGATGGGCTAGCACACAATATCTGTGTCATATGTAGTATGAGAAAACCTATAATAAAATTAAAGCAAATTGGAGCAGGATTTAGCTTTATATATAAAATCCTGCCTGTAGTCCTGCCTTGGAGGACGACTTGAGGACTAAGGACATGAACTCATTAAGTGCATAATCCCCCACTCTCCAGGTCTGGTCTCCTTCCATTAGCTCCCAAAAAGACAGGTTGCATCCATCTTCCCATCATCTCCATCCTTGCTAGCAGCTTGCAGGCAAGCAGGAGCAGGAAGAAGACACGGCTTTCCCTCATCTGCTACCTGCCAGGTGCCTTGGGGTATGATATTCATCATCAGTCCAGCATGAGCTAGTCCCAGGTCATAGAAAAATGCACACGGCAGTTTCCTGGATGCTACTCAGGGTTCTTTTCCCGGCACCTCTGCCTGAAATCACACATTAGGTTGCTTTTAGCTTATGAAAGAAGAGTAAACACTGGCCAGAAGGTCAGCCATGGGGTGAAATGACCTGTCAAAACCAAACAGCTCCATCTGTCCTCCTCCTCATCGCCCCACTCGTAAATGGCTTTTTAAAAACCAGAAGCATGAGACCAAGTTGTTCAAGGTCAGCAATAAAGTGTGCTCTTTTTTGCACTTTTTTTTTTCCTATACTTTTTCTTTTTCTTTTTCTTTTTCTTTTTCTTTTTCTTTTTCTTTTTTTTTCTTTTTCTTTTTTCTTTCTCTCTTCTCTCTCTTCTCTTCTCTTCTCTTCTCTTCTCTTCTCTTCTCTTCTCTTCTCTTCTCTTCTCT
>JANVCC010000035.1:33483397-33518642 GCA_025345505.1 Todiramphus chloris collaris
CTTCTCTTCTCTTCTCTTCTCTTCTCTTCTCTTCTCTTCTCTTCTCTCCTCTCCTCTCCTCTCCTCTCCCCTCTAATTCTCTTCACCCTTTTTTTTTCCCTATTTTTGTGGCCTAACTGTCTAAAAACAAATACACAGAGTGCCATGTATTAACAAGTTTCATCTAAAGCATTGCATTAAATGAAGTGGGTCCAAAGGTCAAACTCTTTGTGGCTATAGTTCATTAAAGACAGGTTTCAAAGTGGTAAATTATTCCAGTTCCCTTCCTTTTGTTAAGATATTCTCGATTTCTTGTTTCCTGAAGGCTTTTCTTGTCTGGATAGCATCTATCGATGTTGGGGAGATTCAGAAGTAGTCTCCTAGCCTGAAGCACTCTGTGTATGTATGTAAGAAGGTATGTGCTTTGTTGATTACATTAGACCAGCACTTACACTTAAAACAGACGTGCCATCAGAAAGATGACACAGATCATGAAAAAATTAGACAGTCCAGTATAAAAAAATTAGAGTTCTGCCCTGCATGGGTGAGTAAAATGCTATAAAATACTATCTCCACCCTGAAAACATGCAAGTGTGTGCCTTTCACACAGATACACAACTCTTCTGTGGATGTTTTCACACTACTGGTACAGTTAGTTTTGTTTATTCAGTGCTTGCTTCGCTAGGGTTCCCACCTGACTGCCCCTGCCCCAGAATGAATAATGAATGCTTTTAACAGTTTCTGCATATGTAAAAGAATAACCTTTGCCCAAAATAAGGAGACCTGGCCTTAGACACACTAGTAGAATAAATCATTACCCAACAAACCAGAGTAATATCTCACCTCTTAGTACTGTACTGTCCAAAAGAGGCCTGGTGCCAATCTGAATAGAAATTAGAGATGGGGGTGGGGAGGAACAACTTCAAAAATCAGATGGTCTCTGCTGCAGTACAAGTCTGGCCCATACAAAGCAAACAGTTCCTTAAACAAGTGTCATCTCTTACAGGTGTCTCTATCTCTTCTTTCTCAGCAGAGGGTCTCTATCAGGTCATTCCATCAGTCCTGTCATTTCTATACAAGCTCTTGCAACTCATATAAGTCACAATGCCAATATGAAGGCAAAGGAGGAAACATTTCTGCATTTCTTGAGCTTTCTGTGGCCCTGAAGACCTCACACCTGGGCTCCCTCCCCTCTGAGTACAAGCTGACCTCAAAGCCATGACTATCATCAGGACTGTTGCATGGTTCTCCATGGGCAGAAAACCAAGCCCAAATTTATTATTCTAAAACTAGGATTAAAGGACTAAAAGGATGACATTTTCATTTGAATGTTGCCTTCATTTATGAGTGATATTAACTTACCATTTCTTTCGGGAAAATAGATTTGATAAACACAAGTGATAAAGCCTTCCACCGTACCGGAAAGGAAATTTGCATAAATCTCCATCCTCTGTAAACACTGAAATATAAGAATAGAAAACTCATCATGCAGCTGAACACTAACCCACAGGTATATATATTACATGCTATTATATGAAATTACAAAGATAGATATCTTGAAGTTTTTCAGCTGCACTTTGGACTCTGTGTCTGCAAGTTCTTGTGTGTAAGAAGAGGCCTAAAACCCTACGTAATGACTGAATCAACAAAGATTGATGGGCTCTGTGGTAGAATAAAGATCTCAGATCATTTCAGCTCAAAATGTATTGCAATTTCTGGTACAGCAAATGCCAATTATATTCATTAATTGCAATTATTGTTTCAAATTATGTAGAATTGTAATAGGATATTAAATTGATTTCTAAAGTAGTGCCCATTCACGCTCCATATCCCACTGTAACATCTGTTTAAAACAATTAAGGCACCAGACAGTGCATACTGAAATAGAAACAGTCAGGAGAAAGAAGGCTTTAAAGGTTGGGGGACATGACAGATATTTTCGATCCTACCACCTTCCCTTTGGGCTAAGAAGATTCCTTACAAGTGGGGATAAGTTGATGGGACTGTTGTACAAAAAGGGCAACTGTCCTGTTTACGACATGAGTGACTGGAGTCTAAGGAAGGGTGGTGGGAGCCTAGGAAGGTTAGTAGGAGTCAAACAGAAAAAAAAATCCTTCAAGTTGAGTCTTGAGAATGAAGGAGACTGAAGATAAAAAGGACAATGAAAACCTGACAGAGCTTATTTTACCATTAAACCAAAAGCAATCACTTTTGAGAGCCAGGAGCATGAATGGGAAGCCAACCACCGCTGTAGGAGAGAAATGGAGCACACAACCGAGCTGGCAGCACAGCGCACATCCATTTCTCAGTGACAATGTACGACTGCTCCTTGTCCTGAGTTTACCCCTTCCATGACAGCTGGGACTCCTGCACACCCTTGTGATCTTTGTTAACCCTCACAAGCCCAGACACACCATCTCAAAGAGCAGTGAGACCGATTATTAACATTATGGGGAAAATAATCCATCCCTGTGGC
Source organism: Todiramphus chloris collaris (assembly GCA_025345505.1). Lineage (NCBI taxonomy): Eukaryota > Metazoa > Chordata > Aves > Coraciiformes > Alcedinidae > Todiramphus > Todiramphus chloris. The sequence continues at coordinate 33,485,853 of JANVCC010000035.1, forward strand.
CCAAACCCTTCTTAATCAGTTGGAATTATGGGTACTCTCTCTGTTCTAACTGTCCCCTTATATGCCAATGAAAAATAGCTACTGCCAGACCCTCTGCTATCCCTTTATTAAGCCTGGTTTTCACTGTCTAAACTAATTAAACAAATGTTCAGATATTTGATTTCTCTCTCTGATACCTCCCATTATGAGCAGTTAGGGAAGTTGTGAAAATACATCCATTCAGAAGACATATTGCATCCCAAAGCCCATTAAAGGCTATTCTAAGCTATAAAGGCAACAAAACAGTCCAATTCATGTAATCCTTAACAGCAAAAGCACAGGACGATAAAAGCTTCAAAAATGGAAGTCTGCAATGCCCACACACAGCCAGGATGTCTGTTTGTTTAGGTGCCATCAAAACAAAAGCAATCCAGCAAATGGCATGGGTCTCAAACCCATCTCCCACAGAGAGATCAAGGGCAGTGGCAGAAACTGGCTTATATACTTCAAGGTGCAGATGCAGATGCAGCTCTGATTACAGTAAGGAGAGTTGCACATCTACAGCCACACCACGTTATGAGTGAATACAAGCCACGCCAGCTGAGACAAACTAAAATCCCATCAGCACCTTTCCATTAATCCATACCTGAAGGAAAATTACCTGAGCTTCCTGAGGTAATCCCACATTCCCCTCTATACAGAAATTAATATTGGCACAACCATTCCATAATCCTTACTCATGCTGAAACAAAGACAGGCTTACTACTGACTTGCACAGCATGAATACAGACAGGCAGATCATTCTTACTGTCATGAAACCTACTGGATTCGACTTTGTACCTTGTGGGCGAGTGAACTCATGTTTTGAGCCTCTTCCTGCCCCAGATTTGTAGTGCTACAAAGAGAAAAAAGAATGTGGGTTGGAGATGCAAATTCACTCTGGGAACCATCCTATAGAGACAAACGAGCTTTCCAGGCTGCCCTGAACTTGTGTTTCTCCCAGTGCTTCTACAAAGATCTCATTGTTTGTGTGTGATTTTTGCTGGGGCATAGTCTGGTGAATGAGGGTAGGTAAACACTGGCTCGTGAAAAGTCTCTGTTAAACCAGGAAAACCAGCACAGCACAAAAAATGCTAAAGCTCTGCTCCATTATATCTTTCTACTTCCAAAGGACACAGCTTCTGTTTCTCCCAGCAGGAAGCATATATGCACTCTGGGGCCAGTTCACAGTTACAAATAATATTGCAGCATTTGGCTTTTCCTGTCATTTAGCTGTATCCCCCAGGGCACTAGTGAAAAAAAAGCCACCTCTACTTTATTTGGGTTTTGCCCATCAGCAAGCAAAGAGCACTAGGCTGAGCTGATTTCAAGCTACAGGAAATAATAAAAACCAGTAATGCACATAAAGTGCTGCTGCCACCAAAGGTGCTGACAGCTGAACTATAGAAAAATAAAAATATCACCAAAGCAGTTAAAAAAGCAGCACATCATGACCATAGAACTGGATAGGGGACATAGCAAGTCAGATTAAGACAAAGCTGTTGCTAAGATATATAGGGAAGGCTTGAACAGTTCAGAGGAAGAAACAGTGTTTGCACACTATACTGGCTCTGCCAGCAATGAGCAGTCTCTAGCAGCTTCAACCTTTTCCTAGGAACCATGAATATTCCTTTCTGCTCCCACCTGTAATGTCTGAGGAGATACTTCTGTACTTTACTGGGACAGTTAGGATTATAGCATCAATTAAGTATACCTCAGCTAGTTTTAACCTAAGTAGTGAAATAAGGCTACTCATAAAGCCACACAACTGAGGGTCCAGCTATTAGCTGCACTGCTAGTCCATGGTGGATGCCAGGCTGTGGTGGGGTTTAAACAAATAAGCAAAGTCAAACCATCGTGGCCATACTCAGCAGTGCTACAGGTGCCATGAAGTCATACCCAGAAAAAGACAAAGCACACCATGAAAATGCTGAAGGGCAATGACATGACAACAGGGAGAGGTTTGAAAAGGAGATGGTTACCTCAGCTGGCAGTTAGCAGGTAGCGGAAAGTCTGGTGGGGCAGCACTCTCCTTCCATGCCACTGTAGGTATCTGCTTGTGTCAACATATTTCTGAGATGCATTTTCAAAATATTTCAGTTTTGGGGGTCATTCCTCCCCTCCCATTTTTCCTTCCTAGCAGGGCATGGATGTAAGCAATTTCTTTAAATGCAGATATGCATGGGACCAGCTATCCTCCGGGCACCCTCCTTAGCCAGCACTGCTGTGAGCCTTCATCTAGCAAATGCCTTTTGTTTTTCATTTGAAGCACTCTTTCTTTTGGTCTGGTTGGTGGCTACACTCATCCAACCCCAAGGCAACATTGTCCTGCCAGCCAGCACGTAGGTGATCCACCACTCCAAAACAGAAGAATCAGACTTACCATCCTTGCACAGTCACTGCTCAGAGTCAGAGCCAAGACAACAGTGAAAGGAGCACAGACTTTCATCTTTGCTCTCCTCTCGTGAAGATTTTTCCTGGCAGAGAGATCCTTCCAGGGATGGGCTGAAGCGGGAGCGTGAATCAGCAACGAGCTTTCGCAAGGGACTGCGATTTACTTGACTTTAGGGTATTTTAGTTTTCTAAGTAAGCAGAGCTGTTATCACTGTTAATCATTAATGTCTTTGTGGGTAGATGGGAATGCCATGCAGTGAGACACTCTCTCTAAACCACAGGGAGTGAGGAATTTACAAAATGCCTGAACCTCAGAGATGATCACCAGTGTACTCAGCAAGCAAGAGCACCTCCAGTGTTGGAGCTGATCCAGTGCTGCTTGTAATAAGAGGTGATTTACCATCCAGACATTTCCCATCTCTTTCTCTTCAGGAGCTAATTAAAAGCATGGTATAGCAGTAACAAGAAGCTCTAAATGAGCCCACTCAGGAGATGACTTTACATTGCAAAATATGGACCAGATCATTGTTGATAATCAGACACAAGAATTACTCATTAACAGATGGTTACCTGCCCAGCTGTGACTTACAACAGCAGCCTTTCAGCAACAGATGGGAAAACTAAAGAGAAAGAAAATAGGCATTACTCTGACAAAACAGCGTATCAAAAATCTCCCTTCTGCAGCCACCTGGGCAAAGCCATCTCTGTCTTGTAAGTGCTTGGCTGAGATAACTGCACTGCAGAAGCATTTCTAATAGGGATGCAGAGGGTATTGCTAAAACTGAGATTTCACCAGTGGAGTCTGTTTCAGCCCCACCTTGCCCCACAACCAGAAGCCACAGGTTTGGCTGGTACAACTGTGTCTATGCTTGAGGCTTTTGCCAGCCATGTCCTGTCACTCAGGGACCGCACCTCTTCACACCCAAAATCCCCAGAGCCACAACAGCAGAAAAAATACCATCATCCTTGCTTATATTGTGCTCTAGCCTTTGAAGTTCCACTAGCACAGCTATGGAAGGGATGTGATTTTTTAACCCTACAAGGCCATGGCAGCAGAGTGCCGTGGTGCACTGCAGCTGCACCAGCACCATTTGGCCATGATGGTTTATAACGATGTGGGGAATTTCCTCTGACTGTGTCATCACACTGATGTGTCTGTCATCACAGTAATAGCTCTTGTCAGTACAATTTTACATTTAGGGATAAAAACCTTCCTACTGTCAACATGGCCTGGCGACAGCAATGACCATGCAAGTTTTGGAAATTTCTTCCCAAAATCCAAGAGCAAACAAGTAGAAAAAATATCTTTGCCTCTCTGCACTGCTTGTTGCCTGAAGATTTGAAGCAAATAAATCTTCAGAGTAGACTTGTGGAATAGATCTGTCTTATTTTTACTTATTTCAAACATGGAAGTAGGATGTACAGTATGACCTGCCTGGAGACACCTGGCAAAGCTGGAACATAGATTTCTTCTTCCTACCCTTATTCTTGACTTAAGTCATCAGGCTGCAAACTAGCAATGCCTATACAATGGCTTGTAGACACCTACTTACCATTCCTTCTACTGAAATTGTGCAAAGAAATTTAAAAAAAAAAAAAAAAAAGAAAAAAAGCCATGAGCTGCTATTGCATCCAGAGTTCCCAAAAGATCTGTGGAAAGAGAGGAAGAGGGGAGCAAGGATTGGGCAGCAAGAGGAGGAGGAAGATACTGCTTTAAAGCTGCGGTAATGTCCACTTCCACTCATTTCCAGAATAAAATCCAGCCACTTTCAGGAACAGAAACATTGTACTTCTGCGATGACCAAGAGAGGCTGTAGGAAAGCATTTTCCTATACCTAAAACTATATTAAAATACCTGGATACTGTACTTGGTAGACATTGAACTACAAGCAGGAGTTGCAGAGTGTCTTTCTGGGAAGTGACAGCTCTAAGCTTTTAGCTCAAACTGATTCCTCACCATAAGAATAAAGAAGAAGCAGCAACATCAGGAGCCACTTCAACTGATAGGATGATGCTGGCACAAAGCAAAAGGAAAAAGAAAAGACATCAAAGCCAGGATTTAGAATCATAGAATCACAGAATCACTATGGTTGGAAAGGACCTCCAGGGTCATCAAGTCCAACCTTTGTCCTAGCATTTCTCTAGCCACTACACCATATCCTCAAGCTCCACATCTAATCGTTCTTTAAACACCTCCAGGGATGGTGACTCCACCACCTCCCTGGGCAGCCTGTTCCAGTGCCTAACCACCCTCTCAGTGAAGAATTTCCTCCTAATATCTAATCTAAACCTCCCCTGACACAACTTGAGTCCATTTCCCCTGGTCCTATCATTACTGATTTGAGAGAAGAGACCAGCACCAGCCTCTCTACAACCTCCTTTTAGGTAGTTGTAAAGGGCAATAAGGTCTCCTCTCAGCCTCCTCTTCTCTAGACTAAACAAACCAAGTTCCCTCAGCCACTCTTCACAGGGCATGCTTTCCAGCCCTTTCACCAGCTTTGTTGCCCTCCTCTGCACTCTCTCCAGCCCCTCGATGTCCCTCCTGTACTGTGGTGACCAAAACTGGACACAGTGCTCGAGGTGCGGTCTCACAAGTGCTGAGTATAGGGGTACGATCACCTCCCTACTCCTGCTGGTCACACCGTTTCTGATCCAGGCCAGGATGCCATTGGCCTTCTTGGCCCCCTGGGCACACTGCTGGCTCATGTTCAGCTGGCTGTTGACCAACACCCCCAGGTCCTTTTCCCCAGGCAGCTCTCCAGCCACTCCTCCCCAAGCCTGGAGCGTTGCTGGGGTTTGTTGTGACCCAAGTGCATGACCCGGCACTTGGCTTTGTTAAACTCCATCCAATTGAGCTCAGCCCATCTCTCCAGCCTGTCCAGATCCCGCTGCAGAGCCTTCCTACCCTCAAGCAGATCGAGACTTGCGCTTAATTTTGTGTCATCTGCAAATTGACTGAGGGTACATTCGATTCCCTCATCCAGGTCATTGATGAATATATTAAACAAGACGGGTCCCAAAACTGAGCCCTGAGGGACACCCTTGTGACTGGTCACCAACTGGATTTTACTCCGTTCACCAGCACCCTCTGGGCTCGGCCATCCAGCCAGTTTCTAACCCAGCCAAGAGTCCTCCTGTCTATGCCATGACCTGCCAGCTTCTCCAGCAGAATGCTGTGGGAAACGGTGTCAAATGCCTTCCTGAAGTCCAGCTAGACAACATCCACCGCCTTGCCCTCACCCACTAGGCGGGTCACCTGGTCATAGAAGGGGATCAGGTTGGTTAAACAGGACTTGCCCTTCATGAACCCATGTTGGCTGGGCCTGATCCCCGCATTGTCCTGCCCTTGCTGTGTGATCACCCTCAAGATGAACTGTTCCATAATCTTTCCTGGACCGAGGTCAGGCTGACAGGACTGTAGTTCCCTGGATCATCCTTCCTGCCCTTCTTATAGATGGGTGTCACATTGGCAAGTCTCCAGTCATCTGGGACCTCCCCAGTTGACCAGGATCGCTGACAAATGACTGAGAGAGGCTTGGTAAGTTCCTCTGCCAATTCCCTCAGCACTCTCGGGTGGGTCCCATCTGGCCCCATAGACTTGTGGGTTTCCAGTTGGCTTAGAAGATCTTTAACTACCACTTCCTGGATTATGAGGGGACTGTTCTGGTCTCCATCCGTATCTCCCAGTTCAGGGGATTGAATGCCATGAGGATAACCAGACTGACTATTAAAGACTGAGGCAAAGAAGGCATTAAGTACCTCAGCCTTTTCCTCATCCCTGATAACAGTGTTCCCCCTTGCATCCAGTAAGGGATGGAGATTCTCCCTAGTTCTTTTTTTGTTATTAATATATTTGTAAAAACTCTTTTTGTTGTCTCTTGCAGCGGTGACCAGGCTGAGTTCTAGTTGAGCTTTTGCCCCCCTAATGTTCTTTCTACACAACCTAACTAAATCCCTGTACTCTTCTTGAGTAGCCTGCCCCTTCTTCCAAAGGTGGTAGACTCTCCTCTTCCTCCTAAGTTCCGCCAGAAGCTCCCCATTTAGCCAGGCCGGTCGTTTTCCCCGCCTGTTCATCTTACGACCCATGGGGACAGCCTGCTCCTGGGCCTGTAAGAGTTCCTTTTTAAAAACAGTCCAGCCTTCCTGGACCCCCTTGCCCTCTAGGACTGTACTCCAAGGTTGTTTCTCAACCAGTGTCCTAAACAGGTTGAAGCCTGCCCTTCAGAAGTCCATGGTAACAGTCTTGCTGCTCCCCCTCCTTACTGGGGCAAGAATTGAAAACTCTATCATTTCATGGTCACTAAGCCCAAGATGGCCTCCGACCACCACATTACCCACCAGTCCCTCTCTGTTTGTGAGCAACAAGTCCAGCAAGGCACTTCCCCTGGTGGGCTCACGTACCAGCTGAGTCAGGAAGTTATCTTCCACACAGTCCAGGAACCTCCTTTTTTGCCACAGCTTCCATAGAAGTACCACCATATCATGGGAATTACCTCTGAGTAAGGTCTGAATAATGACCAAACAGTGATGTGTAGGGTTCAGACTGATATGAATCATTAATAAACCCTGAATACTACATGTACAGTACCTGTAATGGTTCAGCAAAGATGTCTGAACAGGTCTTATGGCCATAGAGAAAATGCAGAATTTAATGTGTGTATCTTTGTAAATCATGTTAAATAATCAGACTCTTTCAGCTATTTATAGCCAGAAGAAAGTCTGCCTGCATTCATCAGACTTTTTATAGAATTAGCAAAAATGAAGCAGGGCTTTTTTTTTTCTTTCTTTTTTTTTTTTCTTTTTTTGTGAGAAACATTGTATCTCATTAGCAAGGAAAAACTGAAGATTCAGTTTTATACTGAGTTCTTATAACCTCCACTAAGATTTCAGCACTTGTGAGTTCATAAGGGTGAAGAATAAGGTCTTGTCTGTGGATATTTGTGTATCATCTTTTATCCATGAGCAGCACAAGAAGTGTGCATGGAGGGACAGCTGGAGACAAGCCTGGGGAAAGAGAGCTGAGATGTGTGAATTGCCTTCACTGGCCCACTTTTATGTTATTCCAGACAGAGCCATTTAGCAGCATGGTCCTGGGTGAGCTGGGAATGACCCCAAAGGCAGAGAGGCACCATGCAGGGAGGCCATCCCTTGCCCTAATGTGTTCTCACCTGACTCCACAGCCTTTCCATCAAGAATCCAGATGCACAGAGCTTCCGATGTGACGATAATAAAAACGGGTAAACATTAAGCAGCACAGAGCTTAGGGAGTTTCATCAAGTGTAATCTTTTTTATTTACTCACGTACACTCGTGCCACTGTCACTAGTGCTCAGGTGGTTTACAGGAATCACACCTCACCTCAGGAATGGACTATCCAGAGATGAAGGCAGAACCAGTGCACACAGACAGCCACCTCCTTAGCACGCAGAACATCAATTGGTCCATGCCAGCAGCAGCCCTTTGCCTCTGCCATAGACCAAAGAGCCACTCTCATGTTCATATATCACCAGATTACAAGTTGTTAAGACCTTTGGGGATGCCTACCATGAGAGAAATGTCTTATGCTGTAGGGAGGAGATGCTCTTTGGTTTGTATTGCTGCAGCTGAGAACCCACCAGCCTGCAAGACCTGGGGCACCATGCCAAAACCATAGGTTGGGCTGATAAGCCTACAGATCTACTCTCCTTAGCCTTCTCAAATCAGTTCAGCTGTGACTCACTATTTCCAGTCTCCTGAAGGGAACTTTCCACAAAGGGAGAAAACAGGCAGGTGTGTATGGAGCAAATACCGGAACAACAAGAAAAACAATGAAGATATGGAAACAGTCCATATGACATTCAAGATAAAGTCCCTAGCATTAGATTTTAGACTTCATTTAGCACTCATTTCATAAGAGGCTCTGTAAAACACTAAATAATTAATTATAAATATAAGCATAAACATAAATATAAAACTCTGTGTGTGTGTATGTATGTATGTGTATATATCTTAGCAGCTCTAGGGCCTGGAACTTGTATTGCATTTCATTTCACCAGTGAAACTGCAGATAAAGTCTGGTTCTTGTTTCCTAAGAAAATTACATTTTCCTTGTAAAGAAAGGCACATTCAGATTCTTAACTTTGCTGAACATAATATTGAACATTTCCTGTGGAGTGCACATAATCCAAATGCATTTAGAGCCAGATTCTGCTACTGCTGAAGTCAATGAAAGGTTTCAAAACAAGACTAGGAACTCTGGATTGTGTTTGCAGGCTGTAATCCTTCTGTATCAAAAGCTAAAATCCCTCAGTTTTAGCATTTTCCCCTTAATACTGACATCATCATGGGAAAATGAAAAGGCAAATAAACAATAAATGAGCAGAAAGAGACAGAAATCCTTGCTGCAGGGGGTACAACACATACTGATAATGCTGCCTCATACATCTGCCTTTTCCTCACTTTCCATATTGCAATGTTTTTTATTTCTTTAAATTTAACAATAATTAATAAAAGCCCAGACTCTGAAGTACTTAGTAATAATGAAATGAATATAAAAACCATCTTAAATCATTAAATACCATTAAATACCAACCAAAAGTAAATTGAGTCAGCCACCAATATGAAAGAATAAAATCACATCTTTGGTTTTTTTCCTCAATTAGTACACTAGACATAACTGGAAAAGACAAGTTTAAACACATACCCATCCGTTTGCATTCATTCCTATGTGCCAGCTACAAGCAGACTGGGGAAGAATTTTCCCATGACTACAAGTTCACTTGTTCTCCATTTTTATGTTATTTCCTAACCATTTAAAAGGTTTCTGAGAAATTTACCACTCAGCTACTGCAAAACTGAAGAAAAACTACAATAATTTCTAATGACTGATTCCCTCATGTATTTTTGCAAACTTCTGTGCTTTTTCATAGTTGTGAGATAATAAGTTTTTCTTTTTTCAAAGCCAGGTTCTTCTTCCCTTGTGAAGATAACATACAGCAGCCAACTAAGGTGGCAGTTAATTTCCAGGCTTTAGCTGACATTATTGTTATGAAGCCCAAACCCAGCTTCCTGGAGACAGTTGCAGGCTACAACATCATTGGCACAAGGAACTAGTGCCAGATCTAAAGCCTCTGCAAGTGTGCTATGTCCAAGGCATTTATAAAACCTGATGGGTGCATGTGAATTGGAAGTAATTAGAAAAAATACAACTTTTGATCTGCCTTTCAGGAAAGGGTAGGTTGCAGGTGATCACGTGTAGCAATTCTGCTTCTGGTGTACTAGCAAGGGACTCAGTGCCAACATGGACAAACCCTTCTGACTATCTTTTCTTTTCCACTGGATGGCCTGCAGCCACACTGAAGACTTTGTTGTCACTGTGGGATAAGATTCCCTTCATCTCTCTTCCATGAGATCATTCCCATCATCTGGTCCTGGGAGTCATTACCAAAACTCAGCTGTCCCCATTATGTAATGAATATTCTAATCACCACAACTGAGGCTAATACTCATAAGCTCCAAGTTTAGTGATTTTTAAAATATTTTTAAATAAGGCAATGCAGCAACACTGGGAATACGTGAGGAACCCTTCCCCTTCCTTCTAACACCTGCTGACAGGGCTGCCCCAACACAGAAAGGCATGGGACAAAACTGTCTCGGGAAATGGTGCAACCTTAATCTGGTCACACACATCCCAAGCTAGTGTCTTCACCACTGGCAAGAAGTGAGCCTCCACCTCCTCTTCTCTGTTCTGGAGTGGTGCTTCTTGCTAAACCTATGTGCAAAGGAAGAAAGCTGAAATCATTTCACTTATTTGCTTATATCAGCAGGAAAAAAGGAAAATCTTTGGCTCAAATCTGACTGAAAAGTTGAGTTATTCACAAGGTCCTCCTCAAACAGTGTAGCATCCAGATTTCCACATAGCCATGCTGCAACAACAGACACCCCCGCGTGTCACCCCTCCTCTCCTTGCAAGCCTCAGAAATCCCAGGGGAAAAAATTGATGTGGTTTTGGTTTTCAGAGGGGATTGGAGTCCCAGTCCATCCTCTCCTGCACCCAGCTTTGTTGTTAACATTTGCAGTCCCCAAGCTATGCATAACCTCTGCCACACTAAAAGAGTAAACAAATCCTTTTAGAAGCCATCCTCCCCTCTCTTCCAGACAGCGAGGCTGGTAAGATGCTGGTAAAAGCACAGCTGCAAAAGGCTGGTTGCTGGGCAGCTGGGATGCAGCAAACATGGATTTGGCACTGCTGCGCTTAGCAGATAATCCTGGGACAGAAAGATACGCCTTCACCCAAATGTCTACTCCTCCTCACTCCTCTCACCTCCCACGCTCCTCCAGCACCTCAAGCAGCTCTCCTGGCTTCCCTCACCCGTGAGCTCACAGCTCTGGGACTTTCTGCACTGATCTCCTTTCTCTTCTCTCCAGGGGCTGAAACTGTTATCATATTTTTTTCATCTCACTCCTTCATCACCCTCATCCCCCTCCCCCAACACGCTGGCTGTGGATGTCCCATCCTGGCCCCCAAGCTTGTCAGCAGCCTCCATTGCATCACCAGCACACAGCAGCAGAGTGAATGTCTTCCTTCGATGCACAAGATGGTGTTTTTGCATTATCGGGTCTCTGCAGGGCTTGGGGCCCTCCTTTGGCAGGTCTTAACACATTCATGCTACCATCACATCTTCCCATGGAGATGGATCTGCCCCTGGACTTTTGGATTTTCTCCCCATGGTTACTCCAGTTACCTCAACAAGTTTTTGTTAAACATCGTTCTTCACAAAACCCCATATCCTGGTGCTTATCTGGCACTTCTACCCTCTTATCACTGCTATCCCTCAGACATGGCCTCTTTGGTCTTGGTCTCCACTAGCATCTTCTCTTCCCACAACACTGGGCCCTCACACAGAGCTACACCTACATTCAGTTAAAAGCATCAGACCTTGTGAGTCCCTCCTTGGTCAGGGGGTGGTGACTGTATTCATCTCCCTCCCCTAGCCCAGAGCTTCACAGCCTGTCCTCATCCACTGTGTGCTGCAGGAGCAGGCACAGGACCCACGACAGCACAGCACCCGGAAGACACGGCCTTTCAAACAAGCAGCAGCTGAGCAAAGCCCTGGGGTGTCCCCTCCTATGGTTTCAGCACTCCTAGGAAGACTCTCCCCATTTTTTTGTCCTTTTCCCTGCAGCTGTAGCCCCATTTCATCCATTCACACACCAGTCTCTCCTGCTGACATTTACTTTCCCAAAGAGGCACATGACCTACTGATCAGGCTGCAACTCTGCAAACATGACCTCCTGTTGGCACGGGTGGCTTTGCCTTGGCAGGATGCACTACCAGACAATACCCTGCCTGCAGTTTTTCTCTTTTCAATAGACCACCTTTATATACACTGATTCTGTAATAGCTTCATTCTTTCTTCCGTCAGATCACATTTTTAGTGAGATTCAGCCACTGCAGTTACAGGTATGGATTTAAAAAGCCTTTACCTGCAGCTGTTCTTACAAATATTTCTTTCAGGCATCCAGAAATATTTAGCTCTGAGCTGAAAAATCAGATCATATACAAGTATGAGCTGCAGAAACAAAACCAGACTGTGATTTTATGATGCTAGTCGCACAAATCTGTGAGTGATTTAAAGCTCCACTACAAGCCACAGTATGCAGAACCTTCATCCATGCACCCCAGATATTGATCTAGTTGCAAAAACTAGCCAAGAGTTTAGAAGTCCATTTCAAGACGATGCTTAGTTCTGTTGATACACTCAGATGTCATATCTGAAATACTATGCCTGCAACCAGTCTAGGATGTGTTTGCATGAAGAGACTGTTCCTCCTACTGTATGAGTAAGAGTGGAAAAGAGGTAATGCTATTTTTCAAGGCCTTCAATATAAACCTTCGCCGATAACCCTGGCTGAAACAGTAGGCCCATATACAGAGGCGTATGGGGTTTTTTTAGCTATGTACTCACTGAAAACTGACAAGGAGAGGTGTAGAGGCACCCACCTTCCACCGATGCCAACCCATTTAGGTAACTTCAGCACAGGCTGATTTGCAATTGTTAGGCATGTACATTTTTAGCTGTGCTCAAATTCCTGCTATTCCACCCACTTTCTTCATTAGCATATTAGACGCCCCCATGGCATACTTTAAAATGGTCTATAAGTCAGGCATGTGTGAGGGAAGGTAGCTCCACTTCTGCAGCTGAAGACAGCTGAACTCTTCCCTTTTGAAGTGGGAAGGAGCACTAGTGGGAAAGAGACAATCCCATGGGATGGACGGCAGCCCCACAGCCTACCTCGGTTTCAGGGTTATTTCCTATGGTAGGGTGCAGAGCAGAGTTCACAAATAATGCTCTAATTATTCTGATTGCAGCCCTAATAATATCCCCTATGGAAACTTCTCTATATATGGGGGGTTTTCCCTTTTTTTTCCATATATATATATATATATATGAAAACCAGATATCTTCTTAAACATCCAGTTTCTGCTGTGCTAAGGGTTGAAGGCCAGGTGACACCTGTTGGTCAGCCTTTTGGCTGTGGTGACCAGGGGAAGTCACACAATGAGGTGCCTTCTGCTAAACCTGGGCAGGGAAAGCTCCTCAGTATGACTGCTGCAGCTGCCCCAGGGCCAGCAGCACTTCCTGGACACTGTTCTTCAATAGCATCACAAGGATACTCATGTTAGATTTGTCAATCTGTATTGGTAATCTACTGTAGTGTTTGCCTAGGCTTTCCCTGGGGTTTTTGCATTGCAAATCTGGTGGCAAACCTCTAAGGGACTTCTCCAGTGTCTCCATTCAGTCTCCCTGCTGTCAAGCTCTTGTTCCTGTGCAGGAGCAGGATGCTTGGACCTTGGTTCCATGCCTCAGGGTGTGCTTGGGAGAGTGGGTTACATAACAGGTAGGCAGAGAGATAAATTTGCCTCCTGGAAGAAGGGACACAGGTATCTCTTACCATTGTCTCTCACTCCATACAAAAGCCCTGCTACTGATGGTCTCCTCTTCTCTATTATCTCTCTCTGCTCTAGATGGTCAATGCCCTCATGTTGCTGGGGACTGCTGCACAGTATTTTTCACCAAATCAGGGCTTCTGTCCCTGACAAAACCTAAAGGTCCTTTTTCCCCCACTCCCGGAGGTAAGGCAGGCCGAGATGGCCTGGGAAGAACCTGGGGTCCCTCCCAGTGAGCAGCCCTCTCCTCGCTGCACAAATCCTGACTTCAGGTCTGATTTGTGTACCACTCACTACATCACTGCTGGCCTCAAGAATAGGCTTAGGCTAAAGATTTCACAGTGTGGCCAATATCCTCACTATGTTTCCTTCTCTCTCTTTTTCCCCTCGTTTGCCTGTACCTCCAGTGCCACTTTACTCCTTGTAATTGCTGCAGAAATGTAATTGCTACTCTGTGTAATTGCTGCAGAAACAATCTGAGCTGTCATTGACTTACATTGTTCACACATCAGGAGAAACCAGCAGATCAGAGTCACCCCACCTTGCTTTGGGGACCTCCTGCATGTGCATTTACATCCAAGGTAGGTATGGAGACTCCCTGTATAAGCAATGGAGACCTGGAAAAGACAGAAGAGTGAAATCTAAGGTACGAGTCACCTGTCCAAAATTGTGTTTCAACTCCAGGATGAAACAAATCATTCTTTATATCCATGGACAGTATTAATTGTATCTGTAACAACTATACAAAGTAACAACTGCCTTTAGGATACAAAGGCAGTTTTGGAGTAGACAACTAAAGTAAGCCCTAAAGATCACAACAAGGTTCTCCTAAAAGAGAAATCATGACTTTCAGATATGCTTTGCTAAGTCTCTTTTGAGTTAAACTGGACTTTCTTTTGCTCACATGAGGCCCAATCCTGTTAAGTATACATTTGTCTGGTAAGAAAAATTCCATCTTATGGCACCACAGAGTGGGTCCTTTCATGATATAAACTGATGTTGTTGCAAGGAATGGCAGCAAAATCTCAGACTTCTGTTGCTGTCTCTTTCCCACAAGAGCATAAAACGAACAGGCCAAGTGTAGTGTGAGAAACATTCTCCAGGAGACTGAAGCCGTGCAAGACCAATGGAGCATGCTTAGCCATCCAGCACCTTCCAACAGGAAGATGAACATCTGCCTGTTTGTGCCTTCAGCCTCTTGCCAGGAAGTGAAGTTGCCACATGCTTTTGTTCCGGATTTTCTAATACGTAAACACACGTGTTTTACCCAATGCTCAAATGAGCAAGGACATGATGAAAGATATGTGCCCACCATCAACGATTATCTCCTGGTTGCAAACAAGTTTCAGCTAACTGCTTTGCATACAGTGGACTGATCTCAGCCAAGCATTTCTTCATCCTGGCCATGGTATTGTCTCTGGAAATTTTAAAAGCGTGGAAGAGGTTAAGTTATGTAGACATCATTGGTATTGGAGCCCATGTTATTGGTATACTGGCAAACAGTTACTGAAAAGGATGCTTGTGCAGCTCTGTGAATGAGAGAGAACAGTAATTAAAGGGCAGTTTCCCCATATCACACAGTTTCATCTCTCCAGGAAAGACACAAATCACTTAGAAAGTCCCCAGTTACCTCTTGCAAGAATGGGGAGAGGCATTAGTTTAGTTTTTGTGCCCTGATCTAAGATTATGCCACTCCAAGAGGATTAGCTTGAATTAGATGAACTTCTAGCTGGCCTTTCATTTCTTTATCTACCTGCTCCAAGACTGAGGCTTGAAACTGTACATTAACCACGTTATATAATATTTTGAGATTGTGGGCAGATCTTTGCAGCCAGAGAATAACAAGGTGCAGGTTGAAGCATCCTGGCAAAGCAGACACAAGGTGTTTAAGAATACAATTCCAAAGCTTGGACTCCAGGGTCTTCTCCAGTGAGGTAGGTGAGCTGTCTTTATAGAGTATGCACCCTGATGCTTGCTGCAGGCTGTGGGCAATTGGCAATTATCTCATGGCTTTGTAGCCCTGTGTACCTGCAGGGGTGGGATTCAGCATTATTACTGGAAACTGATACAAGATTATCATGGGGAATAATACTGTGTTGGCTTGGACTTGGAAGAGTTATGTTTCATCCCATTCCCATCAGTCACTATTTTCTACTCTTGGTACTCAAACTTCTGTATGATCCCTTGCCCCGGCACTCAGCATTCAAAGCACAAAGAGGATAGTGAATAAGAAGGGAACCATGTAAGGACCATGGTGTCACTCATTCAGGTTATACAGAACCACTGGGACTCCCAATTTTTTCCACTCTTAGTCTCTGGTAGATAGAGCATACCTGCATTTTAGCAGCTCCTGCTGCAAGGGCAGAGCAGTTCTAATGCATTTGTCTACCCTGAAACCGCAGAGCTAGACAACCCACCAAGACTGTGCAGAAGGGAAGCCAGAGGAGGATTACACTGTACCTGGAAAACATTCAGCTGCTGCCTTACCTCAGGTTTGCAATCCCTTTGTGTTGCTAGAATAGAGCAAAAGGAATTAATTAAAGGCTAAAAACCTAACCCACTATTATTAAATTCCAGAGCATGAGTTATTTTTATGGTATATAAATATTTGGCAGAAATTCTTAACGATCCTCTTTTGAATGAATTTCTTTATGTAAGCTAGGTTTAAGAAGACATCTTTGCAAAATCTAATAAAACACAGGCTAGTTTCATGTTGTCTCATACTTCCATGGAAGCTGTGATGTCCAAATGGCAACCGGTCCCAGAATAACTGAGAAAAATTTATTCACATCTTTTCCTTACACTGAAATTAGATATCAGTGAAACAACATCATTTCCAGTGGTATAAATTATTTACTTACTACATACACAAGTAACATTTTAAATGAATTTGACACACTTAAGATTCTATAAACATTATTGTGCGGTACAAGATTTCTCAATACGTTGGGGAGATGGGGCATGTGAAATAAATCCAATGTGCGTTTTCATGTCAGAAAGTCATTACATAGGCATTTAAAGACAAAATCAGAAATAAGAATAGAAACCAAATTCTGTATAGTGACATTTTAGACTGTACAACAGAATGATCTCTTGGGATGAAAAAAATATAAACACTTCTCTTTCCTTATCTTCCATGCAAACAATTCAGAAAAATGTTGGTTCATGTGTAACATAATGGATTTGCTAACATTTTGAGTCATGCAGGCAAGATTTGCAGACACCTTATCATCCAGCACATCCCAGCAGATAAAGGTCTTCTGAAAAAAATCAAGAGTAACCCAGCAAAATGTGACAGTTGGTCTACAGCAAGGAAATATTTCAGTAAAATCAATGAAAGCTTTTTCTGTATTTTAATTTGCATTGGATTAGGATTCACAGATCTCCTGGCTGTTCAGTACCCTGCGATGCTAAGCTTGGGATGCTGTTCCAGGAGGACAGAGAAGTACTTGGATGCACCACTTGTTTTTGCTGCAGGGTAAACACCCACACTAGCTGCAGAACAACACTTGTTGTCACACGGGTTTGCTACAATCCTACAAAGCTTGGAAATCTGCCTGAAAATATGGTCGTTTCTAAACCCAACACAATGAGCTGCAGTTGGGAGTTAGGAGGAGTGCCGTGGACCTGCAACGATTTTGGTTTCTCACACCACTTGATAAGAACCTAATGTTGAGCTGTGGGCTTAGTCTACCTGAGCCCTTGGAAACGACTCAAAATCTTTTGAGAAATTGTGAAAAGATGCCTCCAGGTGTTTGCATCAGAGACGCCACCGTGCACTACTGCACACCCACCTGGTTCCCCAGGTACTAAGTACTTTGGGAGAGACTGTTTTAAATGACAACATTCACTACTGATGTCGTGTTGGAGAGGTCTAGAATGAGCAGTACCACCACTACTGAGAAACAACTACTGGCAAGGATTTCAATTTTGTGGTGAAAATCGGGATACTTCCGAAAAATCAAAATAAGCTGATAAATCCTGATTATCTCTGCTACAGTGAGATAAGGAGGCTACCACCTGAGACATGTCTTTTAAGTGTTTTCTGTTAAGTAGATTCCAGCATCAGAAGAGAAGGAGGAATAAAGTAATGCACACTACAGCTTAGGCAGGAAAAGAGGCTAAAACTTTCAGGTGCAGAAGTAGTGCACGAAGGACCCAGCATCCTTGAAAGATATTAATTAGCCCCCAGAAGACTTCCAGGGGCATGAGAAAGGACATGGTATAGCCAGGTATTGTCTCCTTCCCGCAGAGCATTATATCTCTTTGCTAAGCCTGTTTATGAGCCTTCAAAAAACATTGGTTATTTGGTTATTTATTATATATTGTCGTACAGTCCCCCAGAGCTAAATTGCACAGTGGTTTAATTTGAATGTGTGTTATATAGAACGTTTGTTGACAAGGCACACTGCTACAGTCATCCTCAGAGGGAATTTGCCTATATGTGTGTTTTCTATTCTTCACAGAGTCTTTAAAACAAAACAAAAAACCCAAACAAAAATAACAACACTGTGACTGTTGCGGAGCATATGAGGCTGAAACCACTACCATTTGAATGTCAGATACCATGACAACAAGTGAAACAGAAGACAACTGGTATATTAAATAAGATTTAGAACACTGCAGGGTTATCTAAGTGTTGGGCTTGGGCTTTTTATATCACTGGTTGTTACAATTTGAAGTTTGACTACTGCTATCAGCCAGTGGATCTCTCTCCTTTTATTTATCATTGTAGGATTAAGGAGGCATAAGAGGAACTCTGCACAAGCAGAGTTTCAGTGGGAGAAAACTGGGAAAAGTAATAGAGAAATAAAGCCATATAAAATCTGATTATCTTTAGGAACTAGCTGGCAAGATAAAGGATTATTTATCAAGCAGTACTTCAATCAGGCTGCTTTTTTAATTGCAAGTAGATTTCATTAGTAGTGGAAATCACAGTATAATAAGGCAACTTAAAATCATATTATAATGTTGAAGTCATGCAGTAATTAAAACTGGACAATATCCTTAGTAAAATCTTGGAAAACATCAGCCAGAGACAGGCTGTCCACATTCATTTTTATTAAGTCCATGATCTGTGGCAACTGATTCCAGGAGGTTTAGCTTTGTCAGACATTGAATAGGAGACCTAATATTATTAATTAATTCTAAGTCTAAGGACTGAGTTTCTGTGAGTCCTACCTAGGAAGTCATTCTTTTAAACAATATGCCAATAACTAGCATAACAGTGCAGCATGGGGAGGGATAATTTTTCCCATGTCCCTTTGTTTACAGGATTTCCAGGCATCGTGCCAAGATTTTTCCCTAAGTTAAACAGAACTCTGTTCTTTCATATCCTTCATTTTCCTGCACACAGCTTGGCTCTCCCATGCTGTCAAATTCCCTTGGAATCCTTGATTCAGTCAAATCCAGTTTGCTGCACTCAGAATTTAAAACCAGCAGTTTTGCTTTGCTTTGTTTTGGGTTTTTTTTCTGAGCACAAGAGCTTGTGGAAAGAAAACAGAAGGTGAAGAACTCACTCTTTCATTTGAACCTGGTTTCTACTAGCTTCATCTGCTGGCCCCTAATTCTTGTCTTAGAAAAGAGTGTGATTTCTCTCCACCCTTTCCATGGCACTCAAGGCTTTTCAGACATTTTATCTCCCCTCAGCTGTCTCTTTCCAGCTGAAGAATTCTGTACTGATCACTAGAAGTCACTTAAGCACAATCACACGATGTAAGATAAGCACACTTGTTTCATCTAAAATACTGACCAGAGCTTAATAAAGGCTGTAATGATTGCTTTTGAATGCCAAGCTTTTACCTCTATAGTGTTACAATTTTATTTTCCAAGACACAGAAAATGTACAAAGCATATCACAAGTCAAAAAGCCCTCTTGAATTTGACTGGTGTAATATCAGTCTTGATTAGACCACAGCTATTAATTTTCCCAAAGATAGGAAAGAATTGTGGACATTTATCTGTGCAAAAAAATATCCTCTCATGGGAAATTATTAAAAAAATACCACCAAAAAAAAAAGAAATTAAAAAAAAAAAACCCAAAACAAAACAAAACAAAACAAAACAAACAGGGTAAACACTTTAAAAATACTTAAATATTTTCACCTCATTGTGCTGCGAGTGTTTTGCCCCACACAGGTGATACACCATACAATACAAAACAACACCTCCTGTGCATTAGCACAGAAGCTTTCCCACTTTACCCTCAGTGCAGGCAAAGTCAGACTGCTTGCAGAGTCAGAGTGCATGCAGTAATGCTACAGCTGTATTTTAACAGCACAGTCCATTCCAGTGTGTTACCCAGTTGCATCAGTCTCCCAGCCTGTTCACTCCTAGTTCTACCTGCTGTGTTTCACCAAGTCTGGTATTGTTCCACCGCTATGACTCTTGAAAGTTTTTAAAAGAACAACTATTTTCATAGCATATATCCTCATTCAGTGGCACATTGGCTTGAGCCTAATGTTAACAAGGGTTTTCCTCAATATCAGGAGCAAAATCACTTATCAGTAGAAAAGAATTAAAGTATGAAAGCTAATGGGTGTTGTGCCCATTTATATCGCTGGAGTATTCAACATATAATGCTTAAGCTTTAGGAATCTTAGTTTACTGTTGTAAAATCATATGTATCTCTTCTTCATCTCAGACATTTGAGTTTAAGAAACTGAATGACTGCCTCCAGTATTCTTGGCTATTCAGAAAACTCACAGTCCCTGGTATGCTTTAGGAGAAAAGAAAGGGAAGTTAGTAATATCTACTATGATGTTTTAGACTTCCTGCCTGGGTGGATCTGCTGTCTCGGAGCCCTGCAACATCACTTTTTAAGTCTCACAATAATTTCAATGCAGTGAGCCACCAGAAGGTCTCAGTGCATACACTCAGCATTGTTTCACATTGGTGAGCAGAGGTCCGGTGCTCTCAGTTCTTCACATGCCCTTTTGCATGCCCAGACTCATAACCTGCTTTGAAGAAACGGAAGAGGAGGAAGAGGAGTGGGTGGCAAAAGCAACGTGTTCAAGTAGTCTTAAGTATCTTTTCTTTCTCAAAATACTACCCAAGGCTAGAATATTAACTGAAGAATTAACAATTAAAAGAATGAGGGGCATTTAACTGCTTCTTGAAAGAGCAGTAACAAAATCCGCCTTACCCCAAAGCTAAAACACACCAAAAGCAGTGAAGAGCAGGGCACCAGATGACCTTCCCACCACTACATTTCTGGTATGGAAATATCACCAGTGTTGGCTAAGAGAGCAGCTATTATCCCCAGCACAGGAAATTCACAGCTTTTTTTTTTGACTTCTTACTGTTTGTATAACAACAGACTTATTGCACACATCCACCCAGGCAATGCATGAGACAGGAATGAATTCTACCTGGACCTCTTCCCAAATGCTATGAGACAGAAAGGAAGCTATTAAGAAAATAATCCTGATCTTTTTACACTAGTAACTGATTTTACTTACACTTCAAAAGCCTACTGACACTCCGGGAATCCTGCAGACCAGGAAAAAACGTTGGAAGATTAAAGTGAAATTATCTTAAATAAGAAGTTTGTACAGGGGGATTTAAAGTGAGTTTATCTTCATTAAAGACAAGAAGGGCAGGGATGTATGTAAACATTTTAATTGCACTATGCAATGGAATCATCCCAGGGAAAATGATACAGAAATTGTAAAACAAACAGCTCCATACTTTCATTGATACACTATTTTTTCATTCCATAGGCATTAATTCATATCAGAAGAGATGGTCTGGCAGGCTCATTGAGGCAACTGGATAAGGAAAACAACTCAGAACTTGCAGAAAAAACATGTCTCTAATGCATATTTCCATTGCTGCTGATCTCAAGCACAAATACCAGAACTCTTAATTAAAAACAGAGATTTAAACAAACGTAGCTTTATACTGATTCTCAGTGCTCTTATTCTTCTCACTCCTGACATTAATCAGAGATGGAAGGTCTGATGTCCTATAAACTCCAGTCCTCATCCTCCCTTGGCAAGATCTCAGTTCAGAGATGTAACCTTCAAAGCTGAGGTTCCCCTCAGAATCGTCACACGAGCGTGTGCCAGTGTCCTCCAGCTTGACTCCATCCACAGCGATTATCCTGTTCACAGGGAGCTCCGTTCCAGGGTTCTCTCTCACTCCAGGAGGATTAAAACTTCTGCTGGTCTTTGCTTTGTGAGAGTTCTGCTCACAAGAGTTTCCTGAAGTCCCTTGTGAATCTTTTTTCTTTCTGTGGTTTGCACCTAAAAGAAGAATTAAAAAAAAAACAAAAACAAAAAACAACACAAAAAAAATACAAAACAGGAACGTTAGTCTCTTCTGGTTTTAGCACTTTTCAATCACAGAATCACAGAATTGCTCAGGTTGGAAAAGACCTTCAAGATCATCAAGTCCAACCTGAACCTAAGCCTACTACATTAACTCGAACAACCCACCGCTAAACTACATCCCTGAGCACCACATCCAAATGATTTTTAAACACATTCAGGGATACTGACTCAACCACTTTCTTGGGGAGCCTGTGCCAGTGCTTAACAACCCTTTCTGTAAAGAAGTTTTTCCTGCTATCCAACCTAAACCTACCCTGGCGCAACTTGATGGCATTTCCCCTTGTCCTGTCACCAGTGAGAAGAGACCAACCCCACTCTTGCTACAACCTCCTTTCAAGTAGCTGCAGAGAGCAATAAGGTCTCCCCCCAGCCTCCTCTTCCCCAGACTATACAGCCCCAGCTCCCTCAGCCACTCCTCACGGGGTATGCTTTCCAAACCCTTCACCAGCCTTCTCCCCTCCTTTGGATATAATGCAGCTTCTTCTGAGTTCCTAGCTGGGATATTCCTCTGCACCCTGAAGGAGACTTACTGATGCATCAAGTAGGTAACTAAACAGCAGATCTCAGAGAAATGTAAAATATTAATATGTGTATGTCTCAATTTTGCATTTTTCAGAGCTTTTAAAAAGCTTCCCTTAAAAATAATTACTTAGTATACATTTATACACCTCTAGAGCAAAAACTCTGTTCACACCAGCAAGGGTGAAGGAGGAGGATACAGAGCTTCCACTAGGGAAGAATAGGAGACGTTCCTTGACTTGAACTGGCCTTCAATACCAGATGCCTGCTGAGATATTATTTTTACTTGGCTTGAGAAAAATTCTCTAGCAGACTAAGTTCACTGTCCTTTTTGGTACAGTGCCTCTAAAATCACAATTGTGAGGATTCAAGCTTATTTTCTAGAACTACTTGTAGGAGATCATTACTGTGCCAGGTTAACCCTAGATTGAAAACTTGAGGTCTCAAAAAGCAAGATTTGTGTTAGGTCTGACACTGCAAACTGCTATGCACTCGTTAAAGCAAATGCATATGAAGCTGGTTTGCCTGTTTCACAGGCAACAAGGAAGGAAGGACGGGTGAAGAATGAGTTGATTTCATGATTCATACCATGGTTATCATCCTGATTTCTGTCGTTGAGGTGCCCCCACCATAATGATATAAAAAGGGGCAAAATTTGCAGGGAGAGAGAAATGCTTTTATTAGACTGAGATCCAAATAAAAATAGAGAAACTTTGAAGGCACAAAGGCAGTCTTGAGTAAGGGCTTCCATTTTATAGTTAATTATTTTTTCCCATGTATACCAGCTGGTCTTTTAAAAGATACCATCTTATCCAACATTCCTTACCTGAAACAATTTTAAATGTTTTGCCACAGTACAGGCAAGTACTTGACTAGCACATTTAGCCCCACAAATACCATGAGACCTGTGTGGTTTAATCCCATAGCTGACTTTGAAATATTTTACTTGTGTTTATTCCACTAAATGAGGTGTAGAGTTGTTTTTTTTAAAAAAAATTAAAAATATATTAAAAATTCAGCATATAATCATTGTAATCAAGACCTCTTTGATACAGAGAAGGGGGAAAATATAAATGAAAAGGACAAAAAAAGCCATTTCGTACTGTTTCAATCAAATCACTCCAGGGTCTTCTCAAGGGTTAAGGCTTTCTATTTAACAAAAATAAGTTAAAATTCTAAGTAATGCAATATTATTTTAGTGCTTTAACTACTGTGCAGCCTGACATTAATAATGTGGATATTCCACATCAGTAATTTTTTCCTTTTTTTCACATCCAGAGGAATTAGATCAAAATCCAAACAAATCAGCTGAGCAATAGCAGAGCAAGGCAGAAAGCTTTCTCGTCCCTGCTAGCCACAGCATGACTGCAGCCTACTAAATTGCAGCTAACATTTAATGGGACTATATTATGCTTTGTGTTTGTATCTTCCTACTGCAGCCGAACAGTGGCTTAATTTTAACTGCTATTTGCATGGCTGTGGTGTAAAATGCTATGCTTCTATCCTAAAATGTTTATCTTAACATGAATGTACTGAATTCTATGCTTGATCTTTTTAATCTGCTATCCTATGCCCTTTGAGAAAGATCTCTGATTCTCCTTTGAAGCTGGTTTACATGACATCCTAATTTCTAAAAAGCCACACTACTGATAAATTACACCAAATAGTTTGCATTGACAGAGCATGAATCACCCAGTTGTCCTAGTATTGAGACGACATTCTTCTACTAAATATAATGGAAAGAAACAACTTTGATGGTGGTGTAAGGTCTCATATTTCTGATGGCTTGAACAACACTGAAACAACTTTCCACAGTCAAAGGATCCAGCCTGCATTAACAGGATACAACAGATGACAGAGCTAGAAACTCCTACTGAGGAACGCTATGGAAGGTGTAAGTATTGCTGAGTTTATTTGGTTGCTAAATATAAGAAATGCCATTGAGTCTTGGAATTATGGTGTCACTGACTCACCACACAAAGCAACAGGGCTTGCAAGTTGTCTAACAGGAACTAAGCAAAAATAAGGACAGTGCTAGCTCTCGAGATATAAGCCCATCTGAAGAGAAATCTGTATGTTCTTCTATTAATGCCCTTTTCAGAAGCAATCCCTCTGAAGCATCTAACAGATTGCTACTAGAGGCAGGACAGTAACAGAGAAGGTCTTATCTAAAATACTGGTTCAAAATAATATGGAATTACTAAGGGACAATACTGCAAAGATAATTTCTTTCTTCCTAACAGGGAAGAAAAGATCTTGGCTACTCTACACTAAACATGATGATCATTTCAAGAGTAGCACTACAATGAAAAAATATTTTAATGTGCTTTCCCCCCTCATTTTTAAAAACAAAGCATTTACGAAGCAAGGCTATTTAGCACAAATAATAGGAAAGATTCCCCAAACCAGCCCGTGTATAAACGTATCCTGCAAGTTTTAGAGTAGGCTCAAGGTTTGCATGTACACAGTACAGCTTTATGAAGTTAACGATTGCTACAACACTTCTGCACTGGTCTTCTCATATTCTCTTTCTGAGTAACAAATACTTAGCTATGCAGGGCACTATCTAAGGTGCAGAGAGCTTTCACAGATAAAATTTCACTTCACATATTCTTGCACTGAAGTGATGAAAACCTCCATGGATATGTCTGCAGATTGCTTTGCCTCCCATAAAGCATGTCAAGAGCGGTATTACATTTTCCTAAATCTAATCTGTCAAATGTCCTACCTAACTTCAGAAGGGAAAGGAAGCCTATGCTTAGAGTAGTAGTTGCACAGATTAATTTCCAAACAGACTGGAATAGCATAATCATGCCTATTGGTAATCTTCACCTCCCCTGCTGAGCATTCCACACAGCTCTAAGGGAATTTTCTCGTGCGTCTGATTCTGTTAATATGTTCCAGCTGGTTTAAAGATGGGATGATACATGTTGTCTTCTGTCTTTAAACTGGAGATCTGCTATTTTACAGACTTGCAGCCAAATAACTGCTTTGAAGGCTAAGTGCACCAGTCTGAATTTTTCAAAAGGTTAACAAACAGGCACTGTTTTAGCTTATTTCCTGGCTTCCTTTACTAATATACCTCTTTTTCTGATATTTTTGTTTTGTATATTATCCTCAAGCTCTCTGAATTTAACATTAGGATTATGGAAAAGTACCTTCACAGAGGAAGACATAGGGAAAATTATTTTCTGTATGAAATATTCCTCAAGCTGTAAGTAAAATCTAAGCAAGACGCCAGAAGACGTTGTCTTCCAAGTACTTTAGGACCAAGAGAGCATTTGGCCAAATTCCAGGAAAAGATAAGGTCACAAAAAACCTGGAAATCTCAGGAACAGCATTAACTGTCAAATGTAGATGATCAAATAACCATAACTCTACCGCAGATAGATTGGGATTTAAAGGTCCACCCAAAATATCTTGATATTGTTTCCATAACATAATTATTAGGTCCATTTATTTTCCATTTGTCAAATTCTAGTTAAAATTCACTTCTTAAAGCACAACTTAGATCTGAAATTCAGCACCTATACTTTTATGTGATCAATACTCGATATAGTTCCATTCAACACCACATGTCTTTTCTTACAATAGAAAGTAGAAGTTTATTACGTTTCACTGTAAGAGATGAGCTCTGTCTTTGAAAGTCCATACTTAGTGGATTTCATATATGACAGAATGTTAAATTATATTCCATCATTTTCCCCGTACCATTTCCAGACAGACACCTTTTCCATGTAGATTCATCATTTCACTTAGCATTCCACCTTTGCTAAAATCCTACTGTTCTTGTCCAAACCATTTCCTATTTAGATGGCAATCAGTTCTATGGAAAGATAACAACAATACTCTGCTGATGCCTATGCTGTAGATGTCAGGCATTCAATTTCCTGTGTCAGAGAGAACCAGACAATCAGTTAAAAAGAATGAGATACGGTTTAATGATTTTGTGCTGATTTACAGCAGATAAGAATTTGTTTGTAATACTTACAACTCTTGGGAAAAGAAATCATTGAAGTTTTCAGGAACAATTCCTGGAATTGCTTATTTACTGGCATATACCACCACTCTCAAAGGTAATCCATCATTTTCAGTCTCCAAATTAGGAAAACTCTGGTGTGTTCTTTAATGTGAGAGATTAGGCAGATACTGCTCTCATCTCTGATTCTATACAGCAGCCAGTCCTGAGATGATAGCATGCTGCCTGAGAGCGCATTTTTTCACATGAGACTTAAAAAAGAGGGAGCTTTGTGATGGTCACTTCTGCAGTGGGTGTTCAAAGTCCTGGAAACACTTCAGTTACGAGTAACACTTTTCCTTAAGATGTGTGTAATCTGGCAGTTTCACTGGCAAAGACACTTCTTTCCTGTCCTAAACTGTTGGAAAATGGTACTTCAAAATTTTAGCCATCCCAGATGTGGGTTCTTTTAAGTGGTGGGTGTCTTCCACACTGGCTGACATCCTGCTAGTACTGTAAGCAATTTCTTTTTTTTTTTTTCTTTTTTTTTTAAGTTTGTAAAGTGATTTATGCTTCCAGAGGGAAAAGGATACATTACATTTAAGATTTAGAATTCTGCAGGTTAAATTTCCTTTAACAATTTCCTTCCTTTTATCTCTTAAATGATACAACATCAAGGAGAAAGGTGTTAATAAAAAATTCCTACCCACAGTTTATGCTAAATCTTTTCAAAGGAAATTTTACTTTGTATGCTGTATTTAACTTGCATGATGAAACACCAACTACAGTCTGTGCTTGGTGCCTTGAAATCTGACTCAATAACAATGAAGGCATCAAACTAGCAAATGGATTATTCTAAAAAGCAGCAATACTCTGCGTTACCAGTCTATTTACTTCTGTCCTGGGAATTTCTGGAATACATTTGCAGCATTTAGTTTAGAAAGACAGGGCAGATATAAATTCTTTCATCGTACTAATCCCAAAAGCACTTGCAAGAAGAACAAAGCAGAAAACACTATTCAGAAAGACAAATCCTGCATATTACATGGAAGAGGGAGCTGGTATGACTACTACTGCTCACGAGTGGCATATATAATCAAAAAAGGAAACACTGTAAACTCTGTTTGTTGTGGGCAGTGACCTTTTATATACGCGGCTACAACAGCTGCTAAGGGAAACTGCACACATCATCATTTAAAAGCCAGGAACAGGTCAAGAATAAATAAAATGCAATGTTCTGAATTTTGATCTGGACTGACGTGTACACCCTTGATAACACTAGCTGGTTTGCTTAAACTTTGTTTCTCCACTACTAAAATTGAAAAAAATATATATATAAAAATTAACACTTCACAAGCAGTAGACATGACAAAACATCTCTGCAACAGCCTACAAGTATTCAGCCCTCAGTTTCATCTTTGAGCATTTATTGTTAACATTCATTTTTCTTTTCCATCAGTAGTCAATAACATCAGGTTTAATTATTGTGGAAAGTAATATTTTGGGAAATTGTGGACTGAATTACTTGAATCAGTTTTAATTTAATCTTCCACTCATTATGCAACTTTTCAACTAAGAAATTCTAAAATGTGGTTTAGCAGGGCTACCAGTTACACTTCAACTAATAATTCAACCAAGTTCATTTCATCATCCAAATATAAATCATGTGTTTGTGTCGATCTGTTTTTAGCCTGTATGCATTTGGTTCAAAGAGCAGTTGTAATTTTTCTAACCTTTTATTTAGTCAGTGATAAAATTTGTAATTCTAAACTGCATATCATGCCACTTGATTGAAATAAGCTTACATTGTGAATAATCATCCCTCAAGGCCTTCCTTGCTTCCTGGTTGTCTCCTCTTAACATAACTCTCCTTCTCCTTTGTTTATTATTGATCTCACTCATGTACTACATGTAATTCTCCCATTTAATCATGCTCTGATTAAAAGAGGATTAACAGTTTCTGGCCTTAGTATTACTGGATCCCCACGAGTACTACTTTATATTGATCCAGAATCCAATTACCTTCTATAAAGTTACACAGAAACAGTAAGGATGTAATTAACTGCAGGACAACAGCCTTTGTTAAAAATAATTATTTACCCTATTTTTACATATTTTAAGTTATAATCCCCTCCTTTTTTTTTTTTTTTTTTTTATGTTTTTATTATTTGGTTATCTTGATTCACAGAGGAAACACCACTGGCTTGTCTCTAAAATATGCTACATGAATTAAGGGATTATGTAAAATATTACATAAAATATTATAGAATTTATTACAAAAATAAAGGTTTATTTTGAATTTTTGAAGATATACACATAATCATTTTTAATCTCCTTAACTACGACAGAGTTTATTGCACTTCAATTCATTACCCTTGTAACTAAAAGTTTAGTGGCCAAATAGCGAAAGTCACAGAAATACTGCTGAGATTATCTGATCTGTATTCCCTGGTTGTAGTGTGCTGCATTCTCTCTGCGAATAATAAAAAAGAGCAGTTGGGAATTTTATTTTTTCTTTGGGAACAATAGCCAGCCCCAGGCTCTGAGAGTCCACCCTGCATTTTATTTCTGCGTAATTTATCTTTCAAAGCAAAAACATCCTAGAACTGGTACTAACTATTCCATTTCTGAAAGAATCCTTTCCAGAAAGAAAGGAAGCAAGTTTATTTTGAGGATACAATTGCCCATCTATTTCAGAAACAAAGCAGTGTCTTCAGAAAAAGTAACCATTTTTGTAGTCTAAATACACCCTTTATCTTCCATAGCCATTGGAGTATAATTCCAGACAGTTCACCATGCTTTTATTTTCCCTGCCTGGCTCTCTATCTTAACCAATGACAGCTACACTTATTCAAAGAGAATTTTGAATCAATTCTTCATTTGACTGAATTGCTGGATCAAGTCTGTACTAAAAAAAAAAACCCCAAAACACAACAACCCAAAACCTTCTTTAATACCAGAAGGAAGAACAATTTGATGGAATTTAAATCAAATCCACAGTCTGTGCATCTTCGGTCTGGATTTCTGCACATTGTCCTATTTATCTATGAAATGGTACTCTCTGAAAAGACCCAAGAGACTAAATGCCCACCTACTCTTTAGTAGAGGCACCAATCACAGAGAACAACTCACAGGGCCCAGTGGAGTATCACTGAATAAATAACCTGTGCAAGGCTTCTGGCTTGGTCTTCACAGCTCTTGAGAGGACTAAAGGTTTGAAAGACTGTCTCTCCCCATTACAGCTATTTTCAATGTGCCTAACCCCCTGGGAAGAACTGGACAACAGTCAAAGCACCTAGGCTACACCATGAAATATAAAAAATAAAAGAAAAACATGCTGCTCCCCTCCCCCCCAAAAAACAAACCCAAAACAACAACAAAAAAACCCAAATGAAACAAAAAAAAAAACCAAAACCCAAAGAGACTAAGTATTTTAACACTTTCAAAAACTATTGCGTCACTTCAAGCCAATTACACCACATAATAATTAACTTAGTTGTTCCACAGATGGGTATCGCCACCATTATATGTAGAGACTTGAAGCAAAGCACTTTTCAGAATTGGTTGCCAGATTTCAGAAACCCCTGATTTTTGAAGTGGGCAGTTTGCCAGAACTAGCAGGCTTATTCACAAATATGGACATTTCCTCTTGATTAGCAATGCAACTAGGATCAGTAATGATTCTTGTGTTGCAGTGTGATTTGATATTTGATTCATAGCTAAATATTACTACAGTATAAGTACATTTCACTTAATTTAAGAAAGTAAAGATCCGTGTTTGAAAAATTGCTCTCAAAAGCTCTGAGCAATGCAAACCTCACTTTGCTGTTTTCTATCATTCACCTTTTAGATCTTTAAAGGAAAAAAAAAACAAGTTACCCCTTAGAGGGATGGATATTGGCCTGGCTTTGCTGTATCAGTCTGTGCTTTGCAAATTGCACCCTGAGGTGAACATGAGGGACTACATCATCCCCCCCATCCCTCTTCCCATCATATATAAACCCAACATATAAAAGCCCAATGCATAGTGTAAAAATACCTGTCATTTGCCTTTATACCAATTTGAGACCGAGATTATAGACCACATTAAATTATGTAGTCATTATTTTTCTTTTTATCCCAACATTTTAATTCAATAAACCAATCAGAAATGCATTTTCCATTAATAAGAGATTATGAATGGAGAACCATTAAAGCACTTAAAAAAGCAATCATTATTAATGATTTAGTCCTTTGAAATATTGATTCTTAATTGGAGATTTCCAGTAGTCTTTATTATAATTACTGTACATCATTGAATAATCTTTCCATGCAAACTCCATGAAATCATGAAAAAAAAGAAAAGTTTTATTTCAGCCCACACTTTTTCCATAAAATCACCGTTCTTTTGTAGAATACAGTTCCCATAAAACAGTAGTGTACTCTGAGAAGAGTGTAGAAAAGTTAGTGTATGCAATAAGGTTGGAGCAAAAAAGGAAGGTGTTTTATATCTTTCTTTCAGATTTTTGTTATTCCTAAGGGGGAAAAAAAAAAAAAGATTCTGGTTTGTCACAAAGCTACAAAAAAATAAGATTTTAGTTTTGCAAAACTATTTAGTTTCATCACTTAAAGGTCTCTCATAGGTGACTATGACAGGAAAATAAAACACAATCACCAGTGAAACTAGAGACCAGTTGGAAAACATGAAAATTAAAATCTGTAAGTTAAAAAAAATTAGTAAGAATTTGATATGTAGGCTATTAGTTATTTGTTATGGCAAAGTCTGAATTACTTTAAAAAGGGAACTGCCACAGGACTTTCAACTGCTTCGTTTTCTTTTGTGGAGGCCCACAACTACGTGGGAACAGAGTGACTTTTGGAAAAACTACATTTTCAGTCCCCAGAACACAAAGAGACCTAGATAACAGCATGATGAGCCTCTCTTAAGTTTTTTGGTTTTTTTTTCTAATTAGGCTTCACAGTACTGTTACATAGGACCCATCTCTAAGAATGAAAGGGTAGTGCAGTCTCCAACACCCATCCAAGCTTTCATTTCTTACCCAAGACTACCAAATAAGGAGGTTGTTATATTGGTTACTCCACATTAAATTAACTGAGATCACCAGCTCATTTCTTAAAGATCAGGGAAGAACTGCTTTAGTGTAAAAGAAGGAAAGCAGTGAATATAAAGTTTAGCCCAAGAACCCAAAGACAGAAGAGACTCTCCTTTCAGGAGTTCCTGTTATGACTCATTAAAAATAAATTTTCTGTCTTAACTGCCTTCTGGTGCACATGTCCATGCGATGGATTTCACATGTGACCCATCAGCATCTCAAGACAGCATTTGCCCTTCGATAACTAG
Organism: Todiramphus chloris collaris; assembly: GCA_025345505.1. Taxonomy (NCBI): domain Eukaryota; kingdom Metazoa; phylum Chordata; class Aves; order Coraciiformes; family Alcedinidae; genus Todiramphus; species Todiramphus chloris. Next base: position 33,517,345 of record JANVCC010000035.1, read on the forward strand.
ACTATTAACAAATATAACATTGGTCAACTTTGTCTCACAGTAGTTGTTAGTTCATATCTATTAATCTGTTTGTTATTAGAAGATAACTTCAATTAGAATTCTTAATACAGGACCAAAAGAACTGTTTTTAAATAATGAAGAAAATCAAAGCTTAAAACCAGTTTGCGTAACTAGGTCTAGAATTTATTACTCCTGAGAGAACAAAGATACAAAATACATGTGAAAACTACACAAAGATTTCTACAAAGTAAAAAGTAGAAAGTGGGAAAAGGGAAAGCTACAGTTCAGTGGTTACACAGAAATGTATGGCATGCATTAAAATATTGTAAATTCAAGAAGTTTTTTTTAAGTGCAAATGGTTTTTTTTAACAGTTCTCACTGAAAAATATGCAAATTGATACCTATGTTGTACACTTGTCATATTATTAGAAAGACACCAACACAAATCTATGCATATACACATCAACATGTCTGAAGTACATTTTGTGGTTTTGTTATTCATAGGCACTGTTTACAAGTCTGTTTAATACTCAGTTTCAGAAATTAAGTGGTAGTGCTTATAGAACATTTCTCAAATACTACTAATAAAGGAATTTGTTTTTAAAATACCAAGAGGATGAAATAATTTGCATTGCCATTTATAAGCATCCAACAACCAAAGAAATATTTACATATCATCAACCATACAGATAAAGAACAGTATCAAATACTCTGTGTAAAAAGATAAATAATTAAAATGTATATTTCCACGTCACAAAGAAATGTGATTATACAAATTATGGCACCGTATGTTTGTGAAACATCAAAAATAAATGTAGCACATAGATATCTCTTCTTATATTTTACATTAAAATGTACAGTACAATGACTGTAAAATGTCAATGTCACAACACCCATTGTCTTCAAACTCTTGTTTCTGGTAATAGCAATTATTACTGGAGTCCGCATTTATAAGGAATTTCCATACTTCAGCCTTGGGCTAATATTGCTCTGTGATATTGCTAGACCATGAAACTTACATCCTAAACATGTTACATATTTTATTTAAAATTATCTAATAGAAAGAGCTATTTCATATGTGAATTTCTGGGAGAAATGCAATCTATTTCTCTGTGTAGCGAAGTATAGGTTAAAAAAAACCTAACTTTTTTATTTTCATTTGCAAATATCTAATTTATTAAGGAAATATTTTTTAAAATTAAGGTTTATCCATTTGAAAATTTAATCATAAACAGTACTGCAATTTTCAACACATAATTAGGGTTCCTGCTAAAGCACTTAAACTTCCAAACCCTAAT